>OY759215.1:40945090-41585413 GCA_963662175.1 Aradus depressus
AAACATATCCTTAAAATGATTTGGGTTTTTTGACTTGAAAACGTCTATTCGCTCGTTAAGCACAGTGATAGCCGGTCAAACTTTCTTGTGTTACAAAATACCGTCAGATTTCAATCGATAATAACTACGAGACTAATAATGCGATAACAACGGTTGAAGTCACAATGGATAGAGCATATCTGTACGTGTTTGTTGTGCAGTGTTTGTTTTGCCTGTGACATCATCGGGCTAGTGTGGGCGCCGGCGGATGATTGTTGCGAATTAGCGTTGTTAAAATTAGAAATTAGTGTTGCGTGATAACGCGTTTAGATAGGACGTTGATTCGGGTGTCATTGTAAAAAGCTTGAGGAGTACTACTAGGACTCAAAGTGAAACAATAAAAATATTCGCCGAAATATATGTAAAAATCGGTATTAAATTGAAAATTGCAAAAAAATTAAAGATGTCTCATATGAATCGTAAATATGCGCGGAATTATAGAAAACGCAAATCAGAGGAAAGCTCGCATCAAAAGGAATTTAAAAAATCTAAAAAGTCTAGTGCCGAGCAAATGCAAGAGCTACGGCAGCATCGAAAAAAAAATGAAAAATGATTTTATCCCGCCGTTTTCACGGAAAATGTACGACGTGGACCCTGACTACGCCTTAATGTTTTTTTATTTCCTTTTTTCAGGATTGCAGGTTAGCGTTTAATAACACACGATACAATTTATAACTTATTTATTAACTATAATTTGTTTCGTATTAATTATAGAAAACTTCTTAAAAGCCATTTGCAATCGTCTTTTACTTCCATATGGGAAGTATAGCGGAAGTTATATAATCGGCCAGGAATTCAAAGTTGAGTTTTCTGAGAACGAAACCTATCAATGTTCAAACGAAACGACCAAAGGCAAGAGAGGAAGGGGGGCGGGGCTTTACATAGAAACCCCAATAACTGCCGGAGTAATGAATATATCTACATGCAATTTAGTTATGATGATTCAGAAGTCTCTGAATAAGACAGCTCCAAATCGGTAAATGTATATCATAGGGAGAGCGAAAACTTGTGATTCACCGACGACTTTTATAATAATGACATGACAGACACAGCATTGTTCCAATAACGCACAGTTAAATGCACCTAGATGGAACATTACTTAGTTCTCTCCACTTTGGTTGCGCACTTCGAGTTTTCTTCACATTGGCAAATTATTCCATTTATTAAAATGTTTCATTCTATACCAATGTATGAACAGTAGTTTTTACAATTACATATATTAAGAAATACAGTCATACTGCTTGACAAATTAAGAAGTAATCTCTCAACATACCCGAACAGTCATGCTGGGAAAAGATGAAGCAATTACTAGAGGTTTCCAATAACGGTCATTTTTATTCTCTCCGTTTTAAGCATTTTTCGAAAAATTTAGCAATTAATATGGTCTCAAAAGAATATTCTATTTTCTATTTACCAAAAACCAAGCATTTACTTGAAAATAAAAATAAAGCTTCTACATGACGTTATTCACTTGATCAATTGTGAACTTAAGTATATAAAAGGAATTATTTTGTCAAAATATTATAACGTGTCAATTCAAGATGACTTCATACCTATTAATTACTTACACTTATCTATTTATAATTATATTTCCTAATTATTTATTTATTTTTCTTTATTTATTTTTTTCTTTAAGGCATTTCGACCAAGAGGGTCATGGATGCCTGATGAATGCAGGTCTCTGGGGATCCTAGCGGGCTAATTTGGATAGGCGCAGTAATAATAAAGGAGATTGCTGTATACGGAATAGAAAGGCTACGTGATGAAGACAATTTTGTTTTATAATTTAGTTAAGAGGTTTGAGAATTGTAAGAAATGAAATAGGTAATTTGGGAGCTATTGTTGGATAGAATTTAGGAAATATCCACCGCAAGGTTGCAATTCTCACGCTGGGAACTATATGCCATGCATTCAGTCAGAATGTGTCTGACAGACAGTCCCACCCCGCAGGACTCACGCAGAGGAGGGGGTTCCCGAGCCATCAGATGTCCATGGGTCAGCCTCGTGTGCCCTATACGTAACCGAGTTAAAATTACTTCTTCTTTCCTTTTTTCCCTTATTGAAGTCTTCCAAACTCGAGTGGACCTTTTGATGGTCCTTAGTTTATGATCTGTCATACCGAGCCACCGAATCTGCCATTTGGTCTAAACTCTTTCCTTGATGTAGGCAACGAAGTCACTTTATATAATTATTAATAACAAAGTGGAGAGGTATTAAGTAACCTTGTGATAATATTATTTTCTGAAATAATTACACACTTCGATAAATAACAGATATTTATAGAATCAGTATGAAGGCGCTGGTAGCTCAATGGTATGCATGCTTACTTACTGAGCTCAAGATCGCGGGTTCGAAACCCGGCCGAGGCTCATAAGTTTTTTTTTTGGGGGAGGTGAACAAACTTGAGCAAGCCGTCCTTCGGATGGGACGTAAAGCGATAGTCCCAAGCCTGTTCGATGTCAGGTACTCCTACTCTGAGTGAATAAATTTAGGGTAGGCAAATTTAGGACTCCCAGTGTAGAGTCGGCTTATGTCCACCAGAGTGATGAAAGAGCGCTCTGGTAGTAGGCGATATGACCTTGTTGTTAAAGCCCGGGCATGAATCATAATAACTAATTAACTAGAATAAGTACAACGGCACGTTCCTCCAAGGAAAGCGGGCGTCTCACTAACCATCATCCCCAACTCAAATGTATCAACTAAGAACTAACAGACTATAGTTCTCCGTTTGAAACCAGTGCAGAAAATAAAATAAAGATCAGCCTTAGGACGTGTTCCCTACTCAGCGACAGAGATTGAAATAAGAAACGAATTGGCCCCAACTTATCCCATAATAAAATGTGATCCGCATCCTCAACCAAGACAGCCGCCCCATATCCATCTCAACTGACCTGAAAAAAAAACGCATCTGGAGAGACCACATTTCGGCTTAGGAGGCTCTGCAATACAATCGTACAAGTGGAATCTTGACTGCGCTCCAGCAGAGTGGACAAGTGCACGAACTGCCAGTCTTTTACCAAGGAACACCAACAACGTATAGTATGGAGTGAGCACCAGTTCGCAGCGACCCCTGCGAGACAGACAGAAGATAGACTCCCAAGTTGCTTCAATTGTTGGCTAGAACAAAGTTCTGATAAGTTAATGACAAAGTCATCATAACAGAAGGACGGACCGGACCTCCACATGTAAAGCAATTGGTAAATGGCCTTTCTAAAAAATATATATATTACTTATATCTAATTGAAAACCCATGTATGTATAGTATCACGAACTGAATCATTTATCATAGAAACAAGACATTATCTTTCCACTGTATCATCATCAGTTGTACATATCACCCAGTGTTTCAATAGACTCCACATTGTACGTGTGGGGATGTGCCACTGATGATGACACAGTTGCATTAATAACTGTGGGAAGTCTACAATTTTATTTCTATGAGAAATCTCGTCCCACGACATCTTACATGTGAATGATCACAATTGGATCATTTATGTTTGTCAGTAGGTCATTTCATATATTCATTGTTGATCTAGAATGACACGGGACAATATCCATTTTGTAACCTTAATATTCGAACTTAATTATTTTTACTCTTATACTTTAGAAAACTTTAGTGGGATAAGTGTTTTATATATTCAAAGAAAAACAACAGTTACTATAGAGCAACTATATTTTTAACTTCTGAAATTTGACAATTATATTTTTATTCTTATGTGCTTATATATATATATGCCAGCTAACATAAATTTGTATTCGGACATTAATAAATAACAGACAAGAGGGCGCCGGTAGGTCAGTGGTACGCGTGCTTGCCTTCTGAGCTCAAGATCGTGGGTTCGAAGCACGCCGTCCTTCGGATGGGACTTTAAGCTATGGTCCCGAGCCTGTACGATGTAAGGTACTCGTTAAAGACCAGAGTCGGGCTCATGTCCACCAGAGTGACGAAAGAGTGCTCTGGTAGTAGGCAATATGACCTCGTAATTAAAGCCCGGGCATGAGTCATAATAACTCTGTGTGAGGACAAACTGACAGAGACAAGCAAAACGACAAGAACCAGTGACCACCAGTAAACCACCAATGGAAGGCCAGCGGATATAATGAACTGCTGATTCGACCAAAGTAGACCATGACTAGTGAAGTCCCCGATATATCGATATTTCTATCCACCTCGATATCATCGTGGTAACGTGGTAATTACGACTCCATCCTGCCTACACAACTGGGTAGCTAACGACATGACTGACCTCACCAACAATGTACTGCCTTTCTCAACCAATTCTAGCTAGACTAATCTTCTCACCAAACGGCTGAACCGATCTATTCCTAATTTCCATATTTTTCACACTCTATTCATCCTAAACTGGAAAGCTGCCGGACAAAAAGACAGACGCACAATACTCTCAGACTTCTTAACCCCTGACATCATCTGTGTCAAAGAAATTCTCCTCTTCAAACCCACAAATGCAAACTCGAAGGATACACCCTACACAGACAAACCAGATTTGGAGACGTTTGTGTTTGCATAAAAAAGGATCTCACACTTCTTCAGCTTCTCTCATTCACACTCCAGTTGCTGGAAGCCGTTGGGGCCACACAGAACAACAACGAAACTTTTTACATAATCTCAGGATACCACCGAGCAGGCACCAGAATATATCAGAGGGACTTCCAATTTCTCTGGGGCTGACTGTATTAAACATTAAAAATAGGATTTGGGGATGTAGGACAAACGACGCTCTGACATGACGAGTTTAAGTATATCTATATACATAAAATCCAAATTTCGTCAGCCTACCTGTTACATAATAACTCAAAAACGGCTCATTGCATATTCACGAAACTTGTAGTAGGTATATTACGAGGATGGCCCAACTTAGAATTTAGGCTATCTGGCATCTCAAAATTTTGAACGGGAAGAAAGGTTGGGGGCAGAACACAAAATGAATCATCACTCTTTAACGGTTGCTCGAATTGTCATAAAATTTCTCATGTATCATCCTTATAACATTCTTTTTCCTTTTTATGAGGTTTTGGGCACCCAAAACATAAAATTAGCACAAACGTTTCCATATAAGCCCTTCTCAAAGATAGGCCTTGTTGTCTCAAAATTAATGAGAGTTGTGGGGTTCAAAACATAATATTATATACAGGATGTAAGAAGTTGAAACGTCGATATTTAGGGATGTTATGGGATATTGAATTCTGAACAGAAATGTTCCTAAAAGAACGATTCGAAAATGCTTCCATGAACAATTACGGCCCACAAACCTCGAGGATATTTTGAACAATTGCTTTAAACGTTAGTTTTTACTAAATATATTTACAATAATTGCTGATCCTTTTCGATTAAAAAGATTAATTATTTATTTTTATGAATAAAAAAGATTATTATTATTTTTGTATTTATTTTTTTCTCGAATAAGATTTGTTTAAACAATACAGAAAAGTAAAATGTTTTATATTTTTTTATTATTGAAAACAGATAAGGTAATCTTAAAATTAAAAAAAAAAAAAACTGAGATTATAACTGCATAAATTAAGAAAACATTTTAAAAACTCCATCGGCAATAGTCGAAGAAAACACTTCATACCTTTAAGGCCGGTTAACACAAAACCTATTTAATGTAAAAAAAAAGATTATGGACTTGGTCAAGAAAGGTAATTTAATTCTCTACAACTTATATTTCAATAAGCATGTTTTGTCAAAAACACATATGTTCCGAGATATTCGCAAAAATGTTTTAAGAAACGTCATTTTCATAGGTTTTTGAACTTTAATGTTATATGGAAGCATTCAGCAGGAAGTGCCCCGAGATTACAGGAATGACAAACTTAAAGACACTTATGGAAGAATGACGGGAAGAAGTAATCAACAATGATCCCAGAGAGATCTAAGAAACACAAGATTTATTTATTCCAGTAATTTGATCTTCAGGCTTTTTGGTTATCCAGGAATAATGATGTCTGAATTAATTTAAAATGAGAGAAAATCCTGAATTTCTTCTTGTCCTCTCTCTTCCCGTGAATTGGTGCCAAAAAGAAATGATTTCTGGTCTTTTTTTTATACTCATCTTCCCTCTTTTTAAAGAGAGTTCTCTTAATTTTTCTTTTCTTCTGATTTCTATTTCTTATTTTAATTCTTTGAATTGGGCTTAATCAAGAGAAAAAAGTTAATTTATGTACTGCAGTGGTAGACGAACTTAGAACTTCCACTGTAGAGTCGGGCTCCAGATGTCCACCAGAGTGCCGAAAGAGCCCTCTGTTAGGCGATATGACCTCGTAGTTAAAGCCCGGGCATGAAATATATTTTTATTATCCAAACCTATGGATAATAAAAATATATTTTAGAATTCGTTGTTACCTGTCTCAATTTCAACATTACTTGAAAATATTTCCTGAAGAAATTCATTGTTCGTTCTTTGAAGCTCTACAACACTGTTTGTATTAGTTTTATCTCAAAGTTCAGGAATTAGATGAGTTGGAAATTTAATAGGGAATGTTTTTGGTAAGAACTAATGTTTCGATAAGACTAACCGTTTTGGCGTTAATCAAGCAAACGTCTTAAACAATGGGTTTCAAAACGACATTTCAGGTAAGTTTTCGGCATGTATCTCGCAAACCGATGGACCTTCGAAAAAGAGTGCCTTTTAGCTTTCTCTACAACTTTTATTTGCAGTGATTTTTGATTTTAGGTCATAGGTGTAATGTAAACAGATCACCATGACGACCAGCGAAAAACGAAGTTTAACTAGAAACAAATCAGATAAATATTAACTTTTAGAACCAATAAATCAATAGTAAACTGAATTTAAAAAATATAAAATAGTACAAAACATTTTTGAAAGTGTAAAATACCCGAAAAGCAATTCAACATAACCCATAAAAGGCTTATCAGAGAACAAGTTTCAACGTGGATTAAAACCCAAATCAATAAGACATCGTGAAGAGAATACACAAGGAAGAAAGAAAATGTAATAAGCTTCAAAATAAATATGAAAGAAACAGAAAAATATCAGTTTAATAACTAATTTTACTAATGAACGGCAAGTAGTGGCGTCCACAGATCGTAGTTTGAACACGAATGATTCTTCGAAGTTAAACATTAAATTGGAACCAATTGAAGTTAAAAGGTGAAAAGAACATCGAAAAATAATATGGAATTAATAAAACAAGATAAATACTGAACAAAAAGGAATAATTAAGAAAATACAAAAAAAAACAGGAATGAGAAAACGACCCGATAGTATTTAATAAAATTTTGTAAGAAACAAGGTGAAAAAGAGAAAATAGCAGAAATAAAAAATTGGAGTGGGGGAAATGGTAAGAATTCGAAAGACAAATCATTTGGACGTCTAATCGATTAGAGCTTCGATATGAGTTGATTTTTTAATTCAAATTAACGAAATAACAAAAAAACAAACGACATGGAAAATTATAATACAATTTATAAAGACAAAAGGAAACAAGAAAAAGGAAGAGAAAAAGTTAAATCTTTGTTTTATACTGGAAGCCCGGAAACAAAGTTGGAGGGAATTAAGCTTGAAAGAGAATGATTTGGCGGATTTCAGTTGAGATGGGGACCTTGCCCAGCGTGCACGTCCAAACACTCTCTTGAGTTTTATATTTTTTGTTCATAATTAAGTGACATGTTGGAGTGAAGGTTTAATATGAAGTGTAAAGTGATAAAAGTGATTTGAGTAGTGAAATTGGAAAGAATTGTTGATTTGGTAGAGATATGTTTTTCGGTGACGTCACTGGTATATAACTATTTAATTTAAGGATCGCCTCCATTTTTTTTTTTTTTTCTGGCTCAGTCGGTACCTATGATATGAATAATCATATACATATAATCATACATGTATACCCATGGTGATCTTCTGTTTACATTACAGCGGTATCTTGTAAAATGTAAATAGGTCCCAAAGTAGAGTGGTCTCAATTTTCTTCCGATTTCAGCAAAAATCCAATTCAATCTAAGTTAGCACATGTGACTTCTTAATTTCAAATCGATAGCTACAATCTTTTCTGTGTTAGAGCTGTTATTTGGGTTCAAGTAACCCTCGGGTTGGGGTTACTCTCCCATGAAATAAACAATTGAAATAGGTACTGGGCTCAAGTAGGACCTAGGATCTGGAAATAAAACACTTAGTGACATTTTAGTTGTAATTTGTATTTAAACCTATTTTACATTGCAACTGAAAACAACCCTCTTCTCATTAGTTTTGGTGGACTAATTTTTTTTTTATATCGCACCACTTATAATATAAAATGTCCTTTTCTCCAGGCCATTTCCAAGCCTTTTTGGTCGGTGCCATGCAATCAACAATGGCACCGTTATCGTACTTCCTTATACTAAAGGTGTAAGTATTTAAAAAGCCGTCGGTGAATCATCGAAAACTGAACATTGTATTTGTGAACGACTTCTTATAGAAGGGAAAATAAGAACAATATAAACTGCTATTTTAAATGACCTCAATTGCAGTTGCAGTGTTCCAACTGACTATTGGCTAAGGGTGAGCTGACTGGCTCCCGATATACCTAAGGGTAACCCGAGCCATTATTCAAACGATGCCCTATTTCCCAAATGTCATCCGTCACCCCTGACAAAATATCCATTTTCCCATCTTTATCCTAATATCGGATCGGTTTCTTAACTCTTGACTTAAACTGTCAGCCAAAACCAATTCCTTCCTCTTCTCCTGATACAATCCTCTGTCTTTTCAATTAAATGTTGTGCCAGAAACTCCAATATTCCCTTCGATCTGAAGTATCAGAATGTTCCATGTTCCATCTGGATAATGCTCCTTATTACTACAATCATCATAAATACTCGTAGTTGGTCATCTAACAGCTGAGATCTCTAGCGATTAAGAATAAACGTTTTTGAGCGCAAAAAAAGTACTATCCTTA
The DNA here is from genome assembly GCA_963662175.1 of Aradus depressus. Lineage (NCBI taxonomy): Eukaryota > Metazoa > Arthropoda > Insecta > Hemiptera > Aradidae > Aradus > Aradus depressus. The sequence continues at coordinate 40,954,043 of OY759215.1, forward strand.
TCGCTGCTTTTCTTTCTTATACTCATTTTTGTTTTTATTTTATTTTATTTTTGTGATTATATTATATATTATTATATACATATATAATAATATATAATATAATCACCATTACATTATATCAATATTATTATATATATTATACCTTATTATATTTATGATATATATATATATATTTGGGGGCGCCGGTAGCTCAAGATCGTGGGTTCGAAACCCGGCCGAAACTCTTAGTCTATTTTATCTGGGAGGTAGAATAAACCTAAGCACACCATGCAAATAATGTTCTGTTCTCTTCGACATTCCTGAATAAATGAGTAATCCAACAGTGAATGTCCGTAAGTCAATACGGACGGTGTGAAGGTGCAATGATTTTGTTCATCTGATTATTGTCTCGCATGTTCTATGTTTGAATGGGGAAGCTTATGTTAAATACGTCCGAAATAACCATTTCAAATTTTAAAACGTCTTCTAAATTATCATATAAAAACCCACCATAGCAGTTAATACATTTTCCACATCATTTAAAGATAATATAGAATTTCTGGGTCTACATATGAGGAACTAACACGGGTTTAACAACATACATCAGCCTTAAGTACGAAAATGAGTTCTACTTGTTTCTTTCTTCGTACTCTTAAAAACATTGTACCAGAGAAAATATTAATTACATTATATTATGCATATTTCCATTTTATAATTAACTATGGTTTAGTAAGTTGGGGTCGTAGCTCTAATGTTAATATTTTCAGATCTCAAAAAAATGCACTAAGAATAAAAAATTATATTACTTAATCAAAGAACAAACAGCAGAGAAAAATCTTGCCATTACCGTGGCTGTTTATATTTGCAGGTTATTAAAAAAATATATAAATATATTCCCTCTCAACAATACTAGTCATGATTATAATACCAGGAAAAAAGAAGAATTTCATATAACTAAACAATGTTCCTCTCTTTTTGAAAAAAGTATAACTAATAAATTTTCATGCAAATGTTAAAGATCCAGCACTTTTTATATTCAGACCCCCCCCCCCCCTCCCCCATAACTTCCCTTCCAAAATTATGAGATTCCATATACCCTATGTCACTCCTGGATAGATGAGGTATCCACCAGTAAAAGCTTCATGGGAATCGATCCAGCCGTTTTGGAGCTATGATGGCAAAAACATACATATATACAAGTCTGATGAAAACATTACCCTCCACAGTCCGATAAAAAAAAGTACTATCAACTTATGAGACTGGAAACACACTGCCGTACTAATTCTATCCAGGTCAACGTAAAAATATTAAGAACTATTTATTTCAGTAATTCTCAAACTTCTTTCAGAGTTAGATATTATATGGACAGATAAAAAAGAGTGCAGAAAACGGGGGAAATTTTCCAAATTGAGCTCTTCATTTGCATTCAGAGGTACATTACGCATTACGTTTTGCCTGAAATAAGCTTCAAGAAAATTCAAAACATTAACGAGAAAATTTAACTTTGAGAAAACCACAAATGGTACGCGGAAAAACTTCTCCTGGTAGAAAAAAGAAAATATTTCCAGAGTTTTTAGAATAAGATAGCTATTCATATAGCCCCAATTTCCAATAAGTCTTGTCATTGAGAAACAAAAGATATAATTTCCAGTATTTTCAAAGAGTTAAAAGAAAATCCTATGTAAATAAGTTTCTAGACGCCCCTCTTGCGGTGGTAGAGACTGCGTTGGAGAAGGCGGCACATCATTGTAGGAGTCGGCACCTGAAGAGGTGACAGCAGGACCAACCAAATCAGTGGAAGACAGCCATCGCCGCGAAATTATCTACATGATTTGTGGGAGCCGTTAGAGCTGATACAATCTCCTCTCATTGGGCAAAGGCATCTATAATGAACCAGATGGAAAAGGCAATGAAACACCGTAGATGTCACCATGGAGGGGAATAAGCTGGAAATGGTGTCCGGCATAAGGGAGAATCTGGGTCCCCAATGCTTCTACGTACTAATATACACTAGCAGTGGCTAGGTAGTGCTAATGTTTCACTTTGGGAGGGTGTGAGGAGGAAGGTTGTGAGGAGAGAGGGAGAGTGGAGGGAGGGTGTGAAGAGAAAGAGAGAATTGAGGGAGGGTGTGAGGAGAGAGGGCGAGTGGAGGGAAGGTCTGAGGAGGAGGGAGGATGGAGGAGAAAGAGAGAATTGAGGGAAGGTGTGAGGAGAGAGGGTGAGTGGAGGGAAGGTCTGAGGAGAAGGGAGGGTGTGAGGAGAAAGAGAGAATTGAGGGAGGGTGTGAGGAGAGAGGATGTCCAAAGTTTCACTATACTACTGAAGTGAATCTAATTGAAATGGTTGCCGATAGATATCCACCACCATCTCTTCCTCTAAATTTGAGTTTGGATAATGCGTATCTCTTCATTCTTTTCGACAGCTGATCAACCTGATAAAGCTATCATAATGTGTAGATAGGATAATGAGATAGGATAATGCCAGAGGCCAGCAGATACTTACTCTGACCTAGGGGAACTATAACTCAGGCTAATAGTGCATCTGGGATGATGATTAACAGCTTGGGGATGATGACCCAGGTATTTGTCGGTAGTTAGGACACTATTGTCTTGGATCTACATCGTAAATCACTCAGCAGATTGGCTCGACTTACCGGAGCTCACTGGAGTAACGTCTTAAGCACTACTGAATTCCTCCGTTTATTCAAATTGATACCATACTAAAGAAAAAATTCAAAGCATGCACCTTGCTTTAAATAAAAAATCAATTGGTTATTCACAAGCTCAGTTCTCCTGTGATTTATGCTAAAAAGGGGGTTGAGAAGCAAACAGGTGAAGTTTTTTTTGTTATTTGGGTTAACATCTTAACGGTTCAGAACTAAGGGAGGAAGGACAAGTATATGGTAACCAACAGGTTGTAAACTCTCTCCAATGGGACTACTTAACTACTAACTCACTGTCTGGCAAGCGCATCGGAATTCTAACTCACTTCTGAAAGTGGTAACGATTTGGGATGTTCCAAAAAAGTTGGGTTTTTTGAAAGGTCTCAAGCCCACGAGGAAAATCTAAATTTTGTAAAAATGATGGCAATAGAACCTCACAACATAAGTCAGAGTTTAGTTTTAAAAATTTTGCAAAGTGGTGGGAACCAACCGGGGAAAATGTCAAGAAGCCTTATATTTCACATCGTTTAACTTTGTAAACCCAAAAAAAGAGAAAAAAAAAAAGAGGTGAAATGTTGGGACAAATAAAAGGTTCGAGAAAACTTTTACTCCCAGGAAATGCGGTACTCTGGAAATATTTTATGATCATTATTGTCATTTTGAAACTTGAAAGTTCCAAACCTTCCAATGCACCCGATGTACTTTTCATCGTATTCAAATTAGGATATCAAATAGGAGTTGTTGATGCATTCCGCATGCATCTCCATCGGTTTATCCATTCGTGTTTCCGCGTTTGACATCAGTTCGTCATCCGCCATTTTCAATATGCAATAGTAAATATTGAAAATGATGGAAACGAGGGTAGATAACGTCGTCAGAATCACCGGCACTGTACTTCCCCACCGCGAATATTAATTCGATTGATTACAACTGTTTTCGCTCTGCCTCTGAAACCGAAACACCTATTTTTTTTTTTTTTTTTTTTTAACCAATACATGGTAATAGGATACGTCAAATGAATTTATACATTAAGATAGCTTATAAATTAGATTTATAACTACTTGAGTCTAACACATCTATGATTAGTAGTAACAAAAAAAACATTAAAAAAAGTAAAATTAAATTAATAAAAACTGTACAAATAAATACTTAAAAATATATGAGTATATAAAAAAAATTAATAATAATAATACAAGATACGTTCATAATAAGTAGACAAATTTTTCAATTTAATAAAAATTAAGATAACTATTTTTCAAAAAAAAACTCTTCGGAAGTGTCTTTATCCCCCAACGATGTTTCGGGACGTTCTCATGTCCCATCATCAGGTCCCAATGTGGCGAGATATAGAAAATAAAGAAAACAATGTAACTATAACAATATATGAAAAATAATATATATATATTAGTCAATTATAAATGAATGTAAAAAAAAAAAATATCTAAAGGCCTTGAAATTGAGCGTCCTTTAGCCGATTTAGTCATTTTTATTGGGTCATTGATCCATATATAAAATTTCGAGTTGATACATTTATCACTTTGCCAGTGAATGGGGTTTTTGTGTTGAGCGGAAAAAATGAAATTTCGGTGAAAACTCATTATTGACTTTCTGAACGATTATATAACTTCGTATAGTTGGGGAAGTACAAAGTTCAAATATATAAATTTGCTCAACCTGCGCCTCGATATAACCCTTCAGATCCAAAATCTATAATGTGGTCAGGAACATGAGTGGGTTAGACGAGGTTGGTGGTCGAAGGCATCAAGAGCGATGGCGCTGGTAATAAGATAAACCTTAACAGTCTATTATTATCACATAAATCATTAGATAATTTCATTTTAAATCTTCTCTTCTTCTAAATGTTTACTTGCTTGGCTTGCTGAAGAAGAAGGGAGACAACTCCTTGAAGAACAACTGCGGTAAGGTACACGACTGTCCTGGAGTTATTGTAACTGGGAGTGGAACCTGCCAAGAGGTTAAGATTTAAGAAGGGGTGGGGGTATGGTATCGCCATGTTGGCCAGATTGCCGCTGTTGTGATGCTGGCACCAGGCCATAATGCCATGTTCTCCATACCTGCCTCTCTCCCATATATCTGTCCTCCATATCAATCCCAGACATTCTTCCCTAGACGACCAACTTGTACTAGCTCATCAGGGCTATCCTCAATATGTCAACATCGATCTACGGGCCAAGGATATTAATAATGCAGAAAAGAAATATTACAAAGATTTGTATTGTTATTATTTGGCTTCTTATACCTATAGTATAAGGAAGTATTGTAATCGTGCGAAAATCCGAGATCGAGGTTCGTTTTGAGCGCTCTACCGCAAAAACGTTTGTAGCTATGAACTTGAAATTTGGAATGAAGATGTACTAACTTGGATCTGATTAGATTGAGAAAACTGAGACCACTTTACTTCAGGGCTTAAGTACCTTTTACAAGATAAGCTTAATTTTATGACCTAATCAAAAATGTCTTCAAATAAAAGTTGTAGAAAAAACTAAAAGGCATGTTTTATAAACAATATGATTTTTGCTAGTTGCCTGGTTTGCGAGATACATGCCAAAAACTGACCATTTTTCTATACGTCCGCTCGATTTACGCGAAAATGGTTAGTCCCATCGAAAAATTCTTTCTAGTTCTTAGTAAAAATGCTCATGGAATTGAGATGGAACAAATGCGAACGAAGTTTAGCGCCTCAAAAAACGAACAATAAATTTCCTTAGGAAATATTTCTTGGTAATGTTTAAATTGTAACGAATAGAAATGAATTTTAAAATATCTATCTATTATCGCTATATTATACCTATAGTATAAGGAGATAGGTATTGTAGACGTGCAAAAATCCGAGACTGAGGTTTCAACGGATTTTCACGTTTCAATGTCCCCCGACATTTTCGCAATGATGTCTGTCTGTGTGTGTGTATATGTGATTGGAATGCTATGAGCTCTCTGTTGCAAAAACGATTGTTCTTCCCAAAAAATAAAAATGAAAGATTTGTATCAAATAATTTTTTTGGATATGAAACACGATTTTTTTTTTTGATTATTTATGCCTTTTGAACAGTGAGAATAAAATTCCGTTTCGGTGTAAAGGGTTTCCTCTAGCACAAACATTTTTAGTTGAAGTTTACATTTTTTAATTGTATCTATTGATTTCAAGAAGTGTGGAAGGGCATTAAAAAAATTAATTCCTTTATGAGTTATACTTTTTTCAAAAAGAGTAGTATAATTAGCTATTGGAGTCTGGGGGACGGAAACTCTTCAAGTTTTCAATGCTGCTTGACTGAAGGTGAGAAGCCTGTGAAACACATTAAGGTGCACCATGCAGTGTAAGGGTAGATGACAGAAATAAGATAGGGGATGATCCAGTATTTGAGAACAGATGTCATGGGGTATCCAAACTGAAAAGTGAGACGAAAGTCCAAGTGAACAGAGATCAGGAGGGTACTATCGATATTGAAAAAAGATCTGCGCTAAGAAACATGAACCTTTCCCCACTCATTGATCACAGACAACATCATGGGGCTTTTTCTCTGAGTTCGGTGAATTTTTGTAAAACAAAGAAATAACGTGGAAATATTTAATTATCTAGAGCCTAGAGGAGGAGTTCCTACCCACTGCATATTTTGCAAGGGAACCGTTTTGCCCCTAAGTAAACAATATTGGTCGGAACTTGGAGTGAACAACACCCTGAAAATTACCTAGACTAGGTAAATATTTAATTAAATGAAGGAGGCTAATGGAGAAAGATGGCCTGGGGTTCGTGGTTAGAGGGGGACAGGAGACTGGTTGAGAACCGCGGGCGTCTCTGTATCCGTCACATTCATGTAGGTCCTGGGAGTTCATGTATCCGTCACATTCATGTAGGTCCTGTGAGTTCATGTATCCTTTACATTCATGTAGGTCCTGGGAGTTCATGTATCTGTCACATTCATGTAGGTCCTAGGAGTTCATGTATCCTTTACATTCATGTAGGTCCTAGGAGTTCATGTATCCGTCACATTCATGTAAGTCCTGGGGATACGTGTATCTGTCTCATTCATAAAGATTTTGATGAGTCACTTATCAGCAGAGCCCGGATTTTTATGCAATTGCATATTTTGTTTGTGTCCTTTTTTTTAATACTTGACCAAATATTTTTACTAATTAGAGTACTTAGATGCAATATAATTGTATTTTGCATACTTGGTGATAAATGCATATATTTGCATATTTTGATGTTCTGATTTTTAAAAAAAGTGTTAGAAATACAACCTTGGAAATGAAATTCCAGTTAACAATTTTATGTACGTATAGAAAATATTCGCAGAAAAAAATAATGCTAGCCCTCAATAATAGACTTCTTCGAATAAGGAGTACTTGTCATTTCTCGGCTTCCCATCTATCCTTTTTTGCCCTTACACACGACACAGTTTCAGTTTGATATTTATTTTTTTAAATATAATTAGGTATTAATTGTTGTTTTTTCTTTTCATATTTTTTTGTTTGTATTACATATTTTCCTATTTTGGTTTTAAAAAAAGTGCTTTATAGATACTATATTATATTTAATAATTTTTTTTTATCATGTACGTTTATATTTTGCTGTTTTTTGGTCGTCCAATATTTGTATTATCATATTTTGGTGTAAAAAAATGCAACAAAATGTTTAAATAATTTAGGTTTAATTTTTGAATTTCCTCTTCCAATTTCTTTTTCAGTTCCAAATTTATGACATTAATTTTCTGGATTAATATATTTGAATATTTTAGCTGTTTTATTGCATATTTAGAGCATTTTTTCTGCATAATATACGATTTTTTACTGCATATTATATGGCATATTTCGCAGTTTATGACTGCATAAAAAACCGGGCTCTTCTTAACAGTTACATTCATTGGATATCGCGGCGGTTTTTGATAGGGGGTTTCTTTTTTTTCGAACCTTCGACAACTGGTAAATTTGGATGAGGCCCACACCCATTAGAAATATTCCATATTTCTTGGGGATCACATGGAACATCTTCGGCCCTATTGGTTCCCATAGTCGCCCATGGCAATGGCTCTTTGTATTTATATCAATCACATTTACGTTGATTTCGAGAAGATATTCTGACAATTTCAGGCCCCCAACTTTTGGAAATGTTTCATGATAAGAGAAGTGTCAAGGTGAATTCTAAGGATAGCTTAACTGAATCCTCAGTTAACTTAACGGGCCTCTCGATTAACTAGCATTAAGAAATGATAAGGACTCCTCACTAGATATCTTAGCAATGACATTAGGTAACTGTAAAACTCACTTCGCCACTCATGATTACGGTTACTCCCAATTCACTGAAATGAAGGCAAGATTTGAGATTGCCTAAAGCTACGAAACAAGCCGGAGCCATCTTTGAATCCAATTGTGTTTGTGGCCATGTATGGTAGCTCATCTGTCTAGAAGCCACTCACACCATTTAACGGTGAACTATCAAATTAGCTTCATTACCAAAAAACTGATCGGTGAGTCACCGGTAAAATGTACTTCAGCGCGAATTAATCAACTAAGTTTTCGCCTTCGATGGGTGTCATACTCTGAATTATCATACTAAATTTCATGTTGATACATTTGTTACGTCAATAGAGTTAAGCCCCCATACTCTGATCCCAGACTTCCCTTTGGCCGATTTGGCTGAAAATCGATAGATGTCGTCCATATAGGATTCTGGATACACATATAAAATTTCGTATTGTTTTATCTATTTTAACGGGAGTTATCATGTTCACAGACACACAGGCTTGACTTGAATTTGTTTTTAATACATATATGGAATCAGAGGATCGGAAAATATGAAATTCCATTGAAAACTCAACATCGAATTTCTTTTTAATTTTATATACAAAAAATCGGTAGGAGTAACATCTCTCAGTCCCTTCCTCTCTACCTGCCTCTCTTCCTGCCTCTCTTAATTTCCTGTAACTATTACATCTTTCAATAATTAAACGATACCTCGTTTGCTGTTTTTCCCTTTGTCGTTCGTAATTCACTTTTTATATTTTTTTTATTTATTTATTTTCTAACTATAACTTCTCAGTTGAAATATACATACAAATATATACATATTGTGAAAACTTGTAATAAATATGTAAAACAAAAGTCTTTTTTGAAATATTATCTATACCACAAAAAAATGTATACTTAATAATTTAATCCGGTAATCCGGTTTCGGCCTAACATCACAATCAGATTTAGTAGTAAACAAGCTCAGTATTCGTTTATAAATAATTCTGACGATGGTGTTATGCCGAAGCCGTTAGTTTATGTATACACTTTTTGTGAATAGACAATATTTCAATAAAAATGTTAATTTATTTTTATGTTGACTTCGTCATCTAATTTTTAAAAATGTTTACTTGTTGGGATGTGTTAATTTTGCGTAAACTTCCTTAACTTTGCATATATTGTATTCATATATAGTTAGAGAGACCTCCTCAGTGGCAGCAGCGAATGAATTAAATGTGTACAATTCAGTGCCTAGGGAGTATCACCAACGAGTGATTTCTCTCTTCTTGACATTTTGACAATGCCATATTTCATTCAAGCCAATTTACTTGTTATATATATATATATATATATATATATATATATATATATATATATATATATATATATATATATATATATATATATATATATATATATATATATATATGTATATATATATATATATATATATATATATATATATATATATATATATATATATATATATATATATATATATATATATATATATATATATATATATATATATATATATATATATATATATATATATATATATATATATATATATATATATATATATATATATATATATATATATAACAAGCAAATTGGCTTGAATGAAATATGGCATTGTCAAAATGTCAAGAAGAGAGAAATCACTCGTTGGTGATACTCCCTAGGCACTGAATTGCACACATTTATAACTCACTCAGTGCTGCCACTAAGGAGGTCTCTAGGCCATTGGCGCTTAAAGCGTCGTTAGGGAAGTGTGTCAGAATGGAGGGCACGGACTAGAGATTTAAGCATCAAATTTCTGACCGATTATATAATTTCCCCTAAATTTTGTATAGCTGAGGAAGTAATACGGAAAAGTTTGAGATAAGAAAACGTTTCAAGTTTTCAGAAACTTATGATACACTTGGAAACAAAATCTATAGTACCTACAAATAGTTTAAGAACAATAAAATAAGTTGTTACAATACAACAAAACAGTGATGCGGCTATACGGCGTTATTTCATGTTTTGTCGTTATTTCTTCTTGAAACCAAAATTTCCAAATGCAAATTTCCTTTTTCTACAAAAGTGTAAGTAAAAAGTTCTGAACAGACATGGAAAATGAAATCAAACACAGACCATGAATTTTTAGAGTCTGGTTCTGACTCAGAAACTTTAAAATGATATTCGTTAATGAGTTTAAAACAATTTTGTTGGATCCGCTGTAGGCCATTTAAAGTAGAAATTTTAAAGTTGTTTGTATCTTCTTTTAGATATTACTTCAATAATTTCACGATATAGACAGCCTTGTTTTGATTCTTGGTAGAGGATGTTCTGTGATATTGGAGTTATAATCTGTAGACTAAGTGAGGAGAGGCGCTAGTTACCATGTGGCTTCACTGTTTGTCTTGTGTTAAGAACTTTGTTAGACGTAGAACCTTCAAAGTGCCTACAGCCTGTCTCCCAGCCCTTGTTTGCACCTGTAGGTGTCTTCTCCTTTGGCAATTCTAATGTGTGCTTCCCATATCATCAAGGATCTGTGGAATAAACTTAATCAGGAACTGCACGATAGGAAATGTGATAGGATCTAGTCAAAGTGCCTAAAGCCTGAGTCTCCCAGCCCTTGTTTGCACCTGTAGGTGTCTTCTCCTTTGGCAATTCTAATGTGTGCTTCCCATATCATCAAGGATCTGTGGAATAAACTTAATAAGGAACTGCACGATAGGAAATGTGATAGGATCTAGTCAAAATACGTGTGCTATCCAGTATTCTGTACGAGAACTCTGGTCTGGACTGTCCGTGTAGTTCCTCCTCCAGGGCTAGTCGCAAAGGCTCGTCGGTATCCCCTCTAAATGGCAGATTGCGTCTGCAGTGATACGAGGCGACGGCCCCGTCCAAGTCCAAGTCAATGGGTGGGGCTCCCGCCAGTACCTGCAGCGCGGCCGTAGAGATAGTCCGATAGGCCTTTATGACCCTTAACAGGGCTGTACTCTGTCCAGGACGAGGATAACCCGCTGCCGTTTCATAGGGCGATGCCACCATCCCGCAGCCGCGTACCTCGCAACAGCCTTGAACACCCCGGTGTAGATTGCTCTACACGGGGAGTAGCCGAGGCCTGAACGAGGATTGTCTTCTGACGATGTTCGGCCTTCTTTGAACCTCTTGTACCTCTCATGACACCATGATCGACACAGACATTCATCCCCAAAAGCCTCTTGCAACATCTGAAATGTTTTTGTATAAGTTTTACCCAACTTCACACAAAGCTTGACATTAACGCGTTGCTCTTCTTTTTGGTTCATTTGACAAAAGATTACAAAATAGCCAAACACGAAAAACTTGTTTCACAAAAAAGTCTGTTACTTTACAACTAAGTAGGTTGTAGAGAAACTACAAAAACAGCTGAACTCAGGAAGAGTCACAACTAAAGCTCTCCGACGCTCCGTTGGCGCGCAATCCAAAAAGTCCTGGAACTTTTTGCTCATCCCTCGTATTATGACTCATGCTCAGGCTTTAGCTATGAGGCCATATTGCCTACTACCAGAGCACTATTTCGTTGCTCATGAGCCTGACACTACTCTGGGAGTCCGAAATTGTGCCTACGAAGGTTCATTTGAGGGGTCTTTAACGAGTATCTGACATCGTACAGACTCGGGACCATCGCTTAACGTCCCATCCGATGGTGTGCTCAAGGTTATTTCACCTCCTAGATAAAGAAAACTTAAGGGCTTCATCTGGGTTTCGAACCCGTGATTTTGGGATCAGTAGGCTAGCACGCTACCTCTGGGCTACCAGCGCCCCCCGCTTCTGTAGCAATAGCTGTTTCCCTTCCACCCCTCCAGTTCCTTGGCTCGAAGGGTCATTGTTATAATGTTAATATAACAACTTCACATTATCATACAAATATTTTAAGCCGACTACGGGATATTGAGGAGATTGTTTTTCGACCGATGTATGTTTTTTTGTTAAAGTCGCGGATGCGGAGGAGAAGAGTTGAAGATTAGTTGTTCAGGCTTTTAAGGACATATAAAAGAATGAAAATTGTTAATCAACAATATTTATGTAACTAGGGGTTTCGTTTTAAAGTTAATTATAATTAATGTTTAATTGTTTTAATTTAATTATCAAATTATTTAATTTTTCAAAATTTATCAATTAAAACTTTCCTCTCATAAACTAAAGAACCAATCATTGAATCATATCGCGTTTTCAGAGACTATAATATTTTGACCACTGAATTTTTAAGGCAAGATTAATATGATAAAAAATGTTATCTTTTAATTTATTTATATTTTATCTTAAAATGACTGTTTATGAATAATTGTATCATAATAATAGATAGATATTTAAAAAGCTTAAGTACACTTGTTATTGCTTAAACTTGACTTGTCATAAGGAAAAAGTACAATAAATATTATAATATACAATAATATTTATTGTACTTAGTACAAATTACTTGAGTTACTTTTATTTAACCCATACAAACATCTTATTTTTTTAAATGTGAATATACATGAATTCATATTCCATTTCTTTTTTTTTTTTATTATGTTTAGTTTCTGCTATTTAATAATTCATTTGTTTACCCGCCTTTTGTTATGTTGAGAATGCCGGTAGCTAAGAGGAAGCATGCTGGTTACTGAGCTCAAAATCGAAACCCGGCCGAGGCCCCTACATTTTTTATCTGAGGTGAAAAATGTTGAGCATGCCGACGTTCGGATGGGATGTTAAGCGATGGTCCCGAGCCTGTGCGATGTCAGGTACCACAGTAGAGTCGGGCTCATGTCCACCAGAGTGACGAAAGAGCGCTCTGGTAGTTGGCTACTGCCTATCTCAGGAGTGTTTTTAAATAAGTCAGAATTAGATTTGACCGCTAGGCGCAATAAGTGCATAAATATATTTTCCCTTAATGTTTCGGAAAATGTTAGGAAATCTACCAAGGTGAAAGGTGGTATCTTTTCAAAAATCTAAATAGTAACCTAATTTGTTTACAACGAATTCGTTTTTTAAACATTATATTGGGTTTTTGATTACACAGTTTTATGGAGCTTAAATTCAACTTCCTTATTTGTTGTATATTTTTTCTTGATGAATTCTGAAACTGGATTTTTGAAAATTTGTAATGAGCTCAGAACGAGAGTAGTTCGTATGATACTCGCCAAGATATCCAGGTCTGTAAATAGGAAGGAGCAACATCTCTCAGTCCCTTCCTCTCTACCTGCCTCTGTTAAATTCTTGTAACTATTACTTACATCTTTCAATAATCAAATGATACCTCATTGAGCAACTCAGTGTGTGTTCAGCTGTTCTAGGTCAAAAAAATATCTTATTTTTCTCTTTGTCGTAGTTCAGTTATTCATTTTTTTTATTTTAACTATAACTTATCAGTTGAGAAACGCGGACATATTGTGAAAACTTTTAATAAATGTGTAAAACAAAAGTCTTTTTTTTTTTTAAATACTACAAAAAAATGTATGGTACTTAATTACCGGTTTCGGCATAACATCACAATCAGATTTAGTAGTAAACAAGCGCAGTATTCGTTTATAAATAATTCTGACGATGGTGTTATGCCGAAGCCATTAGTTTATGTGTACATTTTTTGTGAATAGACAATATTTCAATAAAAATGTTTATTTATTTGTATGTTGACCTCATTACCAATTTTAAAAAATGTTTACTTGGAGTGTGTTAATTTAGCGTAAACTTTCTTAACTTTGCATTTATCTTTAAAAACATAAATAAATGATAAATAGAAAAAACCTTTTTTAAACGTGCAATATAATAACAGTAAACGCGCACTCTAAGAAGCACAGCCTCCTAATCGTAAATTAAATCTCCCGGTTATCTGGTGTGCCCCCTCCAGTAAAAGATTCTGTTAGGAAGGAAAGAGTTTAACGCAATTTTGAATCGAGTGACAGCCAAAAAATACTTTAAGCCACAGTTATATCTATCTTAGAAAATGAAATTGATCTCCTCAGTCAAAAAAAAACAACCGTTTTTAGATATGTACTGCCATATTTGTGAAACAGACGTTTAGTCATTGCATAATGAACCTTGAATTATACAATATATCATCATATTAGATATTATTTCCTATAATATTATTGTGAGCACAGAAAGCTATAATTTGATAATATTGTGGTCCATGTGATTAGATGTGATATAGTAAGCCGTGAAAATGTACTGGTCAAGTTTTAACTTGTCTAGTAAGTTTTTGTAGTTTAAAAAGTTCACTACGTTCTATCCAGCTGTTTGTTTGATTTTAAGTTACTATTAACCAACTATATACCTAATAAAATGAAGAAAAATAGCAAAATCAATGATCCGTTATTGTTATTCTCTGAGGTAATTACAAAGCTGTAAAACATTGATAATATTTTGCTGTTACATTTTCAATGTTATTGTTACCTTTATTTATCATTTTAGATGTGTTTACCGGAGAACAGAAGAAAGACTTTTAGGTGTTGGCCGTTTCGAGTAGGGTCCTGTACAGCTGAGAAGGTTAGTTATTTTTTTTATCCTCATTTCTTTTCCTGGAAAGATCTTAGAACTACAGAAATACCGAAATTAATAATTCTGTGGTAATTGTGATCTGTTTTTCGTGGTTGAACGTTTTAGACGCCTGTTTAGGCTTAGAACGCATCATGCAATAAGGGAATGAATTAGTATACACTGTTTTAATTCCCTTTTCTGTAACGGAATACACCTTAAACAGTTTTTCTCTTGTTATTATGATAGAAATTTGATTTCATATATTATGTTAGATGTCTTCTCATTGTTACTCCTCTACAGTTCACAGCTTTGATATGAAACTTCTTCTGTCAATACATAATGTAAGTTTTTATTTCCTATTTTAGATGGCAGAAGGAGGATTTTATATGAACAGTTCTGATGATACGATAAAATGTTATTATTGTTCTAAAGCGCTCGAAGGATGGGAAAAAGATGACATTCCTTTGTAAGTAAACCTTGCATATTATTATACCTACAAAATAGTGGAATTACAATTTTTTTTATACTATGATTACTACTATGTGGTTCGATAAGGTTTTTTTTTTTTTTTGTTTACCCCCCAATATATACTAGCAAACTGTGTTGACTTATTCTTTATAGATGTCTCAGGGAAAAAACAACTCTTCGAAGGCAAAATATGTGTTGACTTATTCTTTATAGATTTCTCAGGCAAAAAAATACTCTTCGAATGCAAAATATGTGTTGACTTATTCTTTATACAGCCATTAACAAAAATGTTCGGACGGTTTGATTTTTCAATAAAAAATTATAATAATTAAATGCAGAAGTAATAAAAAATAATTTAAAAAAATAATTAAAGCCATTTTTCAATCAAGAATAAGAATTCAAAAGTGGGTTAGGATAAAGGAAAAACAGCTTTGATTAGAACAAATAAATATTTTAATTTAATAAATTTTATAACAAGTAATGTAGGTAACAAAAATTTTCGGACAAAAATGTAAACAACTATAAATAAATTCAATGTTTTTTTTACGATTTCACAAATTCAAAAACCATAATGTTAATTAATATTTGGTGGGGTACCCTTTTTGTGTTATAACATCTTTCATTCGATTCGGCATTGATGATGAAACTAATTTTTTGGTAACATTTGGAGATATTTTACCCCACTCTTCTAATAACTTTTGTTTCAATTCGTTTTTTGAAGCAATGGGTGTTAATCGAATTTTCCTGTCGAGCTCACCCCATACGTGTTCAATTGGGTTGAGATCGGGCGATTGGGGGGGGTTTCATAACTTTAGGGCAGTTATACAAAAGCCAAGTACGTACCAATTCACAGGTGTGTTTCGGATCGTTGTCTTGGTAAAAATGAAAAGTCCGTAAAATCCCAAGTTTTTCAGCACTCTTTTTCAAATTGCTCCTTAGTAATTCGGCATAAACTTTTCCAGTCATGGTGGTTTCAATGAAAACCAGTTCACCAATTCCACTAGACGCCATACACCCCCACACCATCACTGAGCCACCCCCATGTTTTACTATTGGTTTTAAATTTTTTGGATTCAGCTCCTCATTACACCTTCTCCAAATTTTGTCGCGACTGTCGGGACTAAATATATTAAACTTACATTCAAAAGTATTTGCTTGCAATAGAACAAACCGCAATAATAAAATATTCTTGTATCTTGTAACTCTTCACAACATAAAAAGAAATCTCAGGTCATGTAATGTCAGAAAACTAGATTTTTGTGATATGACGTTGGAAGAGAGCGACAGCAGCGCTGACCCTCGGCAGAAACCGTCCCTTCCCCCTACTCTATCCCCTCCACCTTCCCTCTAAAGAAACTAAGTACCCAATTTTTCTAATTTTAACGTTTTTTCTCCGATATTTCGACAAATAAATGTTTCCAGATCATGTCCATTTACTTCCATGTAATATATGTATACATATACTATTACTTTACTTTTGTTTACTTCCCTATACATATAATATATGTATACATAATAATATGTACTAAAAATTTTGTAATCGTGTGAACATCAGAGCTCAATTGCATGCGTGTGTTTATGTGAGAGCTCAAACGCTTTGACCTGACATCGTACAGGCTCATGACCATCGCTTAACATCCCATCCGAAGGACGGAGTGCTTAAGTCTATTTTACCTCGCAGATTAATGACATTACTCCAAAAAATTTCTGAATGATTCTGGAACTCTTTTGCGAAGCTCAATCTTTTTTTTATATTTTTTTCACTCACAAACGGTTTTTGGTACTCTCCCATTATATCCTGCTTCTTTTAGAATTCTTCGAACATTTTGTGGGTGAACTTTCTTTCCCGTTTCTCTGTATACCTCGGCGACGATCTGAGGTGCACTCCTCGAGGGCTTGTTGTTAATTTTCCGGACAACGCTACACCTTTCTCGGTCGTTTAATACTCTTGGACGGCCAGAGGAAGATTTCAAATCTATCCGATCCTCGTGCTTATACCTTCGAATTACATCGGCTACGGTGCTTTTACTGCGGCCTACCATACCACCGATTTGCGGACACTTAATCCTTTTTCATAATTAAAAATTATTATCTGTTGAACTTCAAAAGATGTTCGACCCATCTTGACAGCAGGAAATACAAATAACTACTGAATGCAGTAATAGAAGGATATAAACACTTTTCATTTGTTCGGTATTAGCGGTTGGTTGAGAAGGGATTAAAGATCATGATCAGAGTCGCATTTGTTTACAAAACAAACAACAGGTGTCCAGAAAATTTTGTTACGTGAATTTCTTGTCTTCAATTATTAATGCAAAAGTTCCTATTAGCTGTAAATGTTTAATTAATTGTTTTACGGAGTTTTGAAATGATTGATGATCTCGAAATTTAAAACTTTGCTTGAATTAAATATTTTGCCATATAACTATGTGTAACTGCAAAAGAAAAACAAAATTATAAATTGTCCGAAAATTTTTGTTACTGATTGTAGATGTCTCAGGGAAAAAACAACTCTTCGAAGGCAAAATATATGTTGACTTATTCTTTATAGATGTCTCAGTGAAAAAATTACTTTTATTAGACGAAATATGTGTTATTCTTTCTAGATTTCTCAAGCAAAAAACACCTCTTCGAAATTGTGGATGTTGTTAACATTTTCATTACTCCGCAATATTATTCAGGGGAAAGTGGAAACTGAGAACAGTGCTTACAATGATCTGTTTAAAAAAAAAAATAGAAGAAGAAAAATTTTAGTTATAGAAATATAATATAAATGTACATACATGTATACACAAATATATTCTTGTTTGTATATTGATTGGATTTATTGCTCTTAATTCACGGCTCCGTCTATTTTATTGATATTTTTCTTTGTATACTATGTAATAAGTTTATTTCCTTGGAGTATCGTTAACAAAGACATGGATGTATCAATATCAACATGAGCTCCTTTTTTGAGAACTTGTGGACCAGAAAGAATATCACATTTTATTAATCTGTGTGTTTTATTTTTTAGTGAAGAACATAAAAAGCATGCTGCATATTGCCCTTTTGTAAAAAGGTATGAAGAACCTCCAGAATTCCTGACTATTAAAGACCTAATTTACTTGGAGAAAGAAAAACATATATTAATGCTTGTAAGTATGTTGTTTTGGTGCTTAGCGTTATATCTCTTTTATAATGTTTTTGACTTCTGGTTTTTACTTCCCCAGCTATACGAAGCATAGGGGAAGTTATGTAATCGGTAAGAAATTCTGAAAATTCATCGGAAAAATAAGATAGGTGAAAATATACAGTTTTGGAGTGGTTCAATCGAGTTAGTTTAGAAAACGTGGTTGTTTCTGGGCCGATGTTACAAGAAAAAGTTGAAGAGGTTGCTCACCATATGCCTAAAAGCAGAGAATTTCAAAGCTTCCAACGGATGGCTGGCCAACTTCGGAACTAGACACAAAATTGTGTTTAAACCCCCTCCTGAACGGACAAAAATGCATCCTCCTTCCATGTCCGTTGTAGAGTGGTTTCACTGTTTTATTTTTGTTTACTTTTGTTTTGTTTTTTACAGGAACAAGAAAAAGAGGCCTACCTAGCTGAAATAGATGGATTTATTCAACAAGTATCCAAGCCCTTCAATAAAACACAAGAACCGGCCCTAAAACGAAGAAGAAGAATGAAAAGGAAGTGAACCCAGTCACTTTTAATTTCCTTTTTTTAATTTTTTTTTTTTTTTACTTTATTTGAAGGTTAGTTTAGACTAACATAATGTACCACTATCCAATCGCCAATGTTTCTATGTATTTTTTATCATCATTGGGACCTAAATACATGAGTGTGGCCGAATCAAGAATAGGATAATAATGTTTGATGTAAAAATAAATTTATATATTTATATATATACATATATTTGTTATTCAAATTGGCTTTTAGTCATAGTGTTTGTTATAACGACATATGTATCTTGTCATTGGCAAGTACGATGTGAATGTAGGAATATGTGCACGGCTGAGATGCGACACTGCCATGCCCGCTTGAGACTTCGTGGTGGTTTTGTGGACAGAGTGTCTGTTGAATAAATGGATAGGCGAGATGATGTAGTTTGTCCTGATCGCAGAGTGTACAAAAGGGATGTTAAGGTCATTATGCAATGTGAGATTGGAAAAATGGTTCATCGTGAATGTGGCAAAATATAATGGGTTGCAATGACAGTCGTTGTATATTTGATTTTTGACTCTCTCACAGACCTCGATAGCGTAACTTCAGATGAGTTTTAGTATGGTGTTATGTGAATTTGATGTGAGTTGTCCGAGTTAAACAAACGTCTGTCGGACGTTAATGTAAACTGGTGGACAAGTGTTCTGTTTGAGAGTGAATGTGTAGAGATTTGTCTTTGTTAATTTTTATTCTCCATTTGTTGGCCCAATGTGTAAGTTGGTGTATGTGTTCCTGTAGGCACAGACAGAACTCATTTACACACCCTGAAGTTTATGTTCTCTAGGAATGATTTAAGTAATAAATAATATGTATGAGGAAGTTGAGTTTTAAGTGTATTTAGCAAGCCTGGGTGCCAAACATGATTGAAATTTCTTTTGAAGTCTAAAGATACGCCTGTGTATAACTTTTCTTTCAGATTTGGTGGCGATGTAAGCATTGGTATATTATCGAATGTCTTAGTAGAAATATGATCTGGAAGAAAGTTGTATTGCGTAGTAAAATAGGTCAGTCTGTCCAGTTGATCAGAGCACTTTCCTCTAGTGGAAGCCACGTTTCGCTCTATATGAGGGCTGATCGAGCGGGGGCACATCGCATACCACTTGTACTGCGTCATACGAGATGTTCCTATGTGCTTGGCAGATCTGGGTTAAGCAGGTTCTCTGGAGTTGAAGGAGCTTCTTTATTTTAGATTAGATACCTTTACTCATTGCATCCATGCTCCGGTTGCATAATAGGCCACTATGCCCTTTAACACTGCCTGATATAAAAATAGTATTTTATTCACGGTTTAAGATTCTTGTGGGAGTGTGCCACCACATGAGGGCTTACAGAGAAGCCTTTGACAAAGGCTACTCTGAGACAGAGATCGTCCATATACGAATTGAGTATGTATGATTTATTTGTTGACTGTTATAATTATAACAAGCAAATTAGTAATTGATAGAAAAATTGTAATTAATCGAAGATATATTGTCAATTAACCGAGTAATGTGTAATTTGTCAGGAATATATTATTAATTACCTAAATAATTTGTAATTGGCCACAAGTTAATTGTAATTGGTCAAAAATATATTGTCGATCAACCGAGTAATGTGTAATTTGTCAAAAATATTTTATCAATAACTGAAATTGTATTTGAAAAAAAAAATGAATAATTAAATACCCTAAAAATTAGTAATAGGACAACAATGTGTTATCAATTACTCACGTAATTGGGGAAAATTATTTATCGATTACCCAAATATGTAATAGTTATTTGATAATGATATTAATTATTGTGCCAAGTCCAACTACGAGGTCATATCGTCTAATGAGCCCGAATCTGCAGTTGGGGTCCTAAATATTGTCTACGTATGATTATGATACTTAACATTTTTCGCGGAGATATTGTGAAACACTAAGAAAAACTAATGTTTTTTTTTAAATATTGGTAGGTATTTTACAAAATGGTTACAGGGAATAAGTTGTTAAGTCGTAAAATGGTCAAAATGAGTTGTGTACTGTGATCATCTCCCAAGCCATCTGCGCACTGTGAAGATGTTGGGAGCTCAGGACTCTAATACTTTTGGAATTATAAAGATGTGGGTTTCTTGGTATCTCGTAAAATTGTGTATGTTCTCGGTGAAATCAATTTAATCTACTTTGAGGAATCATTCACGAGATAACTGCATTTAACCATTTATTCAACTATTCCAAGTGAAGAGGGTGTTTTCGGTTTAATCAACTTGCACAACTTTAGAGAGGCTTGCATCATTCACGAGTATTTTAAAAAGTATGGTTAATAAATATGTGTGTATAAAAATTAGTGTATAATTATATTCATTTTTATTCACTCTTATAGATTTAGGAGATACATGATTAATAATGATGCAAACATAATTTATTTATTCCAAAAACTGGATTTACACGATTAATGCAAATGTAAAAATGTGCTGCGCTAAAAAGTTACAAATTTAGACTTACCAATTTATTCCCTGTGACCACAGATATAAAATATATGGGAGTACTTTCGGTATTGCTACCATCTTCAGCCACAACTTAACAAATACTTTTGTACTCTTCCAGATACAAAACCGAAATCTGTATGGTTTTATATTGTTAATGATCAAGATAATTATTTTCTTTTATTAAATGTTTACAATATTGTAATTTTCTCTATAACAACTATATCATTATGTGGATTTCCATTTATATCAGGATTTTAATGGAAAGATTTCATTATTTAAATATTTAATATCTATTCAAATAATTATTATCTAATATATATTATATATATACTTACAATTGTAATTCGTCTCGTCTTATCTTTCAAATTTCTATCCATTAAATGTCCTACTTTTTGGAGATTTGATCTAAATAATTTAATTTTGGGGTCTGTCCTACTTATTATATTAGAATATAATTACGGCATGTCGCTGCGACTCATGAACGAGTAGAAAACTGATGCACCCTCATCCAAGGCTCGAATATTGACTTACGATATCGGCAGAGTAAACACTCGGTCTCCACTATATTCCTTCCTATTTGAACATTTTTATTTTAAGTGTAATCGTATTTTAGCCCAAATGAATCCAGAACTAATCTGTGGATTATCCGATCCTACTACGTAAAAGTGAATTTGTATTGATTACATTGTTTGTGACTTCCTTACCTCGATATACAAGCACGGGAGGGTCATTTATACTCGAAAGAATTGATCATCTGCTGCGTCTACTTAAAACAAAGGTATCAGTATATAATTATATACATCGGCTCTACCTGTTATATATGTACATGTGTTATGTTTATATTTTATTTAACAACGGTATCAGTATATATAATTATATACTGATACCTTTGTTTTTAAAAGTTTTGAGTAGACGCCGCGGCTGATCAGTTCTTTCGGATATAAAAGTATAAATATTTATGGTCTCCGAAAGGCTAAAAATGTGACCCTCCCGTGCCTGTATATCGAGGTAAGGATGTCACAAACAATGTAATCAATACAAATTCACTTTTACCTAGTAGGATCGGATAGTCCACAGATATCCAGGTAAAAGAAAGAAACCATTATTTTTTTATTTTAGCTTCACTAGGACTTTTTCTTCTGGCTCACTTTACCCGGATAAAACTAGGTTTACCCTATTTCTGGCTCTACCGGTAACATATATATAAATTTTCCAATATGTCTATCATTTGTTTTTAGGATTAAAACTGTAATGTCCCATATAGCCGAAATCCTGGAGTGGATTGACAAAAAAACACATTTAATCATGAGTAGAGAACTAATTTGTATATATGCCATACTTGCTTGGGTTGCAAGAGAGGTACCGGTGTCACTCTACTAGGTGTGTAGCTTACATAAGGACACAAATACATTGCTTGTTTCAAGTAGCTACGATTTATTGCGTAGAGGCTAGGGCCTCCTCCATTTTATAGTATGAAAATGAGACGAGTTATTAAAAAATTTGAATATTTAATCAATTTGTGACATATCCTCTAAGATATCTGTCGTTGGTTCAATCCACCGACCTTTCTGGAGACCAAATGCAATGCGCCCGAAAGGTCTGATGCCGATACCGAGTCATCAATTGCCCTTGCATCAGCCTGGTATGACCTGTTGTCGAGACAAAATCATCTCTTCCTTTCTTGTGCCTCTTACTGAATTTTTCCTGCCTTTCAGTAAGCTTTTTATGTCTCGTGATGTCTTTTTTAGTGACACCTGATCACCCTTCTTGCCACTTTGTACAAGCATTTTTCTTAATGCAGGAGATGAAGTCATGGTGACTTCCGAAGGTTAAGAAGGTAGGTACTCTTTTTAAATTTATTTATTTACATCTGTTTTTTGATACAGAGAAGTTGCCGATGGAGGTTTGCATAATAAAATACAGCAGAATTGTATTTAATGAATAAAACAAACTTCTTGTTGCATATTCCACAAACTAAGGTAAAGAAGTTTTTTGTGGAATAGACAATATTCCAAAAAAAAAAAATTGTTTTATTTATTATATAGATAAGTTTCCACAATACGTCCGTATTTCTCAACTTATATTACACAATAGGAATGGTAGCTAAGAATAAAAAAGTATAAACTTATGAGTGGTATAAATAATAATGGTAATAATAAAATAAGTTCTCTAGAAGTGATCGCATAAGTAGAAATAAAGTACCGATCAACATATTAAAAAGTAAAAACACTAATTAAAAAATGAAAAGATATATTAATTGTAAAAGTAAGTATATTTTAAAAACAATAGAACAGGTTTAAATTCTAATAAAATAGGAGAGTATACTAAAAAGTGAGAAAAAAATAAAATAATCTCCTGGGCAACACCGGGGACAGAAAGTTTGTGACAGAAAAATTCTAAGCCACTTACTGAAGAACTGATTGTTGAATATGCTGGGCAACGGTGGCCAATTATAAATGCAAACAATTCTCTATTTCTTTGTTCGAGAAAGCGCAAAAAAATTCTGGAAATTGATTTCCCAGCAGGTGCGCGTCTCACATGGATCTTTTCAAATTTCCAGCTCCTGTTGGCTTAACCAGCGAGCTCATCGGTTATTTCTGGAACTTGCTCATAAAGTTGGATTGGCCCACATTGAAAATTTTGGGTCGTTTTTACAAGTTCTCTTACGCGAAAAAAGTGGGCTTTAAAATGGTATATCTTAATTGCAAATATTACAAAACAGTTCCCGTCAATTTAATATATTAAGAACTGTTGCTTGGTCTCACTCTTCTGGTCCAAGTAGATACTCTCAAATATTTGTAAATGAAAAGTGTAATGCTTAAATACTTTTACCTAAAGAATTTACATTAATTCATTCTTAGAGGTCATCCATAAATTACGTAATGCATCTACTGAAAATTGTTGACACACCCCTCCAAATTCTCCAAAAGTGTAACACTTTCGAACCCAATGTAGCGTATCAAGTGTAATCTGACCTTTTTTACAAGAAAAAAAAACTAAAACTTACGTAACACTTTTCAAAAACCCCTCTCCGCCTTTGTCACAAAATTCAAACCCCCCATCTATGGATACCGTAATTTATGAACGGACCTCTAGTAAATATCCCAAAAAGCTGTTTTTTTTATTTCCCCTGTGTAGTAAGGAGGGTGTGAATAGTTCCATTTTTCTACCGATTCAATAATCAAGTGTGTGGAAGACTCCCAGAAAAAGTTATGAACTTATGTTTTAATGCACACTTAGCTAGTCAGATTTCTTTAGTGCTTTTAATTCAATAACTCTTGGACAAAAACTACAATTTTTCTACATTTCTATTAGCCTGGGTGCTTTGCCTCCCAGATTTTGAAATTTAAATATTTTCAAGCAGCGTTTAAAAGGGGACTTATCTTGTCCTTTTGAGCATGATTCGACAAACTATGTCATAATAATTAATTTGAGGTTTGATTTTTATGTTTAGTTAGGCTCTATAGGGAGCAACTAATCTTTTCTGTATTTACTATCGAGGCTTTTAACTAAATCTCTTGATCCTTAAAAGTCGAAGTTTCGATAACAAGACAATGGTCGTTTATCCTCTGTATTTCGCATCTTTCTCCAGTTTCTTTTGCGATTTTGTCCAAGAAAGATCTGTTCTTGTTAAATTAGTGATGAGACCTGAACATGTGGCCCGAGCTGTCGCTCTGGTGAAAGATGGACGTAGCCAGCGTTACGCGGTGCGAACTTAAGGTTTGCCGGAAACAACAATCCGTAGAGGCATCCAACAGTAAAGGGAGTCAGGGCAGTACAAGGAGGCAGGGTTCAGGTCGACCGAGAGGCACTGGTCCGCATGACGACAGATTTTTGTTGACCCACACGTTAAGGAACAGGTTTTCAGGGGTTTCCCAGAGACTCCATACTGTCCGGCGAGTGGAAGTGAGTGCTGAGACAGTAAAAACACTGCAGAAGATGAACTTAAGACCCAGGAAGCCAGCCAATGGGCTTCTTTTGACCGAAGAGCGCGTACGGAGTTTGCTAGAGAGCACCGCAATTGGACGGAATAAGATTGGAGAAACATCCTCTTCTCAGATGAGTCCCATTTTGCTCTCCATAGACCAGATGGCCGACTCTATGTCTACAAGGAGGTCTGGAGAACGTTACGTTCCATGCTCCATGACCGGAAGAGGGCAATTTGGAGGCGGGTCTGTTTTGGTGTGGCGAGCGATATCTTTACAAGCAAGGACGGATCTCCACATCTTCAACCAGGCTGAATTGGACAAAAGAGAAATCTTACTACATTATGTGGTGCCCTCATTGGTGAAAACTTTATGCTAATGCATGAAAACGCAAGGTCCCATGTCGCTGCGTGTGTTATGCAGTACCTACAAGAAGTCGGTTCGAACCCACACGTGGCCAACTCGAAGCCCGGACTAGAACCCGATCGAGCACCTTTGGGACGAGCTTGAACATTTGAGATGTCATGATCCTCCCAGCAGCTTAGCAGAGCTAAGAATTGCTCTGGTAGACACCTGGGAGGACATACCACAGGACGCCCTCAAAAACCTCATGAGTATGTCAAGGAGGCTAGAAGTTCTTCAGGCAAGAGGTGGTACAATAAAGCACAGGAAGCAAATCTTTGATGGGCGGGATAAAGAGTACAAGTCCATTTTTGGCCAAAACAGTATTATTACATATTTCACAATGTGAAGTCAATCTCTAGAAATGGTGAGAAGAGGACAAGTCGGTAATGTCTCTGACATAATTGTATACCTAATTGTTTGGCAGTTCAAAAAAATTTGTCCTGTGGCAAAAGACATTTTCTGTTCTCCTGAAAAATTGATTTGTACTGTTATTGCCTCCCGCTAAAGAAATGTGCTACAAAAATGTAAAAACAAAGCAAAATTTAATTTTTTTTTAAATTTTTGATAGTTCATTTTTCATTAATTTTATCAAAAAATATATTTCTTTAGTTTTTCAATCATTTTGATTTTTCTTTCCTAATTCCATATGTAATTTGCTGCACTCTAAACAATATTTGATCCAAAATAACAGAATTACAATAAATTAAATTTTCAGAGTGCGCTGGCTATATATATATAGCCAGCGCACTCTGATATATATATATATATATATATATGTAAATACTTTCGGTGTTGTAACCAGCATCAGCCACGACTTAACAAATACTAAACTTAGTCGTGGCTGATGATGTATCAATAACGAAGGTACTTCCATATATTATATATATATTTTGTGATATAGATAATAGACCATATTTTAGAAAATAAATATGAAAACTATTGGTTCAGCAACTCAGTGCACAAAAGATGATAGGAATCCAGACGGAAATGTTAGATATAAACATGGGATGAGTGTTCGTTAGCAAGAACTTGTTAGAGACGAGGTCGAGAGCCTCCTTCCTGGTGTTGGTTCTCCCAGCTTGTAGTACTGGGCTCCAGGCACGAGGACGCAGTTGTCTGTCGTGATAGTCTCTCATCAGCTTGGCGATAAAAGCCTCTATGACTTCTATATGGATCTGCTGATTCCGAACGAACCAAGGTGTGCCCACTGCTAAACGAAGGACCTTGTTTTCATACCTTCGAAGTTTGTGAAGCATTCCGTACTTCGGATGAGACGTTAAGCGATGGTCCCGAGCCTGTACGACGTCAGGTACTCATTAAAGACCCCTACTACCCTAGTTAAATCAAAATTTAGGACTCCCATAGTTGAGTAAGGCTCATGTCCACTAGTGTGACGAAAGAGCGCTCTGGTAGTAGGCGATATGACCGAGATATGAGTCATAATAACTATTACAAAAACCAAGAAAATATAATTGTAACAAACTAAAAAATGGGCTTTATAATAGAATACAAAGTATATAGAAGAAATAAGGGCTATATGGCATAATATCTGTGGTACAAGAAGATGCATACATATGCTTTATAATAAAAATACACAAAATATTATATAAATTACTGACGTTAACAGAGGAGAGGATTTGAAGTGAGTTTGGTCGTTGAAACGATTCCCACTTTTTCTAGCTCCATTACTTTCAACGGTTCCAGAGAGTCAAGCTGTCTACCTTTCTCACAAAGATGAAGGTACATTATTCTCGTTGTATCATTGAACACGTGATTCATATCTTTGATGTGATATGTTTAGCAAATGTAGATTTTCCCCCTTATTGCAGATGTCAGGGTCAAAGAAAACACATCTGAAATCAGGGGGAAATCTACATTCGCTAAACATATCAACGTGAATATTGTATATCCATCTTTGTGAAAAAGGTAGACAGCTTGACTCTCTGGAACAGCTGGAAAATAATAGAGCTATAAATAATGGGAATTGTTTGAACGGCCGAACTACCTTCAAATTCTCACCGAGTTAACGCCTTCAAGTTAATTATGTATTTTTATTACAAAGAATATACATGCATTTTATGTTTCTTCTTGTACTTCGATATTATATCATCTAGCCCTTATTTCTAATATATAATATACGTATTACAATACGTAGTACAATAGTACTATAAACTTTTTTTTAAATTTCTTACTATTATATTTTCTTGATTTTATTATTGTATTTTCTTATATTATTCACAACTCAAATATTTGTATGATTACCATAGGATTGTATACTATCAAACTTAAATTTCACTTTTGAACTTAGTGCTTATGGCGTAAGCCCAAACCATGTAAATACTTTTGTTTAATTAGACAATATAAAAGTTAAACAAGTTCTATGTTTTTATTTATTTTACTAGCTTTCCACTATATCGACACAGATCGTAGAAATGTATTCGGATATTGACATTGTTTATGCCATCTTAGATGTATTTGTGTTCTTATTCGTCTGTTATGATGAATTTTGCATATATATATATATATATTTTAAATAGCATAAATTTACTCAGAAGTACCCAAAATAAATCTGTCAAAAAACCTAAGGGCCTTGGCCGGGGTTCGGTCGACTAGCACGCTACCTCTCATTGTAGACTAGCACGCTACCTCTCATTGTAGACTAGCACGCTACCTCTCATTGTAGACTAGCACGCTACCTCTCATTGTAGACTAGCACGCTGCCTCTCATTGTAGACTAGCACGCTACCTCTCATTGTAGACTAGCACGCTACCTCTCATTGTAGACTAGCACGCTACCTCTCATTGTAGACTAGTACGCTACTTCTTATTGTAGACTAGCACGCTACCTCTCATTGTAGACTAGCACGCTACCTCTCATTGTAGACTAGCACGCTACCTCTCATTGTAGACTAGCACGCTACCTCTCATTGTAGACTAGCACGCTACCTCTCATTGCAGACTAGTACGCTATTTCTCATTGTAGACTAGCACACTACCTCTCATTGTAGACTAGCACGCTACCTCTCCTCATTGTAGACTAGTACGCTACTTCTCATTGTAGACTAGCACGCTACCTCTCATTGTAGACGATGGGAAGCGACATTTTTGTATAATACTAAAACTGCGAATAGGTGTATTATTACTGGCCTCCACACTGACACTGTCAACTCAGTGACACACTGTTGTGCCTCGAGAGATACTCGTAAATGTAACGTTCGGTATGTATATATATATATATATATATAAATTGAGTAATCGAGGACACTCATCCTTGGAAATGGGGGGCCAATACTTCACTAAAGAAATACTTTGTTAACTGCCCCAAAACTACTCATCTCAAATTTCCTCCATAATTCATTAAAAATAAGTTGACATGGAATTAATAAAGATAAATTGATAAAAAAAATTATAGTTTTCAGAGCGTACATAATTTCAAGAAGTGAAGATGTTTCGCTTTGAAAATGGGAGCCAGTAGCATAGTACAAATCGCTGTATATCGATTGCACAAAAATCTGAAACGATTTAGGCAATGAGAGGCAACTGTTGGAGAGTGTGGTGTCTACAGCAGTCAATTCTCCGAGAGCTTCCAGAGAGGTAATAGATATAAGCAACGTTCTCGTGGACAATTGCAAAAATCTGAAACAATTTAAAATATATATATATATATGTTTATACCTGTCATCCCTCAACAGAACGTCGGATAGTTTCAACAATTTCTAGATACCAGTTGTGAACTGACAAGTGCGCTGGACGATAGACATCTCAAAAACGAACGTAGCTGTAGAATAGAAAGGATTTGTAGTATTGAACAAATACCAATTAATTTACTGGAAAGTGAATAGTAAAAATAAAAATTAATAAACAAAACTTGTAACATAATAAATTTATTGAAATATTTACCTATTTTCAAAAATCGAAACAAATAAGACAAATGTAATAATACAACTCTAACATTATATACAACAATAGTCATAACCAGCTCGTAGACTACGTCTCTTGTTATGTGCGATTTGGGAACAATATCAATCATAAAATTATCTCTAATAAAGAAAAATAATAAAAACAAAAATAATCCTTAATATACCTATTGATAATAATAAAAAAATTAATAACACTTAAGATATGTACTGTGTTAAATACATATTAAGATCATAAGAAAAAGTTTATACAAATATATTAATTTTTATATATACTTATATATAGCAATATATTTATATATTACTTACATAGACGCACATATATAACATATATATGTGGGTGCTCTGTAAATTTGAATAAAACTTAAAACTTAGTAACTAATGTATATATAAATCAAGTACAATATTTACAATTTCATTGATTGTGTTTAATTATATATATATATATTTTTTTTACAATAAACAATAAGCCATTATAAGTGGGCAAAGGCGTTAAATTTGAAAAATAAATACCACAGAGATTCCATCTACCAATGTAGTAACCGTAGATGTATTGTCAACTTATCAAGCAACCTCCCATTTTATGAAGTGTAGTATTTTGAAGATAAGCAGATGGAACTTGTTTTAAATTATTTATACTTTGATAAATTAACAACATAATAGTCTTAATTATAAATGAGACGAAAGAAATGTTTGTCAGGTAGTAAATTTGTGCTTGATCAAAACTCTTTTCTAAATAATGTCTGAAAAGATAATGAAAGGAAAACCTGAAAACCGACCATAGTCTAAGAAACCTTCCACACTTTTATTACGAAGTGAAAGATAACAATGTCATGGCATGAGTTCAATCTGAACTTGGCAACTATTGTAATATATTAATGCCATGGAATAATATGAATAGTGTGATTTTCACATCAATATTTTCTCTGACATTTACTGGAATCCAATAGTATAAGGAAAACTCTTTAGGAAGATTAAATAGTTATGAAAATATATAAGAACCTAAAGAATCCAACAGCGTTTCCTCCGATTTTTATTAATTCCTTTTCTTTTTTCTTTGCCTCTGATCTCTTTGTCCTTTCGGATTTCTCTAACTAATGTATAAAATGCGTCGTCTACACCCATTCTAGTTTTAGCAGATGTCTCAACAAAAGGAATGGCATATTGTTTAGCCATTTCTCTTGCCAATTGCATATCAACTGCCCAAGAAGGTAAATCACATTTATTCCCGACTAACACCATTGGCACTTCTTCGGCATCTTTCACTCTCTTAATTTGCTCACGATACATACCTATATCCTCAAACGATTTAACACTATTCACAGCAAAAACTAAAAGGAAACCTTCACCTGTCCTCATATACTGATCTCGCATAGCACTATATTCTTCTTGACCTGCTGTATCCAAAATGTCCAATAAACAGGTTTCCCCATCAATTACAACTTGTTTTCTGTACGAATCTTCAATAGTGGGATCATATTCATCCACAAAATGATTTTGAATAAGTTGAATAGTTAAAGCACTTTTTCCAACACCTCCTGCACCTACTACCACCAATTTATATTCAGTCATTGCTGATTGTAGCACACACCTACTACACAATGAATACACAACTTCGCCTATCGAAAACGTGATTGGAGATTTATGGAAACAGTTTTACATTAAAAAACAGCTATAAAAGCCATGTTAAGAACCGAAATTAGGTAATTAATTACTTTACTACATAAATTATTTGTTATTAAAATGAGTAAGCCTAACTCTACGGTACTACAACAAAAATACAGTTTGACCAACTTAAGGCATACTAAACTGAATATTAAAAATCAAGCTGTTATCAATGTTTGTTGCAATTCGAAATACAGAATATTTTAGAAACAACAACTAATTTTTATGTGTCTTAGAACAACTAGCAAAATATTATCTGAGAAATAAAATCAACATTTTAATATGTTTCTTGTAAAATCTGGAATGCTTACATAAACGTACTGACCGTTGTGAAAACGTCATGGAAATTCTTTTTATTGCTATCTTTTTTTTTTTTCAGAAGATAATAATATACATAAATGAATATAATAACAATAAATGAATTATTATAAAAATAAATTACAAATCACCAGCAAATAATACTATATTTTTTTAACTTAAGAAATTAAGCAACACTTGCTAAGATATGAATATATTGAATTTAATTCTGTATTTTTGTACATTTCTTGATTAAAACGAACAATCATTCATTAAAATTCATATGAAATCAAAATCAGATAATAGTAGTAATTTGAGTTGCATAATTGTGATTTCAGATTCGCGGGCCACTTTCCCAGATTTCAAAAAGAAATGCGTGAGGGGAAAATGTGCATTCGGATATAGACTTTTATATTCATGATTACTTCTTATTCATAAATTAGTTATTGTAACTCATGCCCGGACTTTATTACAAGGTCCCGAGCCCGAATCTATTATGGGAGTCCTAAGGGAAGGGAGCTTTAACGAGTACCTGACGTACAGGATCGGGATCATCGTTAACGTCCCAACAAAGGATTGCGTGCTCAAGGTGTTTTCATTTTTTTATTTATAAAGCCCAAGTTATCAAAGAGAAATAAAGTTCATGGAACCAGGCAGGAAAAATTAAAAATCATACTGATATCTATGTACTCGCCAAGTGACAAAAACTAAATTCCTGGTAAGCAAATTCTATCTAAGCTAGGTGTGAGATTCTTGCGGCCCCATGACATTAGTGCAATGCGCGAAGGAAGAGTCAAAACATTTTTTTTTTTTTTTTAAATTGGATTTATATGCGTAAAAAAAATGGGGATAGAAAGTCTGGCCAAATCAAGAGATTCAATTCAATTATCTTGTAATTTATGTATATTATAGTGGTTATTTTGATATGTGGCCAGACCTTGAAAATCTAATGCATTGTGGGGCCCATACAAGAAGGCCTAGTGGCTGTCCTTGGACACTCACAGCTTTAGATAAATATACAATTCAATATTCAATTATTCCTCACCGTGTGGATGGCGGCATTAGGTCAACTTGGATAGTAAAAATTACAGATTTGCTGTATTTCTTTCTGGTATCCTCAGAAAAAACTTTAATTTGACGGAAGTACAATCTATTAGCCAGCCAAGTAATTCTAATAATTGTATACCTAACCTATTTATAAATTTTACATCAAATTCGAATCTTCCTTTTCATTTATCAGATAGCTTAGTACAAAAAGTTATTTAACTGTCGTTGAATGTATTGACATAAACGTTTATATGTAAATTCAAAACCCCTAAGGACGGCTTCCGAAAATTTCCGAGGAAATGTGCAGAAAGAAAGGAGGGTGCTCGACACAAAAACCCTAATAACTGCTGATTTAACGAATGTATCGATACAAAATTTAGGATTCATGCAGGGGAAGTACTTTGAAGGTGATTCACCACTAGAGGGGAATATTTTCAAAATTCCTCTACTTTTTAGAGCTTAATGACTTCAAATAAGTAAATGAGATGTCCAGTTCCAAAACCCGACGAATGCAATTTTTAAGAAGAAAAAAATAAATAAATAAAACAAACTTATTTTTTGAAATATTGTCTATTCCACTAAAGATATTTATAAAAATAAAAGTACCTGTTTTGGCCTCACACCATCGTCAGGTCTAGTTATGAACTAGAATGGTGTGAGGCCGAAACCGTTAGTTTTATTTTTATAAATGTCTTTAGTGGAATAGACAATATTTCAAAAAATAAGTTTTATTTATTTATTACAAATTCCACAATATGTCCGCGTTCCTCAACATAGAAGAAAAAAATAGTCGGTGAGCCACCGGCAATGTCCTCCCCCATAACAAATTAATCAATAAAGTTGTCGCTCTCCCTCTAAAACCAAACTACCGTCTTCGCTAAAAATCAATAGTTGACAATTTCCTGTCGATACGTTCATTACATGGGCAATAATAGGGAGTTATCGTGTTCACAGGCACACATTACAGCATACTTTTCATTTTTGGAATCATGGTTAAACATTTTTGACAGGTTACATAACTTCCCCCATACTTCGTATAGCTGTAGTTGGGAAGAAAAAAAAAAACTCTGTTATAGCAGTTTTAGAATAGCTCCATTGAAAATTAAAGGAATAAGGTTTTTGCCTCGAGAACATTTAAATTATGCACATTATGGGGGTTATTTTACTTACATGAAATTGTGGAGAACTTCGATAATGAAAACGTCTCAGGGAATCTTATAAAAGGACTTCTAATATTTCGGCAGATGATTAATACCTTCTCCATTTTTACTTTCGTTATATAGAGCGCAGGTGAAAAAAAAAAAGTGCATGCTGACGTTAAGCGATGGTCCCGAGCCTGTACAATGTCAGGTACTCCGTTATAGGTCCCCCTAATGAATAAACATTTACAGTAGGCAATATTTAGGACTCCCAGGGTACAGTCCGGTTCATGTCGCTCTGAGAGCGCTCTGCAGTAGGCGATATGACCTCATAGTTAAATCAGTTTTATCAGTATAAACAAGCAAAAAAAAAAAGAAAAGAGGCCTCTAAAAAAACAATAATTGTTAATGACGAGCAATGATTAAATTAAAATAATGAAAAGAAACTAAAAAAACTAATAAAATTAAAGAAAAACAAAGCAATAATAATAATGATAAAGAAAAACAGAGGTCAGAAAGAGAATATATACTGAGTGACCTTGTCGGGGTCATACTAGAAATATATGGTAACAAGTGAAAACCAAGTTACGATCCAACTTAGCTGATGGAACAATAAAGTAACAATCTCAGACGAGGGAGAGACTTAACGAAGACGAAAACCAAGAGGATGGGAATAAATAAAAATAAATAAATAATAATAATTTATTCGCTCAAGATATAAAATAGATTTTACAAATGATACAAGCAACAATAATTAATCTGAACTAATCAATAAATTTACCTTAAAACTTAAAAAAATAAAGTAATCCTATAAGAGTAGTGCTAAAAATATTTGTTTTAAATTTTAAAAAATCTACTGTCCAGCTAAAATAATATGTTTTCATGTAATAATTGAGCATTTTTTTTTTCTTATCACAAACAAAAAGCAGTACAATAACGTTCGACTTAACGACAATAATAAATCCCTGTCCAAATGTCAACAAAATCATTAAAAGAAGGCCTTAAATACATTATAGAACAGCAAAAATAATTTTGATTCATTTTTTGGTCATAACAATAAGTAACTTAAAAAAAAATTGGTATATGAATTTTTCAATTCAGGACAACAAAATAGAAAATTTTAACACCTAAAAAAAAAAACAGAAATGTGAAAGAGAAATATTTAATCTATATTTTATATCGTTAGAAAAAATAAATAAATTTTAAAAAGTTAATAAAAAAACGTACATTTTAAAAAACATTTCATAATTAACAAATATCTTATTACTTTAGCTTTATCCATTTTCAGTATCTCTGCACTACTTCAATAGGATAAAGAAATATTTTTGGTTTTCAAAACAATAATCAACAAATTAAAAACAATTTATGAAGTGTATCAATTAGACATATCATATCTAGACAAGTTTCAGAATAAATGTACGAAAGGCATTTGTCTCAGAAAAGAGAAAAGTATTGTCAGAAATAGGGCTAAACACTCAAAATCTCCTGAGGCAATTTTATAACTGACGACCTACTGCTCATCATTACATGTATTAGATTCGTAAGAGGGTGCCGGTAGCTCAGTGGGTATGCGTGCTTGCTTACCGAGCTCAAGATCGCGGGTTCAAAACCCGGCCGAGGCCCATAGTTCATTTTACCCCTATCCTAAGTGAATAAAGATTTAGGGTAGACAAAATTTTGAACTCCCATAGTAAAATCAGACTCATGTCTACCAGAGTGACGATAGAGCGCTCTGGTAGTAGGCATACACGACTAAATTAGATTTTATTGTTCGGTGATAAAAATATCTTTAAGTATTGGACGGATTTTTTTTTTTTTTTTTGTAGACTGCGTAACGATGAGAGCAACCTCGAAAGCCATCTTGCGATATGATAAAATCTGTGAGAGGTTAGACTGCATTTTTATTTTGCAACCTATGAAATAATCACTTTTCACTTTATCAGCCGTTTTCACAATAAAGAATATAAAAACACAACTAAATGTCAATATTTTCCTTATACTTAACACAATTTACACGTTTATAGTTCCGTCTAATATCAGAATTATCTAGAGTAATGCACAAAGTGAGAACAAACTAGGTAATAAATTTAAATTTTGACTTTAACGAACGTCAAGGTCATCAATAAAGTAGGTAACATTAACAATTAACACAATACTGAAGATAATTTTTTTTAATATACTATTTACTGTTTATCTTCAGTGTTATGTTATTTATTAAAGTCACATACTTTATTTATGATCTTGTTTGTTCTATCTTATGTTTAGTTTATACTAATTCTGTTCAGTACAATAGATAACGCTGTAATAGGCGAAACTACAGCCGTGTAGCTTATGATGAATATAGTGTTGATAAGTAGTCGTGTTTGTGGTTCGGAGCGTTTTAGACAGAACTTAGTAATCATAATTATGATTATGCGAAAAATGAAATCAATTGAATAAAAATTAAAGACAAGGAGCGATTTTGTTTCGGATGAGTAGTACACCCAAGTCTGCATATATGGCTCTCAGAACAAATGTATATAATATTGAGACCATAGTTACTTCCAAGCATCACCGAGTGACCAGCTAGTAGCTCCACTTAATATTTCCAAAATTAATCTTCCGAGGTTATTTTGCGGAAAATAGGCGTCATAATGAAATAATCGAATATTGTTTTGATTTTTTTTCTAACCTAGTTTCCCTCCAACTCATTTGTGAAATAGAGGATGGTGTTATGCGCAAACTAGCTCAATTTTGTAGTAATATATATATTTTAGAACAATACTTCTGTTGTTAATTTAATTGTGGCCATTGTTATCCCGGCGATCATCCCCCGATAAAAATGCATACTACATTTATACTGAATCATGCTCCGTACTATACACATCAATATAATTTTTTGAAACTTAAAATTTCATTAAAATTTTTATGATACCTAACATCTTTTTATTCGATTCAACTGAACAAAATATCAACTTGGTGATTATTTTTACATCAACCTCCTATTTAATATTAACAATTATTAGTTACACTTGTTTCCTTTTTTTTTTTTTACATAAAAATATATCTATAAAGCTAAAATTCATTTTACAGCGTTATCTTCTATATTCATTTTAAAAATAAGATTTTTTTGTATAACAGTTCATTTTCATAAATATAAATTACTTTTGGGTAATTGTTCACCCAAAAAACTACTTTTCCGACAACAATTTTTTGATTTTCATACAAATGTTTGTTATGTTGTTTGCAAATGATGTAACCTGGCTGTACGTCTAGACGCCATGCATCTCTATAGTGGACAGCCATTTGCCAGCAAAAATCATACTACAAATAGAAGTATTCAAAAATATCCAAGGGCTTTTCCCTACTTCGTGTATTTACAGTTGTATAGCATTTTGAAAATTCAACACTTTTTTTTCAATAATTAATACGTCAAAAACTATTAATTGTATACACTTATTTTTGAGGTAAATATATTATAATAAATATATAATTAACTTAATGAAATCAGATTAAGATGGCGGCACACCTTTTTTTTGAACATTTCAAGTATGTGAAGTTGCGAGTGACATCCCCACAAGGTCGCGTTGAAATTTAAACATTTATCTTGTATCCATTATTAAATACCAGATTTTATACTAACATGATATATTTAAGATATAATGTGGTTTAATTATGATTCTTTTTCTCAGTTTTTGCAGTAAAATTGTTGTTAACAAAATTATATCGAAAGTTTCTTCATTGAGTCAATATTGTTTTTATTAAAAATTATCGTTATTTATCTGTAAAACGGAAATGGCATTATAAGACATTGACAAGAAATTACACTATGTCACTTTAATGGAGGTATTAATATTAGAAAACCCTTAAATAGTGTTCACCAACTTTTTATTAAAAAGTATCGTTATTTATCTATAAAACGAAAATTGTATGTTTATGTATGATTTTACAAGACATTGACATGAAGTTACATACATTATATCATTGAAATGAAGGTATGAAAATGGAAATCCACGAAGTAATGTAAATCCCATAGATATTGTTGAGCAACTCCATCTGAGATACACTAATTTTGATAATACGAAAATCGAAAATTTCATGTGGAAAAATGGTGATGGTTTTGGCGTAAAATGGCCGATTTTATTATATTTATATTTATTATATTTAATTTAATAAAAATAAAATAAATTATTTAGCTAATTAAAAACAAGAGAAGCTACTTAATGTCTAGTAAAGCACTTGTGAAAGGTTGGTGTAGTGTGGGTGTGGGACGGAGAGAGGGTTGTCATGGGAGAGGTATGGTGAGGTGTCACAATTCCAGAGGGTGGAAGTACTGTCTACAGAACATGGAGGCGAGAGAGACCGGCTGGTCACACTGCAGATATAACTTCGGGTCCTTTTCAGGGATCTTCTCATAGGCCGCCATGTACTCACGGTCAAAAGCACCTGACAAAAAACAAAAAAAATATTATATTAATATACAGAAATAACTTTCGTTATAAAATAATTCTTACAAAATGAGTCTGTGGATGCGGAAGCTGCATAAATGTAGCGGATTTTCCTGATATATCTTTATAACTTAAAAAAAAAAGTCTCATGGTCTTACTGGATAATAAGAAAGACGGTGTATAAAACTGGAGGTCCAAATCTAGTCCAAATAAGATTTCCAATTAACTGAAATATGGTTCCTCTGGAGGGACAAGGGTAAAATAAGAAGGATCGATTAAGATTTGAAAATTATTCAGGAAGATATTTATTAATGGCAAATGAAAATTTAAAGATAAACAAATGAAAACCTCTGACAGATAAAGTTGTTCAACTGAATAGAAAAGAAAACTTCGAATAACTAAAAATAAAATTTAACCTAATATATCACTATCACCTTTGCATGATCAAACTTTGAAGTAACCTCAAAGCTTTATCACGCAAATGTCCCATATGTTCAAGTCTCGCAAACTATTCTATTCAAGAAAAAAAAATATAGAGAATGGTCATCGAAAGCCGAGACGATTTTTTATTTTTAAAATAAAAAAATATAATATATTGGAGTTATGACAAGCTGTAAAAAAAAAAAATATATATATCTTTAGTGGAATAGACAATATTTCAAAAATAAGTTTGTTTTATTCATTTATTACAAGTTTCCACAATATGTCCGCGTTCCTCAACTTGGAAGTTGTAACTAAATATTACTATGAATACTAGATTATGAAAGTTTTTGAACGAACATGAAAAAATAAACATATTTGGGAGACGGAAAGGCCTTGATAGCGTCTAGTAAACATTATTTTCAATTGAATGGTTTTCTTGTCTCAAACAAGGATATTGTTCCTCTTATCAAGAATAAGAAGCAGTGTGATTTGTAAGTCAAACCAAAAATCAAAGGAACACACATTTGGAGCACTCATAAAACCTCATCCTAAGGTCCATTGGTATCCATCCGTCTCTCTAATGATAGCTACCTAA
The DNA here is from genome assembly GCA_963662175.1 of Aradus depressus. NCBI lineage: Eukaryota > Metazoa > Arthropoda > Insecta > Hemiptera > Aradidae > Aradus > Aradus depressus. Next base: position 40,992,891 of record OY759215.1, read on the forward strand.
TAATAATTTACAGTAATTTTACTGAAATTATAAATACTAGTAAAGTTAACAACCCAGGACATTACACGGTGCTTCCCCACCGTGCCCAAATATCCATCTTAAAATATTAATAACGTTTACCTTGGTCAATATTTTCTCTTCCCAAAGCTGTGATGCCCAAAAATAAAATTTCACGATACAAAGAGTGTCCTCTTCCTTTTAATTTTTGTCTTTCAACAGCCAAAAATTTCAAAGGATCAACAAGATTACTGCACTGTAGACACGAGATGACTTTTTGCATAACACTAAAAAATAATAACTGAATTAAAAAACAAAAAAAAACACAGTAAATAGTTAAACAAGTATTGTAAATTTTGATATGATTTTGTAGAGTACCTATGTGGAACAGTAGTCCTGTCTGTAACCAGGGCGCTGACCAGAGAACTTTGTTCGTTGTCGTCATTCCAGGACAGGTACATCGGTTGACCAATCTAGAGGACAGTGAAAAAATTATTAAATAGTACATTTTTTTAGACAAAAGAGAGCCCCGAATTTAATTTACCAAAATTCAAGCAGGCAACCGAATAAACGCTATATGGCACATTCCAAGAACAGAAGACTGTCGATATATTCAGGTAAATTGTCTCGCATAATACTGCCTTACACTAACCCTGAATATTCTTCACTAAATATATGCTTAACAATACCAAGAATTAAAATAAATCAATATATAAATATTCCTGGCCTTCAAAAGAACTTGTAGAACAATGTACTTCGATAAAAAGTAAATAGACAAAAGAAATATGCTATACAGGGTTCGTTAATTTATTTGATTTTGAGATGATAAATAACCTTTTCTAAAAGCCAAATTTACTTTTGTATACCTTAGTACAAGGAAGTTTTGAAATCCTGTGAGTTTTCAACGGAATTTCACGTTTCAAGGTCCCCTTGAACCAGATATGACCATTTTCGTGATGATGTCTGTGTGTGAATGAAATTGGAACTTTTTTAGCACTCTAACCCAGAAACGATTGAACTTGAAATTAGTGAAAATGTTGGATCCTCCGAATTGGCATGGAAAGGATTGGGGCAGATGATGGAAACGGAGAATGGAGGAAAAAGATTATAAGCGTAGAACCTAAATACTGTTAAAATACTATTAACTTAAATCATCGCAGCCCAGCAAATACTAGCTCGGGTGCAGCCGTTGCCCAGCTCAATAACAATATCTAGCTGAACATTCTAATTATTTCTATCAATTATAACTCATGAAATAAATCGTATTCTACGGATTCAGGGATTAAATTATATTTGCATCTAGAAGGGAAGCAACTTATCGACGGATCCCCTTGTATATAATTTGCGGCTTTGTTTATCTCCCATTTATTTATCATATACTAGTTACAACCTAATCCAATACGTTTATTTACTTTGTATCGATGAAATACATTGATGTTTATTATATTAGTACAGGTTATGTACTAGCTGTCCTATATTATATGTGAAACTGACCTCATCATGTAAACGAGGGTTGTGCCACATTGTTGATACGAGAACATTGGATGAGATGGCTGAGGCCCAGGAAGGGTCCGGGTCACGAAGAGCTATCGAGGAGCCCAGTGCCAGCCCAGGCAGGTGAGATTCAACACCGATCCTCGTGAATACCCAAACCTATTCACAACGAATAATAAATAAAAAATATAGAAATGACAATTATTGTGTGCCAACATTTAGATAACACTGAAGAGCTGCGGCCTGTTATGTCCAGAATGGAGCTGGAGAATGTTGAAATAAACAAACATTAAATATATTCATACATTATAGGTTAATTGTTAAAACAAATAGGAACATCTCGAATAGAAGTATGCAAAATTCACTTAAATGTATACGATAAGCAATTTAAATTTTGCAACCCCTTCCCTTTTTCGAAGTTTACTAAACAATCTTCGTGCTTGAAAAAACAAAGGCGATGTAAAATTTACTCAAAAGAAACCAATATAAACAGTTTTAATTACTTAAGGGCAATATAAATTAATATAAACCACATAAAAAAGAATCTTGAAATGAAAATAAACAGAAAAATGATCACTTCGCAATTTCATCATGTTTTTTGTGACGACGGTAGACCAGGTGGTTATTTCTGTTAAAAAATTTAAATGGTCTCCCCCATCTAAGCATATAATATCTTCGCAAGTGCAAAATTCACGAAAAGTAAACTAACAAACGAGGAGATGAGACGGGATCATCTATCACCGCTAGTTAGCTGCATGGAGACTTCTGCCGCGTACCATTTTTTTTTTATTGGTGTCCTGCCGCGTACCATTTTTTTTTATTGGTGTCAAGTGGGAGAGCAAAGTGGAGAGGGTGGAGGGAAATGTTTGCCTTCTTCAATCCAGAGGGACTGGCATCAAAGACCAATTGGAGGACACAAGTGATCCCATCTATCTCCTTCAAGGTCCAAGAAAGACGGATGGTGTACAGGACTGAGTTTGACATTAAGATGAAGACTTAGATAGTCGTTTAGATAAAGGAGAGTTGAAAGGTCTTTGATCCAGTATCTGGGAGATATTTCTTTGAATGTGCGCAAGAAAGAAAGGAACCAGTCCACACATCTGAAATGCTTTGCTGGTTTGCTCGTAAAAAGTTAGATACTCTGTAAAATTGCACTCAATTAGAAATATTTATCAGGAAAACAATTCACAATATATTTTCTCTCTAGTTTTTGAGATAAGATGATATGGCAGACTGCTGCTGAATCAGGAGGTCAGGAAAACTTCGTTAAGACCTGATCACTGGACCTTCGAAAATTGTTTATTTTAAGCATTTCAATATTCAACCCAATATTCCATTCAACATACTTTACATCAAAACAAAAATCGATTTCGTATAGATGAAATCCACTTTTTGAGGCAATGTCAGGATAAAACAGGATTCTACAGAGGAAAAAGTAAAAGAGAGAACGCTACTCATTTTCTTCTTCCCCGGACTTCAAAATGTGGAAAGAAAAAGTGTTATTTTCATCCGCAACATATTAATAGTGCAATGGTAGAACATGACTCGAAAAAGCGACGAAAAAAAAAAAGATACTAGCTCAAGCATCTACTCACCGTATTCCAATAAATGATAGGATGTTCGTCGACGAACTTGGCCTGAGTGAGACACGAGTCCCCTTCGTTTGTTAATATCGACTCAAACTCTTTTCGAAGTACCAGAGGATTTAAATAAGGCACTGTGATTGGATCGCAGGTTTTAGGTTCTGGTCGATCTTTTGCATTTAACAGTGGATCTTGAAGGGAAGTTTTACCGGATCCTGTTTCAAAAATCAACCATAATTAGAAAATACATTTATTTATTATAGTAAAGAGTAAATAGCAGAGTTTCGAGGTAGAGGAACAAGCATTAGGTGTTCTCATTGGCTGGCTTCCCAGCTCTTATCTATTTATCCACTCTTGAAAATAGATCAATAAAAATATTTAAAAATCATAAATACTATTCGAGTGCAAGTAACTAAATAGGTTTAGTACACCAATAGATAAATAAAAAAACTGGGTGCCAGGATTAATGACAATAGATTTCAGAACAATGTCTACTTAAAATATTGTAAAAATCCTTTGATGAAAATAAGAATTGAAAGAAGAATCATAATTTAGGTATAATGAAATATTCAAACCTAAAGAAATGGTTGATTTCTTCCTTTCACGTTCTCCATTAGGCAATGGTGAATTCCTATAGTCTATCACAGAAACTGACAACAATGGCACTGTTGCCTTATCACAGAATTGGCACCTGGAAAACCAAACAAAAAGTTATTGTTGAAAAATAACAATTATACCTACAATCTATGAAGAGACAATAGTTCAGTAGTGCCGTACTAAGTCAGATATTGAGATAAGGCGATACGATGGAAAATAGGGCACTCTGTCATATCGCTCCTCAATTCAAATACCTAAGTAAAATAATTTGGCGGCAAAAAGGTACCGCGTTTTCAAATATCAATAGAGTTACTTAGAATTGAGGTTGGAGTCCTCAGGTATCCATCCAGACATGATCTCCTCATCGTAGAGGATGCAGAAGCAGTTGTGGCACTTGGAGCAGGTGGTCATAATAACCTGGAGCGCCACGGGGACGGATAGGTCCCGCTGCTGCTTGGGCAGGTTCACACATAGAGAGGAAGACCATCTGCTCTCACCTAAAACATATACATATCTTCATTTATATTTCACAAATATTACAGCACACTGTATTAAGTTCTGTACTTTTCACCCACCATATCTTGGCCGTTTTCAATAAATGGACGTTAACTGACTCTCCCAACTGATCTACCTTTCATTTCTTCTTCCAACCAGATAACCGCAGGAATTTGACAAAATTTAGGTCCAAGCTATAACTAAAATTACTAATTTTACACAGTAAGGGTGAAGAGGTCTAATTATTCAAAGAATGAATTAATATTGTCTTGTACCTATGGTACACTAATTGAAGCATCGGTTCATTACCAGAAGATAGAAAATAATTGGCAAATTGTTAAAACGCTAGCCTATCAGAAATCCTTCACTACTATTTCCCTACAGAGACGGTCATGAATAAATCTAAGAATAACGTGTTTTTTCAATTTATTTACACTCTCAATATATTTCTTTTTTTTAATTTGGCCTCCTCAATTAGCATTAAGTGGGGAAAGAAATATGGAACTAATTAATACAATGCTTTTTCTATATTTTTCTTTAATTAAAGTTATTTATTTCAAAAATAAAAATTAAAACGTACCTGTTCAACACTTATATTGTCTAACTAGCTATATATGTTACCCGGGGAATCTTTCCCATAATTTCTTTGCCATTCTTCGACAGTAAGGATATGAAGCTAATCCGATAATCACAAAGGGAAGTTAAGTTGCTCTTGCGCCACGGCAGGTAACCAAAATGGAAGTTTCCCCGCTCCTGCACTATAGTGATGAGCGGTGGTTAAGAAGAATTTCGGTAACGTAAACAGGTAACATAACCTGATAGGAACAACCATAAAAGATGGTTACTTTGCTCCTCCGCCAATGTGGTGTGGAGATGTTAGGCCAGGATACAATGGGGTCCATATGTCAAAAAAATCCCGATTCGAACCCACCAACTTTCACGTCTCTAGGCCTGCACTACATCTAAAAACTAAATAAGTGATCCTCGCTAATAAACTAATTAAAAAATGAAGGTTCCTTTTCCCCTCTCCCCATCACCACTCAAAAAGAAGTAAACTACTAGTTGGTTATTATGACTCATGGGGCTTCAACTACGAGGTCATATCGCCTACTACCAGAACTCTCTTTCGTCACTCTGATGAACATGAGCCCGACTCTATGGGAATCCTAAATTTTGCCTATCCTAAAATTGTATTCACCTAAGGTAAGAAGTCTTTAACGAGTACCTGACATCGTAGATGCTCGGGACTATCGCTCAACGTCCCATCCGAAGGACGGCATGCTTAAGTTTTTTTTTACATCCCAGATAAAATAAACTAAGAGCCTCGGCCGGGTTTCGAACCCGCGATCTTGAGCTCAGTAAGCAGGCATGATACCACTGAGCCACCGGCGCCCACCCCCCAAATGATACTATTTTTTTAATATTTCTTGGTAAGTTCTTTAAAAGGATGTGCTACTCAAGTCTTAAGAAATATAGTCTCTACTTCCCACAATTCTCCCTCCAGAAAAGTTTGAGAAGCCGCTCTGTCTATGTTGGAACTGAGCTTACACGGATTTTTCTTTTTTCTTTCTTTTAGCTTTATGTACGGTGCATATTAGACATGTCAATGTGTTATATCTAGTTATTTACGACATCCATGGCCCCGGGAGAGAGTTTTATCTACGAAATAAAACTCATTCCCGGACGGGATTCGAACCCGCAAACCATGGCGAGACCATGCGACCAAAACCCTACGATCTAGCCCGCACGGCCACCATGGCCCCCGCTTACACAGATGCTTCCTATATATCCAACCGTTAAAACGTTAGCACTCATCTATGTTTTAAGGACCGCACAAAACCCCCCACGCCATCCGATCAGCCTTACAGGCGTGACGTCGGAATAAATATCATTTCAACTTCATTAACATTCCACAAAAAATACATATAGTGTATCGATTTTGGCTTATGCCTTCGTCAACACAAAACTCAAGTCACTTTTACAATATAAGGGTTAAACAAGTTCGTTATTATATTTTTCAAATTAGTTTTCCCAGTATAGAGGCACAGAAAGCAATGTATTCTGGAAAAAAAACATAGATTTATTTGCCCATCACATTGCTCCTGACATGTGTATCTTCTAGGAACATAAGAAATTATACAAAACAGGAGAACGCACCTAGATTGGTGGCGCTGCCCTTGCGACTCCCATCGCCGAACCAGTCCATGATGTTGCTTCCCCAATTCGAGTCAAGATGGCCGATGTTCAGAGGAGAAAATTCTAAAGAAATCTTACGTTTACTCCCAACATCATCTCCATACTCACTCTCGTCTTCAATTAAACATGCGTCTCGTTCTAATGTACTCCGCCTAAAATAATAATAATAATAAATAAAAATATATGTTTATACTGAAACGAACAATAAGTATTTTATAATGCAAATGCTATTTTAAGTTTAACTTACTGGCTTCCAGCTTTAACAGGAGTACTATTAGCAGATATGGCCTCTTTTATTTCATCAAATTTTTTCGCTACGGACGTTGCAGCGGATTTCAAACTACTCAAACCGCCCATAAATATTTCATTTGACTTTTTACTTGTCAAACTGCTTGGGCTAAAAAATCAGTATTTATTTTAATGTTTTTTTTACAACTGAAATAGATATATTATTTTTTAGATCCACATATAAAATATAGAAGGATCCACAAACAGTCGAAGTAATAGAAGAAAATTTATGAAATATACATTACTTTTTTTCATTAGTGCATGCCATAAAACTCCTTTGGAACCGAAATTTGATGTGTTTTGGGGACCTAATTATAATGGGGATGTTTCAAAGCTAAGATCTTTTTAGGATTCCTTAACTTTAAACAAATATTTTTCGAAGAGTTAGGACTACTGAATTTACTTTCTTTCTGAACATAGGCTAAAGATAGATGAAAAGTAGTTCTTTACTTTCCAGGCTCTATTCGCATTCTGAGTTAAATCAAAATCAATCAATAAGAAAATAGTAAAAAAAAAAGTGAGGTCTGAATTTTGGATTAGAAGCATATGTAAGAAAATCGTTGGTGAATAATCGGCGATGTAAGTCACAGATGAACCCCTTCCCTTTGGCCGATTCGGCTGAAAATCAGGTGCCATCCTTATAGGATTTAGGATCAATGTATAATATTTCACGTTGAAATATTCATTCTTTCTGGAGTTATCGTGTCCATAGAAACACTTTGTTTTCATTTTTGAATTCAGGAGATCGGAAAACATAAGTATCCAGTGGAAACTCAACTTTACTCGAAATAAATTTTTCACCGATGACATAACTCCCCCTATACTAGACATAACTGGGGCTAAAAATGTGGAATCCAAGAAATCTTTTCAGACTACATCGGACGGGTCTTCAACCTACAGTTCCTGCCCTAATAGTCGAGATCAGCAAGACCTCTGAGGTCCCATTCAATCGAAACAATCTGAACTTCAGCCCATTAATATGGCCTCAAACTCCGAGGAAGAGCTAAAAGTCACTCTTGTTTATTAATGAAAACAATCATATGGTACTAAGAGGAGAACCAATTTGTACATGTTTGCATTATACAAATAAATTCAAAATAACAATACATACATTAAACAAAAAAAATATCATATTTATGTACACCCAAGACAAACATTAAGACAATAATGTAATAAATATATGCTTTCAAAAATAGGAAAGTTAAAAAAAAAAACAATGTGGGAAACAGTTTCGAAATGGAAAATGGTGATAAGAAGTGCAATAACATTGTGAAAACTTGTGATTTAAACGATATTATTATAAACACGGATTCGCTGATGTTACCATGAATTATTGTAAAAAAACAAAAAAAAAAACACGGACTTTAGCGCACTTTGTTGAATATATAATATCTATTACAATTTATTAAATTAAATAAATATTCGGAAAAAAGAGATGAGATTGAATTCAAGAGGGACTATCTAAAAGAAGCAAATAGCGATAGAGAACTATTGATTTCATTATACTTAACAGGTGTTTTTTTATTATTTCCATGTTCTCATAATGGCAATAGCATAGAAATGAATTAAGCAATGGCACTAAAGTTAATATTGTTCACCACTTTGACATACTACTTAATAGGAGTGCAAAATTTGAAACAGAGGTTGCCATTGCATTCACAAATATCATAGCAATAAATTGTATAACTTAACAGCTATAAACGACACAAAAGCATATACACAAACCAACAGTGACAATATAGGAAAAAAATAAAATCGCTATACATGTTAACAAAACGGTATGGTTTCCAGACAAACCCTACAATAATTAATAAAACAAAAAAAAATTCAAAGTGCAGTTAACCGTTCGTTAATAAATCAAAAAAATAATACACAATTACAACAGAAACTTACAAGCACAGACTTTTACTAGCGATTGGGACCAAAAAGAAACTGAAATTAATTACATGCTCAATAAGAAAAAATATATATATATATTTCAGAAAAAAAAAAAATATATATATATATAATATTTATAGTATATATTATATACATATATATTTTAAATTAAAATCCCCACGGGAAAAACTGATAATTTTTTGTAATATTTCTTCAAATCTACATTCGAGATATCTCTTTATCAAATTATTCTTAGATTAATTAAGAATGAAATCAATGCACTAACAAATATTATAAAATAAAAATTATAATAAAAATAAATAAATATAATAAAAATAAAAGTAAATGATATTGTTGCAGAAAAAAAATAATAAATTGAGATACGAAAAATATTTAATGCATAAGATAATTGGAAAATAGAAGAAATTAATTTCGACTATGATAAGTAATGTTGCACTAATTTAAAAAATAAGTATAAAAATTATAAACTTAGCAAAAATAATTGAACTTGAAGAGGGAAATGTTGGCACACTTAAATTTACATCTCCTCGAACGAAGAGAAGAAATAAATAATTTAAAAAAATTAATTACACTGTACTTGTTGTAAATGGTTTCGTCAGCTAGAAAACACTAAGCAACTTTTTAACGCATTATATATTTGGATAGAAAATGATTCAATTTTTGGAGATGTCGATTGGAGCATTTATGTGATCTATATTTTCCATCATTCTTTTTGGCAAAATTGTGGAAAAAATAAATTGACGTTATAGTTGATGGCAATAGTCCTAAAATTACGTCCCTCCCCTATATGTATTACATTTTTGATGAGCAGTATTACAGCAAAATATTTAGTGAAACCCTTCGGGTCTATAAGTATCGGAACGAGTACCGACATAAAATACCCAAATGGTTTTAAATTAAAAATACAAGATATTAGTTGTAAATAGTGAACGTTCTGAAGTAGAATGATAATGTAAAATGGGCCAGTATTTTCTCCTTTAAACTAAAAAGTAAAATAAATAAAATAAGAAATGAAATAATAAATAAAAATCTACCTGAAATTGGTAATAGCATTCTCAATGAGGTTGGTGCTGATCCGAATATCAGCGGCCTTGCGAAGGCTAAACCTTCCTGGGGAGTACCGGCTGTGGACACCACTAGGTTAAATAACACACTTATACGGGAACATTCAATAGTACGTGGAAGTACAGCTCTTTTATACATATGAAATGGCAACAGCGGTGGTCACGATCATCGGATGGCCGAACGACCTACGCATATTTCCCGGAAATCTGGGTACGTCTGGACTCTACGTGGGTACTGCCTGACCACTGGAACACTGGATGTCCCAGATACTATCAGGTCACGGAGATTTCAACTCCAAGCTATTCTACTTTAAGAGGAAGAACAACCCGAACTGTTCGTGCGGCGGAGTCGAGACTGCAGAACCTGTGGTCCTCGAATGTCCGCTGTACGAAGGGCCTAGGATGGAGCTGATATGCGGGACAGGATCGTACCTGGGACTTGACCTATGGCAGCTGGTGACGGAGAAACCGGCTACCCAGTGTTCAACCGATTTGTCACCTCCTGGCGGAGAAATAAGAAAGCACTTGACCCTGCGCCGGGGACGACTGCAGGCACGCCGGTGGTCGCCCCCGGCGCCCTAACGTACTACAGCCAGCGAACGCCCCCTATTTATCCCGAGCTCTCTCGGCGCGCCAAGGAGTTTATGTATATCGTCGCAGATGGTGAGCAGTCGGGTCGCTCCTAGGCCTACCATAGCAACAGATAATAATTTTATTTTTGATATATGTATTTGATTATTGTTTTATTTGATAATAAACTTGTTAGGCCTTTAAAAAAAACAAAAAAAAAAAAAAAAAAAAAAAACTCTCTTATACATTAGTAAGGTGGCAGATGAGGTTATCATTTTGTGGAGGATACCAGTCCTTAACCTTCCCAGAGGTTCCACAGGCGAAAGGGAGGTAAAAGAGTACTGGAGTACGGATAGGAACCTCTTCTGCTAGACAATCTCTTGAAATAAGCAAGAGAAACATCAAAACCCCAATTATTTCAGGAGTTTAGCCAGGTTTCAGTCTGAAGGAGGTACGGCCTATTTGCTAACCGGACTACCCCAAGTATAGAAAGAGTAATGCAGTCAATTTTGTGGCATTTGATTCATTTTATTCCAATTCTTCAAATCCAAACATGACAAGAAAAGAAAAAAAAGTTGCTATAGGACATGTTAGGAGAAAAGCTCGAATCAGGAGGTGGGAGTCCCACATTTTAATTTAGTAATAATGTATTTAAAATTCAACTTCCACATACTATTGAACGTTTTGAATTCCAACAAAAAAAAAAAAAAATTGAATAAAAGGGTGATTTAAATGTAAATAAAATAAAATAAAATAACAAAAAAACTGACATGCAGTGTAAACAAAACTATTTTAACATGCAATAATAAAAAGAATATGAGAAAATATTAGTGATCAGGCAGAGAACATCTACTAATAGAGTGATGGTCTTACGTGAATGGTAGTTTGAAGGTGGTGGTGAAGGCAGAGTGGGGCGGCTGTGTGGTGGGGGACTGTCCGACTTCATTAGGCATGGTGGAGGACCGGTGGAGCGGCTTTCTGCCACCCCCACACTCCACCTCACACTCCTCCACCTCTCCTTCTTCAGGGTTAGTGAAGGTGGCCGATCGAACCACCCCGACCCCTGCCGAGCTCCACTCCCCACCGCTCCGCCTCTCGAACAGCACCGGGGCTCCGCTCTGGTCAAGCTCAATCTCTGACGCAGTCCGAGCCCCCACCGTCCTCCCAGACAGCCTTTTCTTAGTTTTTGATGCCGCCTCTTCCTCCTGCCCAATCCCTTCATCTCCGCCCAACAGGGCCCCTAGAGGATCGTTCTCTGTCACAGGGGTTCTCGATGGACTTCGCACAGGTGATTTGTACAAATTACTGTCACTTTTGACCAATGGTAAACTTTTATTGCTAATTGTGCCACTTTTGTGTGAGTCCGAAGTGGCGAATTTTTGTAACCGGGCACCAAACGCATTCAGTATTTTGTGCTTCTTTGGCGTGGTGAAACCATTCAAGTCTTCCGTACTTTCTCCAATCAAGCTTCCTAAATAAAATACCAAAATAGAACCACTTTTGTTAAAATCGTGATAATTATTATTATACAAGCACCTTACAAGTTTGCGTTATGCTTTACATCTTCTACTGCGAAGGAAAATTGAAATTAAACTAGCGACGACATTCGGTATGATAGGACATCGCTACCAAACTCAAATACGGAGTGTAGCATGTTTTATATACGACTAATGTGTTATGCAAAATAAGAAACATTCTATTTTATAAGATGCAGCATAATAAATTTCGTTGTTTTTGCTCTAAATACATCACTTTTAAATACAAACTATTCGTCCAATAACAATAATAAATTAATTGGTCAATATATTCCCTACTTTATACGAATGATGAAAACTATCTTTTGCCTTACATTGGAAACCTACTCAGAGTTGTGGCACTACAGAACTGATAAGGCATCCATGGCAACAGCAGGTCAATTAAACTAGTGTAACATGTCCCAGTGCAGAAGCTCCTAACACATATGATTTCGCATCCAAATACTGTTCGAACAGAAGTTACTTTATCAATTTTTATACAAACATTTTTAATAGACTTCCTAAGAAATATACGTCCATTCATGGATTATCATCCGCAGAATCGAATGGAATAAACACATTGGCTGCATTACCAGCCCTCTAAGCTAGAAACTCAGTCAAAGATAATAAAACCAAAATTTGTCCCATAGATTTAAAAAAACTAATTTTTTTTTTAAGGAGGAAAAGTATCCTTGTTTGAGACCAGTTGAAACTTCAATTTAAATTTGGGATTAAATAACACACTATCACGGTCTTTCGGTCTCCCACGTGTTTATTTTTATAAGTTTCTTCACGTTACGCCCATTTGGGGGTTTTCAAAACTTACTCATTCCATTATCTACAAAAATTGTTATTTGTACAGTCTTAAACCATGTCAATTATATATATATATATATATATATATATATATATATATATATATATATATATATATATATATATATATATATATATTTTTTTTTTAATCTTTTGGATAAAACAATAGGTTTTATTTCCCCAACAAGACCGAATACGAGTATAGGGGAAGTTATGTATTCAGTAGAAATTCGAAGCTGAGTTTTCACTGGAATTACGTTTTCCGACAAAAACAAATCTGTCTGTATGAGTATCTGTGAACATGATAACTCCCAATACTATGTGTGAGATCGAAAAGACGTGAGTGTTATTTAACCATCAATTTCAATTGAAACTAAATATTCATATTTCGGGGATAAGTACTTTTCATATGATCATTTAAAAAAAATAGCTATCTGATTGATTGACCAGGCCATTCAAAAACTAAATGCCCACATCAGAGCCTCTCTCTCATCTTCACCAAAGAAGGACTTTTGAAAATTCTCCATCAGAGATTTGAGTAACCTTCACATTCACGCAGGACGTATAGTTTCCTCCATCCTCCACTTCAGATCTTCTGCGGAATGTATCAGGGACAGGACCTATTGTACACAAGTGTTTTCTTAGAGCCTCATCGCCCTTCTCAATGTCTTCCGATGCTGATCAAGAAGGGTTGTTCTTCTTTTATTCAAACAAATATAGCTAATTCGAAAGGCACATTATCTGAAGAGCATGAGCTAACTCAAAACTCTACACCTTCTCAAGTAATAATCTGACACCCAACTTCAAAGTTTAGACAATTGTTTAAGCAAATTTAACATAGAAAATAATAATTACCTAAATTTTCATTAGAAGATTCACAACTGTCCGAAATGGGAGTAGGTATCTCTTTAACCTTCCTGACGTTCAAGCTGCCTCGTCTCCCAAAAATATTTTTCGAACTGTGTTTATTCAAATTTGGTTGAGTTCTTGTTCTAGAATCCACGGATCCGTTTGGAGGAGGAAATTCAGACTTAAGTGCATTCAATTTGGCCAAAATACCAGCGTCATTAGCGAAACTCTCCGACCTGAAAATAGTATTAAATCTACTATATACGTATATAAAAATCAAAGTTTTCTTTGTTTGATCAGAAATCTGTTTCATGTTATACAGAAGTCTTAAAGACCATCAGTTCAATTTCTGTATGTATGTCGGTTTGAGCATTCTGCGAAAACGGCTGAACGTTCATTCATAAAATTTGCATGGCCTTTGAAGAACCGTACAACGTATAATATGAGGCACGAGAGTAGGACAGAAAATGAATGTGTTAACGTTTCATCGGATTTTCATGAAATTGCATACATAGAATTTTTATAGGCCATATGCGATCTTAACGCTTCGAACGGGAATAACGGGGGGGGGGGGGGGGGGGGGGGAATAAAATTACTCTTTAACGCTCAATCAGATCTTCATAAAATGTCACAAGTTGCATCCATAACTTATCTCTAAAATCATTTTTCTTACAGATACGAACCGGGCTGATGTTACTTTCCTGCTTAACATTTAATAACTGGACAGAGACGGGTAACCTGCTATTAAATTATATATTCATTAAAGTATATTATTCAAAAAGTTGGCATAAAAATAAAACGTCAATATTTTTATCAAAAAATGGCAACATTTTAATTCGTTCAAACAGGTGAATACTGCGCCTCGATCGGCGTTAAGCCAAAAAATAACCTTTTTGTTTTAGGATAAATCGGGGCAAACTTTCTAATGTGACTATTTCTTTCATAATTTTGAATTTCGTCGTTTTGTGATTCAATAATGAAGACTTTAATAAAACCACACATATTTATAAGATAGTAGTTGTATTAGCCGGCGATGAATTTATTATCTTTCATACTATTTCGACACATCCAGCCAGCAGTCATATACAATCACGATAATGCAATAAAATGTATTCTAGTGGTTTAATTTCGTTTAATGAGTTCAAATTTTGTTTGTTTTTAAGCACATACAATTGGAATATATATAAAGTTATTCTCTGTAATGTGAATTGTTTATTAAGTCACAAATAGACTCAGAAGTAAGGAAGTCTGAGACAATACTATATTTATTACAGTACCCCCCCCCCCCCCCCCCCCCCCCCCCCCCCATTAATTGTCAGAATTTTGGGCCTTGTGTACAAGCCTCATTCTTTCAAGTTTTACCAAAACAGTTGAAGGGATTACCTAATCAACATCTTATTGAAGACATGATCAGAGTTGGATGACTTGGAGGGTGGGCTGGTGGGGGTGTGCCTCAGCTGGGGATGTGAGAACTCTGAACAGGAGCCACTCCTATAGTAGCGCTTGTTGGTAGCACTGGACATTCCAGGTGAGGTGAGGCTGTCCAGCTGGTCCAGGTCCAGACTCTCCTCCTTCAGAGGTCCTCCCACTCCTGTCATCAGCAAACCTGCGCTGCTCTCAACTAAAAACACAACAAATCATATTTTTATCAGCTCATCCCATAAGTGTTCTGTGTAGTGTGCACTATTTGATTTTTTGGACATTAACATTTACGAAATTAATTAAAGTTTTTCAATAACTTACAGGGAGGCTGCTTGTAGGTTGCCGATGGAGGTATCAGAGGTAAGCCTGTAGGACGAACGATACTACCCAGACGAGAACGAAACTTTTCGAATGTGGCAAAGCCCTCACTATTTTTTACGTTATTCTCTGAAAAAAAAAAAACAAAAAAAAAACAATTAACCTAACCATACAATTGGTGCTTTTAAAAGAAGTTTTGTCTACAAAGTTACAAATGAAAAATCCATGCACGCAGAAGCTGCGGTAAAGTTAGCGAATTTCTACTGTAGGTATTCACACTTTTTTATTTATTTTCTTTCTCATGCCAAGTCATACCTGATACAAAGGGAGAAATGTAAAACTCAGCATGTAATAAATAACAGAATTAATTAAATTCTTCGATTGTATAAATATATAATAATAAATAAAGCCTTTCATTCCCCGAATCTAACATATCTGATCAAGTAACAGGTGAATATCTATTAGTGAATGCTTCAAAAATTCATCAACTGTTTTATTTCACAAAATCCCTTTAAAAAGCGAAGTTTCACTTAATAACAAAATGTACTTGGTACACCTGCCGCCTTAGGACGATATACTGTGTAAGATAGACTTTTCATTCTGGAATATATTCTACTATTTTAAAGATATATATTGATTTTAAGATCCATTCGGAGGATTTATACCCTTCATTTCAAAACAGCTGTAGAGCTTAAGGCCCAAACTATTGCCCTTTGCACTGAGCATGCGCAGATAACTATCCGATAAGCGCAATGTGCATGTTCAGGTCTTCAGGCGCCTCTTTCCAGAAACAAAACTAAGTCCATTCACTCAGAAGCTTCGTAAAGTTTTCCAAGATGGCAGATCATATTGACTGGATACAACGACGGGAAAATATATACATAAATATATAATATATACGCCACGCCGGTGATAAATAGTAAAACACATCATGTCACGTAACGCTGGCATACACTGAAATCAATTAAAAATTAGCTTGTTTAATCGGATTTTTAATCGGATTTTTATGTTATTACAAGTTCACAGGTTTAGCGCCAGTCAGATAACGTAATTGCTAACAGTATTCAAAGTATTTCACAATTATTTATTTAATTTACTTAATATTTTCTTATTTTCGAGTTATGTAAGGAGAATCATATATAATATATTTATCAAAGCACCACTCCAATTTATTTTTATGCTTAAAAAAAAAAATAATAGCAATAACAGACGTTTCGGGAAGCACACCTGTCATCAGTATCTATAATTTGTATGTTCTTCATGCTAACATTCCTTCTGTCAATCAGAATCTTCCTTTTATAGAACATATCTATTGACTCGACCTGTTTTGACTTGGGTGTTTGAATATAGAGGTCGACTCAATAAAAGAAAGATTCTGATTGATAGAATGAACGTTAACATAAAGAACATATAAATTATAGATACTGATGATGGGAGTGCTGCCCTCTAATGGCTATTTTTTTTTAAAGCAAAAATGGGAGAAATGATGCTGTGATAAATATATTATATATTATTAATATTTTCTGTTTACCCTATCGATTTATGTCTGGGTCTACACATGATCCTTATACTTTACGCAAAGTTTCAGTTATATAACTTAAATAGAATCCAATATATAAGACGGAGAACCCAGTCAAATAAGGTAAATTTAATTAATTGCAGTATACTGAAGAATATATGGTGGTAATTTACCTTGTTTTTACTGACCGGGTGAGCGTATAAGCTAATTTCTTATAAAAACCTGTTATAAGAAGCATATAGGTGGAACTAAAAGCGATAAACTCAGGAGAAAAACTTAAATATAAAGGGTTATAAATGTTCTCAGTTGTTGAACACTGCAAATATTTGACCATGCCTGTTGTGGCGGAGAGCTCCCCCATCCCACTCTGTACCAATGGAGGCGGGGGACACTGCATTTAGCACTTTAAGCGTACCAATGAAATACATACAAATAGATTAATAAGCCATAGCACATCTAGTGATAAAATGTTTTGAACGCAATATAATAATCATTCCAAAACAAATGTCATATGCAGTACATCAGTCCAATGATTGCTCGACATGCAGAAACTTTCCAGAATTGGTTATCATTTTGCCATTTAAAACGAAAATGCAACGAGACATTTCTTTGGTTTAGAATGGACAATTACACAGGAACTCGTCTCTCTGATATTATACTCTTTTCCGTGATATACTTTGAATCCAATGTATTTTAATGAATTTAAATATTTTACTATTCTACTACAGGGTTCTTGTGGTACGGTATAAATTGTTTAATTACACTATGTTACCGTTGCGTTACCCAGTGTTATTAGTACACCTTCCAAGTCATCAAACCGAGTTAAAAAAATTTTTTTTTTATTTACAACTGTACACATGATATTCACATCTGAACACATAATATATACAAGAAAATGTGCTAAAAGCGAGAAATATTGCATTGTGAAATGTCAAGAGAGGAAAAATCACCCAGTGGTACTGTTTGCACACGCTTCTAACTAATCACTGTCACTGCTGCTAGTAAGGTCTCCAGACCACTGTGTCTTAAGGCGTCGTTGAGGAAGTGTGGCAGAATGAAGAGCACGGACTAGTGGGAACAAATGGAGGAAACTATTTTTCGTATCTGTATTTAGCAACTTATTTTTATGACAGAGTGCTTCCAAGTATTCGGGAAATGAGTGATAGGAAGGATGAAATTTTATATGTACATTAGGAAAATTATGGATTCTTGGGAAAGGTTTTCAGAACAGGAAAAGTAATTATAATCCTAGTCAGGAGCTTACTTCGTGGGAAGGTGTTGAATGATGTAGCTGACTCCTGAGAGATGAAAGAACTTAGCAGGGGAATAAAGTGGGAGCAACTGACTAGCTCGCTCTCAACTGAGAAAATGTAAAGGGGATCAACTATTTTGGAAAGAGTAAATGTTTTAGTAAGATGGGAAGCAAACGTCTTGTTGAATTTCTCTTCGTCAGATTTGGCCCAAGAGCAGTCATCATGACGAAGAGGATGGGAGGCATTTTTGTCGCAGTCCAAATAGATGTTTTGTTTTCATTCCTAGTCGTGTACTGTTCATATTACACATTTCGCATCTGCTGTAGTTCTTTCCTCAGTTCGTTTTATATCTAGTCGTCGCTGCCATAATCCTCTTGCACTTTATCAAGTCATCAACTTTCGGATGTGTAGAGGCATGCTAGAAGTCACGATGTGAGGATTGTTGATGGCGATTGGTCAATTGCTGGAACCTGTTGTTTGTGATAACGGCAGATGTGACGGGAGCCTGCTGCCCGCATCCTGGGTAGCCTCCTGTACTCTCACGGCAATTTGTCTGGCTAAGGTTGCCTTCTTCTTATTCTTGCGCAGAGTTTATATTGCTCTTCGGAACGGGGTCTCTTTCCCGTATTTTTCTTACCTCTTACCATTCTTGATTCATGTCCTCTTTGATAAAAAGTCACTTAAATTAAACAGGGACATTTAAGGCACAGTATCCATATTTAAAAAATTTAAATAAATGTAAATAACATGAATTTTGAGGAAACAATTAAGGTTGAGACGAGTCTCGAGAACTCATACTCCAGTCTGAGCTCCCCAACACTCAGTGGCTGAAGGGAATTCTGGACCTGCTCCACACAGTTATCGTCAGATTATCTTCCTACATTCCAGACACTTGCAAGCCAGGAGACGAAAAACACTTAATAATGTATATTATGTATATCATAATAATGATATAAAAGTAAAAATGTACTTACATAAAAAAGAAAAACAAACAAAACAACAAAATCGAATTAAAAAGAAAATAAAGACTATAAAAACACTTTTTTTTTGTATTTGCAATAATTATAATTGAATAGTAATACATTTATCTAAAATAAATAAATTAATTATGGACACTAACACAATTCAGAATCGGGACTCCGAAAAATTCCGACAAAGCAAAACCCAAGTTTTAGAGAAATATCCGAAAAAATAAATTTTAAAAATTGTGTTCCATGCTGTTAAATTGATGGGGGGAGATGATGAGTTATTAGTAGAATGTATTATGTATGTTTTTATTTATTTGTGTTGTATTATCGTTATTTGAGTGAGAAAGATGGAGCGAGCTAATACTTATATCCACATACCAGACCCAGAGTCTGATTCCTCAGAAGCCTCCTCTCCTGAAGCCTCTTTTCTTAAAGATTCTTCTTCTTCAATAATAATCTCTAAAATAATGCTTCATTACTAACTTCACCTATACCTTATTCAAATCAGTCTATTTTTTACACTATTACTAAAATAATTTGAATTCAACAAAAATTATAACGGTGATTGTTGTTCCAAAATGATTTGGAAAAACAGAAATCCTGATGAAAAACTGTAGTCAAAATGATGAACACAACTGAGAACACAGTATTCATTTTTTTTTTTTGTTTTCTTACTAGAAACACTCATAGTAAATAATGATAATGGCCTTTCACTGTTCGAAAATTGGGATTTGCGAGCGAAAGCCCCGATCGACTTACAAACTACTAGTTGTTCAGTGATCACAAACGGTTTTATCACCTTTATTTTTTCTTATACTAATTCCTTCAATATACTCCAAATTAATCCACCTAGAATAAAAAAAATATATTTAATGTCCCCGAACAAATATCTATTACTATGGCTAACAATATCTTATGATTGTTTATGAAAGCTTCGATGGAAAGATTGCCATGATCATAATTAAATAACTACTACTGAATGAGTATTTTACACATAAAATGACATTAAAAAGTAAATAAACAGAAGCGAACCTGAAATCTTTTGATTGAGACTTTCTGCACTGTCGATGGAAGTTCGAGAGCCACAGTTGGTAGAAGGATCAGGCAGAGAAGTGTTGTCCTCGTTCGAAGTAGACAGACGACGTTTGCTTGCAATAACACCCGCCTTCTTAAATAACGCTGCACCCATTATAACATTCCTGTGATAAGTATAATGAGGCTTATACATAGAACAACATTTTATCTGGGTTTTCTAATGTAAAATTATCTCTACAACGCCGAGTGGTACATAATTCTACAAGAATTTATTTTTTATAGAATTTTCTATGTTTAATTTGTGCTTTGGTGACATTTTATTGTTGTTAGGAGACTCAATGCTAGGATTTTGTGTAAAAAAACACAACTTTCTTTTGAAGACCCTAAACAGAAGCTCCGAATTACACCCGGAAAAGCTTTTCAAAATTTCACTGTTTTCAAATCAATTATTACTTTTTGGGTATTAGTATTGATAGTAATTTAGCTTTCGAAGCATAATTTTTCATTTAAAATTATTTTCGAAGAAATCAGTGACAACATTACCACACATAGTAATCTCTCATTTGTTACACCCAAAAGAAAATAATCTACAATATTTTTTTTTAAACTATTTTCTGAATAATAATGTAACACCCTTGAATCAATTAGAATAAAAAAAGTAATGTATGAGTGACGCGGTACTCACGAGAATTGATTTGTAAACGGCAATGTGTTGCTGTAGTTTCAAAAATTTGCTGTCGTGCACTGATTTTGATTAAAATTTGTGTTATGATGTTGCAATAAGAAAAGTAGTACGAGGAATTAAACTCTCAAATTTATTGTTCTTCAATTTCTTTTATACATGAAATTATAGCTTTGTGATAGCTAAAATAAGATATATTTGGGACAATATGACAACAAATATATTATTTATATAATATATATATAACAATATTATATAAAAATATATTAAAATATTATATATATCTTTAGATTTACACCGTTATATTATTTTCTTTTACTACAAATTGTATTCATTGTGACAAATTCAAGCCATCCAAGTTAACCTAAAAGTTTCTTACCGAAAAATCATTTTATAGTTCGCAATATTGATAATTTAGTTAAATTCACTACAACAGTAAATATGATTGTGAAAACAGAATTTTATTTCTAATCATGTTTTTAGAGTTGTTTTATTGTTTCACTTTCTTATTCCATGAAACGTAGAAATGCTCAAAAGCAGCTCAGATCACACATACAGAAGTGTGCAGTGTGTGCGCTGAGCGCGCAACCGTCCAACAAACACACACACACACGCTTACAAATGCACATGAACGAGACTTACACCTCAAAAACATACTTTCGATAAAAACTGTTTTTAACCAGGCTTTCGATGAAACTTTTAGCAATTCATGGATAAAAACATTCGACTAAGTAGTGTGAGATTGAGACCAAACTTACCTCAATTTGTTCCAAAGTAACTGACTGGAGTTGCTCATGCCTGAAGGCCAGGTGGCCTCCAGGACGGCTCTGTTATAGAACCCATAGGTGATGGCATTGGGCTGCAGTCCAGCTCGCTTCATGTGGAACAGCAGCTTGACAGCCACCACCGGCTGATTGTACACTCCACATAGCTGCATCATCACCCGATAGCACACCTGCAACCCACCATAATAACACAAATACTGCCAATATAATATAATAGTAGATAATAACACTTTCCCAGTGAATAGTTGTAACCGATATTTTGTGAAGATAGATATTAATACCGAGTATGCCGCCCTTCAGATTGGACGTCAAGCGATGCTCCCGAGCCAGTGTGATGTTAGGTACTCGTTAAAGACACTATTTTCGGAAACTAAACCAGAATTAGGACAAGAGCAATGGATGCCTAGGTCCCTAGGTGTACACACCAGCCCTCCCAATAAATCTATGTAACATTTGGAAACAAGGAACTTGAAAACGGCAGTATTTTTCTCCAAATTTTAATAACAATATCTTCAACTTTACTTCAATCTGACTGACTTACAAATTCCATAAAAAGTATTTTATTTTTATATGAGTAATTTTTCATGGAACAGATTGTTTTCTCTTAAGTCAATCAAACACCTTAGAAAATGATAACAGAATTGGGAGTTAAATTATTTCAAACCTAATGATCGGAAGTAATATTATAAATATTATTTCTTGATACATATCCGTTGAAACTTATCAGCTGAGGAGGCCAACACTTACACTTTCTATCTGTCTCTTCCATCCTTCCTGCAATTTTATCACTCTAAATCTAATATCGAACTTAATAAATAATACAACTAAAATATCAATGAATACAGCTGAATAAAACTAGGTTAAAATAAAAGAGCAAGCGACTAACGAATTGTTCAAGAATCCCAGCTGAAGTGAAGGATTCTCAGAAAGAGGTGAGAGAGAGGCAACAAAACAGCATCCCCTCCTACTTGTAAAATGAAAGAAGCTGGCAACGACAATACTATAACCACTCGCTCCGATTCCAGTATACATTTAAAAATATAAATACGAAAACAAATGTTTAATAGAAACAATGAATAAGTACAAACCTCATCAGTGGGTGGAACATTACTTTTGTGTATTCGCACCAAAAGGTCATAAGCATGCCGAAGAGTGGCTGGAGGGTTTTGAGAAGTAAGAACGTAACTCGGTAAATGAATAAACCAAATACTGTAAACAAAACATTCAGGTCTTAGTTATATCAAAAATAATCACAATGGTAACATAAACACACCGCATACTACCTCTTAACAATACTGAAATGTGTGGAAGATAGGGTCGGTTTAATAGTGTAACAGATAACTCAAAATTGGCTCATTCCACGCCAATTCGAATGTAACGTCAGGCTTCAAGTTTCACATCCGATTAATTTTAACAAAAATATATGCCTTGAACTTTAGTTAGTCATAAAACAAGACTAAGATCGAATGTTTAACACGCTGTCCCAGAAATATGGAGATCAATCAAGTCAAATATGGACGTGAAAAGACTGAAAAAATCTAAAGTAAGTTTATAATTAATTGTTTTTTTTTTTCTTCTGTGAAGGATTTTTTCAAGTAATTTTTTTTCAAATTAACTTTTCAATTGTTATTTAGTAGTTTAGTTAGTAGACGATATGACCTCATAGTTAAAGCCTGGGCATGAACCACAATAACTAACTTTACTACATTTATTGTTCTACGTATATTTGGATTCGTTTCCTTCAATTAATAAAAATTGTTCTTTGATGAATAATAATTCATTTATTAGCTGGAATCTACACATTTGTACATGAAGAAATTCCTAATTTTTAAAAGTTATACAAAACCATAGAATCGTCGAATATCAAAGACACTGACGTAGTTAGGTCTAAAGATATTGCAAAAATATCTATTTATTAATACATCAATCATGTCCACCTCCGGAACCCTTCAATGTGTGATTTTACTACACTTCTCTGTCATACTTACATCTGATCCTACTTTAACCAAAATTGGTAGTCATGCAGGTGACCTCAACATTCAACATTTCGCTTTGGAGAATATTTTTGAAATCTTAATTTTCTTAAATTGTGCATAAAAATTTACAATGGGATTTTTCGCCCAAACTTCAAGAGGACTTTAACAAATTCTTATAAACAAAAAAAATTGCTAAAAGTTATTATTAAGAGAGTAGGCACCTGTAGCATGTTCCCAGAAGACACTTGGCCCAGAGATGGGGTGATGCGGAGCACTGCCTGGCCAGCCGCTGTGCCATCTTGATCTCATACTTGGTCCTCCGGGCCATAGGGCTCCCTGGAGCAATCCCACTTCCGCTCAGTCTTCCACTCCCAGAGCTGCCCTTCACCTTCCCACCACTCTCCAGGAAACTATTTCTCGACTCGGAGTTACTCAGTAGTTTGGGGTTTAGAGTGAAACCCTAAAATCACACAGCGCTTAATAGAAGGCTGAAAACCTTCAACTAGATGCGTTTCAAAATCGATGGCTTAATTTTAACGATGTGAAAGACATGTTGGTAGTCACTTGTTCACAGTACCATCTGACAAGATGCGCCACTTTTTTTAATTTAAATCGTCAAATTGAAATAGTCATTTTAATGTGACATAAATCATTTCAACAAGTTAATGGAAAATCGCCTCTAATATATTTTCCCCGGAGTTCTGAATTCACAAATAAAAAGTGAATGGTAAGTGCCCAAAATTAATAAGTGCCTTCCTCGTGGAGTTTTGAATTTAAATATAATTCATGTCAATACATTCATTACAACGGCAATTATTACAGTTTTTGTGTTAAATCTCCCCCTAATCCATCTCCTTTCCTCTGGCCAAAAATCAATATGTGTTATCCTTAGTGGGTTCTGGGTACACGAAATTCTTTCATTCTTGGAATGTGGAGGTCTGAAAACCGGAAATTCCGTTGAAAACTTCGCATCGAATTTCTGACTGATTACATAACTTCCCCTATAATTCGTACCTCCCGGTTCTGACGTAACACCACTAAAATCCCCGCAGGAACCAAACTTTCAATAAAATCATTTAAGATTAGAGCCCCTCTACCGCCAAGAGTTCGGCGTACATATTACAGAAATGGGCTACGCCTCTTTAAAATTAAGGCATCGATCGAAATTCTATACTTCAATAATTAGTAACAAGTATGTACTTCATTAAATGAATAGGATTGAGAAATTAAATTTACCTTATAAAAATACATCTGACCAGTTGTTTCAGGTGGCATAATAAAAACAGTTCTTTCACTGTAATGAGATTCATCTATTTCCAGTAAATGAAAACTTTCATCTTCATTTTCCACCTTCATAGTAAATTATATAGTTAATTAAATTATGTATTATATAGTCAATTAAAAAATGTTGAATGTACTAAAAACAAGAAATTATAAAATGTATTAAAACTGAGAAGTAGATAGATACCTTTTCAGTACATTCATCGAAGAAAGCCAGACTTGCATCCATGTCTGACACAAAAGATCTCTCTTCAATAAATCGTATAAACATCTGGGTTCTTGTGATGAGTGAAAAAAACTTATAGTGAGCTTTATCTCTGGATCTTAAAAACCCTAAAATAAGTTTCCAAAATTCAATATTAATTATAATATTTGTTTTATTTTCATTTTTACGTTTAAATATGAATGTTGTTCCCAAATTATTTATCTGTTACATATATACAATAAGCAAATATGAACATTGTGCAAAAAATGAATTGACATATACTCGTATTGTGTAATTGGAGAAGACACCTAGCGCTGACACTCCCTCGAAAGTTAAAAATTTCGGAAATTGTAACTTTGTCAGTTCCATCTCGATCAATGTAAACAACAAAATTAGTAACCATATTTTCAGTTCAGTTCTAAACGTTTAAGTTGGTTATGTGGATTCCATGTAAGTTTGCTGGAGGGGATGCCTAAAGTAAAAATTATCTTTGAAGAAAATGTTTTTGTCTGAGATTGTTCAAAATGATGTTTTTTTATATAATAATTATTTTTTTTTTAGAAACAAATTCGCTTCTAAATAAAATTAACCCTTTCGATTAAAGAAGACCAAAACTGTTAATTGTATAGGGGAGATGACAATAATTTCTTTGAAAATCTACAATCTTAGCGCTGAAATTTGGTAATTGTAATTCCTCGAGTATTTCTCTGATGGTTGTTAATTACTTTATTTCCCCTTGACTGCAAACATGGATAATTTATACAGAATATGTGACTAGCCAAATCACCGATGATGTGAATCGAAAGCATCAGTATTTTTTCCTCCGGATTTTAGATGAAATAGGACGTAAAGGATCATGGACTGATCGAGAAATAAATAACAACCAGTCTCTGAAATATAAATCGTGTGCTGATAATCAAAATATAAATACCTATATAAAATAAATAATGGACTTGAAAAATAAAATAAAACTTGTTTATTTAATATATTTTCTAATTTCACTAACTATATATACATGGGAGTACTTTCGGTATTTCTACAATCCTCAGCCAAATGCATAAGAGATAAGACTAAGTTAATTTGTCAGCCTCTCGAGGAACCCATTACCCTCCCTACTGGTGTTCCCCATGCACATCGACTGGAGGGTCATATTATTGGTGACAGTAAAGGGGAATATTTTAGATTGGTTTGGTCGTTCATACAATTTCCATTTTTTAAAGTTCTGTTTATTTCTAATTGTTCTAATGAGTTGAGCAATGTGCTTTTTTCGCAGAAATGAAGGTATTTTATGCCTGTGTCTTTATCAAACGTATGTTTGTGTTGGTTGATGTGTTGTGCAAATGTTGATTTTGTTATGTTGTGTGTTGTGTCCATGTTAGTATCTATTTCTGATATATGTTCTTTGAGTCTTTGTTTGAATTGTCTCCCAGTTTGTCCTGTATAGACTAGGTTGCAAGAGTCATGGGGAACACCAGTAGGGAGGGTAATGGGTTCCTCGAGAGGCTGACATTCTGAAAATTAACTTAGTCTTATCTCTTATGCTTTTGGCTGAGGATGGTAGAAATACCGAAAGTACTCCCATGTATATATAGTTAGTGAAATTAGACAATATATTAAATAAACAAGTTTTATTTTATTTTTCAAGTCCATTTGAATTATTTCACAATATCTCTGCAATAATGTCAGTTTTCATAAAATAAATAAGCCAATTAATGAAGCCTTGAGAAAGAAATATCTGCTCTACAAAATCAAACTTAAAACTAACAGAATAATTATTGTTAAATAATAAATGAGATGGATACCTTGTAAATCAAATAAAGAATTGGTGTCTGTTGTTCCAACGGTTGGTGCTTTAGTAATGGGAAGTAAATACGAACGGTAACCTTTCAAAATGGCCGCCATAAATCTTAAAAAAGCTTCTTGTATCTCCAGCTCCAGACTTTGCTGCATAAACCAAGGTATATGTCAATATATTTTCATTGGCATGGCAATATACAGTTTCATACATTAAGTCATCTTAAGACTATGCATATTAAATGAAGGAAAAATAAAAAAATATCACTAGTAAATAACAATAACTATATTTTTAAATAGGCTGGCGGAACAAAATAAAATTGGAATTCAATACCAACGGTACATGACCCAGAGTGGTTTCGGTCGATGGTTGGACATTAAAACTTGTCAGATTGCCCGATGAACATCGCATACAGAAAGCCTCTTTTTTTTCACAAATTTTTCATAGAAATATATTATTCTTTGTTTTAGACAGACATACATACATTCAAAACTGAAATAAATTACAGGAAACTTGAGAAAATTAATATAAACATTTATCTCTCATCTACCTCTTTTTTCTTCATTTGAAATTCTTTATCAATAGAGTCGTCTGCAGCATTTATTTCTTCTTTTTTCATAACTTGTTGAATGAAAATTTGCAGTTTCTTATACAAATGTTCCAAACTTGACCTTAAAGCTCTGCCAGGCTTTTTCGGAAGTAGTTTAATGCTCATATGACGTTTTTCCTCACACCTAAATGATAATAATTTCATTATTTTTTTTTTTCATTTTTTAATGCATCAAGTTAATATTAAAGGGCTCACTCACATAGTAATATTATTGGTGTCTAAATCCACACAGCTGACGTCAGTTGGAGGGTCGTATAGATCAAAAAACCTTGAATCAACTCCAATTAGAAAAGGCAATGGAGCATGCAAGACTTCAGCCAGACCCAAAGGACACAGCGGAATATAAGGACACTGCCATTTGAATGGGAACATTATCTTGAAAAAAAAGAAGAAAAATTAATTAAAGAAAATAGTTATTATAATACTGAAAACAACAAACAATGAATTGGAAACAAAAAAATAAAATACGTATATTATGAAGAACTTAAATTTTGAGCCTTAGAGACAAGAGGTTGAGTGTCACATTAGGCTAACTTTTCAAAAGATGGAAAAACCAAATTTTTCCATACGTTATTTAATAAATACCAGGATTTTTACCATGGTTATCTCAGGGAAATTGTTTGGAAATGGGAATCAGGCCTAAAAACGCCTAAAAAAACGCCTAAGCGTTGTAATGAAAAGGAGGGAATGGAAAACTGAAAAACAGTAAAGTGCATGAATAAAACATTGCATTTTAATTCTAATGAATTAGAATATGGAACTATACCATAGAAACTGCTTCCGCGACGGCAGTTAGAACATCAGGACGTAACGAATGAACAAGAATTTTTTGTTCTGTGAGAGCACATAATAAAAGAGCCAAGCAGTTGTCAGGCCCGAGATTCATAAGAAGTTGTCGAAATCCAGCACCACTGTCAAAAATAATTACAATTATATTAGTCCACTAGTTTAAAATAATAATAATATGCAAAAATATATACATTTATTCTACTTTAATAATTTAAAATTGAGATCACATTTAAAAAATGAACGGATGTACAAAGAGGAACAAACCTCCTCGGGAGAGGTAGATCCTCAGGCTGAGTTAGCATGAGTCTGTCCTTTTCAGAGGAGAGCTGGACCAGGATCCGGGGTCTTTGTGGCGAAGGAAACGGTACATCTTGGACGAAATGTGTTATGAACCTGGGCAAAAATAATCCAACAATCTCAATTTGTAACAACAATAATCTCATAATACTATTAAAAGGACAAAAGTCTGCAACCAAAAATCAATATATTATTCTGAAAACAACAAATAAAATAATATTTTACTTTAGATAAATTCCACCGAAGAACACACACCCCCATCAGCCCTACCAGCTAACGTTGAGAAGTATCTTGACCCCCACTCAAATTTTCTCTACCTCCTAAAACTACACATCCTTCAGAGGTATACATTTCATTAATTTTTTACAAACCAAACAATCCCTAGGTTCTATTCCTTACCTATCTCTATAACTACGTAATCCGACCAGTCTATTTACCTGCACTATGGACATTTTTCATTATAATTCTTATCCCAAAACCTGAAAAGCCACCCAATAAAAAATTCCCAGGTGATATCGTCCAATAAGCCGGTTGCCCATCCTTTCATTGAGTTCATGCTCAAAAATTCCGGGATTCTACTCATCACAAGTTTTGTAAAAAAGATCCCTGATAGATGAAAAGTTAAAGCAAAAAATACTGAATGTTCCAGAAAACAATATTCACGACTCATTTAATATATTACAAGGGGAGATTGTAAACACAAAATATATTAAGTTTATAATGAAAATAAACTAATATTAATGGTAATAATAAGCCTAATAATAATTGAATGACGGTACGTATGCACAAGTGAAGAGTGGTGGGGAAGGTCCAGGAGGAAAGCGACACCCCTCCATATCCCACCTCTACATCTGTCTATTGATTGTAAAAGATCCATAAAGAATTATTTTTTGTAAACTTTTGTGCATTTGTTTTATAAAAAAAACCGTCGGTGAACCACCGGCATTGTACTTCCCCAGAACGAATTAATAATTTTTTCGATCCCCCTCCAACACCAATCAACCGTTTGCGCTAATATCCAATAGTCGACTTACATAGGGGCTCCTAAATCCTCTTACCAAATTTTGTTTAGATAAATTCATTACATCGGGAGTTTTTAGGGTTTTTGAATTGAGCTTCCTCCCCTGAACCCCCTTCCCTTCGGGAAATATCGCTGGCATTTTACAAGTTATGTCCTCACTGGATTTTGACTTGAAATATGAAATTTAGTGTACAGTAAAAGTTCCTTATTCGCGTTTTCATTATTCGCGGGTGAAAAAATTGCAACCCAGTTCCTGTATTTGCGGCTAAAAATTTCTTTATTCGCGGATGCAATCGGTAAATAGAAAGGGATTCGATGTCGTTTATTAACGTATCGGCATCCTTTAGTACTGCTGGTACGTGCCGAGGCAGACACATTGACACCATGCTGGAAAAAAACTGTGGCCTGTTTTGACTGTCGGAAATGATGAAGAATCCGCGCAAATTCAAACTTTAACTGACAATGTTGTTCAAGTTACAAATCGAATAGGACGAGATGGCTTCGAACAGATAGAATCAAGTGACATTCAGGAGTTGCTTGATTCGGAAGACGACTTGACCGAAACCGACTTGGAGGAAATGTATCCCCTATGATTCCATACTTATTACCATTCCACATCCACGGTTTCTGTATTCTCGGCATATTTACGGAACATATACTCCGCGAATAAAGAGATTTCATTGTAGATGGATTCATTACAACGGCAATTATTTGTATTAAGCCTCCCCTCGAATCCCCTCTTCCCTTCGGACGATTTGACTGAAAAACAATAGATGTCGTCATTGGAGGGTTCTGGATTCACATATACAATTTCCTGTCGATACATTTATTCTATTGGGAGTTTTCGTGCTCACAGACACACACACGCACGCATAATGACAGCATTTTTTGTTTCGAAAAACATGAAATTCTGTTGAAAACTCCACATCGAATTTTTAAACGATAACACAATTTCTCTTATACTTTGTATAGCTGGGAAAATAATAAAAACTGCACCCTGTAACTTAACAACTAACCTTTCAATAGGAACTGAGTGTGCCTCCGTGGTACAGGACATATCGTGAAGAAACAGAAGGAATCTTTCATAGGTGTCAAAAAAAGGCCACCGAGACAGGAGACAGATACACTTGTTTACATGGTAGGTCCAGTCTGAGTCGGATTCATCGTTGGTTGTAGCCAGGGCATGTCTCTGCTCCGGAGTCAGACTTCCCGGGGGATAGGATTCGTAAAATGTAACTGCCGATCCGTACAGCTGAAAAAAGATATGAATTTATTCATACATTTAGAAACCACAAGGTAAGATATGTTTAACGAGAAAGGAGAAGCCAAATGTGTTTACAGGAAGGGGGAGGGGAGGGGCGCTTCCAAGAAATCAAATTCTTTAAATTTAAAATATATATACAATATTTGTATTGATTCCACAGATTTTCAAAACATTAACAGCATTATTATCAATATAAAGCTATGTAGCTTTGAAATTATAACTCTGTCTAGAAAAACGATTTGGACAAAAAAAAAGTACTGCGCATTCAATTTAGTGTTATATTAGGTTCGAGCTTTCGGCTATCAGAACAAAGTTTTATCATAAACAGTCACAATTATAAAATTCCAGAAAAATTAGTACTTTCGTTCCAGTGCCATGGCGCCGATTATTAATCAATACAGAAAAGTATTGATTGGTAACGTCTGATGTCTACCAATGAATTTTTAAAACTGTGTGATTACCACTTTCCTGTAAGCCCCAAGTGGGGAAAAAATAAGGACATTAAAAAAGAAAATGATTTACCTCAGTTTCTTTAGTATTTTGACAAATTCAAGCGGCATGGGCAAACTTTACAAAGCCGTGGGCCGGATAAATGGTGTTTAATTTTTTTTTTAAATAAAATAATAAAGTAAAATAGTCAAATTAAGCAGAATTAATTTGTTTTTAAATACAGTTTAAAATAATTGTTGTTATAACTAACTCCATCCAGGTAAAATTTTAATTTTAAAAAATCACATTTCACAAAATCAGAAAATGGACATTTTGTGTTTCTGCAAAAATGAATTCCAACTCATTCATAAATTTCATTTATTACTTTCTTCAACTTGAGAATAAAAGAAGTATTATAATTGCGTGAAAACTCGAGATCCTAGTTTTAAGCGGAATTTCACGTTCCAAGGTCCCCTGAAAACTGCGCTCTAATTCTGAGTTAGTAGTAATAAACTTGAATGTCATGTGTGCTAACATAGAACTGATTAGATTTTGGCGAAAAGCAGACGAAAATTGAGACCACTTTACTTTGGGGCCTATATTTCGCAAGTAACCGCTGATATTAATGACATAATCAAAAATTTCATCGAATAAAAGTTGTAGAGAAAACTGGCACATTTATTATTAAATACGATTTGTCAAAAAGACACCTCGAAACTTTTTTTTTTTACGTTTGCTTGAGTTACGCGAATAGGGTTAATCCTATCGAAAAATTGGTTCTTACAAAATGTTCGTTATTAAATTTGCAACTGTCTAAATGTCCTAAGATTTATGATAGGACCAATACGAAATTAGGAAATGATAGATGTAATATTTAAATTGTACGACATGGCAATGAATTTATCTATAATCGAGAGTTATCTGTAAAAACTCGTTGGAATAAAAAACGTTGTGTTATGGCCATATCACAAATTTTTTATATGAGACATGAAAATAATTGAGTGAAAGAGAATGACTCCCTAATATCATTAAATTAAAATAAGTAAAATAAACTTGGTTTTACTACAAGTACAGTACAATTCCTTCATTATAATTGTCAATTGGTTACCTTTTCGGCAGCATCTGAGACGGTGAGTACGAAGGTGGAGACTAGAGGTGAAGGCTGAAGGGCCTTACTAGGCCACTTCTCAAGAGAGCAGCCCATAGGTAAACAGAACATAGGAACAGTGACAGGGAGAGGCAGGTTGGGTTGATCCTCCAGTGGGTACCGCAGCAAGATACCTCAACACACGCAAATAGACAATTTACATACTCCTAATTCATACTCGACCTCATCTTGAAGATCTCATTCAATTGGCAACACTGTTTATATTGTTGAATTTATAAATAATTACTGTATTTCCACCCAAAATGGTTCCAAAAGATAGTTCCAAGATAGATAGCAAATCAGCTAAGGCTCTTTTTATTGCATGCATTGGGCATGACGGGGCTCTATAATATCCCAACAACAGAAATGCACTTGAATAAATAAATACTATCTTATGCACATAATCTATTGTAAATGTGCAAAAGTTTTCATTATAAATTCAAGTTTCGAGGCCCCTTGATCACGAATTGACCTACCAATGCAATGAATGCATCGAAACGAAATTTAATATGATAAAAAAAAACCAAAAGAACAATCCAGACTGATTTTCAGCTGAATCCTTGAAAGGGGAGATTCTGCTGCACATAAACGTATTTATGTTTAAAAAATAAAGAAAAACTTTTTTTTTTTTAAATATTGTCCATTTCAAAAAATATATATGATATGGGAGTACTTTCAATATTGCTACCATATTATATATTTTGTGAAATGGGCAATATTTTTTAAAAAACCTACGTTTTTCTTTATTTTTTGTTAAATGTTTCACAATATCTCCGCAGAAAATGTTAATTATCAGTATTTATGTTTGTTTAAAAGTTCCAACTGCAGATAGAACGGAAACTCTGAACGTTGTAGTATTATTATAAGTTAAAACATCCTATTTCCATTATTTCAGATTCAGTTCCACATTTTTGAACTAGAAGGCTATTGATATCAGGACGACAGATAAAACCTTATCACGCAAAAATATCTTCTTTTTTTTTTCCAGTGAAATACAGTTAGAATCGTGTTGCTTTTACCCTATCTAATGTCGACAACTAAGAAGACGCTAGATAAAAATGGAAATTAAAGTTGAAATCATCATATTTTTTAAATAAACTAGTCCATTGTGCCCATATCGACAATAACAAGCAATTGTCGATAACAGCTGTAGCAATAAACGAATATCCTTTTCGCAACTCTCAATGCTCCATGAAGACCACACTTCCTTACATCTCAATACAAATAATAATCCAAAAGTTATGGAGATATATTCATTGGGATCGTATAATTTGTATAAGTTGCATTAGGCTGATGTGAATTTTACAATAATTATAATAAATGAATTAGAATTAATAATACACATACCTGGTTTATATGTTATAAGATTGGCCCTATTCATTGATTTTTTATAACAAAGATAAACATCAGAACCCACCTGTGGACAAATAAACACAACATATGAAACAACAATATGGGCATACATCAACATATATTCAAGGTAATAGAATCAAAACTGCCTCCATAAAAGTAAATTATTTTAGGAGAGCAGAAAAACTGATATGGTTTGAAAAAAACTCCTAATTGCGACAATTATGCTGAGCTTATTCTAAATTTAAACGTAATCAGTTTTACAGTTGTTTACAATAGATCTAAATATATTCTAATATGCCGAATTGAAACTGAAAAATTGAATTTTTTCAAACGTTTGCTTTATTTACGCAAAAAAGATCAAGAAATCATCAAAATGACCTCAGAAAGTAACAGTTGTTGAATTTTAATATAAGTTTTTATTATCAGTAGTTATTTTATTAATAAGGATTAGAAATAAATAAAATGTATATGGTGTGGCCATAACGGACATTCTTATACCAACCACATTTGTATAGATCATTCTCCCTCCATCTCCCCAATTAATTTCATACTGACATTACTAGGTATAAGAAAGTCACTCACAGAATTATGCTGAACAATAAAGCAAAGAAAACCTGTGATGTCAACACATTATTTTCTTGAACCAAGTAATGCCAGTATGAAATTAATTGGGGAGGTGGAGGGAGAATGATCTATATTATTTGAACAAACTTTTAAACTTAAGTAGGAGGCGTTGGCTCAAAATAACCATATAATTCAATGCAGATTTTAATGTTAAATCCAACTTTGTGACTTAACTCATTTCTGTTGATAAGTGGCGTGAAAAGTTTATAATTTCTTCATCATACCTTCAGTTAACTTAACTGGCTTATAAATCCTGTTGTTTTATTATAAAGGTGCATTGTAAATCTTGTTGTTTTATTATAAAGGTGCATTGTAAATCCTGTTGTTTTATTATAAAGGTGCATTGTAAATCCTGTTGTTTTATTATAAAGGTGCATTGTAAATCCTGTTGTTTTATTATAAAGGTGCATTGTAAATCTTGTTGTTTTATTATAAAGGTGCATTGTAAATCCTGTTGTTTTATTATAAAGGTGCATTGTAAATCCTGTTGTTTTATTATAAAGGTGCATTGTAAATCCTGTTGTTTTATTATAAAGGTGCATTGTAAATCCTGTTGTTTTATTATAAAGGTGCATTGTAAATCCTGTTGTTTTATTATAAAGGTGCATTGTAAATCCTGTTGTTTTATTATAAGGGTGCAATAAATAAAATAAAAATTAATAGAAATGTTAAGAAGCTAAACTAAGTTTAAACTGCATCATTCTTATCTCCCACTCATTGCTTTAAAATATCTTATCTTCATCGACATTTCAATAACGAATTTGACTGGACTTTAAATGATGCGGGTTAAGTGTTAGCTGTTGCCTCAACTGTCAAACAAATGACAGACCATAGTTGAATATGAACTGACACAAACTTACCAGGCCCTTATTAAGATTCTTCTTGATCATACAGAAGGCATGAGGCGGCACTTCTCCTTTACTTGTGATTATGACAGCAATGTCAGTGACGACTAGGGAGTTGCAGGGCATGGTTGGCTGAGCTCGTCTGAACGTGAGAAACGTCTTTGCTGTGGAATTGTTCACATTGGCACATTTCCCGCTCAGAGTGAACTGCACTACTTCTGAATCTGGTAAAATATACTCCTTCCCTTCATGCATCACCCTGGAAATACATCAGAAAACTTCAGTATAATTAAATTTAAAATATAGTTAGTTAATTATTGTGACTGTGAAAGTCCTAAACTTTGCCTACCTACTTTTATTCACTTCTTTTAGATTAACGTCCCACCCAAAGGATGGTGTGTGCAGTTTTTTTTCACCTCCCAGATGAAAAAAAAAAAAAAAAAAAAAACTATCTAGCACACTACCCCTGAGCGATCGGCGCCCATATCAAAATAATATATGTATATAAATAAAAAACAAAGCGATGGTGTTGAAACGCAAACTAATATGTAGAAAAATCTAATTTTTCACGAAAAAATATTCTTAAAAATAACAAGCATCGTTGGTTTTGTTTTATTTTGGTAGAGTAATTTATAAGCAATTATAAATAGCTATGATAAAAATGATAAAATTAAGCAGTTAAGCGATGATCTCGAGTCTGAACGATGTCAGATACTCGTTGAAGACCTCACCTAAGTGAATAAAAATGTAGGGTAGACAACCAGAGTGACGAAAGCGCGCTATGGCAGTAGGCAATATGACCTGGTAGTTAAAGCCTGGACATGAATCTTAAGGGAGAATTAAGAAATTAAGATAGATAACACAAGTGAAATTTTAAATCTTATTGTATTTATTTTTGTAGGTATGTAGCTATTAGAAAAGAATCAAATAGTTATTATGACGCATGCCCGGGCTTTAACTACGAGGTCATATCGCCTATCACCAGAGCGCTCTTTCGTCACTCTGGTGGACATGAGCCCGACTCTACTATGGGAGTCCTAAATTTTGCCTACCCTAAATTTTGTATTCATCTAAGGTAGGGAGGGGTCTTTAACGAGTACCTGGCATAGCACAAGCTAGAGACGATCGCTTAACGTCCCATCCGAAGCACGGCTAAACTAAGGACCTCGGCCGGGTTTTGCACCCGAAATCGTGAGCTCAGTAAGCAAGCACGCATACCACTGAGCTACAGGTGCCCTAAAAAACTAAGAATCAAACATTAATTTTACTTAATAATAGAGAAGTGGATAAACGAGTTAACTCTATATCTAAACTTATATTACCAATTAGAAAAACGTATTAATTTTTTTTTTTTTTTTTCATTTTGGGCTAAACACATTTACTGAAAAATAGCATTTATTTATTTTATTAAAATGATTCATTCAATGTTATTTGGTAAAATCAATCATTTGTAAGCAACACGAGACGGTCTCCAAGGACGAACTAATGGCACGTAAGTAAATATATTATATTTCAGTCCTCATTCTATGAACTTAATTAACTTGTATAAGTTTCACGTTTGTTATTCATTATATACGTAACCTTTTTTTCTTGTCTCAGCAAAATGTATTTTTAGTTCGGTACTGAATTATATCATCTTCTCATACAGGCATACATATGTAGTAGGCAAAAATTTAATGTTATGCTAATATCGTAAATCATACATTAAGTGAAGGACAGTAAATTAGGAAGAAATATGCAAAAATCGACTGTGAGAGACACCTTCAATTAAATTTAATATACCATGTCTGTGTATTGTTCCATTATGGTTATGGTCATATGTTTATTTGAACAAGACAAAATTTTAAATCTCTAAAATAAATTAAATATAATGTTAACAATAAATGAAATAATATATACCTATCTCCTCATTTTTACATTCCCGGTAATATCATAGTAAAGGAGAAGTTATGTAATTAGACAATCTGTCAAAAATGTCGAATATTTGGATCACTGAATACTAATTTAAAGAAATAAAAGAAAATCTGCATCTGTGGACAAAAACACTCGCACCAGAATTCCATGTGGAATTTTATGTGAGATACAGGGGTACAACATTTACAATCCAATTGATTTTCAGCCAAATCGACCTGAAAGCAGGAAGGAATTAAAGGAGGGTTTACTATTAAACGGCAATTACGTAATGAAAATATTGTCGCGAAATTTAATATATAGATCAAGTAGAATTTGTTTTAATTAAATGATGTTGACAACAGCAGGAGCTCGCGCTCTCACCTGCTACCAATTATTGTTTTATAAACTTAGCATTCAAAAAGTACAAATAATCTAAGTTGGCAACTACATAAGCGGCTATTGAAAGTTTTTTTTCAAGCATTTCCCTCTAAATGGAGTGAATCACTCTACTACGTGTGACAGACGAGAAGTAATTGAACGGAACTAAGTACTGAGTACTGGGTGACTCACATGTATACCTAAACACTTATACCCAAGATAACAGTTTCGGAAATTAAAAAAAACAAAATTACTCACTCGATAAAACCCCGTTTGAAGAGGCTTCGATTCGAGATGAGTCAAAGAGACAAAATAAAACGAGCATATCGAATATTTGTTTCAGTTCATAACTATCGTTAATATGTTTGTAGCTAAAAAAGTATAGACTATTTACGCATTATATGGGCTATACGTCGTCCTTCGGATGGAACGTTAAGCGATGGTCCCGACAATGTACGATGTCAGGTACTCGTTAAAGACGCAGATGAATAAAAATTTAGGGTAGACAAAATATAGGGCTCCCATAGTAGAGTCGGGCTCATGTCCACCAGGGTGACGAAAGAGCCCTCTGGTAGTAGATCTTTTTGAATGTTATTAGGTTGATTAGATAAAAACATACATAGTTCACACAAAATTTTAATTTTTGGCTTTATTATACTCCGTAATTTAAATTATGCTTACCCAATGTCTACTAACGGTGGTTTCTCTCTTCCTCTTTTGTAGCACAGGAAAACTTCAGGACTTCGTAGACTTCCATGATTCAGATCAGCTAACAAACCTTAAATATAACACAGAATCCTTAAATAATATTTTTTATTTATTTATTTACATATTCACAACGACAACATTTGTCACTAGTGATCGTGATGATGTGCTGTGGCAAGTGTGTCGCTGTACTGCTGAGGTACGTGACCGAAGAGGAGTCCAGGCTAGTCCTGGAGCAGGTCCCTCTGCCATGCCCGCTTTAGACGTCTTGGTGGGTTTGTGGGGAGAGTGTTCGTGGATAATTGGAGAATAAGTGGATTGGCGTGATGATGGAGTTTGTCGTGAAAATTTTGATATCGTGTCTTGATAACAGAAGGTATAAATGGGATGTTGAGGATATTAAAGTTATAAAGTGGAGAGACGGTACTTTCTCATACTTCTAGTTATTATACTTAGTTATAGCTTCCATAATATACCCTAGCCTTCTGAAATTGGACTTAAAATATTTCCAGAGTTAACCAATGTAGTTTTTACGTTTATTTTGTATTCGTAAAATGATACTAATACCAGTATAACGCTAAATAATCAATACTAAGATATCTCGCAAGTCCCTGCCTACCCAATCCATCACTCTCCTTCCATGCCTTCCTTAAAATCCGCACTGTTCCAATTTCTCGTCAACATCAATTATATTTAAGTATTTTAGTTATTTACTTCTTTCATTTTTATTTTTCCTAATTTTTTTATACAGTAATTTATTCAATCATAAATATTAACTTTATTTTGCTCATCTTATATATTTATATTATTCATTTATTTATCATTGATTGAATAAATTACAGTATAAAAAAATTAGGAAAAATAAAAATGAAATAAGTAAATAACCAGAATACTTAAGAGTTAATTGATTAACTGATTAATTGACGAGGAATTGGATCTTTTGGACTCTCTATGTATTTATTCTTAGGGGACCATCACAGTCCCAGAATAAAATATCTTTTAATTTCAAGTTATAATTTTAAAATTAATTGAATTAAAAGCAAAAAACAAAAAAGATAATTCAGCCCAAAGATTTGTTATTTATTTATATACTCTGTGTTTCTAGTATTGTTAAAATTCTGTCTTAGTTATGAAGCTTTAATATAAATTTTTTCTCTTTTATTATTTTTTTTCTTTCAGATAATTGTAACTAGGTGAAAGTTCGATATGCTAATTTCACAATATATATTTTACACTTGAGCAGATTTAATTTTCAAAATGTTCATTATTAATCTGCCAATTTTCTATAATC
The DNA here is from genome assembly GCA_963662175.1 of Aradus depressus. Lineage (NCBI taxonomy): Eukaryota > Metazoa > Arthropoda > Insecta > Hemiptera > Aradidae > Aradus > Aradus depressus. The sequence goes on from OY759215.1 coordinate 41,032,138, forward strand.
AATTAATTCTATTTTGAAAATCTTTTATCTAGTCTCTATTTCTTATTTTTTACACATTTTGTTTAAACGTTATATTCGCCTCTTTACTATATCATCGTTCTATTATTGTACCCAATAAATATAATTCGAATATAAATTCTTTAAAATGTATTGCATGTAAGTATAAATAAAAAAAATAAAAAATACTATATAGGTAATAACTAGTTTTTATACACGTTAAATTTCTTTCATTTATTAATTTAATATATTTAAAAATGTTTTATCATACATTCTTAACACAAAGTACGAGAGATGACAAATACGAAAATATAAATAACGGTTTATGGCCTTCACTAGGAAAATTAATGGCGTATACGATGTGATGATGTTGAGATTTTAAAAATAACAATAGTTTTTTCTTCTCGTTATCTGCCAAAAATGTAGGGCGTTTGTTACATTTTGGTATTTTGCCAAACATTGTTATATGAAATAAAATATTTTCATATATAAAATACTTGATAAATATCGTAAGCTTTTTCAAAAACATTTTCCATAAATGCTTTGAATTTATTGGAAACATAATTTCACACAATTAAGATTGTAGGTTTTTAAAAATTTCACAATGAGCTTCCAACGAACACTTTTGAATTTTCTCTTGGCATTAATGAATTATATAAATTGAAACATTTGTGTCTGATGTTACAGGAAAAATAACCTTCAGTAGGGAAATGTTTTGTTGTTGCTCTTATTCTATAAGTCATCTAGGCGGAAACATAGGAGAAAAATTGGAATTTGACTTTCAATAGCCGTATCATTTTTTTATACTTCAATCGGTTAAAAGTATTTAAGGTAAATTACAGGTTTTCTATTTCAATCATAAGTCAATTTAGAGGTGGATGCAAAATATGTGCTGAGATTAGACCTTCAAGCAAGCTACTTCATGTTCTGTTTTTTTTCCTGTCGATGATAATAAATGCTAGATACGAAAAGAGAGTCCATTATAGAATAAACTAAGTATATTCAAATTAATGTGAAACATCGAATGTTTGCCATTCAGCAAGGAGAAGAGGATTCGGAAAAGTCTATTCGACTTCGCTGGAAAAAAATTTAATATTACCCGAAAGGACAATTTGAAAGAGTCCATATGGTGTCTAAAGGTAACAAAACATCAAATTCGAGGATAGGACAGTCGGAACAATTTACTGCAATCCAAGCTTAACTTGGATTTGTTCAAAAATTCTAATGAAAATTAGCAAAATCCGTGGTCGTGCGAAAACATTTCCACTTCTTTTTGGGTGTTTAATCTTTTTTTAAATTGTCTTTTTGGATAGTACTTAATTGATTTTTTTTCGTAGTCGGGTTTTTGTTTATTTTATACATTTTATTAAAAGTCCTGTGGGGCTCACAGACGTTCAAGTTCTTTTAAGGAGTTCTCATCGCTGGCTTATTTTCTGAACAGCTTGTAAATTGTTAAATTGCAAACGTTTTCTACTTTACTTTTTCATACGAATTCGGACAATGAAGGAAAGGGGGAACATACTAACGTTAATAAAAAAAAAACTATAGGGGTATTCCAAGTCTTTAAATAAAATTGATTGAAGTTCATCAGAATTTTGTTGATTTCAAATGATACTAAGTAATGTAAGCAGTGAGAGTCATATCCAAATAGGTTCATCGGTATTAGCTGAAGTCACTACTTCAGTTATATACCCTATGTCACTCCTGGATAAATGAGTAATCCAACAATCCCGTCCAAAAGTCCCGTCGAAATCCGTTCAGAAATTAAGGTGATGTCACTAACCTAGCCCAGGGACACAGACATTGCCGAACCTGTAATAAACCCTTTAGTTTAAGTACCCGGCGTTGCCCTAATCCCCCATCCTCGAGGTAAAATTCCGAAATGAAAATGGTATGGGAGGTTCCACTGATTGTGTACATCTAATTGTCTTCAGCTGATTATTGTTAAGGATATTTTAATTCTAAAACATTTAGTTTAGGGTGGACCAGAAGGGCATAGTAACATCATTATATAATGTTACGTTAACATTCATTCTCCATTTAACAAACGCACACCAGGATTGGGGTAGGAAGAAGGGTATGGTGGCATTGTATACCATCAGGCTCAACCTCCACCTCATCCTGGAGCTAACAATAGGGGCACCAAACTTTACAGTAATCACAGGCGCTCTAACCAGAGTTGAGGGTAGAATTGGGTTGCCAGGCCAGTGGCATTTTAGACTGTTAGGCTTCTCCAACTGCGTTTCAACCTTCGGATTTTCTTTCCCTCAGTTTTGACAAGTATTGGATCAAAGAAAAGGGGCAAACTTTAAAGTACTGATTGGTGTTAAACAAGACACAACAAAATTATCTTATCTCCCCCATACTTCAAAACTAGATAGAATGAAATTTATAATTTTTTTTCTTTTCTCAACACTCCTCCATACTTTTTCATTTTTATTTTTTAATTTAATGCTTAGAAATTCCATTGATAACATAATTTTGTTAAATAACTTACTCTCCCTCAAAAATGCTAGTAAGAAAGAACAATTCCTTGAAATGTTATCGAAGGTCCTACATTTAAAACTGCTCTAAAGAAACAGAATGGAAGTTCAAAGTTTATCTTAGTCATGTGAGCACGAACACAGCAAATTCAAACGAAGAGGAAACAGTCTCTACATCAAGGACTGACAGGTGCAGGAAAGGTTAGCAAATGTTTGCGAAAGGAAGAATTCACTCAGTTGGCCGGTGATTTGACTAGTAAACATTACTTGTCTAAATGCGCAGAAATAATTTGAAGGGTCAAAGTAAATTATTAAGATTATCCGAATAAAAAAATATGAGAGCGCATCACGACAGTGAGTTGGTGAACATGTTCACGTTTTCAAAACAAAAAAAAAATGCATAAATTAGTGCGTGCTAGCCTAATATCCGGCTCGAAATTTAAGACAAAAAAATCCTTATCCAACTTGAACTCTGATGAAGGATAAAAAGAAAATATATTTCATCAGTGAAAAAAAAAAATTAATTAAGTTTAGTGATTGCACATACATCTTCAGGTATTACTATTTCTTAAAAACTAGGTACCGAGGTTTTTATTAAGCAAAATGTTAGTCAATTGTACGATCTTCTCCCTTTGAAACAGAGTTGGCAGTCATTATTTTTATAACACGATACTATAAAATTACTTTACTCCATTCGAACACTCGAGGAATCCTATTCAATAGTTCGGGCCTCCTTATCCTAAAACCTGATCAATGTAACCTCCTTCACAAGATTACCCTCCCAGTAAGATCAAAATAAAACAATGATTTCACATAAAATCCTTCTCAAATTAATTTATATCAATTCTTCTTTCAATGATATTTATAAGGAAATAACCTGTTGGATTAAATGACAGAATGGGTACAAAGATAATTAATGGTAATAACAAAGACATCTCACCTGTTGGAGTGTACTGAATCAAAGTGTATCCTTCAGGAACTCTTTCGCCCAAAGAAGGAAATATAACTGTAATGTCTATTATAGGAGCCTGATTGTGGGTTGTTTTTAGATGAGCCCCATCCAGAGAGAATTCATCCACAGGTTGCAAATCCGAAGGCAAACCTGCCACAACAAAATAGTCTACCACTTTTCTCTCATCCATTTTCAATTACTCGTATCAACTGAGGGTTCAACATCAAAACTCGTTGTCTTACCGATAAAATCTACAAACTGTCATAGTCAAACTAATTCACAATTAAAGATTCAGTGATGGTACAATAGATGTTTCCACTCAAATGAAAAATCCACGCACAGTTCGGACCCAAATACATAGCAGCTAAAACCGTCGGAGAATCGAACATATTAACTCTTGCACACTTAATAAAAGAAGATAAAAAGTCCCAAAGGAAACAAGTAAAACAACCGTATTTCAATGAAACTTACACATAATAACGCCACTACAAATAAGACATCATTGACGCCATATTGAATGTTTAACTTAGTCACAGCTTTATGAATTCACAAGTAACGATTCAACTGACAGACTTATCAGCTGATGATAACAGGTCATTCAGTTCATGTGCTTCAAAATGAGAATTGAATAAGTGTACGAAGAAAATATATTCTTTCTTATTTAATTTCAAACCTTTCGTTTATTTATTTTTTTAATAGAATGGCGTTGACGTTTTTACCTTCCATTAACAAAAAATTTCATTCATATTTAAAAGAAAACAGTATTAATCCAAGGTAAGGAATTTTATTAAACTTTCGCTAAAAACATTCATATTTTACACTTATTCTTTGATCTACAGTAATTGATATTTTTTCAGGAAAGATGCCAGCCAGGGAGTTTGGTTGTCATTTCTTTTGCCCCTAGCAGTTGTCCTAGGGGAATTAAAATACAAAGATACTAGTTACACTTATAAAACAGCAGCTTCCATAAGTTTTGGTTTTTTAGCCCATTCCTTAATAATTGTCATGCAAGCAAGAAAAAATGTATTTTTAAATGTATATAGTCTCATCGTACCATGTTGTCTATCTACTATACTTCTTTTCTACTTCACTTTAGAAGGTAATGTGTTATTTTTCTTTGTTTTTAATTATCTTCTAACCGAGTATTACTGAAGAAACGTTCCCCTATTGCTCATGCATACATACTCAAGAGAATCCAGTCTTTTTTATGTGAAACGTTTTTGTGGAGGTAATTTAAGAAAACTCGTCTCGCGAAATGGACCAATAAAAGCGTTACGTAATAGGTTCTTGATGAGTCCGTCATCCCTGGAACTACTGGAAACCCCAATTTCGATGACTCTAGCACCTCTGGAAGTATTCAGATAATTCAACTTTTGAAGTCTCCAGTATTTCCGCATCTCTGGAACGCTCAAGACACCCTTTTTTCAGTGTCTCCAGCATCCCAGGAACTCTCAAGATACCCGATCTACTCCTGGAACTATCAAAATAACCCGATTTTTAGTCTCTCCACCATCCTTTTAGCTATCAAATTAAACATATTTTGGTAACTCCAGCTCCCCTGGAACTCTCAAGATACCCGATTTTCAGTGACTCCAGTACTCCTGGAACTCTCAAGATACCCGATCTACTCCTGGAACTATCAAAATAACCCGATTTTTAGTCTCTCCACCATCCTTTTAGCTATCAAATTAAACATATTTTGGTAACTCCAGCTCCCCTGGAACTCTCAAGATACCCGATTTTCAGTGACTCCAGTACTCCTGGAGCCATCAAGATAATCTGACTTTTGTTGTCTCCAGCCAGCTCTCCTCCAAGGACTTTTTCAGCTGCAGCATCGAGTGACACGTGATTCCTGATTGTTCTTGTGTTGATCCGCTGGACTGAGCCTGGTAATCGAGACTGGCTACCCGGTGTTCAGCTGCCTTGTTGACTCCTGGCACATAATTAGGATGACTGTATAGGCCACTGGTTACGGGCGGGCCGCTGAAAATCATTAAATGTGACCCTACCTTAACTCCGTACTTCTTCGACGCATCATAGAAGGACGGCATTGCACACTCGCAAGCTGCACGAAAGGGAAAAACGAACTATTATTAAAATAGCCCGACTTATAAGTAATTCCAGTAACCCTGGACCTATCAAGTCAACCTATCATTTGATGTCTCCTTCACTTCCAGCGTCTCTGAAAAACGTTTCACGTCTCCCATTAACTTTTGCTTAATGGGATCTTATATAATCACTTCCATGTTTTTTAGTTTTTATGCCTCATGTTGTGTTCATTATGTAGTATAGATACATTAAAAAAGAAAGGAATTTATGTAAACCATCAAATTTGCATTTAGTGCTGCCATTTTAAAACTGTGAGACCTATGAGAAATGTTTAAAAAAATAAGAAAAATGTGGTTTGGTAAATTTTAACGTTAAAAATTAGATGCTAGTCGACCCAAATTATTTTTGGTGCATTTTCCAACTATCCCATCTTGAAAGTACCCAATTTTCAGGATAGGGGCAGAACCCCGCGATTTCACGTCATGCGATACAGGTTCTTTCAATGACTCTTAGGAGCAGGTAGGGTTAATTATTTATGCTCAATAAGAACTGAGGGGAGAGAAGGCTTATTAGAAGAAAAAAAGTCGTAAAATAAAGAAAAAAAACATAAAATTCCGGTGAAAACTTAGAATTCGAATTCCTGGCCGATTACATAACTTCCCCTATACTTCGTATAAAAGTAAAAACTATCAGATATTCAAGTTCAAGCTTCGATTCGATGACTAAGGTGTTATTTAACGTAAATGACAACTTGTTAAATAGGTTCTTGTGTTTCTTAAGCTTCTCAGGGATGATAGTAGGTTGCTTTCCAGAGGTGTCTTTTCTTTTTAGACATGAACGGTTCTCACTGTGACCCAAAGAAGGCACGGAGAAAAGTCACGACATATTTTTTAAAAAAAAGTTCTACAAAAAAGCAACTTATATAAGTTGTTCTCCTTTTAAAGCCGGTAAAAAAACTAAAAGATCATTATGAAATCTACATTTTTTCGTGGCTCCCTCGAAGCAGAATGCCTTTTTTTTATTAACCAATTCTATATTTGAAAATTAGAAACCAATATTTTCTTTTATTTTAAGTTATCCTTTAATAGATATTTGCAAAGTATACATTTTAAGTAGGACACACTATAACTTAAATTTTTATTGATTATTGTTGACTCTGCCTTCAGCTATGAAAATTATTCATTTCTCGATGTGTATAGAAGTAGTTTTTGTTCCTTGCGTCTTAATTATTTTATTTTATGTAGTTTTTGTTTATCTTCATTATTTTGATTATAAGACCATTATTAGCATAATTATTGCTCATTTAGGGCAGTGATTCAGCAGTTAAATAGATATGTACACTAGTTATATATTCTCAGTTCTCTGATGGACGTTACGTAACAATAGATGTAGATATAGTTAAAACTGCCAACGTCACTACTAATTGTACTCGTCTTGTAGTGCCAAATTGAGGGGGCCCTGGATATAGCCCCCGGCCCCAGCTTTTATTTGAATGGAGTATCATTCGAGAGATAAACTGATAATCATTGTCAATGTCAAAGGGTTTCATGCATATAGAAACCAACCGGTGTTGTTAACAGTTGTAAACTTCTTGAGCCATTAGCCAATGAATGAGCTTATTTTGAAATATATGAAGAGTGAGCTAAACGATTAGACGGAAAAACTCGTTGGTGAGACTAATTTTGGATGAATTAATCAACATGGGTTTTGTTTTCCCTCTAACACCAAGCCCCAGTTTTGCTTAGAAAGCAGTAGTTGACTTACTGATTTCTGAATCATAATAAATTTTGTGTCGATACATTCATCAGATTGGCAGTTATTTGGGTTTTGAATTGAGACCTTCCTCTTATAATCTCCTTGTCTTGGGTCGATTTCACGGAAAATTAAAAGATGTCGTTATGGGGTTTCTTTGGCAGTTATTAGAGATTTTCAGTTGATTCCCCCTCCTCTGATCAGGCTGATTTCATAAAATTCTATCATTAAACATTCAGCACACATTTTATGTTTTGAGACCCCCACAACCCCTCTTCCGTTTCGAATTTTATGTCTATTATATCCTAAACTTGGCCATCCTTGAAATACACTGTGAACTTAATGAAAATTCTATCATTAAACATCCAACACTCATTTTATGTTTTGGGACCCCACAACCCCTCTCCCGTAGTTTGGCCATTCTTGAAATACACTGCGAACTTCATGGATAACCGATCAACCATTAAAGAGTTAGCAGTATCTCAATGTTTTGGGGCTACTATCCACCACTCCCCCTCCTGTTGAAAATTTGGTGATCCCACATAGCCTATACTCTAAGTTAGACGGACCTTGATAGGCCCTGTAAGTTTCGTGAACATACGTTCAGGCGTTTTCCCGTGAAGCTCAAACAAACATACCTTCCCTTCGGACAGAAATTGAACTGGTGGTATATGTGGTCTATATATAATGATGTGAAGGAGAGCGCTCTTTTTCAAAACATATACAGTATAAATTGCTATCAACAGTTCTTGAATCATCTTTCTACAAGATAGTTGACATTTGACGATGTTGTACAATCATAATATTCTATTGATTTTTTTGAAGTATATTTCTTATTTTCATAGTCATCCAATCTTGCACAATTAAAATCCAATATGATCGCTGGAATGGTTTTTAATCATTAAGGGTGAAAATATATTATAACAGGATAACATGGAGCTACCGATTCCGCCTTAATGAAGCCTGGATATTAAGGTTATATTAATCTAGGAAGGGTAGCTGGTGTGGCCCTTATTAAAGTCAACCACCCATCCTGCCTCGTCTACCTGACTAATTACCCAGGCCCTTCTATTGACCTCCTATCTCTAACGGAAGAATCCTAGCTAAGACCTCTCAATCAATGAGGATTTTTTTTTTCTAAATCACACCAAAAGATAAATTTTCGCTCTTCCTCTGAACTCAATTTACCGATTTGGTTGAATGTATAATAGTAATAATAATATTTACTTCCGTTAAACTATAACATGGTAATAGGAATGTATACATTAGGATAGCTTATAAATTAGATACATAAACAGATATTAACTCGTTGAGACTGACACATATGGATTGGAGTAATTGACTGAATGAGCATACACACTCGTGTATAAAGCGCACTTGTGGTGTCTCAGATATCCGGAAGTACTCGAAAAGCACAACTCGACTCTTTTAAACCCCTTTTATTTGTTACTAGAACTCCTCCTAGCTATATAGTACGTTAAGAGATAAGCTAATCACATCAGTTGATACTATATTGAGAATGGACACGCCATTTCCGAAAAATACTCGAGTGAAAGAGTCTAAAGTAGCTGCCCTCCATAAAATATAACTGGCTCTGACAACTATTATTCTGAATCATGACGGTATTTCAACCTAGATCAAGTAAAAAATAAAAATAAAAAGTTTGTTTTTAAAAAAATATTGTATATTTCACAAAGTATATATATAATGGTAGCAGTACCGAAACTAATCCCATATTATATATATTTTATGAAATTGACAATATTTTTTTTTTAAACGTGCGTTTTTTCTTCTTTTTTTATTAAGTTCACAATATCTCTGCAAAAAATGTTAAGTATCACTAGATCAAGTAGTTGATAATCTACCTCATCTTAAAAACTGATTAAAGAATTAATGCTCGAGTATAAAAAATATTTAAAAGTAAAAGACCTAGAAAAGAATGGACCTACCTATACGTTTTTTATAATATTTTTTTGAATTGGGAAAACAGTTGTATTGAACAAAATGGGATAGGAAGGAAAATTAAGAACTAAAAATCATTACGACAATGTGCAGACTTTTTTGTCTCTTGTCAAATTTATTCAGATATCTGATCAGTGTTTCCTTTTTTAAAAAAATACTCGCTGTATTAAACGTGACCAACCTGATGTAATTGAAAGTGTTTATCTATACATATATAAAATACTGGAGGGCGCCGGGAGCTCAGTGGTATGCGTACTTTCTTACTGAGCTCAAAATCGCAGGTTCCAGACCCGGCCGAGGCTCTTAGTTTATTTTAATCTAGGAGATAAAAAAAAACACTTGAGCACACCGTCCTTCGGATGGGATGTTAAGCGATGGTTCCGAGCCTGTACGATGTCAGGTACTCGTTAAAGGTCCTACCCTAGATGAATAAAAATTTAGGGTAGGCAAAATTACGATTCCCATAGTAGAGTCGGGCTCATGTTCACCAGAATGACGAATGAGCTCTCTGGTATCAGGTGATATGACCTTGTAGTTAAAAGCCCGGGCATGAGTTATAATAACTAACTATTTTCTGTGATGTATAAATAATACTCACCTTCTATAAGATATTCGCAATCTTTTATGAAACATATTTTCTTTTCCTCCTTATATCTGTTATCTTTCCCAAATAATAAATCATTGTTCTTTCTCTTCTCTCTAGAGCGAGTTAAGTCTATTTATGTTAGGTACAATTTCTTCTAACCTTAATTATTCATTATCTTATCTTTATTTATTTTTTATGCCTATTACTTTTTTTAATGTATTACTCTTTATTTAGTTTCTATTATATATGATATACTCATGACAATTATTATTAATGTATTCCAATTAAAGATTATTCTCCGATGTACAGGGCTAGACCCTGAGAACATATAATTACTGGATTAATTATTTCCATAATTTTTTTTTTTTTTTCAGGACTACTTTTAAGCATTATCTATGGAATAACCATAATTCCAACTTATCAATTAGTTATTTTACCATTTATGAAGTTGTGCTCTAAAAGTTTCACATTTGGTGAAGCAGCTATTTGTCTACAAGGACTTCTTTTATTTCTGGTATGTTGCCTCGTCAGGAAGAAACAGCGTACCCTTGTGAACTGTATGGAAGCTTCCACCGTGGTACTTCAGGTTTGTTGATTTAACAATGTAAATACCATCGTAACATTCCAGACCACTCTACGAGAGCACTGTATATTATTTATTCAAGTTTTTAATATATTTTTTTTATTAGGTTGGTATTGCGTCAGTCACTGCTATTGCTTACATTTCTTATTGGCAAAATCTAAAAAATAAGCCTAAAGAATTCTACTTTTTGGTTGTGATGATTATAGCAGTTCTGCTTCTACCTGCTCTCCACTTTCTTCTCGGAGAATTCCCTGTTACCTGGATACTTAATAAATTAATTGAAGATAATCTAACTGCAAGTATTCACATATATATATATATTCAAATATTTATTCCAATCATAAATAAGTTGTATTAACCTTATTATGTCAGGGATTTGAAGTTTTTCTGCATCGTGCCCTAGTATTGCGTCCGCGCGCATTATAATGTATTACATTTTCAAGCGTGGTTCTAATATAGAAACAAAATACGTAAAATAAGTACTTACATATGCATAAATTATATAAGAAAAAACATTTATTGTATTGGTAAGTGTATATCCAATCTCTTGACTCGGCCACCCTGCATATGCATACCTTTTTTTCGAAGATAAACCTAATGTTCTGCTTCAAAAAAATATGTTATTGAGACGACAAAGAAAATTGAATATAATAATTTATAGTATTTGGCAATTTATGTACATTTTTGTTTGTAAAACATAATTAATTATAACTGCAAAGCACTGTATTTACAACAAAAAAAAAGTTGATTTCTGGTCTTCTGCTTTAATTTCGAAATGGAGATTATTTAAGAGCTTGAGTTCCAATAAGTTGTGGTGTCTGGGCAGGACAAAGTGGGCCTCTCTTCTCAGGCCGTAGCTGGTCATGTCCTGGAGTCTTGTAAATCTGGCCAGATTGGCTGAGAGAGGTCACGATGTAGAGGTAGGGGAGTGGCAATATGCTTACAATGTTTTCGGGTTTACACAACCAAGTTTTATTTATGTTCATGAAATAACAAGAATAACTTATCTTTAAATTTTGGAACTGAATACTAATGAGAGTAAAAAAGGCTTTGTATACTTGAAATTATTTTTTCCACAACCTGTTTTGACAACCATGGCACATTCTTATTCCAGAGTCATAATACAACTTTACTATAATGGATATTTTTTTACAATGTTGTCGTTTGATTGCAGATAATGCTGGTCTCCTTCTGGTCATTCTGCAGTTTTCTCGGAGTTGTTGCTCTTGTTATTCAAGTAATAACAAATAGAAAAGCCAACACTGTGGATCGGAAAATATTCCATGTCCTTTCGGTTGTTGTCTTTACTCCTGGTATTATCTTTAAACCATGCTTATTGTACCTCTGCAGCGGTGTTGTTTTTGGGATATTTCTTGCCATTGAGGTAAGCCAGATACCTTTAAGTTTATTACATTGTCTATGAGGTTACATTGATTGCATATTAAATTCTTTTAGATTTTTTCACAAGATTGTTTGCTGTCGAGCATTAATTGAAGCTCTGTAGACTCACACATTATTTTTAATGTGTTTGTAAAGCAGAAAAAATTGTATTATTACAGAGCAAGAATCTGACAGTACCTCTGGTGGTGGATTTTTGAAACTACACATATCAGTTATTTTTAGTGTACTTTATTTTGGAATCCAATTTTCGTGGAGCTATTTCAATGGCGTAGGCAGAAGAATTACAGTTTTTAAAATTAGTATATATATATTATTAGCTCTAATGTATATTTATTTGTAAATCGATGTAGTGTTCACCTACGGAACCCTTAAATGTATTGCATAATCATAGTTCTCTGTAATACATTTAGTTTTTAAACTTTTTTCCGAGTCGTTAGGATAAATACGAGAGAAAAAAAAAGTGTCAAATTCAAGTCCTTTAACACGATCTGCGAATTCTTATTAACAAAATAGATAATTTTAAATATTTTTGCCAATAAAATAAGTTTGATTAGTAAATTGTATGTCTACAATCTGTTTATATTTTCAGATGCTGCGAAATTTGAACATTCCCCCATTTGCGGATTTTCTCCAATCAGCATTTCTACAATTTTCCGATGAAAAAGACGAGGGCCCGATTGCATTTACTCCTATCTACTTACTGGTTGGGTGCTCACTGCCTTTGTGGATCCACCCTAGTCCTGAGCAGTCAGAATTACTGCCACTCTTAGCTGGCCTACTCTCCATCGGGATCGGAGATACAGCTGCCAGTGTTTGCGGAACTTACTTTGGACGAAATAAATGGCCAGGTATATAGACTGGTAAAGATTGAAAATGCAACACCAAGAAGAAAACATCTATTTAGGTTCAAACTCCATCAAAACATTAGGCAGTGCTTTACTAAGAAAGTTTCAATATTTTAAATTGTGTATCAAGAGGGATTATGGAGATATTGTCCTCCATGTTTGACACAAGACTCTTCAGAAATATTAGTGAGATACTGAGAAATTATTATATTTTCAAATTATTTGAACAAATATTGAGAGAGACAGATATCCCTCACCTACCTCTGAAATGCATGATTTAGTTTAGTACACGATGTATCCATTAGATTCATGCAGCAACTCTCTGGTGCATTGTAACTGAGAGAATATCAAATAAGATGATTTAAGAGCGCCTCTACCTCTAGAGCGCCCAGCCGACTATTATGCAGCCTCTCTCCAATTCTTCAGGGTCAGGAGGACACCCCAAAAGGGTTAAACGAGGGAAATGGACGGGGCTATAATTGAATCTAATTATTTCTTCGTATAGCACTACCTAATGTTTTGGTGCAGGGTTGAACAATTCCCGATGTTTTCTCCTTGGTGTTGCATTTTCATTTTCCACCAGTGTATTTGTACAATATTTCTTTAACATATTAGATGCTCCTTATAAGACTACCAACAAAATGCTAGTTCATAATGTTTATTAATCTTTTTCCTATAATCTGTGAACGGCGGCGAAGATAATATATATTTCCTAATTACCAGTTCTGGATCCATGTATAAAATGTCGATGCATTCATTACATTGGCGGATATAAGTGTTTTTCAGGTAACACCCTTTCCTTTGGCTTCAAATCAATAAGTGTCGTCCTTATGGGGTTTTGGGCTAACTTATAAAATTGCATGTCTATACATTTCTTACTACAGCAGTTATTGGAGTTTTTTAGTTATACCCCACCCCCACCTCTATTGCTGATTCGACTAAAATTAATTCATGATCGTAACCACAGACACCCCCCCCCCCCCCCCCCCCCCCCATTTCGGTTTTGGGGAATCAGAAAACATGAAATTTCTAAGAAAACTCAACATCGAATTTCAAAACCGTATACTATTTATTGGTGGGAAAGTACAGACTCATCAATCAATTACACTCCATCATTAATGATTTTCGTCTACTATATTATATCAGTAGTTCAAACAGACAGTCTGAAGGGTATTATTCCATAAAACATTTTTGAAAAATGTGAGCCATGTAAACAACCATAGTCGAGTAGAATTTTTATTTTTTTCAAAATGATCTATCGCCTATTTTGGAAGAAGTGTCGTAAGTTGTTAACTTTTTCTACGTTCTGCAGGCTCCAAGAAAACGAAAGAAGGATCAGCAGCCTGTTTTCTCTCTCAGCTCTTCACAGTCATTGCTCTCATACACTTTGGTAACTTTATACTTATTTCTCTTCAATACAAACATTTTTTAAAATGATTGTAACACATTTGAATTATTGACGTGTTGAATGCCCTCATCATAGTATATTCCTGAATTTGACGGGTCATCTAATGAAATTCATTGATATTAATTATTAATACTTACTGCATAAAAAACACATTTCTATTATGTTTAATTCACTATTGGGCACTTAGTTGAATAACAAATAACTGGACCAAAAATAATTTGTGATAATATTTTATAAGTCCAACTAATTTACTAACAATAAAAAAAAATAATAATTATTATTAAACGTGGTAGGTAACTTGAACATAAAGCATTTTACTTTAGACAACTGACCTAGACACAGAAGAGAAACCGTTTTGCGAACGTATTTTCTGTAATGGAGGAGTAACGAGGAAGCAGTCCCACCTCCCTGCAAGGCATTTCATTTTCATATTTTTTTATAAGTTTTAAAAGAAGAAAATATACATATATTTCAGTTCCTTCTTTTGATATCACTATATAAACAAATTATTTCTGTCTGATTAGATTTTTCATTGTTTATGTATTTACTTTTTTCAGAATACATTCCACGAACGAATCTGATCAAGCCAACCTTTTCAATCGCTTTAATATCAATTATTGAAGCTAAAACAGATCAAATAGACAACATAGCATTGCCTCTCGTTATGTACATTTGTACTTTGTAGAAGTCATATAGGCCATTGTCCTAACTTGGGAAATAGCATATAAGTTTTAACTATTTACGTAGCTTGTTGATTGATGCACCGTTATGTCTTTCGTACATAGAATCAGAAAATATTTTTGTAATTAAGTGGTAGTGATTTACTCTAGTGTAGAGTAAATATTGTTTTTTTGTTGTAGTTTTTCTTTAAAAAGACTTATGGAAAAAAAAAAATTCCAGAATTGCCAAAGATTATTAATTAGGGACTTAATTGTTTCTGCATTCCACTTTTGTTTTCCATGAGGGATGCAAAAATGTTAGTTACAATTTTTTTAAAGTAATCAGTAATTTTTTTTAAAAGCATGTTATCATTTACATCTTCATTCAATTTCTAAATTACGGCGTCAATTATATAAAAATAGAAGAAGTGTTCAACGACTACATTAACTGTAACTGGAAAATGAGTTGCCCAGAAGCAAAAAGGTTTATCTTGTTTTATATATCGGTATCCCATTTCTTAAGACCATTGAAAGGAAAAGTGGAGGAGAGAAACAAGACATAATTAGCACTAAGCAATAGCGGTCTCGCCTGCTTCCTTCAATCTATCTGCCTTCTTTCTTCCTATATATGTTTTAAACAAATTAATATTTTTAAAAAACAATTGTCTGATCATGACCACATGAATCAATGTGGGAGCGCCGGTAGGCACGAGGGATGTTGAGAGCGGTTTGGGCGCTGACGTTCAAAGGTAGGATAGGCGCGGAGGTCGAGTCAGTTGCTTCCAAAAGGAAGAGGTGAAGACCAGCCGTCACAACGTCAGGAGCATCTGTGGCGATGCGTTTTACATTTGTTATCAGCAACATCAGGGCTAAAGTGGTGGTTTCATTTCCGTTTATGGCATTCAGTGACGATCGAGTTGAGCATGATTTGAAAAGCGGTTGGTGATCCTCGTTTAGAGAGCATGACGTCGGGTTTGAAGATTAGCGCGAAGACCTCAGCTACCAATAGCGGGATCGACTAGGTCCAGTTCTTGAAGGTGGCATCATCTCGCATGCGGGTTGGCATGTCTCCAGTGACCTGGGCTTGGTGGTGATCTAGGTGGCTCAGCGTGATGGCGGACGACGGCTTGAGTTATGTCAGAGAAGCCTTCCGGGTCCGGCTGATCAACTCTTATCAACCTGGAGAAATCCTGAGATATGTACACTACATAAATGTGTTGATCGAATCTCCCCTTTTTTTACTTGATTATCATTGATAATAATTATTTTTACTTGGATGATTTACGTCTCTTCAAGTGGTCATCAATATTTCTTAGCAATACCTTCTCCGTATGATTCATTTGCAGAGGGACAAATATCAGTTAAGAAACCTTTATTTCTTCTTTGCTCTCTTTGAGAGTTGGGTATTTCGATAGTAGAGGTAGCATGAAGCATTCTTATTTGCAGATGGAAATGGTTTCAATTTTTGATTCTAATAACTGTAAATCTTCTCTTCGGTTGGTTTATTTTTATTTATTCTATTTTTTTCTGAAGGTGCTTGTACTAATAGAATTTATTTTAGAAAATTGTTTAAGCAATAATACTTAAAGAAGAGAGAAATAGAAGTAACCGCATTTAAGATAAATAAATTATTATAGTATAGGAAAAGGTAGACTGACAATTATAATAGAATTTAGTAATATATATATATTAACTTATTTGTGTTATTATTTTTTGTTTCAATTGTAATTGTGGTTATCAGAAATACAATAACATGTAACCTACAATATTTTTGCTTGACTGACTTGTGACTAAACTGGTGTCAGGAAACACCACCATCATGCAGCAGGTAGAGAGTTAACAGCCATTAATGCAGAAAACTGTTCCCCCAATATAATAAAAGCTTAAAGTTAATATTTAAAGCCTATGGCTGATTTGAAACTTAACATCGTAACAGTGTTATAATATTCAATTATTCTTATTTACGCCCAAATGGATTAGGCTACTGTTGCTCTTGATTGTTTCTTCTTAAATTATTTATTTATTTTAAATCGAATGACAAATGAATTACTAATATAAATGAATATTCGTATCAGTGAGTTCTATAGGTACCTTTTTGCACTTAAAGGTTGCATTAAGTCCTTGGTTTTCTAGCGAGTCGCATTATTACCTAGGTTGTATACTGCTGAACATTTCTAAAATGGTGCCAGTTCGTTTATATACATACTCTTGTTTCTGAGAGTAAATTTATCTGCTTTGTTTTACGGATAAATCCTTTTTTATTTAAAAATATCTTTCATATGCCCCTCCTGATACCCACAATAGGACCATGATGTCCCGCGGGTTGCCGAGCTCAGTGCTGTACTAACTGCACATGAAATCGCAATTATAGCGAGAGTACATATTAGTTAAACCAATGCTCAAAATGTGTTATAGGTATGCTAAGAATCAATTTCCTAAAAATTTAAGTATTAAACTAATGCTGCCAGTAAATTGTCCAGAATCTTGCCCTGTGTAGTCACTATAGTCATAATCGAAATATGTATACTTATAGTAGTACTTTTACAAATTTTATAAGATTCAAATCCAGTTATAAATTCAGGCGATGACTGCAGTAACAGCTTAGGTCAGAAAACCTTGTTTTCAAGTGCACATCCCGCTTTGTGTACACATCTGAAAATTTATTCTGCTATGTAACTGGTCATTAAAATTTGAAGGCACATGTAGCTTTTTATGGAAAAAAGCTTATGCCCTGCCATCATTCTTGTCTCATCTATTTATTCTAATCGGGTTAAACTTCTCTTTGTCATAACTTTTAATAAACGAAGTCTCAAATGACTTGAGCTGTTATTGCACCCAGCGCCTCAAATTTAAAATGTTATAATTTTTAGATGTAGAAACTTCTTTTTAATATATTAAATGAAATAATTGAGTTGTCAGAAGAAAAAAATCCAAATTACTGCTTTCATTGCAAAACAATTAAAAAAACATACAAAATTAAAAACATTTTGCTTATCAGACAATGATATGACGTAAATATTTTAACTTTTTTTTTTTTTTAATGACATTACAACGAAGCTATCTCAATTAATAATTTATGTTAAGAGCTGCAAATTGTGCTATAGAAAAAAAAGAACTACTTTACTCTAGTGAATTTCTGATGTGGACAGGCACCAGAATGTGTTGAACAACTGAGGTTTTTTTCATAGTTGTGTGTTATAATGCAAGACAAACTTACCAATGTACAAACAGGGAATGTAGAGAATTTATTGTATGTTTATTACTAGATGGTCGTGGACTAAATATTGAGTCATTCTTGCCAATGGTAAAATTAGTTTGCCTTATTTCTCAACTATATCTGTTAATTAATTGTTGCATACTACCGTAATATTAAACAGTAAGGAAAATTAAATTGAAACTTGGTGAAACATCTATGTCTCAATCTTTTTAAACTCCTTTTGCTGTATCTAAAAAATATATATATAATTGGACAGTTATGTCCTGGAAAGGTCAATCATCTATGGACATACATACGGGTTTTGTTAATTATTGATGCTGCTATTGTCTGTTCTAGAATTCCTCATTTTAATGGTGTTAGTTATATTTTAATTTACTTAAAATTGTTAATATTTAATTACTGGTAATAACATATCATAATGGTATTTATTTTTTACAAAGGTTTTGATCTATAATATACAGGGTCAATCCATGTCAAATTGACCAATATAAAAATTGTTCCTTGCCTTTATGTTTCAGATTTTGAGTAATTTTTCGCCTCTAATAAATACTACCGAAATATGAGCAGACTTCTGTGGAACAGTTTGGACAGACACTCCTTTCAGGATTGCTAGTATACTTTTGTAAAATCGGTGCGGTAAGAAATTAAAAAAAAAAAAAACATATTTCAGTGGAATCTACTAGAAGGTAAAAAATTACTCGAATCTGAAACATGGAGGGTTGGTCGAACTGAAGTGGTATGATCCTAAATTTATTTATTTTTGTTATTGATTGTAAATTGTTTGTTTTTATGTATAGTAAAGTTTATTTTTAGATGGTGTATTTTATTTTGTTAATTTCCTTTTATTTTTCTCGAAACTATTTAACTTATTGATCGGGTTTTACCTCAAATTTCTGTTTATTAATACAACCTTAGGTTTATCTTACTCCAGGTTTATCTATTTAGAATCGAGCAAGAGGGAAGAGGAATTAAAATGGAGAAGATGGGAGAACAGGAAAAATAAATACATAGAACTGAATTTTCGATTGCCTGCTCATTTACGGAGTAATAGCCATCTATATTTTCCAACAGCAGTTATTAAGTAATTTGAAAATTATTGTAAGAATGTATAATAAATAATTTCAGAATTAGAATCTCCCCATTTTTGGCGAGGATTTACACTTAGAGCAATGACGAGGCCCTTGGGCTACTTGTATAAACCACTCTCAACATAACAATTAGGTTTTCTTATCTGGGAGGTGAAACAAACCTTGAGCACGCCGTCCTTCAGATGGGACGTTAATATACAATAATATATTTTTCCTATAATATATTGCTTTTTTTTCGTTTCAAAATATTTCAACCATAGACGTTTCGGAGAAGTACTCCCATCATCAGTATCTCAAATTGTAGTATTAGTATGAGAATTTATGCTGTAGGTCCATCATTTTATTTAAGGAGACTTATTAGTTTGTTCAACTCAATAAGTCTCCGCAAATAAAATAATGAACCAACATCAATTTACATAAAAATAATATATAATAATTGAATAACTGATGATAGGAACATCCCGAAAATTCTTTGGTTAAGCATGTTTCAAAACCAAATAAATATATGGGAGAATAGCATAGCTGCCTAAAAATATGTTATGTATTTCCCGAAGTCAGTCTTCTTACACACTAAGCTTATAATGTGTACTAAGCCGCATCCGAATAATTGCTGGAGTAAAGATTTTTACATAGGAAACATCAGAAGCAATTAATTCTTTCTTTTTAATTTTTACGAACGTAAACAATAGTGCTATTGTAATTAATATTGAATGCAAATATTAAGCTAAAAAAAAAAAAAGTTGCAACTACAAAGATACTTCAGTTATATTCATGCTTGCTTAGTGAGCTCAAGATCGCGGAGGGAGTTCGAAACCCGGCCGAGGCCATTAGTTTTATTTAATTGGTAAAAAAAAAACTTGAGCACGCCGTCCTTCGCATGGGACATTAGGCGATGTCACATACTCGTTAAAGACCCCTATAACTAAGGTAACTAAACCTGGGTAGGCGAAAATTACGATTCCCAGCTGAGCTAACAGAGAAGAAATAAGAGCATTGGATGCTTAGGTCTCTAGGTGTACATACGTCCTACTAAAATATATATATGTACATAAACATACTTCGTGACTAACACCTACAAAAAAAATTCACACAATACACTAAAAAGTGCTCTAAGAACGAACAAATGATCTATACACTGCAAAATTTATCAGAAAGAAAAACAATATTCGAACGGTACGGAACAGAAAAGGATAGGTCCACCCACTGCAGGTGAAGGGTTGTTATGGAAACAAAGGTACGAGGCACCTCTGATTCCACATTAACCACCATTATCCCTACTTCTCAACGAAGGACGGCCAAGAAATAATATATAGTACTCAGCTTCTAACAAGAAAATAGCCTTAAGTGAATTGATCTACCTCCACGAAGTAGATCCTGCTTGCTATTACGTACTAAGCATTAAGAGGGGGGGGGGGGGGGGGGAATGGTACAAAAAAACAAAGAAAAAAAGTTAATAATATATTTCAAATTAATAAAAAAATTATTTTTGTTGGGCATGAGCTTTCCTCATCTGTGTGAGGATGTTGCTCAATTCTTCCCTCTTCCTCTTGGCACGGATGTGAGTTCCAATCTGAAAAAAAATAATAACACAATATGAGAAGACAAATAACAAAAATTGGTACAAGATAAATACATCCAACGTTCATTTATGACTTACACGTCGCTTCAAGAATTTCAATGCCCTCTTATCCTTTGAAATTTTCAACAATTCCATTCCACGTTTTTCATAAGGAGCGTGTCCGCAAACCTCTCGGATTAAGTCTCTAACAAACTTGGTGTGTTTCGTTTGTCTCTGAAAATAATAATAAAAACACAAATTGAGGCAAAAAAAATCAGAGAGGGAATGGACAAAATGGCAAATATAATAAAAATAAAAAAAACAAAGAATTTGTTCAACTAATATATGCTCTAATTTCACAAAAAAATATACTCAGTGTACCGGTTTCGGGTCACGCCATCAGCACGAAGTTCAAAAGTGACATTCAAGTTCGCTAGGTTGTCATATTTATACAATCCTAGGTTATCTGAGACACTTCCCATTTTTTATAGCCCTATTAATTTCCAGCTGATCCACAGTTTTTGTATTTGCTTTATTTTATTAGAGTTAGTTATTACGATTCATGCTCGAGCTTTAACTACGAGGTCACAAGAGCGCTCTTTCGTCACTTTGGTGGACGAGTCCAACTCTACCGTCAGGGTGCTAAATTTTGCCTACCCTAAATTTGTATTAACCAAAGGGGGATGAGTACCTGATTTCGTAAAGACTAGGGACCATCCCTTAACGTCCCATCTGAAGGACGGAGTACTCACGGTTTTTTTTCTAACCAGATAAAAAAAACCTACGGGCCTCGGCCGATTTCGAGCCCGCGATCTTGAGCTCAGTAAGCAAGAACGCATATATTGACAACTCAATTAATCGTAAATGTTATGGTTAAGGTAGGCCTCCTCCCCTCCAGGAACTTCCATAGGGGGCAGGGTGTCATGGCCTTAGGTAATTTCTTGTAACCCGAGGATTGTATAAATATGCCAATCTAACAAACTTTGTGCTGACGATGGCATAAGCCGAAAACGGTATACCTACTTATGTATATATTTCTGTGGAATCAGACTATATAAAATTTAAACAATTTCTTTGTTAATATTAATTTTCCAGTATATCGACACAGATCGCAGAAATCTATTCGGACAGATATAATGAATCAGTCTACAGAACCACGTGTTAATGGTAAAAATTATATTTGAAATTGGAGGGAAAAAATTACTATCACATTACTTTTCAACATCGTTTCATTGTCTAAGTTGAATACTTTAAATCCTCTAGTGCCAATTATTGTTGAGACCAACCGACGTTCTATTAGGGGTCGAGCTCCCATAAATGAGCCAGAAAACAGCAAATATATATATTTTTTTTAAAAAAGAAATATTGATAGCCATCTTGACAAAATATAAAAGTGTACTACTGTCTGGTAGATACATTATATCGACCCAGAACCTTTTGACACATATATCGATGGTCCCCAAGAAGAAAGTCGTTATTACGAAAGCGCGTCAATAACGTAAGTTATTCGAATAGTCGTCAATAAGGTCGTAATTTAGAGGAAAAATCAATAAGGTAGTTATTGAAAAATGTTATTTACAAAAGGTTAGCAACCCCTTCAGAGGAAGAAAATGTTTATTATTATCTGCCCCTAAGAAGAAGGTCTTTGGTGAGAACATACTTTCCTCTAAACCCTCTGAACACACCCTCCTCCAGGGTCCACTTATCTTCCCCGACCTTCGAACTCACTTTTGTTGAGAACCCCGTTTTCCTCTAAACAAGCCCTTCTTCGGAGTCCCCTTCTCTTTTTCAATAACATACTTTATTCGAATAGTCGATCAATAACGTCGTAATATAGAGAAATAATCGAAAAATGTTATATACAAAAGGTTGGCAACACCTTCAGAGGAAGAAAAATGTTTATTATTATCTGATAGTGACATAATTATTTTTAATAATATTAATTAAGTTCTAATTATATTAACACGTTCGCTACATAAAATTAAAAATAACAAAAAATAATAAAATAGAAAGAATCTCTTTGCATTTGATAGTTCAATTAGGTATTATAACATTTTTCTTCCTCTGAAGGTGTTGCCAACCTTTTGTACATAACATTTTTGAATAACAACTACCTTATTGATTTTTCCTCTAAATTACCTTATTGATCGACTATTCGAATAACGTATGTTATTGACACGGTTTGCGAATAACGACCTTACTGACCAACTATTCGAATAACGTATGATATTGACGTGGTTTGCGAATAACGACCTTATTGACCAACTATTCGAATAACGTATTTTAATGACGCGCTTTCTAAATAGGGACCATCGATTTGATGTTCCAACATCAACCTGAACAATATTTTAGTTACCGCATGTTTTATAGTTAGTTTGAAAGTCACGTTATAGGAGCAGGTAAAGTTTGAAAGTTCCATATCCAATCAAATTCATTCTTGAAATGTCTGACATGGCTACAGGTATCACATTAATGAATTACATTGGATAGAAAATGATTTATACGAGGCGAAACAATGGGCCTAATCTCATTCCAACAACTGTCGACATAGAAGATACTAAACCTATGAGAGGGTCCCTCCGATCTTCCTACAAGAATATAAATGAATCGTTATGAAGATAATTTGGTCATTAAAATAAAAATGCAACATAAAGACAAACTACTTACGCCCTTCAACCTGGATGGTCGTATTTTATGTTTCTTATCTGCTTTCGATTTGCCCATCACCAACTTCGTGGTCCTATGGCCTTTTTTGAGGCCAACGGCCATCTCTATGTTCTTTGGTGCCATATTCCTAAAAGTTACATCAGATTAGATTTGGCAATACAATTTGATACATATAAAATATACAAATACGAAATTTGAGATACAAATAGAAGAATCAAGAACTGTGCATCAGTAGCACCCTTATTTAATATTCAAATATGTATTATTATAGATATATATTGAGCCAAAGCCTGTAAGGTAGCTACGCTGATTCATAAAAATTGGGGATTTAAAATATGGGAAGTCTTGAGCAATTAGTGGTCCAAAACTTTTATCATTGCAAAAGCTGTTCTCTTAAAAGCTAACAAAGAAGAAAACAAATATTGAAGGGGGATTCAGTACAAGAACTTGTCTTACGATAGAACAAGGAAAACAGAGCCAGAGAAATAATGCTATAACCAACAAATCCTTAGGTCTTGTGACTGCTACTAAAATTCGAAGGTTAAAAATACAATACGACCAAAGTTCGATCAAAATGAAATAGATCTGTTCCTAATACTAAATTGTTATACATGAAAGAAATAAAAACAACGCATCAAAAACCAATAATAACATAAGAATTAATCACGCGAGCACGTTACATATGTATTTGATAATGAATAGTGAAATTGTAAAGTGCATACAAACTAAGAAAAGTGTAACATGCGTAACAATGCCGAACAATTAAAGTTACTAAAATTACAATATAAACCTGGATGTTAATGGATAATGCTTCAAAAAAATTCTACTCACACTAAGAATGAGACACCTCAGAAAAACTAACCTGCTTACGAAGACAGTGTTGCCAGACTACAGTTTAATTCTTTCCCACATTTAAAGCGAATTTTATCTGTTAATCCATTCATAATGAACTATTTTTATTTGTATTATTATATTAAAAATGAAATGTCAAAAAATTATAAATCGAGATTCATTATACCTTAGTCTTCAATATTTTAACACAAGATTATTAGACTAAACACATACTAAAGGCTACTGAATAAAACACATCTCATGGAATTTTATTCTCTTACAGGATTGAGAACTTTCAGAAACTTTTTTTCCAGGAAAATTGAGACAAAGTAAATAAATCTACTAATGGAACGGTGAAATTATTAGTATTAAGGAAGGAGGGGGGGGGGGGGAATCCTCACCGAGATTTAATTAGGTTTTTTGAATCCACCATTTTTTAAAATCTTCTTTTACTGCGATGTATAAAATCAGTAGGCCAATGTCAGAAAAATGATATTGAAGAATAAGACATAATATTAAACTAACAACAAAACGGGACTTTTTGAATTTTGTGGGATATTTTATATGTTGTTTTAGGAACAATTAGTGGAGCGTAAAGTTAGGGAGTTTTCATGATTGTATTGTTACATATTATGTTGATGTCAGGTTCTTATGGAGCTGGCTGTGATACTCTTTTATTCTTGAAAGCTTTTCAATAACTAACTGGGTACGTTGTTTATTGCTTATTTTTAGCATGGTAATATTTAATAATTTCATGTAATAATGTATGCATATAATAGTTATTAAAGTGAGGAAGGATTAGTTTTTCTTGAATTTAATAGGGCTGCAGAACTCTGTGCACATATGAAATCCATTATCGGGAAATCTATCGACACTACCCATCTAAATAAAAATTATTAAAAAGGCTACATATATTAACATCGTTGGATTACATTTTTGCGATCGGTCAATATAGGAGGAAGCTAATAAAAACAGAGAACTTGTTAAACATTTATATCGTCTAGTTCCCAAAAAATATATGCATATAGTGGATCGGTTTCGGCCATCGTTAGCAGTGCAGTACTACTAAGGAGTTCTTTGTGCTGTAGGCCGAACCGGTACACTAATATATATTTTCAATTTTTTTTGTGGAACTAGACAGTAAAAATGTTTAAACAAGTTATTTGTTTTTATATTAACCTCTTTTCTCACCAGCCGTAGGAGTTCGGTGACCACTGAAATGTTTCTTTCTTAGAACCTCGACCTGTCACTATCCACTGAACAACCACCAAGACACCATTTCAGATTCATAGCCAATCTCATCTTTGCAACCGCTGTCCATTGTCCACGTATTTGAAAATAGTCCTTCTCCGATTCAAAACACATTACTGGGTTTCCTTTATTTCAAGGATATAGTTGTAAGACCATCTATCACAAGGTTTATTAAAAAATGCCTTATTTTTTCGTACACACCTATCATGAAAGGTATTAATTTGTGTCTAGATGGTTTTAATTTTTGAGTAGTCTCTAGAAATCGTAATGATTCTACCTTACAGTTCATGGGAATTTCCAGGAGTCAAATAGAGTCATCTGTTTGAATAATTTCCTACGTTATAAATAATTTCGTACTTAAGAAATTCAGCATTTATTTTTCTGTTTTAATGGCCTCGTTCTTCGGCTCGTCCTGATTATACAGGGTTTCTCAATACAGTAAAAATAAAAGACAAAAAGAAAATATATGGTGTTCTTTGTTTTTTTTTATCGCTTAAGTTCAAGCTGAGATAAAGGGTGGGTGATGCATAGTAATGAGACACCCTGTATATGACTATTAATTTCTCGCCTCGGGAAGTCTAAATTAATTAGAATATTTGAAATCTTTGAATTGTCTTGGCTTCTCCAGAGAATTTACTTGACTTTTTAGTTTCTCTACTTTTTTTTTCAAAATTCCTTTTAATACCTTCTTGAAGTTGTAACTCTCGGAAGGTATTAAGAGTGCTAAGAGGCCGCCGGTAGCTCAGTAGTATGCGTGCTTGCCTTCTGAGCTCAAGGTCGTGAGTTCAAAATCCGGATCGTAAAATAAACTTAAGCATGCCGTCCTTCGGATGGGACATTAAGCGATGGTCCCGAGCCTGTACGATGTCAGGTACGCGTTAAAGACCCCTGCCCTAGGTGAATACAAATTTAGGGTAGGCAAAATTTAGGACTCCCACAGTAGAGTCTGGCTCATGTCCACCTGAGTGACGAAAGAGCGCTCTGGTAGTAGGCGATATGACCTCATAGTTAAACGTCCGGACATGAGTCATAATAACTAAGTATTAAGAGCGATGTCAGACATGTAAAAAAATAAAAATAATTACAGTATAA
Source organism: Aradus depressus (assembly GCA_963662175.1). Taxonomy (NCBI): domain Eukaryota; kingdom Metazoa; phylum Arthropoda; class Insecta; order Hemiptera; family Aradidae; genus Aradus; species Aradus depressus. Next base: position 41,058,519 of record OY759215.1, read on the forward strand.
GCTAAGACAGGACCGCCGAGGAGAGGGGTCAGTGGGGCCCGGGTCCAGTGTATGTTGGGAATTGTTAGTGTGTTGGCCCCACAGAAAAATTAAACACTGGCACTCCCCGAAACAGCCCCTTTGGTTTCACCATCGAGTGTGAAAGCTTCATATGTGCTGCACTCCACCGAACAGACTGGTATTTACCGGCCTTTTCTCATGGCTACACCAAATTGGTGCGACAATTGATTACTCTCCGCAACCGAGTAATTTGTAAGTTTGTGAAAAAAAACTTGATGGAAGTTTGTTTTTATTATTTATAATAATCTGAAGTAAATTAATTCTCCAGTTTCAAAACATTTTTCTTCCTAGGAGTGGCATCAAGAGTGCCCAAGACCCCAAAAATCCTGTATTCGGCCCTGAACTAAAAGGAATATAATATTGATAAAAATACTGATTCCTATTTTTTTTTTTAATAAGTTTTTCTCTTGATTTTACATGTGAGTAGTTTTCGAGGGTATATCAGTCTTTTCAGTAGAATTAATTTGATGTTCAGAGTCAGTCTTAAGACTTTTTGCCACCGAAAGCACAATCATTGTGGTGATGTTTCTAAACATAGGAATGGTAGGGAAAAAAAACTCAGTCAATATTTACAATTTATTAAGTTTACTTTTTTACATAATTTTTAAAAACAAATAAACAAACGAATTGTTCCATACATCATGTACAAAAGTTATTTAGAATAAAATAAACATAATTAAAAATATTTGCGCTGCCATTCGTTTGTGACTAATGACCCGGACTTTAAATGTGACGACGTATCGTCTATTACCATAACGCTCTTTCGTCTCTCTGATTGTTGAGCCCCACTCTACAGAGGGAGTATGAACATTCAGTTTTTTTTATGATTATATGAAGAGAATAATTTCTTTATGTTATTTGAAAATAATTAAGATCTTCCCAGGCATAAACATAAATTAGCATTTCACATGTATTCATTTTGCCCAAATCCAGCTGATCGGTGTTTGGGATTTTTCAAATTCCATCATCCCTGATTTATCACACTCTAAAATATTAGATACTAGAAATGGAAGAATAATAGGGAAGTTGTTAAAGTCACGCTAGGATGTTGTACAAAACATAATTATAGGATCATTTTCTGAAGTCATATGTTTATACCTAGGATATATACAGAATGAGCCAAAATGTACGCACTAAACGTCAGCAAAATAATATGTTATTATGAACATGAATATTATTTGGCAAGTCAAAATAGATGGTAGTATACCAATGTTTTTCTCTTGTTTAGGAATATACTTTGGATAAGAAAGACCTCCATCACAGTTTGCTTTTATAACGATGCACGAGGAACACGTGATATATATTTAACATTGGAAAAAGCATATTTTTAGTGTTTCATGGCTCAACCAAGAGACCTTACTGTTTTCGATGGTGTGTTCACTTCGTCATAGCCTAAGCCATTCAATTTACGTAGACGTCAAACTTGGTACGTAAGAGCGCGGTAGTCAAATTTAATGTTCCAGGAATTCATCAAAGAGTTAGGGCGCAAAATTGAACCTTTTCTTTTATTACTCTGAATGTGCGTGCTTCTATGAAACCCTCCATTGAGTGGAATTAGTTATTGTGAGGGGCTTTAACTGCAAGTTCATATTACCTACTACCAGAGCGCTCTTTCGTCACTCTGGTGGGCATGCGCCTGACAATTGTGGGAGTCCTAAATTTTGCCTAACCAGGTTTATTCATCTAAGGTAGAGGGTCTTTAACAAGTAACTGACATCGCACAGGCTCGGGACCATTGCTTGAAATTTCATCCGAAGGACGGCGTGCTTAAGTATTTTTCACCTCCCGGATAAAAAAAAAAACATTGTGTGGATGTACATGTCCATATTTCCTAAGAAAGCGTTTTCCAGAAGTTTGGCTACCTACACCCTGTTTCGTCTGTCTACTGTATATGTCGACGTTAAATAGCGTAACACTTCATTTCAGAGAAAGCCTAGTCATTTCACGTATTACCCGTGATATCGGTAATGCGATGTTAGCGTCAGATAGCCAAACTTGCACTATTCAGTTATTTGATGATTTTTTCTTATATATGTTTGTATTTTTTTTACTCAATATTTTTTGTTTACCCAATTACTTTTCCCACATCGATTTATGGCTGTCTACACATCACTCTTCAACCTTGCCAAAGTCTTGGTTATATAAACTTCAATAAATGCCAAGATATGAGTGGAATCCAGTCAAATAATGTTTTTTTTAATTATTATTTTCAGTATCTATAGGCGTTACGTGATATGCCTAGGTTTCCCGTGAAATTACCTGTTACCATATTTGTCACAGACATATAAACTACCTCTTAAAGTGACATTTTAAATGAATAACAAAGAGTCTCTTTGTTCTTGATGGCTCTGCCCCAGGGGGTGAGCTCCTTGCCACCGTCCAGATAGAAGTAAGGTCCCAGCCGGAGACGGCCCAGGGTCCTGTCCGACCTGAACACTCCCCCACTCGATCTCTCGCTTCCCTTCACACTCACACTGATGTAGCTATGCTTCTTCCCTGAGGTGTCCACCCTGAAGGAGGCTGTATGATTCAAGTAGATCTCATCCCCTGCTCCCTCTTCCCTCCACGTCACAGGCGATATCTTTTCTTTTATCTTCTTCGACAGGCTATAGTAGGAAATCTTCGTATAAAGTTTGAAATTTCCTGAAAAGAAAAAGGTTTCCATGCTAATAAGTTGAAGGGAGATTGTATTAGACAAAAGTTTATTACAGAACAAAAGACTAATTTTCACAACATAATTTAATAGCAATCCGTTTTTAAGAAACTTGTCAAAATGGGCGTCAGATGCCACTAAAATAACTATTTATTTTCTACAATGTTTTTGTCATTTTTTTGAAACTCAAATTTAGGATTATTACTACAAAGGAATAATCATCTCGTTTAATGTCATTAAGAAAAGTCCGGAGATGCCTAAAGTTAGCGGATTATAGTAGTTTTTCCGGAGTCCTTTATCATATAGGCTGAACAAAAAGACGAGAAACGCAAAACTCAGTTTTTACGAACTAACAGAAGCTGTTCTTTTGGGAGTCACTTTACTATTCTGAACGTCGTCTATACGTTTATATTTTTAAAAACAGTTTCTTTACGTCAACAGAGGAGAAAAGGTGGGAGGGAAAAAGCACATTCTTCTTTACCCGATGTTGATCGAAAGTCATCAGCTTCAGAAGTAATATAATGCAAAGTTTTTTTGTGGAATAGACAATATTTAAAAAAAAAAGTTTTTTTTTATTTATTATAGACGACACCTCTAATTGTTAGCAGAATCGGCTGGGGAAGTAAGTACATTGTCCGTAATTTACTGTTTACTTTTTTTCATTATTGCTAAATTTACAACAGAAAAAATTAAATTAATTTAATATATCTCTTACGAAATTTTGGTTCCATGTTGAAAAGTTTCGTCACAGCTACAGTAAAAACAATCCCATCAAAACCTAATGAAATTTGTGCCATACAGGAGCTGGACTCGGTCTGAAACATAAATTAGTAATTTTATTTGAAACTTCGTCTTATTGTACGAAGGTTTTCACTTATTTTAATAGTTGAAATTAGATGAGCATTGTACTGTTTCTTTCTGCTATAGGGAAGGGATATCCAAAAGTAGTCTTGGGCCAGAAATCCCAGTTTATAATAGTGAGCTTGAAATGTAATAACGAACCACTCTTTCCTGCTACAATTCTTTACTATCTTAGGGTTACCGTTCAAACTCACGTATTATTACATTAATGCCAACTGCCTGTAATGTTAAGAATAGGCGAACAACCATGGAAGCAGGATCCATATTGGATTCCGGAAATAATTTTTCCAAGTCGTCACTAAGCTTTTCTCGAATATATTTTATTGAGCTAATATCCCTCAATTCTAATTCGTAATAATTAAGTTTAAGACAGTAATTAAATCAATAATCAAATCAAGCCCAGAGAGCAGCTCTTTTAAGCGTTAGAAGGGCCTATCGAACTGTTTATACAGGTACATAGACTTGGTGCTGTCGCCCCGTACTTCTGCAGACACAATATGCCTTTGAGAGCATATATTGATGAGCCCTCACGCCTAGCCCTAGAGGAAAAGATGTGCGGACAAACCAGACCAGAGCATTGCAAGGTCATCGTCCAGCATTGAATAGTGGAAAAATCGCAACAACATTGATCACGGGCTCGGATGGCCGAACAACGTACGCATACTTCCCGGCGGCGGCATGGAGCTTGTAGAATATGTAGCATTCGAGTGTCCGCTGTACGAACAAGCTAGAGTGGAGTTGATTCATGGGACTGAATCTACTGCAGTTGGTGACAGAAACCGACGATGTTCAGCAGATTCGTCGGCTCTTGGCGGGTGTAGAAACAAGCACTCAAAGATGGGCTCGGAACGACCCGATCAGCGCAGATTGTTCCGCTGATGACCGATCCCGAGCTCTTCTCCGCACCTTCGAGCAGGTGATATTGAATTATAGCAAGGAGCAGCCTCCTTTAAAACTAAATAAAAAGGTAATTAAATCAATTACCGTAGACTGAGAAGTCAATTTGAAATGCATTTTTCTTGGTTCATCAGGAATGTCATGAAGATAGAAAATTGCATGACCCACAGCTTCGTTCTTACCTAACCAATCAGCATTAAAAACGGAAAACCTAAGAAAAAAAATCAATAATAATTTATAATTGGGATAAAGTGAAATACAAAGTTAAATTGACATGATTGCACTTAAATACCTGAGAGCTCTGGTGTTAAGATCTTTGATAATGAACGTAAACTGTTGGTTGATGGGAGGGTTGAGGCTAGGAGGTAACTTCTTGCTGGTTTTGCTGATTTTCTTCACAGTAAGTAGAGTTAGTTTGACCACAGTAGAGAAAGGCTCCTTATAAAGTCCCTCTCCGGAGAGACCCTCCACACTCTCCAATGTTATCATCAACCTACAAACATACAACACAGTAAGTAGAGTTAGTTTAGTTAGTCTGCGATATCTTATAAGGAGGATAGAGTAATCCAAATTTCAACCAATAAATGATAAAACATTGATTGAAGAGAAGTCGCTGTTGCTGAAGAGAATCTAATAAGACTTTATTACTAAAAGTATAGATAATGGAAAATAAATTCGAATTTTATGTCCAGTGTTGTAGCGGACATTAATTGAGAGTAATATGTATTAAACTTATAAACATACCATGGAAGCCAAAATAAATAAAGAAAACAACAGAAAATGGGTTCTAAGCATGGGTGTTAGCAAAAAGAAATAGCTAGAATAAATTTGGTCATTCATACAAATGAAAACTGACATTATTGCAGAGATATTGTGAAATAATTCAAATGAACTTGAAATTATGCTTTTGGCTGAGAATGGTAGAAATACCGAAAGTACTCCCATGTAAATATAGTTGGTGAAATTAGACAATATCATAAATAAACAAGTTTTATTTCTTTCAAGTTCATTCATACAAATGTTACTTTAGTGGCTTTATGTATTTCCAGTTCTAAACTATTAAGTAACCTGTTTTTGAGTAAAATTGAAGGTATTTGATGCCTTCGATTGGATCAAAAGTGTGTCTATAGTCTGTAATGTAGTCGCGAAAGTAACCGGTAGTACACGTATATCATTTTTATGGAATAGACAATAATTCGAAAAGTAGTTTTTTTTAAAATAGTTTTGGCAGGGAAGTTCCGGCAGTCCAAGGCCATTTCCTCTGTTGATTTGTTTATCTTATAGCAGTAACCTATTCATTTGTAGTGTATAGTTAGAAAATATTTAAGAAATAATTACGTTTAGAAAAAGCAGTTTGGGGAAAATGAATTGTACAATAACACATGGTAAATTTAATTTAACTGACAGTATCAAATTGTTTAGCTCAAATTCATTCTTTAGATAAGTTTTTTTAGAAAAGGGTAATGGTACATATTAAATTTTTTGAAGTCACATAAAAATTAAGACGGTTAACAGGCTCTATATAAATTTTGCATTACAAAAGGGAGACACGGGTTGCTAAAATTTAAAATGTTACTATAGTTGGATACTTAAATGGGTATTGTCGACACAAATTACAAAATCATGTGACTAAGACTAGGTTGCTCACAATTTTTGAAGTGTATCGTACTGTACTGAAATATTCAGGATCCCAGCTGGCTCTTCGTCCCAAATTTCCGCTTCTGTCTCTTTTCGGGCTGCACATATTTTTGTAGAACTCAAAGCTTCCTCCGTATATAATGACAAATTTAGTCCGTATTGTCGAGCAAGCCTTTCTGCTTCTGGTGAATGAGAAGATATATTCTGAAATATTACATTAATTAATTCCACCTAATTCGTCATACATGTGTATTAACACCGAATTTTACCATGTTTAGACATGGGATAAAATCATGAAACATTGGTTATCTCTTTTCTTATAATTTAACAACTAAATTTTATGAGTATTTCATTAATTTATAACTTGCATTTAATCAATTTATGTATTTCTTTAATAATACTGTGCTACATAACTGTTTTTTTTTTTTTTAATTGGAAAACGAAGAGTGATTCTTATAGAAATTGCAAGCTGAATCTGACTTGACAAAGATTTTTCTTTGTATAATCAACTTACCTTTTTCCTCACATGCTCTGATGGCTTTGACAAAGATGAAGTGCTGTTTTTTAATTCAGGAGTATGGTACTTTTTTGGAACAATGAAATTTTGAACACTATCATAATTAGCCTAAAAACAATACAATTTCATTTATATGGAAATAAGAAAAAAATTATAATAAATAGAAAAAAGCCATATTAATATGAAATAGACTTTTACTGTCGGTTTTTTCATGTCTTATTTTGCTTTGCACTGGTACCAATGAAAGAATAGAAATAGAAATAAAATAGTATATTAGGTACTTTTGAGAAATTTTCCTGGTGTTTTATTCTATTAGAAAGTTAAATTATTGAAATGTTTGTTGACCTATTCTTAATTGTTTCAGAAAAACAAACTTGATGCCCCGGACTCCTTTTTATCACGTTGGTGCCTTTTTTGTTGATAAATCGTGGCGAAACTCAAGACGTTAGCATTGGAACGCTTGAGGAGAAAAGACATCTATGAAAACCTGCTTCACAGCTCTCTTCTAAGTAAAGGTACATTTTAGGAATGTCTTGATTAAAAGCCTGGATGTTTTTCGAAGGGAAAGGTTATGAAACATTCAGTCAGAAGAAACACCAGGCCGATAGGCATAACTATAAGTTAAAACATTTGAAGGTCTCTCGAACTTACGAACCTAACTTTCTTGTAGGAGAGGCTTAACACAAAAACTCTCATAACTGCCGTTGTAATGAATATATCGACACAAATTTCAAATTAAATTATTTAAAATTTATAAACCTAAATTCAGTACCCCATAAGGACGACATCTATTAATATCCGCAAAATCCGCCGAAGGAACGGGTGGCTTAACCCAAAAAGCTCAATAACTGCCGATATAATGAATGTATCGACATTAAATGTAGTATGAGGATTCAGAAGTCCCTATGCAAGTCAACTATACATTTTTAGCCCAAACAGTGGATTGGTTTTGGAGGGAAAGCGAAAATTTAAATGACTTCATTCGTTCTGGGAAAGTACATTGTCGATGATACAGACGACTTTTTTAAATGTAATACCCCTCATCATCTAGTAACAAACATTATGACATTTTGAAAACCACAATTGTTAATTTAAATAACGTAAAATATACTTTACCAATTCAGGAGATGAGTGTGATTTGGAAGGAGCTGCTTCGCTCACCATCAGATAGTCTCTATTTAAACCTTCCTGTTTCGATATACTTTTCTTATGACATTTACTAAAAATATCGCTCTGTGATGAAGATAAGTTTGAATCGAACCCTGAAAATGATTGTATTTTTTCAGTTGTTTTATTTATTTATTTTTTAAAAATTAATAATGTAAATGAAAGATTGCCAAGTTACCCATAATTCTAAATTGTTCCAACTGTACATCTTTTGTCGGACTTTTGTCTTTAATCAATTTCGGTGAATACTCTCCTTTTCTTTTTTTCCAACGACTTTTTTTGCATTTTGGAGAATGAGCTTCTTTTATCGGAGGTAATTTTTCAATTTGGCTTAATACATCTGCGTGTTTTACACCTAGGAAACAAAAAAAAAAAACATTAAAATTTCTGAAAAAAATTTAGAAAGCTAATCTATTGTGCATAGTTAGTTATTATGACTCTATGTCCAGGCTTTAACTACGAGGTCGAAGGTTGAAGAGCATCAAGTTTCTATGAAAAATCTTTTAACCTATTACAAAACTACCAATAAAAAATAAAATTAAATTTCATAATCCAAACTCAATTCGAAAATAATAATTTATCTATTTTTGTGACCTGGTTGAACCGGAGCGGGTTTGCTGGTCCATGGCACCTTCTCCTCGTTACATGACCTCAGGATGCTGGCATGTCTTCCTATCTCACTTTCTTCTCCATTCTCATTCACGATCGTCTCACCAAAACTAAACAGACACAATAAGTGAGAGCTCCATAGGAAAACTAGGTCACATGATATTTTTAAATATGTATAGCTTCAGTATATAATACATATAATTTTAGGTTTCTTTCTATTAGTCTATTAACTTCTTAAAACTAATTCATAAATTGATTGAAGTTATGTATTTTGTAAAAACGTATATGATGGTAGTTCTGAATTTTACAATTTTTTTTGTAATTACTACGACTAATAATAAGTATAATTATTAATATCTAGCTTAACAACATTTAAACTATTATTAACCTCAATGTATCTTTGAAAAAGTATCTTAGTTTCCAAATGAAAAATATCAGAAACATTTATTAAATAAAATATACATACATCAGTAGATTTCAATGATCTCCTTTGTGTGCCAAAGAACAAGAGAAAAGTAGATTTTAAAAGAGAAATTGTAACAGTAGGTCAACATATAGACTTTATGTCACCTTATTATCAAATCATAACTCCATGTTTATAAAGTAAATAAATACACTTATAATAGTTATTATATTACATTGTTTACATGTACTATAATAATGACTATATAGAATAATGACTAGATAAGGTATTGCATATATACGAGCGGTGATCAAAATGTTCCAGGATTTTCTGGATTGCGCGCCAACGGAGCGTTGGAGAGTGGTACGGTTGGCAGGGTTAGTTGTTGTGATCAAAAAGAAGGGCAACGCGTTTGTTTGGCTATTTTGTGATCTTTTGTCAAATGAATCAAAAATAAGAGCAACGCGTTTGTGTCAAGTTCTGTGTGAAACTTTTGCAGAAATTTTTCAGATGTTGCAAGAGGCTTTTGGCGGTGAATGTCGATCATGGTGTCATGAGTGGTTCAAGAGGTTCAGAGAAGGCCGGACATCGTCACAAGACAATCTTCGTTCAGAACGCCCATCAACTTCGACTGACGACAATCATGTTGCTAGAGTGAACGTTCTAGTGCGATCAAATCGTCGACTAACCATCCGTGAAGTGGCACAGGAATGCAACATTTAATTTACGCGAGACTGTGAGGAAGAAGAGACCTGAGCTGTGGCGAAGTGGGGATGCACCATGACAACGCGCCTGTTCATTTTGCGTTCGCGATTATTGCACAAAAAACGCCATGGCCGTCATCCCTCTGCCCCGTACTCACCAGCCCTGGCCCCTACGAACTTTTTCTTGTTTCCGAAACTCAAGAGACCCTTAAAAGGGCAGAGATTTCACCCAACTGAGGAAATTAAAGAAAAATCGCTGGAGGAGCTGACCATCATTCCAGAAGATGAGTTCTCAGGGTCCTTCCAGCAGTGGAAACGGCGGTGGGAAAAATGTATAGCATCATCAAGATCTTTCATATATTTCATACATCAATCTATCTGTTAGACAAGCGCAGCATCAATAATAATAACTGACTGCAATGATATGTTAAAATATGTTTTATGTTTCCAGGGAGATAAAAAAAAGCTTGAATGCGCCGCTCTTCGAATGGGACGTTAAGCGATGGTCCCAAGCCTTTGCGATGTTCAGGTACTCATTAAAGACCTCTATCCTAACTAAACCTAGGTAGGCACAATTTAGGATTCTCATAGTAGTCAGGCTCATATCCGCTAGAACGATGAAAGAGCGCTATGATAGATGTGACTTCGTTGTTGATTCACAAAAATAAACTTAAGGAATCTGACCAAAGCAGTAAACCCCTACGTAGTCCCCGTTCTCACCTTCTCCTTTGAATATACAAGCAGGCATAGAAATTATATGAAGAAATCGATGAACCGTTAAAGAGCAAGCACTCATTTAATCTCTCCACCCGCCCCCACAGCCATCCTCTCGTTCACAATATGAATTGGGGTTATAAGAGGATGCTACACGTGAACTTTCATGAAAAGCCGATCTGCCGTTCCAACTTTATTAATACGCTAATCGCCATAGCAATCGATTCAAACAATCTCTTTATATATATTTCTTTTGGCTATTTTTAAAGTTTGTTTGTTTTTGGGACTCATGCCCGGGCTTTAACTATGAAGTCATGTCGCTTATTACTAGAGAATGTTTCACCGCTCTGGTGGACATGAGCACGACTCTACTGTGGGAGTCCTTAAATTGTCTACCCAGGTTTAGTAAGGGTACGGTCTTGAACGAGTTCCTGGCTCGGGACCATCGCTTAACGTTCCATCTAAAAGACGGCGGACTCAAGGGTTTGTTTTAACTCCCATTTTTAAAGTTGGTACTACAAATGATTAAATTATTTTCTCATTTTATAATGAAGATTCTTTAACATGGAGTCATGTTTTTTTATTAAGGTGACGTATTCATAATATTTCTTAATCTTTTTTTAATATGAATTCTGACGAACCTGGATATCCTACGGACTGTGTAAGTGTGCGGGGAGGTTCCGAAAGGTGCCATGTATAATCCGTCAGACTCCCGACTGTAGTCATCCCTGGTCCCGCAGCACCGGGCAAGGCACCGTCTGAGACAGTTGCACAACCCCATAGCTGGCTATCTCTGTAATGGAACAGGCCAGCATGGCATTAACCCAGTATAGCCCAGATAACATCCTCCTTCTCAAGGTGAAGTATTCGCCAAATGTAGAGAAAGTATAAAAAGGTATCAAGCGCCAAAGTGAGAGAATAATACAAACAAAGTACTGAATCAAAAAACAGTCTTGTACAATTTTTTTATCTTAAAAAAGAAATTAAAATATATGCATTAGTATCTACAAAATGGCCAATAAAGTAGCACCGAACACCTGTATATGTCCTGCGTTGTTTTGCGAATTATTTGACAGTGTTTGGCGCTGCTTTTTTTTCATTCAATTTAGAACAAAAATTTTCTCATATTTTCAACTTTTCTTCTCATGAATACGTTAGTTCTACATCTAGTTTATCTGCATGAATCTAATTTTTACTTTAATTTTTGTGAATAGATTTACAATTTCTTGCTATATTATTAAAATTTTCATTGTAGATTACTTGTAACTTTATTCGTATTCAATTTGCTCAACTGGCTTGAATTTTCTATAAAGTGTATGAAACTAAATGGAAAACGAACAGAATACTACGGTTGGTCTGGTAGTCTCGTTTAAAGAAATTTTGATGTTTATTTGAAGCAACAATATTAAACGTATCAAAAATGTGTCATTAAGTTTGGAAAGAATGTATTGGTTCAACTTACATTAGCTACATGCAACATATTTAAAAGGAAATAAAAATATTTACATGTTTTTATAAACTAATAAAAAAGTTTTAAATAAAATTACGATTGGGATGTATCTAATGAACTCAAAAAATAACTACGTTTTCATAAAAACTTCAAAATATATTGGAAGAACCCCAGCGATATGTGGAATACTATCTATATGTATTTATTCGCTTTTATTTTAAAAAATATTCAAAAATAAAAGCTTAATTTTCTTCTTGGTCTATAGGAAATAAATAATAGTACACTTCAATGAAATATATGCGATTGTCGAATTAAGAGCACGGTTCCTATTCTCTTGTCATTATTAAATTAGGTCGGAACCTGAAATATATTTCAAAATATTTATTATGGGAAGATAAGAAAGCATAGTTTAGCACCCTCACAATGTTCTTTTCATTTATTTATTTTATTTTTCTAAATGATAATTGATCGGAGAATGATAATGAACTTAAATAAATACGAAAAAATCAATAAGTCCATATTGACATATTGTAACTTGGTCAATCGCCATTTAATTTTTTATAAATCGTCGGGGACTACATTATATTGCCATTTTATGTATTTATTACAATACTTACAATTAAAATAATGTTCAGTTTTAATTACATTTTTATTCATGTATTTGGCATTACAAATAATAATATAAGATAATGAATTAATAAAAAAAGTTGAAGCATGACCTATTTTTTTTTTTTACTTCAATTTATTTAGGTAATTTTTGCATGATGTTTTTGACTAAGTGAGTGAAGAAATTTCTAGAATAGGCGATAATATTGACTGTATTTTTGTCATAGAATAATAAAATAAGTTAGGACTTACTGGTGTGTGAGGATGTGATGGTAAATGATATGTTAGATATATGGCAGGTGGTGTGAAGTAGTGTCAGTGACAGCTGTTCGGTTGGGATGGGTACATGACTCCACTAAGTTGGTCGTCGACACTGTGTAAGTGAGGGCGTCCCGCTTTATCTACAGTAGCGGGGGAGCAGGAAACATCAACTGATTACTAACCACACCACATATCTACACAACAACGGGGATTTTTACACTAAAAAAAACCACTGTCCATTTATATATTCCATTACTGCTAGATATATTGCGAGTGTATTTATAAATAGCAGTAATAACCGGAATTGCCCGGGGAAATCTCTATTTTTCATGCAATTTCAAGACCCTTTACATTCATAGCACTGTAATTTTCATGGACATGAGACATGTCATTATTCAAATACAGAAGAAAAAAAAAGATAGTTTCTGTGTTTAGCATGAACCTTTAACACAATGTACAATTACGCCTCCCCCTCCCCCCCCCCCCCCCCCCCAAAAAAAATAATAAAATCAGAAACGCCAAGTATCCTGTCTATTATTTTGGTTCACTGTAAACGTTCCCTCAACCTTCCGTGAGTTGAGTTGAACTGTGTCGGTGCCAATCTACCATGTCAAAAATCGGCAAGTAGCTTATCCATTTTTATGATTCATGGTATTCTCAGAAACTTAGTGAGTTTAAATCGAACTATGTCCGTGGGCGAAACGCTATGGTTTTTATTAGTCCATCATCCAATTAAAGCAGTAAGTCAACTAAAGAAAACTATATTTTTACCAAAACCTTTAAAAGAATATGCTACTCAGTTTTTTTTTATGCATAATCGGGTAAAATAACTAGACATACACAGATGACCACAAAGGGAGGGTTTACTGCGCTCCAGCGCCAGGATAGTGGCGGGATGGTTAGGGCGAGGTGTGGTTAACGACCTGTCAGGGATAAACACAAAAGGAGGTTTCCTCCCATGTCGGGGTGATTAGGGGGGGGGGGGGGGGGGAGGGGGGGGGGGGGGACATAATCGGTTAACTTAAACAGTGAGGTTACTGCGCTCTTATGTAATAGTGTTTAGGGGTTGTTAGGGTTGCGAAAAACGTAATCTAACTTGACCTGACAGGGATCACCACAAAGGTTTCTTCACTCCTATGACATGGGGGAAATTCTTTTTATTTTATTTTTTTTGAATAAGCACTATCTAACAGCTTCCCTTAATTAGTAAATATTGATTTTTGCATTTTCCGTTTTTGTCTACCTGGAAGATTATTGTACGCATAATCGGTTTTATTCATGATAGGTTGGATAACTGAATATAGTATTATTCATGTTGGAAGATCCTGGTGGGGCACCTCACCTCGGTGGTGGGGGTGGATAGGACGTCTGCGGACCAACCGTGATGCCAGTGGCTCTAAATCCCACATTGTATATTTTTCCAACTAACTATTGCTGTTTGGAACATGATGACAAACTGTAGATAGCCCTTCGCTATTAACCACATCAAATTAAATGAAATGAGATGAACCCATAACCAAACTTAAACATATGGGCATTGAACACAATCGACTATTGTTTTTACATAGACCCCCCCCCCCCCCCCCCCCCCCCTCTATAAATTTCCCTTTCCCTAATTACATATTCTTGAGATTTTTAGTAATTTCCTATAAGAATTAATGCTTTTTTAAAATTTTATATTCTTTGAATTCGGGAATTATTCTTTGTACAATCATTTTATAATCTAAATGTACACTTTATACATTTTAATCATCCGTATTATCACTATTCAGAATGTTGGGTCGCATTCTTAAATATATTCATTGTTGTGTTATTTTATTTAAGTGCGCAACTTCATTAAAAAATACTTGATTTTGAAAAACCTGAAAAAAAAAAAAATAATAAATAAATAAAACGGAGACATACCGACGTTACGTGCGGAGTTAAGAAACTCGGTAAAACTAGAGAGGACTAAGACTTACTTTATCTGAATGTCTGTGCTTTGTCTTCTGTGTGACTGAACTAATAAAACCTTCAAATTTCATGACGATGACAGGCTTTTTTTTCTCAGCCTCGTGCTTATGCATAAACAAATTATTTAATTTTCTCACTGTTTACAATAACAAAACTATTGTCTTTCGCAAAATGCTCGTAATTCGCTGTATCATAGTTTACAAATGTACTTCTTTAATTATGGAACACAATTTATAGATAAAATACATCGAATATACATTTGTAAAACATACAATTTGTTACAGGTCTGTTTGCTATTTACGTAGAAGGCAAACTAGGCTACAAATTATATTTACATTTCTGAGTCCCTCTCTGGGAGCGAATTTAGAGGAAACTTCGAATAATTTTTTCGGTTTCACGGTTGTTTTTATGAGGGAGATGTGTAGGACAAAAGTTGTAGGGAAAACTGTTTATAATTTTTTTTTTTATTCTGTTTATTTTTCTGATACTAAACATACGTCCATATTACATATTTTGCCACACACTGGCTTAAAATACACTGTTCCAAAATATTAGGTATTTGTAACTGGTATTTCTTATGAGTAGTAACAACCTGTTCCTGTTTCTTTACCGGAACAGTATCGAACTGAAACGAACCTCAAAACAAAATTGAGTAGTCCTTTCTCTATCAATACTTCCTTCGTATTTATATTTTTTATATGAACGTTTTTCTTGCAGAAGATGGGAGGGCGCGGCCGAGGTAGGGGTGGAGCCTCCAGAAGTGTTCTGGGTGGGATCCTGGGCCCTGGAGAGAGTGTGCCTCTACTGACGGGCGGTGGTCGAGGCCAGCCTCCTCAACACTACCCCCCTCCTGGAGCAGCAGCCAGCCCCCATGGTCCTCAGCCCCAGCCTGGTCATCCAACTGGCCTGGAAGGTGGACCTTCTCAACTGTCTGAAGAAGACATCTCATCAGTACCCCTGGTCTCACTTCCCTGAGGAGCTCAGACCCAGTCTCGCCCGGCTCAGGAAGGCAGCCACCCCAGCACCAGCCGCTCCCTCCTCCTCAAAAATATCTAAAAATATTGATCAATAGTAAGTAATATTTATTTCAAGGGAATGTATAAAGGTGGTTTCATACTATCATTGTAGAAAATTGATATTTAACAATGAGTCCTTGAAGTGCTCACACCATTATCTAGTAGCACTATGATAGATCATGTTTGTGTTTTGATTAATTATACACCTATTCTCATTTCTTCAATTTCAAATTTTAGTAAAAATTAATAACCATAAATTTAACTTAATAATTAAACTACGGATACTTATTCACTCATCATTGTAACCTCCTGCTATTAAACAAAAACGCTTATATAAAAACGTGTTTTGTTATTACAGCATATCTGTAGTTTAAAGTTGTTTTTTTTCCTTTTTTTACCCATTGTTTGGTAATAGTCCACCGAAACATTTTAAATCATATATTGACATTCTCGAGGTGGCTTCTGTATCTGTTCCTACTACACTTTTGGCTACAGAAATCAATTTAAAAATTATCTCTTTCTTGTACACTTTGAAAGCGTTATTAATGATAGTATGATACGTCCTTGATACATGATTTATTTATTCATACCTTGGACAGGAATGGGTTGATAACTCCGCGCCCGCGTTCATAGAATCATTCATAACATTTTTATTGCTTTAATTCATCACGGAGGGATTATCACGACAGTGTTGTGAAGCCCTGTACTACTAGTTGGCTGAACCCACACCAAGCCGGGTGCCAAAACCTCTTTCTACCTCACAACTCCCTCGAGGTCTTTGTTAATCATCAAAATTCTGAAAGGCTACTCATTCGCTCTCTGTTCGTCACGTTAATGACTACATAGTAGCATAATATATGTACTGTATTGTAGTTTGGAGCAAAAATGCTGTGTTCGGATTAGCGACTTATACCGGCAGGTTATCATATTCTTATCGGACATATCAGGTTACAAATCGTTCTCTCATTAAATTATTCTTTTCTTTCGTCTGACGTATCGTCCATATTGGCCACATTAAATTATTAATAACAAGTTATTATTGCGAAATCATTAAAAATGATATGTCTCTAATTGTGATTGATATAAATGATAAAGTTTGTTACTCTTCGTAGAAATTCTTACTTCTTACCTTAGTGATACGTGAATGTCGGGCCATACCACACATATCTACAATTCGGTAGACCATTGAAATGGATAATTAATGTATTTATTTGAAATTACCACAGTAAATTATGTTTTGAATACAAAAGAACTATAGGTATTGTGGCAGAAGTTGGCCAACTTTAATCATACAGTAGCTCAAAGAAGTATAGGCACTTATTTTTTGAAAGTGAGAAGAAAAGGGCGATTTGGCTGAAAATCAATAGCTGTCATCCTGCGAGAACTTGGAATTTACATATGAAATTTTGTGACCCCCCTACTAACTAATCCCCTCTCCCCTTTAGCCGATTTAAAATTTCGTGTTGATAAATTCATTCTATCGGGAGTTATCATGTTCACAGGCACTTTTTTTTTATCATTTTTGGAATTAGGTGTCGGAAAACATAAAATTCAGTTGAAAACTCCACATCGAATTTTTGACCGATTACATAACTTCCCCTATTATATGTACAGCTGGGGAAGTAAATATATATATACCATGAGGGATCATCTAGTTGTCTATTGACTGCTTCTTTTTCACCATTTAGTTTTACTTTAAATTAATAACGATGATGAAACCCCGATAAACAAGGTTCTAATTATTTCTAACTTCCCCGGTATGTTTGTTTATGAAGGAATAAATATAAAATCTTTCCCCTCTTATTTTATGTTACTTTAAAAATGTTTTCATTTTTTTTTTTCTGTTTACAGTTTTGAAAGATTAGAAAAGAATGAAAATGTGAGTAAAGTGAAAGTGGAAGTGGAAGAACCAGAAGAGAAAGACAAAGAGAACGAAGGCGAGGAAGAGGCATTTGAAGAAGAAGAAGATACGGACTATAACCAAAACTATTTTGACAACGGTGAAAACTATCTCGATGAAGAGGACGATCTGGACGAAGGACCCGTATACTGAGTTGGCTATCTGCAGGTTATAAGCCAAAGAAAGACCTTTCCCTAGATTCTCTCGTTCGGCATGAAGTCAGTTGCTCTAACTACTTCTAATATCTGAGTTAAGTGAAATAATAACTACTTTTCCAGTCCGCAATAAACTCAACATGTCAAAAAACTACAATAAATAAAAAAAATTACTGTTTAAATACATTAATATTTAAAAGAACAATATATTTTTTTCATATTAAATGAAAATGACATATTTGTATAAATAAATATTGTATTCTAGAATTCTTATTCTACTGTAATTATTTCTATGAAACTTTTATATAAAAATGTAAAAAATAAACGATTTACATTATAAGAAACCTGTTTCCAAACCTGCTTACATATGCATTTTATTATATAAACTATCTGTAAGACTGTTCACGACGGGAAACTCCCAAGGCAAAATACTATTAACATTAAAAGGGATAACATTGTACTTATTGAGATTTATTAGAAAAGAAAGGCTTTTGGAATAGCTCGATACATTTTGAACTAAAAAGAAGAAACCCCATATTTGTATTTGCAAAATATTATCTAAATTTTCATGTTGACAATTAAATTGTTCAAATGTTGTTCCGAATAAAATTGGTTGAATAATTTAAATTCAAGTGGTTTGCATATATTCGTATTAACCACCTACTTTTTATCTTCAGACCTAATTGTTAAGATGAAGAACATTTTGCAGAAGCAAAAACTTGTCTTTATAGGTACACAATAAATATAATTTACAAAAAAAGGGTTTCTATTCCTCTATGTTTATAATTGATAGTTCATTATTTATGTACCTTCACCTACTTGTAAATTAACTTTTTTGTTTGATTTTTTAGGATGACTACCGTGAGAGTATTTGTGTTCATTGATTTAATGACCAATGGAGTCCCCGTTTATTTCTTGTGTTCTTGCTCTGACACCACTCAAAAACCTGTTTTGGAACTTAAAAACTGTAACCGATAAAATTTTCCAGGAATGTTACCAATGTATGCAACCGCAACAATACTTTTTTGGGTAGGTTTTATATTGAATTTGGCAAACACCATTGGCGTATTTTTGGATTTTATCATAATATTTTTCTTTTTTTTTTATTAATTTGATTAGCTATTTATGTTCATTTCCTTTCATGTTTTGTCGAGAATATTCGGTGGATTTGAGATTATTTTTGATATTGTTACAGCTCTGACTGTGTCCATCCTTACTTCAAATCTGACAAAGAATGATCAGACATTTATATATCATTAGTAAAACATGTGACTAATAACTAACAATTAGTCGGTTTCGATAGATCTCCTGTTTTCACATAAAAGTAGGATGGTCTCCATATGGGTATGATGTATGCCACTGCACACATTGGCCTCCGCTAATTTTTCGAAATACAGTCTCTCAAATTCGTAATACAGACAGCACGCGAAAACTTATCTAGACTTCTACCAACCGAACAGGAAACATCTCCCTGATGGAGTATCGTTTGGGATATTAGCAGCCTCTTTACGCAACGCTGCACGAATAGCATCATTTTGGTTGGTGAGTTGAATGAAGTTCCCAACTAACCGTGTACAATAGATTTTTGTTGCATGGGTAATGGAAAACCTCCTTCCTTTCAAAATAATGTCCCTCCCTTTTTCCATAAATGTTTCAAAAGCAGGACACAAATATTATATTTTTGGGAGGATTTTTAAAAGGTATATATTTTGTTCCAGCCCGCCATTAAAATTAGGTAAAATGTAAGCCATCCCTTAGTAAATTTATGTAAGTGTAATGACACCATCCATGTGGAAACGCGGCAGCTTTGTGACATTATGAATACCACTGAGAATAAGTGGTTAACTCGACTTGTATCGAAAATGAGTCAGGTCCATCACTGGGTTGTATAGGCGACTTTTACGTTAGGGTATAAATGGCTGTCAGAAATCAAAGTGGTGGGGAGATGCCGCTATGTGAATTCCAAGGTTATTCCTCAAACGGCCGACTGTTGGAAAGTAAATCAAACTTTGAAATTTTTGACTTAACCACTTATTCACCGGGGGTACAGAAATAAGAGGGGAGCTGCCACGCTTCTATTTACTTGACAAATACCGATCACAAAACTTCAAACCGCATCAAAATTTATCTATCACGACCTTCAGTGTGTAGAAGAGGTCTTCAAGAAAGTCGCTTAAGAGCCACTTTTACCAATGATTTTTTTGTGGCAATACATGAATCTTATGTCTAGGCACACACTAAAGTTATTTATCGTTGTGACAAAGGATAGGGTTGAAATCTTCGCTGAAAGAGTCCGGATAGTTCCATTCCTCACGGAAATGGAGGATTTACTAACGGATTTGTCCATAGTCGCCTAAAGATATTTTGCGAAACTTCATTACTTTATGAAACACACTCTACTAATAAAACATTCAGTCATTTTTCTAATTGAACTGAAATGTAAAATACTTTTCTGGGCATGTAACACTTATTTAACTGTCTGAATGCATTTCTGCGATCTGTGTCGATATAATGGAAATGCTAATAAAATAAATAAAAACATAGAACTTGTACAACTTTTATATTGTCCAATTTCTCAAAAATATATATAAAGAATATCGGTTTCTAAACGATCTTTTCAACTTTGTGCTGACGATGACGTAAGCCGAAACCGACTATTACATATATATTTTTGTGGAATTCGACAATATATAAGTTAAACAAGTTCTTTGTTTTTATTTATTTTATTAGTTTTCTATTATATCGACACAGATCGCAGAAATGCATTCAGACGGTTGAATAAGTATTATATGCCCAGAAAAGTATTTTACATTTCAGTTCAATTAGAAAAATAACTGAATGTTTTATTAGAGTATGTTTCATAAAGTAATGAACTTTCGCAAAATATCTTCTGATTAGTAGTTTTATTTTATTGTCGCATTGTTTAATTTTATCCAATTCAATGTATTTAAATGTAATACACAAAATTAAAAAGATACTGTTGGCTTTTGGTGTGAGCTCTTTGCTTAAATAAAGCAATCTGCCTACAATACCAAAATTGGCCACTCAATTCCTTTCTATAAACGTTATTAAGCGAACGAAGCCGGGTAAGATGCGAGCTATCTATTGCAATTTTGATGACGTACTCACTTGTATGTAGAACATATCATGCTTTTTGAGTTCAATAAATATACCCATATCAATAATAAAGTTCAATATAGCCTTTAAAAGAATAAAAATCATAACACCATTGTAAAATTTATTACATTTAAACACAAAATATGCAGAAAAATGTTTACTATATTTTATTGTTAGTAACGATTTCTGAAAACAATATAGTGGTAATACGGAAATCGTTCACGGTTTTTCTTCCATTTGAAATTTGCCTCTGTGGGTGACGATATGAAGCTTATGGTTGAAAACCCCTGTTGTCTGTGTATAGGTTCAAATTTTGAACGGATTGAGTGATGCCCAACTTGATCTCATATACGAAGATATAGCTATTTTGTCTATCCAATCCGTTATCCAGCATATTAGGCTGAAACTCAGGTTTGTTAAAAAATGAAGCACACTAATGAAATCCGTTTGAATGTAATCCTTCAACTCCGAAGCGAGTAGGCCGATACTTCACGAACTGTTTCAGAGACTGTAATTATAAGTATAAATTTCTGTGGATGTCATCGCTAAACTTATGAACGGATTGGCGAAAGCCACAGTAGTTTATGGGGGTTGTTGACTATTTATTTCCAAATCCCATCGTTTCATTTTATCTTTATTATAATTAAAAGAAAATATATCGCATACAATTATAATTTAGTAGAAAATAATTTAATAATAAGTAGCAAAATACGGCTGACTCTGGACATTACATTTACTCTTCAAAAAGATGATATCCCAAAAACAATTACTCTTGTAATATTCAGCTAAATAATTATCAAAATGAAACCTTATTAAAAAATCATAGCCAAGTGGTACCACCTTTGAAAACACTTTTCCTTTTCGTTCAACTGAATCTTTAAGGAT
Organism: Aradus depressus; assembly: GCA_963662175.1. NCBI lineage: Eukaryota > Metazoa > Arthropoda > Insecta > Hemiptera > Aradidae > Aradus > Aradus depressus. Next base: position 41,080,085 of record OY759215.1, read on the forward strand.
AACTACGAAAAACATAAAATTACCCTTAATTCTTCAGTTTTCTTAAAAACAAAAAGCGACTCATTAAAGTTAAATTAACCGGACCTATAGAAGAGAAAAAACCAAAAAGTTGTGTCAATATAATTACATAGGATCGTAGAGCTATGCATGAGTTTAGGGTAGAGTCTGTAACGTGTTTTCAAATGAGATATAATTTGAAAACAATTTTTCATATACGATGATCTTTTTGATATATTATTTGGCGGAATTTGACAACTGAGTTGTTTATCTTGAGATATCGAAACTCCCCGAAGATGGCACTTTGCGGAAAATACTCGATGCACTCGTCTCAAAGGTTAGTTTTGTTCAGAAACATTCTGATCCATTAGTAACCTAACCTGAAATTGTAAAAAACAATAAAATGTTGGTGTCTTTACTAGGTGAAAAAAAATATGTGAAAGATTACTAATTGAAGAGAAAAAAAAAACTACATTTAATTTCAATATCTACTTATGACAAATACATTTCAACAAAGGATTAATATTTTTTGGATGTTACAACCCAAGTGGAGGGTCTAACATTTGTTTAGAATAATAAATATTTAATTAGACATTATTTTGGATGTACAAATGCTAACATGATTACAATTGATATTTGGAAATAGCCACATTACAATAATACTCCGTTCATTTCAATTGATTTAATATCACCCCGAGGACCCATACAGGCACAAGAAAAGTTACACAATGATAGATCTTTTTAGAAGAAAAAGAATTTTCAAATAATTTTTTGCAGACCAAATGTCAGTTCATTAAAAACTGGACACAATGTGTGGGGTTGGCTGAAGATTTATCAGTACATTTCATCGCAAAATTATGAAACTTATACGATAAACTATTCTCAAAATGAATTCTTAAATCCTAAATAATTCAAAAGCTATGCATGTTATCCTGATAAACAATTTTTTCTAACTTACAAAAGTAAGATCATTCGATAAATAGCAATTTATAACAAAAAGAAACATCGACGAGTTACTCCCAGCTACCTCCGTAAAATTACCCTCATCACTCACAACATTTAGGATTATTTCGTAGTACATCTTAAAAGTCAAAGTGCTATCTATTTTTATAATAAAATTTAATTCAATTAAGTGCCTCAACAATTTCGAAGGTAACTATTTTCGAATGAAATAGTTCATTATCCTAAATCAAATGGCGGCAAACCAATTAATTGAATGGCAAATAACACAAGCTAATTGAATATACGAAGTAAGAATTTAACTAGTTAAGTGAATTGACAATTCAAAAATCAATAGAGCAAACGCTAATAAACATGAACGTAATACATTTCATTTATGAATGGAATGTAAATAGCACTAACTCTCTCATATAATCATTGAAAAAAAATAATAAATAAAAATACAGCAAAACCTCACAATTCGCCAGATGATTAAGCGAACTACGGAAAGAAACGCATTTTTTTTTCTGGAAATAGTTCGATTTTATGACAATGGTGCAAACAATTGATCATAATTTTACAGTAGAGTATATTATTTACATTACCCAAACAAGAACTCATTTACTAAATTAATTGACAACAAAAAAATGTCTTACGAGACATAGAAATCGCGACACATGAAACCGCTTGTTGAAAATAATTAAAAAATAAGTAACTTACTAGGTCTTTAGATGGCAACCGAATCTGCTCAAATCATATACACCCCAATTTTTCATATATTCAGGAAGTTCATTGAAACACGACGGATTTTTTTCCCCCTAATCAACCCGAAATATCCGTGGGTGAGGCTTTACTGACTTATATGAACAATTTCAGAATAAAGAAATTTTCAAGTTCAAACATGGTGTCAAATCAAATTAACGAACACAAACTTTCATGTGTTCATATCGTCAGAGATTTTTTTTTTTTTTTATAGTTACTATTTTCTTAAATCTATTTAGGTTTGCGTTCAAGAGACATTACAAAAAATAAAAAAAATATTTCGTAACAAAAAAAAAAGGTACTTAGTACTTTCCCAAAGTAGCTGCCTTTATTACATACGACACGGTTCAAAAAACGAAACCGTTAAACAAAAACATAAATAATAGAAAAACTAAAATAAGAGAACAGAAAAGGCAAAAAAATAATAATGATATAAAGGATATTTATGCATATATGTTATATAAATGGGTATATTATATAAATGTGAATTTAAAGGCTAAAATGGTTAAACTAAACCATTTCCTAACTCGTCCCGAGTTCCGGTCCGAAATGCCGCCAGATCCCGTTCCGATCTTCAATAAGGTGCGAACCGGCGCGGTGAGGATCCGCGAGCTCCCATTCTGAACAAAACAATATTATTATAATTAAAATATTCAGCTAACATTGGATTATTTGTAGGATTACGTTGCAAAATGTACTTTAAAAATACAAACAGAACCCCGGTTATAACCGGTCTCAAAATATAGAAATAAACACGCTATGATATAATTGAATAAATAAATACAAAATTGGGTACCAAAACAGAATAATCATTTAAACTGATCAAGGTTTCACATTCACTTCAGAATGTCGGAAAATGTTCGGAAAAATCTCTAGGAAATCCAGGCCTTTCCTCACTCAACTTATCAATGGAAGGGCGCTAAAGCATTTTTTTCATCATATGGTTAAAGCAATATTAATAGGACAAATGCAGCACAGAAACAATAGTCCTTGACTTCAAAAGTAAAGAACAGTAATATTAAGAACAATTCTAATAAATAGAAATGGTACTCGAATACTTCTAAGATCGAAAATCTTCGATAAGGCACGGCAAAGCTTGGGTAGTTACGAAAAACATAAAAATGGTAATTTGTTCATAGTACAAACTGAGTGTTATTTATTCGTTTTTTGGGTAAAAATAATATAAATCAGATGGACATTTATCAGTGAAATATATGGGCATATTTTTTTGGTTTCTAACATGATTAAGTATCATCTTAATCCATTTTTTTAAATGTAATTTTTAAACTCGGAAAACAGAAATGGACAGGTGGCGTCGTCTATGTGATTACTCGTGATCTCATCTATATTCAGAGTAAATTTTCTAGAACAACTGAAATCTATTCGTCAAAGTTGCAAGATTAGTCATGTCTCCTGTCTCGGCCAATGAACTTCAAACCTGTTCATATATCTGTACCCCCGGTTAATATGTGGTTAACTCGACTTACACTGAAAATGAGTCAGGTCCACCACTGGGTAGTAAAAGGCGATTTTTACATTAGGGTATAAATTGCTAAGTCAGAAACCAGAGTGGTGGGGAGATATCGCTTTGTGAATTCCTCAAACGGCCGACTTTTGGAAGGTAAATCAAACTTTGAAACTTCTCTCCTGAAAAAATGGAATTTTTGACTTAACCACATACTCACCGGGGGTATATTATCGTTTGCTCAGAATTCAGTGTAAGTCAATCAGAATTCAATTTTTTTTTTTAGCTTTTAGCCACATTAACCTCTAACGGCCATTAAGAAGAAGTAAACATTTATTTATAAGAAGATAATGAACGTTCTTTATTATTATTGCAAATTTAATATTTTTAAGTGTAAATTTCCCTATTTCCACTTGCCTCTGAATAACTCATGTGATATAATCTAAATCTAGCCCACCCAGGAATTTCCCCAAAGGAAAATTTAAGTAAAAAAGAACTACAATCAAAGCAGTCAATGTGAATCAGCACAGATGAAATCTGCAAACGCAATTGCACCAAGAAGGTTTAGTAGTTTGTGATATATAATGCATTTTTATACATTCATCTTTTTATCAATGTTCTTATTAGATCGTTTTTATTGATATTCAGAAGATTCCGTGAGTATTCGTAACGAATTAATTGTACGAGTCATACACAAAAAGTAGACATTACTACGGGAACATAGACAATATATGAATAAGAATAGAAGAAATAAAAGTAATAAATACATATAACAAATAGAAAGTGAATACAATAAAATAAATACATCAATAAACACAGTACTGAATTTAATAACCAACGAACCGCAAAGGGATACTTTTACTAACTACATTCAACAAATCGCAATATCAGGCAATGATATGCATGTTGATACCAACGATTTCAAAACTCTTGGCGCCCCTAGTTTTAAATACATTCAAAAGAATATTAAAAATTGTTTTGAACCCGGAACTATGGAGGGAGATACTGACATTACAAATACCAATGAAGGAATCCGATGGTTGCCCATAGCTGCTCTATAGCCTATAGTACGTAAGGGTTGGTTGAACTGAACTCACCTGTACCTGTCGGGGGACCGTCTGCCAAAAGGCTGGTAGTCAGAACCGTCCTCGTAGTCCCGGCCATAGTCCCTGCTGGACCTGGTCAGATGAGGCGGGGGAGGTGGAGGGTAATCCCGGGGAGGGCCTCCTCGCTCCCGGGGGCCCAGAGGAGGCGGTGGAGGGGGCGGGTACCGCCGATCTCCCACACGATCATCGTCGAACATCCGCCCGAACGGGGGCCGCTCGTAGTACCGGTCGTAGTAGCTGTCCTGGTTAAGAAAAAAATAAAAATTCAATACAAGAATGAAAATGTTCATACAATCAACTCAGTTAAAGTATAAACAACAAAAAATGGAAGCCAATTTTTCACATATCCCCCTTCTCCCAAATTTGATATAGCATCCATACTTACACTACTAAAACTGAGAGAATCTTTTGAATATATTTCATCTTAAAACGTAGGCTAACAATAATAAATGGAATAAAATACTGTATCTGAGGAAGGAATAAGGATACCTTAGATTTTCCAAAAGGAGGTTCTCCTGCAAGGAGCCGGTCCCTGACGAAGGGAGGAGGGGGTGGAGGTGGGTAGGGGTCCCTCATTCCCGGGCCGATCAGTCTGTCTCGGTAGCTCCTGTCTGGGCCCATCCGGCTAGACCACCACAAATATAGTTAGTATATGTTAATTTTAAATTACATATCTCTACTGTACTAATGGTACATACCCTCCAGCCTTGGGACATTCCTTCGACCAATGACCGCCTTTTCCACACCTGAAAATGCATAGGTTCATCAGTAGAGATATTCACAGTTAATTGTACTAACAATTTTCAGAGTTATCAAGTTTACAAAGAGAAATAGAGTATATATTACCACTTTTCATTCTGATTAAACAATATTACTGTCTGTCCACGATTTGTAGGCGCAGCGGTACGTTAAGTGGGGAAATGAGGGGTTTGCATGAGAAAAGTGGACCTTTGATGGGTGGGGGGAGGGGAGTTCTACGTTCTATTACCTTTTTCTAAAAGGTTTAACGGGAGCCACCGTATGTTATCAAACAAGGGAAAAAAATCAACATTTTCAGGCTAGGTAATAACCAGACAGCTAGCTCAATCTGATGAGTAGGAACAGGGAGCGTCAATCGCGCCATCTAAATGCGGGAGACAGTAGACTAGGAGATATATAAATTAGTCTTTAGTTACAGATTGAAGCGATAGTTTCTTCATTTTTGATTAGGGGCTTGACAATGAAAATAAATTATACATAAAGACTGGAACCTCAAGCGATAGTCCCGAAGCTTTGCGATTGAGGCACACCTTAACATCCCCTACCCTAGGTCAATAAAGCTAAGTCAAGTTCATGTCCACCAGTGCGACAAAAGTCACAACAATTAACAACTTATATAATGGGCTTTTTTATATTGGGCGCTTGAGTGCTTTATTTTCTGAAGTAAAGTCTTTTGTTCTTTTGTCGAATGGAGTAGTAACGATTAGAAGAAAAATGTGAAAAGATACTAAAACTCACCGATAGCATTGCTCAGGATCACCCATGCCTGGTCTCTGACGGACTCGGCTGGTCGAAACTTGCACTTTCATTGGTTGTCCTTCTACTTCAAAACCATTCAAATCTTTGATGCACGTGTTGATATCAGTTGTATCAATATGCTACAAAAATAATTAATAGTAAAGGAAAAGTGAAAATGGAAACAAATAGTAGGTAGAGTATCAGAGAAAATAATACTTACAACGAAGCCGTAGTTGCGTACAATATCACATTCAACCACGGTACCATACTTGGCAAATACACCCCGCACTTGACTAGCTTTCACATTATCTGCCAGATTCCCAACAAATATTTTAGTGGTGGGTGTATTTGGCCCTTTACGACTAGTTGCCGCTTCCACTTTCAATGGCTGTTCATTCACTATGTACCCATTTAAATTTTGGATTGCGTCTCGACCATTTTCTTCATTTTCCATGTGCTAAAGTCACAACCATAAAACAACCAATTACGTCAAACAAGAGAAAAACAAAAAAAAATTAAATCAATTTCAGTAGCAGTGAAAAAAATATATTTAAAATTAGCTAAAAAAAAAAGCAAAAAGTTATGTAATCGGTCCGACATTCGATTTAGGGTTTTCACCGGAGTTTCATATTTTATCCGGACTCAAAAACTGAAAAAAATAAATGTATATTTCTGTATGTGGAAACGATAAATCTACGTTCTAGAAATTTTATATGTATCCCGAACTCCATAAGGACGACCCCTATTGATCTTAAGCCAAAACGGGCGAAGAGAAGAGGGGAGCGAAGAGGGGCCCAAATAAAAATCTTCAATAACTGCCGACGTAATGAATATATCAAAATGAAAAATTATAATTAAATTCAAAAACCCATAATTAATTTTCCGTGAAATCGGTCTACGGGTAAGAGGGATCAGACGAGGAGGCTCGACTCACAAACCCTAATAATGCCGATGTAATTAATGTATCAACACAATATTTGAGGATTCAGAAGCCGTCTAAATTGTTATTCAACTCGAACATCGTACAGGGTCGGGACCATCGCTTAACGTCTCACCCGAAAGACTTTTTCACCATTAAACCCCAGTTCTATCAATTTGACAGAAAGCACATTTGAACGATTCAAAAAATGTTCATTTGCTCACGATGTAGACGGAAATAAAAAGTTTCAGAACGCGGCCAAATTTATATACTCATCACCAAGACTTCTCAAACAATTTTCAGCGCACTTTCGCTTTAACCGTAATTGTTACCACTTATGAAATTACCCATCTATCGAGTCACCGCGTTCACAGAAACTTTTTCATTTTTGAAAACAGGGATCGGAAAAACATTCAATTCTAATATAACACCCCCTAAACTAAGCAATTTTTTCCCATTTGCTCAAATTTTACTTTTTCGTACCTATGTGCTTGTTTTTTTTTTTTAGCTCATGAAATACCTTAGCATTTAATATTTTTCAAATATGAACAGTGTCCTAGAATGCATATTTTTCAAAATGACTTACCACAAAACCATAGTTCTTGACAACATCGCATTCAACTACTTTCCCATATTTTTCAAATAAAGGTTTGATGTCTGCAATTTGGGTCTTGTCAGATAAGTTACCCACAAATATTTTAAAAGTCCCCACGCTACTAACAGGCATTGTAGGTCCTTCAACTAGAAAAAAAAATATATATACATATTTATTTTTAATTATAAGCCTAAATGAAATATTTCTAGTCCTAACAGTTTTTAGGTCGCACACTATATAACGCAGCCCTGACAATAGATTGCTCGAAAAAAAAAAAAATAAATAAAAAGGAAGTCATAATGGACAAACCAGTGATAGGATCCATTTCCTAAAAATAAATAAATATTAAGAGAATTCTTAAGAAAAGCGAATATGAACAAAGCAATGAATGTATTCTTACATTGACACAATATGTAAAAAAGGCCACTCAAAATTGAAATTGAAAAAACATAAACATATTAGAAAATAGTATAAAAAAAACAACAAAAAAAAAACTTATTCATAAAACATCTGAGGTAAGAACAAATCCTTGGAAAGAAAATACGTTCTAACTACACCACTGGTTGCCGGGTCGATTACCAATCTCAACTTTGAACATCAGGGTTCGTTTCACTTTGATTACATTTACAAACAGATTAGATGATACCATTCGTTACGCAAAAACAAAATAAAAACGAAGAGTCAAGTAACTTACCCTCAATTCTCTGAAAATGATCTCGACCACTAATCAGTACTAGACGCCAAATGAGATAAAATGGCGGATGTACCAAGTTACAAGCGACATCTATTTTGTGAAAAATATAAATGTATAACTTTAATTAACATGCGAAATATGAATAGTTTACCTGGGAAAAAATAAAATGAAAGCTGACCCTTCTACATTAGAGACAGAAAATCTAATAAGAAAACTTTAGGACAAATATTATGTAAAATTTTAAGAAATCCATCTTACCCAAAATAAAAAATTCACCAAAAAGGAAGAAAAATTGAACTGGCTTTAAAAAACAAAAAAATTAAATAAATTACAGTGTTATTTCATATGATATATGTAATTTATATTTTTAATTTTTTTTTTTTAACTGCTGATTAATTCAAAAAAAATGTTATTACAATAACGTCCACAGGTCAACTATTGTTTATATTTTTCTTTGCAACTTCATTATGAAAAGGTAAATGCTACATTAATTCAATAGAAGAGAAACTATTTCCCAAGTTTCTCAGCTTGCTCATACCACGGGTGGGGGGGGACGAACAGAGCATTCGCGCGGCGAAACCCCGTTGACCATGGATTGAAAACTATTGCGGTGCAGTGTTACAAAAAATATATATATATTCTTTTCAGTTATTTGGATTTAACGTCCGTACGTTCTCCATGCAGTATATAACTATGAAAGGCGGTCATACGTATTATGAAGATAGCCTAATCTCAAGAAGTTATTAAAAAAAATGTTATTTATTCATATTGATTCCGCCCAGGTCGACCAAAAGAGGGGAAGATATTCGCTCACTCCGACGGATATTTAAATTAAATAACGAATTATTCATTACAAAATAAGAACTGCATTGCATTTTTATTGTATTTTCAATTGAAACATATTTCCAAAACTATTATAATATATAATGACTAGGGACCCCCAATAATTTCATATGACTAGGGACCCCCAATAATTTCAAAGTATTATATTTATCATAAGTTCCATTCGTTCATAAAAATGAACCCTGATTTAACTTTAGTACTTCACGTCAATTACCCTTAACAAATAGATCATTGTTATTCATGTATTCATTTGTACATAACATTACACCCCTTAACATTACCCTGATTATCATTTATCATGAAGTTCCAACTCAGTTTTCTGGACAGCAAAATATCCCGAGTAAAACATAATATAGTTCATTACAGATATATAGGCTGATAGGATAGATGAGCTTACGATGAAAACCTCCCATTAATTATAAAATACAATTCTGGAATACCAAACTGCCTTGCCCTTATCTTTCCTGATTGAATGTTAGCAATTCATAAACAATATCTGGAAAACTGATACATCAATACAATATCGCCAACTCACTTGAAATTTTTCTCAAATTTATTTTAGTAATTTCCTGAAATATATTAACGAAAATCCCATTCCAGGGCAAACTAAATACTTTATTCGGTGATTACCGTTCGCTACATAACAATATGGGTGATGTTTCTCTACTCCGTCCATTTTCCGCCAAAATCGAACAAGTTCAAGTTAGAATTAATGACTCACCAATATATTTCATACTTGGAGCTCATCCTTTCAAGAGCTGTCATGAATATAGAATGTTTCTACACCAAACCTGTCGATGCAAACTCCGGGGGTGATACTGAATAAGACCAACACCTTATCAACCGATAAAAAAATTCTCTTCGCAGAAACATAAGTAAAATAAGTCCGTGCACTCAGCAACTGGGTAGTTACGGATTTCCACGGTAGTTCCCAACTTTCTTCCTTTTCTCTGACAAGTGTATCTATCCCACCTCTGCGTTGATGAGCAAGAAAACCGACTCATAACTTCCCTAATACTTCGTAAAGCTGGGGAAGTAATATACATAAACTTAGTGCTTGTAACGTTGCATTGTTAGACCGGCTTGGGACTGGTACCGACGGATGGCGCCAGTAGCTCAGTGGTATGCGTGCCGGATGGGACGTTAAGCGATGGTCCCGAGCCTGTACGATGTCAGGTACTCGTTAAAGACCCCTGCCCTAGGTGAATGAAAATTTTGGACTCCCACAGTAGAGTCGGGCTCATGTCCACCAGAGTTACGGAAGAGCGCTCTGGTAGCAGGCGACATGACCTCGTAAAGCCCGGGCATGAGACCAATATGTGTTTCACTTTATTGTGTCATAAATCCTGTGCCCAATGGACATCCAGTCTTCATCTACAAATGTGACTAGTAAAAAAAATATCAACTACCGTTAAGTGCCCGAACCCTCTCTTCTACTTCTATGATTCTGAAATCACTATTCTGAAAAACCTATTCTCGTAGGCAGATTCAAAATATGAATGTGGTTGAAATGTGCTCCATTATTTTCCCAATACACAAAAGAAGCTGAAAACAATTTTTATGGTCCTTGTTTCATCTGAAAAGGATGACTCAAAATAGTTTTCAATGTCCAATGTAGACAGCAACCATCCCCTTTCAGTTTTATTTACAAAGATGTTACAATATAAGTATACAAGTCATTATGCAAGATAGGAGGGCAGTTACTTAAAAGTTTTGGTATACATGCTACCCTAAACCTAGCAACGCTTCTGTCCTCTAAAAAAGAAGAGAAAGGGAAAAAAAAGAACAATAAAATTTCAGAAATAATTTATATTTTATATTAAAATACTATCTTCAGCATAATGGATGGAAAAGAATAAGGCATAGCTGTTTTTCCTTACTCAGAATACACCAAAATCTGCGCATCAGTGAAATTTGTTTTCAAAAACAACTTCCAACATTTCCATCCACCTGGCCAGCTTTCTTTATATTTTTTTTTGTTTGTAAAAATATCCTCAGTCTATAATTCATACAATTTCTTATTCAACTTCTTGCCCAATCATTCAGGAGGTAGGAGTCTTCGCTCACATCTTCCCAAAAATGATTCTTGTTTTGCCTCGAATCCAGCGCCCTGCCATCATGACATCTTGTTCGAATTGCCAAGGTCAAAAAGGTTACACCTTTAAACAATGATCCAGTCACCTGAAATTGTAATACGAACATTACTAATAACAAAATTAAGCTATATAGGTTCGTGGTAAGCACCACTACATCAATCATGCAATTCAAGCAGGGATTTTGCTACAGCCCCCCCCCAATTACTTCATTGTATTTTCACAATACTTTGAATCAGTTATTAATTATGGTATGAATCAAAATGCCCAATTTAATTCTTAACAAACCTTTGTATTACCATTATTTTGTTGCAAGTTAATCAACAAAAAGAATTAGGTTGAATACAAAAAATTATTTTTTTCTGTAAACAAAAAATAAAAGTGATATGCACCACGGTTAGGATTTACATTTTTCAAGTTTGTTTATATTATTGTAAAATCAATTGTTATGGGTCATCTCATCTTGGTGAAAAACCATCTTTCAAATTCAAAATCAAGGGAGATATGGCATATCTCTAAAACATAATTGTGGATGGTGAGAAGTCCTATCCATAAGCTCGTGGGTAGGGTAATGGGAATCAGAACACCAATCAAGCATTTTTAGCAAAATCCCTGTTAATAACCACACTGAAATAGATTCACTAGATTGATTTAGCAAATATTGGGGAGAAAGGCCAGCTGTCTTTTAATGTTTTCCCTTTGAAGCGTACTGAGGTTATCAAAACACTATACACATTTTACTTTTAACTCTAGCCTTACAATAACCGGATAATTCGACCTACGAGAACTTAAAAAACAGTAATTAATAGATAATTTAAGATCCCAGATAAGATCTCTACACAGAGTTATTATGTGTGACTACGACGAAGTCAGCTAACCCGATTTTTTTTTGTTTTTGCTTAAGAGTGTACCTAAACGTCAAAATTCACAGCTAAAAAGAAAAACTTACCGTTTACTTATGAAAACGAAACGATACTTACAACTAGGCCTTTTTAAAATATTAGTTATCATATTTAAAATATTCAGAAATGCGACCAAGGGTATCAAAGCCAAGTAATGTTGCAAATGTCTTTCTAGCTTGCTCACCTTATATCCACTTCGAGATGATAACGGGAGTATTTGGCCCTCAACTTCTCAGCAAGAACATATTTGTATTGGCTGTCATTGGGCACGCCCAGTATGTACAAAATCGGTCATTCAGGACCGGAGATATGAGGTGTCTAAACACGACTTTTATCGTTCTTCATCGGCGTTGACCTATGATTATGGTTCTTAGTACCACAGCTGCACTCTCAACCCAAGATAATAAATGTAACAGGACTTCAGGAAAATTCCTTCACTGCATTTTAGGTGCCAAAAAGACACTGAATTTTATCGCTGAAAAATTAATTAATAGCTTTAGTAAAATATATTTGATAATAAAATTTACCTGAATCTAGTATTTAAAAAAAAAATAAAACTGACACTATTAACTGAATATCGAATGTTATGAAAATTTCAAGAGATTAGTTGTGGTTGAGGGCAAAAATTTCATCCTTTTCAATTGCTGAATAACAATTATATATTTTATGGAACTATATAAAAATAAATATTGTATTAATAATATTTATATATAATTATAAATTTCATAAAACTATAAAACGCGAAACTGGCCCTTCAGAAAAATTCAAATGACTGATCACAAAATCCAACTAAAGAAAAATACATATAACAATTTAGTATTTTCATCTGTTCTGGAACTGAAAATATTAAGGAAAAAATAAAAAATATATACTCTCCAATAATAACCATTCAACATTAAATTACAAAATAGCATTCGAGAAAATCAGGAAAAGAACGGATAACAATTTTCAAACTGACAAAAACAAGAGTACTACTTACATGAAAAAATGATTGTATTCTTAGAGAAAATACTGCGAATGGTTACTATAAAGTAATAGATAAGAGAAGAATGATACTTAAATGTTCTCTTCTCATCCGTCGGCGGTGTTCCGAGAGGGAAATGATCAGAGACCTGCGACGATATGGCCTACCTTGGGGTGAAGGAGCGACGATTACACCATTAGCGGCGACGACGACGACGGCCCTGCGTACGACGGTCCAGCGAATCACGTTTACCGGAGTTAGACCGGAACCACGGACACGCTCACACGGGTACCACCATTTGTTGTGTCCCGCTTCACATTTCTCCTCATTTGTTTCGAAATAGTGGAATAAACAAAAGACAGTAGAGACGTGCTACACATATATATTTTACTCAAAAAACATTTATTTGCTGCCACTTATTACAAACATTAAATATTATGTCATAATTTTAAAAGGTAAAATACACATTTTTTTTTTTTTTTTTGCGGTTGACAAGCTAAAGAAATTATAAAGATAATCGGATCAAAATTGATAAAGTACTCTATGCAGGCACGACCAAACTTACAAATTGCCGGCTTGAAAATTTTTTTCATTAAAATGGAAAAGAAAATAGTACTTATAATATCGATTAATCCTTAAGAATTCTGTGACACGATAAAAACTAATATCGTTCTGCTTGAATTAATAAAGTTAAATAAAAAATTTCAAAAATTCTACACTTCTACTTGTTTTTATTATTATATTTAACACATTTGGTAATATATATTATAAACAATAAGGATGCTACATTCGGCCATTAATAAAACATCTAAAAAATGATAATAATAGTAAAGGTGAAAACTATCTTGTCGAGACTTATATAAGTTATCCGACAGTTCGTATGTAGTATGCGGCGGCGGCGGCCGACGGAGGGGACGAGTGGAGCCCCCGGTCTTCAGTAAGGAGCGAATCGGCGGGGTGAACCTCCGCGGGGTCCCATTCTGAACAAAACAGTAACGATTTTAATGAACGGAAAATATCAGTAGAATATCGATTAATAGAATATATCAACCTGATTCGGGTACATTGAACAGCTTTTCAAGATGAAATCAACGATAACATATTATAAACGAAAAAAAAATAATAATGTAAAAATGTATTTTATTTTTCTAGAACAGGGGTGTCTAGACTAGGCATTAGAGCGGGCCAAAATTCGTTCTTTTTAAGAAATAGCCCGAAACATTCTAATTTGAAATTCAACAAGTTAATGACATTTTTTTTCAACTTAACAGAAACGTTTGTTTCCGGACACATACCGTTTCGCGCACATATCAGCACTTACTTGCAATAAACAGCAAAAGAATTTCAAACGGATGAACTCATTGCGTAAAAATGGGCCGCGTGTCAGACACCCCTACTCTAGATATTATCCAGACAATTCAGGTCGAAAATTGAGAAAAAAAATGTACGTAGGTTTATTTTTTAAAAAGTATGTCAATATAAAATAAAAATATTGTTCACAAATCATGTCTAATAAGAAATGGGTATAAATCAAGCATCAGCTGAAAAGAAAACAGTCAGTTGTCAAGGGAAGGCAGACTAAATCGGGCCCCAAGACAAAACTATCAGTTGACAAAGGAAGGCAGACTAAAACGGGCCCCAAGACAAGACTATCCAAAAAAGGAACCGGTTTGCTGTTGATTCATTCATACCTTATCTATAGAGCAACCATACGTTGCAAAAATAACGGAAACATTAGCACCCTTGTAACGACAATTCTATCACAGATAATGTTTCAAAATAGTTTTATTTATTTCTTTGCTCTAGTGTACTTACCGGCGGTCGTCATATCCGTCACGGTTGTAATCGTCATACATCCCTCGGCTGGAAAACAGAATGCAAAAGAAAATTAGAAAATAGAAGATACTATCGAAACACCCCCACACGTCATAATAAACCTGGGGCAGAATGTAGGACTCACACTGGACGACTACCATTAAACATGAAAATTCACATACGTAATCTCTACAATTACTTTTTGTTACAATTATTGAGTAACTATCTGACTATAGATTAATATCCTAGTTTCCGAAATTACGACACAACAGTGGAAATAATACTGATACAGCAGAGCGTCCCCCAAGCCATTATTTTCGTGCGGAGATACAAGTTAGCCAACTTCCGAGATATACAGCTAATATCTTACATTAGGCACGCTATTCATATTCAATGTTTTCAGAAATGAAATTTTTCACATCTAAATAGGTTTAGTTTTTATTTCTTATAATACCTGAGTACAATCAGCGATGATTGTCGCGACTATTCACAGTAGTATTGCCCCAACACATTAAGTTTACTACATTAATCAATTTTAAAGATTGTTGAAAACATTGAAAAGAGTAGGCGTTAAAATGAAAACTGACATTATTGCAGAGATATTGTGAAATAATTCAAATGAATTTGAAAGAAATAAAACTTGTTTATTTATGATATTGTCTAATTTCACTAACTATATTTACATGGGAATACTTTCGGTATTTCTACCATCCTCAGCCAAAAGCGTCTTATCTCTTATGCTTTTGGCTGAGGATGGTAGAAATACCGAAAGTACTCCCATGTAAATATAGTTAGTGAAATTAGACAATATCATAAATAAACAAGTTTTATTTCTTTCAAGTTCATAGGCGTTAAAAGATGATAAATCTTACCCATATCCACGAGAGGACGAATCAGGAGAGCGCCGACTGAACATAAAGTCGGGCCTGTCAAAACCGCCTCTGCCCAACGGTGGTACTCCAAGAGGGTCTCTAGAGCGAGGGAGTGGGGGTGGTGGTGGGGGCATGTAATCCCTGGAGCGGGGTGGGAGCATATCTCTGGGAGATGGAGGGAACCGTCGGTCGTAGTCACGGTCCTCGTCGAACCGACCCCCGGCCCGATCGTAGTACCTGTCATAGTAGCTGTCCTGAAACACAATCAACCAACACATCATACCTATGTGGCAACACGCATCCAGAACAAATTAATGAATGTTATATGCCTTTAAAAAACATAAAATCTTACAGCGGCAGACACCTCGGATATGTTTGATTATAATAATAGAACTCTAGGGCGCAAGTTGAGACCCAGTTTCACCGCGGGTTTCTGTGAAACACAAAAATGAATACAACCGCAAATGTTCATATGCAGCGTCAAATGACTCAGTTCCTGCCTGCCAATTCAGAAGGTCTGTGTTCGTTCACAGTTTTCACGATGTGAGTTATGAATTTTTACTTTCAACATGAAAGAAAAACTTCTAGAGGCAGTTCGTGGGAGAAAGATGTGTACCACACCAGTCATGGAAACTACATGAGAAGTGGATTTAAATAAGGATGAATCCTCCGTGGGTCCTTCTTTTTTCTAAATAACTGCTTGATAAAATAAAATATAAAGTTGCAATTACTTCGTCGTCGTAATCTTCAGAATCAGATTCTGAACTTAACATACAATTTGCAAATATTGCACTCATCGCACACATGATCAACACACAGCGGGGATAGAACTGCACCATCAACTTTCGCTCTCCCCTGCGCGCAGTTCATTCAGATCCTGTTTCACCCTGCGTAACCTCACCGGAATGCGTCTCAACTTGCGCCCTGCCTTACAGTACATTGTGAATGTATATTCAGTGAGTTTCGCCACTAGAAATTCTTACAATTCCTTTAATTAAATTCTCCAAGCCTATATGTCCAACATTACGTCCATTCTGAATACAAATTGACTAAATAACGTGAAGTACTTAAATTCATTAGGCTTGGCCTGCAGTGTACGATACAGCTCAAGTGTAAAGTCCGCCGATAGTCATTGCTACCTCTTCTTTTTTATGATAAATCCGCTCAAATTGATAATTTTTGACAGGAATACTCATGTATTTATTATAATTTACTTAAACAAATGTTTTTATTACAAAAAAAAAATATATATATATATATACATACATAACGACCCCTCCAGCCGCCAAACCTTGTGTCTAGCTACACGTATCCTAACCTACAACGCTGATCACAACACATTACGAAAAGGACATGCGTAAAGTTGTGGCATATGACAGACAATTCTCTTATCCAAGGCATTCTCGGGAACTATAGCTAGTTCATTCATTTATTACCTTTGGTTTTCCACCGAAGGGTTCTCCTCCCATCATCCTGTCGCGCATGAAGTGAGGCGGTGGTGGTGGAGGGTACGGGTCCCTCGGACCTCCGAACATTCTATCTCTGAACCCACGGTCCGGACCTGGCCTGCAACAACACATCACATATACGCAGGTTAGCTAATATTAATACCAACCAACAATAAAAATAGTCTCAAATATTCATTTAAAAACAAAAAAAAAATTAATTAATCGCGAGAGAAGTCGCGTTTTACAATAACTAAATAAATTTATATTTAGTAAATTTTACTGAAGACCTACCCGCCGGCTTTAGGACACTCCTTCGACCAATGCCCACCTCGCCCGCACCTTAAGACAAAAAAAGAGGAAAAGACTTTACTAAAAATCATATTAAAAGAACAAAAGAAACATAAAAAAAAGAGAAAACAAAAGGCCGCTATATAACCGCTGAAGACGATCGCGACTACACTTGATTCGAACCACAAACGGGTTCAGTGATGGGACCATAGAATCAGTGATTCATCATGAGAACTTGTAATTCAACGAAATAAAACATCGGATTTATTTACGTTTACAGGGAATCCGTTAAAAGTACGAATTAGATCCCCTGGTGCTACATAAATGCGATTTCTGACGGAAATGATTAACGAAAAATCTAAACGTAATATAGTCGGATTGTATTTTTAACGAATATTTACGCATTACCTAGTTGCTTGTGTCAAATCGCAAAAAGTAATTGGAGAAAAAAAATATATACACATACATATATGCATTAAAAAAAAAAGAAAAAAAAAAGATGCATGCTGAGAGGGAAACAAGTAGTTTCGGAATATGATTTTCAGAATTAAAATTGAAGACTTGTATCAAGAATTTAAAAAAAATACATTGAAGGAAAACTGGAGGAAAGGGAAAAAATAGAGAGTAGAAATATATACAACTATTCTCCTTCTGGAGGAACTGTAAAATGCTAATTATGAAAAAAATGAATAAAGAAAGAATAGAAGTATGAACATTTGATCGGATTGGAGGGAGAGTGAGCCCATCACAAATAGCCGCTCCCCTTCAGCGATTAGACGGGCTGAATAAAGCCGGCATCACCTACCTGTAGCACTGCTCTGGATCCCCCATTCCTGGTCTCTGTCGCACACGGCTCGTTGACACCTGCACCTTCATCGCCTGCCCTTCCAGTTCGAACCCGTCCAGTTCCTTGATAACATTGTTAACATCCGCAGACGCAATATGCTAGAGGGGAAAATAGATGACTTGCGTCACGTTATATTGATAATAAAAAATTCTACAATAGGTACAAACACACAAAAAAAACACACAAGCTTTTTCGCATGCAAACCTATTTTCAATTATTGTTCAACCACCATCTGTACTTTGTTGAGCGGAAACGTTTTTGTTATTAATAATTTTGTAATAAATAAAATGTAAAAAGTTTTTTTTTTTTTTTTTTTTTTCGAAGGGTACTAATATAGTACTATCGAAGAAGGTTTAATAATTTTTTTTTTTTGTAAATGATAACCCATTCACTACTAATATCCGGACTTGCCGTGATCGTGGGCTAATATCTATCCACCTTGTCAGATAGTAGCGATACCTACCAGACATTAGTGAATTCGTACTACTCATGGTGACCGAAAGATTGCAAGCTTGTCGCAAAAAAAAAAAAAAAAAAAAAAAATTTTGAACCTAAATAGTAGTGCCATCTGCTAACTATCTATGGGTACTCTATTACCAATGATTATTAACAAATTTCTGGCTTATTCGCATCACAAAAAAAAATAAATAAAATAAAATTAAAAAACATTTTTAACCCTGTCATTGTTTGAAATAAAAAACAGCGTGTCATTATATGATACATGTAAATAAACCCTATTTAAGAGTTATAAAATGAGCCCACCCCATCCTCATGGCTGCAAAACATTATATTGAGTTACATCTATTTGAGACATCCAAAACACTCCCAATTTTGAACTTTTCCCGCTACAATTGGTATCCCTGTCTAATGATCGGTTAAAAACATTTGTACTTTTTCTATTCTGAAAAAGTGAGAGACAAGGTCCAGACTTGATATGGATAAGACCTGCCTGAGATCTCTGGATCGAATGTGTTGTTTAGTGCAGGAGATCTCTGCAGATTGTTATTCCCTTCTATAATATCAACCATATTTCAAAGACAAATCAAGAAAGTCTTGCCAAAGAAGTTTGTAACACAAGACAGATAATAGTGAGCGCCTTCATACATATTTGTCTGTAGAGCTACCGTAAACCAGAGCTCATGAAGGTGTGTATGATGCATCGGTCAAAGAAATTAAATGTTGAAAAAAAAATTATAAAAACTTACAACAAATCCATAATTTCTGACGATGTCACACTCAACAACTGTTCCATATTTGGAGAAGAGAGCCCTAACTTGATTAGCCTTGACCCCATCAGCCAAATTACCGACGAACATCTTAGTTGTGGGAGTATTTGGACCCTTTCTGCTAGTGGCAGCCTCTACTTTCATTGGCTGTCCGTTTACAATGTATCCATTCAAATTTTGTATAGCATCACGGCCTGATTCTTCATTTTCCATGTGCTACAATTCAAGAGAAGTATATAACAATATTTGGTACAAAAGTAGAGAGCAGGAGTTCTGGTAATACCTCATACAGTTAATTTAAAGGATTATTTTGCCTAAATCATTCATTTCAATATTAGACAAACACTGCAAATTCTCATAGGCTATCCAGTAAAAAATTTAGAAAGAAAAAATAATATGCAGCCCTTTTCAACTATCTGCCCGATCCGGATATATGATTATATATTACTTTCAAGCAGGGACTGAAGAAAAGTTCAGGGAGAAAACAAAATATGTACACACAAGAGTTCCGCAGTAGAACGAAATTAAAAAAAAAAGTTGGGAAATCATCACCCATGTACTTCCCTAATGCGAATTAACTATTAAGAACTACGTTTCCACATTGCCCTGTGCAATCTGCCGATTTTGTTAAAAATCAATAGGTGTCTCAGTGACTTTGGAATGCCCATACTACATTTCGAGTAGATACTTTCATAACATCGGCATTTATTAGTTTTCTCGGAACTTTATTCCAATCATTACTTTTGATTCACTTGTTATTACCCTGTAAACCTACGAAAGGTAGATAGAAGTTATATCCAGATCTCCTGCGATATATATTAATTTAACATATTCGTAAAATAATATATATATATATATATATATATATATATAAACTTACCACAAATCCATAATTTTTAACCACGTCACACTCTACTACTTTACCATATTTCTCGAAAAGCGGTTTAATCTCTGGAGTTTTAGTAGCGTCGGTTAAATTTCCAACGAAGATTTTAAACGTCCCCACACTACTGACAGGCATCTTTGGAACTGAAAACAGAGTATAATTAAGTAGAAATATTTTCTAAAATACGTATAGATAAAAATGTGCTAGAGGGAAAACAGTTGATTAATGGGGTCAATGGCCATACTTTTGACCCAACCCCGAATAATAATAGCATCAAATGCTTACATTTCTGCTCAAAAAGCAGGTTACTTGATAGTTTGGATCAACTTGAAGTAAAAAAATGAATAAAATAAATAACATGTATATGATTGACATTTATTTCAACTACTCCCCCCTTGTTAACACATAAGAACCAGTTCTCCTTCTGCATATTTATGTATTTAGGGGTTAATTGTGTTCCATATATCAATCGTAGTCAATATTTATTATCACTATTTGATATTATCATATTGCTACAATTTAATTTTCTTTTTATTGCAAACTTGTCAGTGTATTGCACCAGACTGATGGTGTAATGTCAAAACCAATATTTCTTGAATAACTATCGTTCAGTGAAATATACAATATTTCATGAAATTGTTTCCCTCATTCCATAAGACATGATTTTGAGAGAAAGAAAAACCTGTCAATAAGTTTCAACTAATATTCCCCACGGAAGGCTGTAAGTGCTAATATCAAACCATGTACCTAAATCCTTATTATGGTTTGATGTGAGGGGTAGCAGGATCTCGAAGTGGTGGAGACATTTTCAAGGAAACTTGCATGAAATAAGAATATACTTCCGGAACCCCTGTCCTCTGAATTACAATTTTCTTCAAGCTCGGTAAGAAACGATGAAACCTTTAAATAGTAGCATAAGTCGGTTCCTAAATAGAGGAGTAATGCCACGGCTAAGGTGGAACTTTGGAATGTTCACTAATATAAAACGATATATAAAATGTAGCGTAATATATCGTGTAACGACACGGCATGCTGGTAAATTTCCAACTACATTTTTCAATAAAAAAAATTTTCCTCGGCAGTGTTTCGAACCCACAATCTTGAGCTTAGTAAGCAATCACGTATATCACTGAGCTACCAGTGCCCTCTTCAATGATTCACTTGAGACAACATTAAAAGACAAATTCCATTCGTTCCAGTAAAATTTGACTATCATTTAACTAGTAATACTAAATTTCGATGACTGGACAAAATACATACATCAAGCCAGCAAATAAAACGAATGTAACTTTGGGGTAGACTGGTATCCCAGCCGAGTATGAGGGGGCTTCAGGGCTCAGATACCTCAGGCTTTTTAGGAGTGTACCCCAAGCGAGATATGTATGCATTGTTGAAACATTTCCAATGAAAGAAGCCAACATAAAGGATCTTCCTCCGGAAATATATTTAAAAAAATACCTACATAATATAATTCTCAAAGAAAAACAAATGACCGCGCTTTCAATATTAAGATATTTTATTGCGCAATAGAATGATACGAACTTTGTAATGAACCTACAAAAATCAAAATGGCCGACCGACCATTAAGGCGTCTACTTGAGGTGAAAATGAATAAATCAATAACATGACGAACATCTTCAAGTAAAAAATTATAGCCCTAACGTTACAACTAGAATGAATATAAAATATAAGTAATTTCAGGTCCCCTGTAAGTGCCATCAGCATAAACCATAGAAGAAAAAAAAAAGTTCTCTATTACAAAATATGGTTAAACAAACAATATATTAAATTAAGACTATTCATTAAATATGAAACGTAGAATTCCGCTTAAAGCAAACTGAACACACCCTATAAATTTACACGCAATATAGACTAGACGTTCCTTCATACCAGCTACTTACAAACACAACTAAATTTAATCAGAACTATAATGTACTACATTATATTTCTTTAATTTTCTGATATCAACAAATTAAAAAGCACATAAAAACTAAAACGCTATTTCACATATTGTTTAAGTTTAAAGAATAAGCAACAAGACGCATTCCCCAAACCTAAAAAGGTTTCAGAAAGTAAAAAAAAAAATACATTTAACAGAATATTTACCTTGTTCTTCCAGCAGAAAAATCAATATTATATACTTTGGTCAAATTCTATTTAAAATTAACTGACAAAACACCGTAATGTAAAGAGACGCGGCCGGCCAGAATTATAAAATGGCGTCAAGAGATGAGAAAACGACAACGCCAACCAACTAATGCCTTCTAGATTTCTCTAGTAAATGTTTTTATTGAAGTTAAATGAATGAAAAAAACTATGAATCAATTTAAATAATAAATTATATAATATATTACATAAATGCAGTTAAGAAAGATATTTAAGCAGCACGACGACCTTGTATTTTTTTTTTCTTTAACAACTATTTCATCGAAGTTTTATCATGAAGAAAATAAAAAATTGTTTTTCAGTGTATAAAAACAAATTTAATTGCAAATTTCAGGCATCATGTATATCACTAAAAGGTTGACTGACGTTTTTAGTAAGCAATGGACTGTGACGTCCCTCTGTAACACCCTAGCCCGCTAAATTAAGGCAGTATGCCTTCTTTGGGAACAATCTTTAAAGGAAAAAAGCTTTTTAATTTAATTTAATTAAAATTATAATTTTGTAGTTCAGAGTTTTAAAAAAAAGTACACTTTATCAACTTATAATTTTAATTTTTGAGTTGCTTATCAGCACTACTCTCTATTATTTGGCTTTTTTTTAGTTTCGGCCGAGGCCATTAGGTTTGTTTTCTGGAAGGTAAAAAAAACCTTGAGCATGCCCTCCTTCGGTTGGAACGTTGAGCGATGGTCCAGAGCCTGTACTATGTCAGTCACTCGTTAAAGACCTCTTCCCTCGATTACTAAATCTAGGTAGGCAAAATTTAGGATTCCAACAGAAAAGTCGGGCTCAAATCGAAGAAGGATAAGTGCAGTATGCGATATGACCGCTTAGTTGACGCCCGGGTAATTAAGAGTAGTTACTCTACAATGATTTTTCGAAAACACCCTTTTTTCCCTTCACAAAATACAGATAATGGTAATAATCAGCTGAACAATAATTGAGGGTAGATGTACGTACGAGGGGTTTTGCTAACTGACCAAAACTATTTGTCTTGTACTTAAATAAGTAAATTTGCCGCTTAATACTAAAAATGTGTAAAAATAAGTTTTAACTTGAATCCAGTTCACTTCTTTCAACCATGTAAGACAAAAGCTGACAAAGGTCCTTCATTACTTCACAGGACTTTTTGTTTGGCAGTGCATCCATGACCGTCATTAGTGACAGGCAGGCCTTGTCAAAGCTATCACCTACCTTTTCCCAGAGAAATTAAATATTGTGCATTCGTAAAAATATATAGATGGCTAACTCTTAAAACCACTGTTTGTTTCACTAATACATTTTGTGAGGTGACTACATGTGTCTATTTTTACTTCCCCAACTATACGAAGTATAGGGGAAGTTATGTAATCAGTCATAAATTTCAAGTTGAGTTCACAACAGAATGTCATGTTTTCCGACATCCTAATTCCAAAAGTAAGATGAAAAATGCGGACTTAACTATAAACAATTGTCTGAGAATCACCCGTAATATAGTTCCCCAAAACGAATTAATCATTTAAAGTTTCGCTCCCCCTCCAAGACAAGTAGACCGTTTGTGCTAATAATCAGTAGTTGACTTGCATAGGAGAGTTCTAAATCCTCATACCAAATGTGTCGACAAATTCATTACATCGGCAATTATTGGGGGTTTTGAGTCTAGTCCCCCTTCTCTTCGACTGAACCCGCGGAAAAGTGATTGTTCTTATAGGATTTTGAATTTACATGACATTTTGTGTCGATACATTCATTAACAGTTCAATTACAATTATTAAAGTTTTCGTGTTAAGCCTCCCCGCTAATCCCCCCTACTCTTTTGGCGATTGGGTGAAAATCAATGTGTGTCGTCCTTATGGGGTTATGGATACACATATATAAGTTCGTATCGATACATTATTTCCACTGGGAGTAATCGTGTTCACAGACACAAAATTTTGTTTTCATTATTTGAATCAAGGTGTTGGAAAACATGAAATTCCGGTGAAAATTCAATTTCGAATTTCTGACCGATTACATAACTTCTTTTATAGTTCGTGTAGCTGGGGAAGTAAAAACGTGTGTCTGCATTGTGTGTATGACTGTGAACATGATAACTCCCGATATAGTGAATGTATCGACATGAATTATTATGTTTAACCATAACCCCATTATGATAACACTAACTGATTTTCAGTCAAATCGGCCAAAAGAATGGGGGTTTAAGGGAAGGCTTAACACAAAAACTCTAATAACAGCCGTTGTAATAAGAGAATCGACATGAAATTTCATATTTAAATACCCCATGAGGATGCCACTTATTATTTTCCCGCAAAATCGGATGAAGGGACGGGGAGAGAAGGGCGGCTCAAATAAAAAATCTGAATAATTGACGATGTAGTAGAGACCGGTTGTTTTGGAGGAAGAGCGAAAAGTTAATTGATTACATAGTTCTGGGGAAGTACATTTCCAGTGATTCACCAACAACTTGTTTGTCTTAAAATAACAACCTCAGTAGATCGCAGAATATTTGTGAATGAAGTTCTTCGAGTTGGTTATTAAGACTCGTGCACGGGCTTTAACTCGCCTACTAACAGAGCGCTCTTTCGTCACTCTGGTGGACATGAGCCCCACACTACTATGGGAATCCAAAATTTTGCTTACCTTAAATTTCTATTCATCTAGGATAGGGGTATTTAACGAGTACCTAACATCGTATAGGAACGTTTCATCTGAAGAATGGCTTTAGTTTATCTGTTAACTAAGGGCCTCGGCTGGGTTTTGAAACCGCGATCTTGAGCTTAGTAAGTTAACACGCATACCATTGAGCTACCGGCACCCTCTCAAATTCTTCGATATAAAAATATACAGGGAGGTATCAGAAATACACAATGAAGAAAAATATTTATATACAAGGAACTAAGTATAAATATAATTGCATAAATAAATCTTAAATAAATTACACTAAATATAAAATAACAAACAAAATACTTGAAGCGGATACAATTGTATTCATGTGTGCCTCGTAGGGTGTTATGTAATAACCAACAAAATACAAATGTATTCATGTGTGCCTAGTAGGGCGTTATAAGAGAACCAACAAAAAAATAAATTCAGTAAAAAGGAATAACACAATTCAGTTTCCTTATTCATCTCAACAAATTATTGAACATGGCAGATTATGATAAAACTACTGAAAAATAAAATAAAAAAATAAATAAAATATAAAAGAAAGAATACTATGCGAATGTTTATTGAGGCTTGCTTCGCATTTTTAACGAAACGTATACTTTCATGAACTGGGTATAAAATCATTTTTTTTTCTTATGTAATACAATAACACAGATAAATGACTCCATTAATTTCAGGAGCAGTTAAAATGTAACATTTTCGAGAGAAAATTAACGAATGAATTACCGAATAATGGAGAACATTACATTATTTAATAAATAAAGGATTACATTCTTTAACAAATAATAAATTTGACCTAAAACAAAAAATATAAATAAGATAATAAACGCTTCTTTCAATATTTAAGAAAATAAATAAAATATTGACAAATAAGATTTGACTCTGTAATACCGTTTTAATTTTGTAACATTGTGCAGTAGAATAGCTCCCCATGTCTTTCTGAATGGGTCGATTTGCAATATCAATCGAGTCAGTTGATCCAACAGTAAATTTCTCTTGTTACATAATATATCCCATCTAATTCTCAATATTTTGGCTATTTACTTATCCCTAAATATCTATAGGAAGACATGAGTTGAGAACTGTCATCAAATGAAGGCTGTATCTTAGTTTTAACAAAATAGATAATGTATTTTTCATTTTGTACTTTTTTTAAAACTAAAAAGTGATAAATTGAAAAAAGCTTATTAAAAAAAATAAAGAAGAAGAAAAAAAAGTATCTCAAAGCGATTTTGAACTGATCTATAGCGATGGTCCAGAGTGTTTTCGTGATTGCTATATTAATACTTCCCTATACTAGGTTATAAGTTTAAAAAAAAAAAAAAAAGGAATTAAAAATAACATTTCTTAGAAATGTTGATTAAGATATCTTCTGGAATTAAAATTCCAGTAATAATCCATATTAGTTTCAAAATTGTACTAAAGATTTTTTAAATTTTATTAAAAGCTATAAAATGACTTATAGTACAACAGAAACCTTGAAAGAGCTGCCGAAATGCGACAAGACTCTTCTACCTAGCCATAATAATCTAAATTCTGGAAATAATTTATATTTTTTATATCACATGAATTTTCGCATAATACAAATAAAATGTAGGGAGAGTAAAACAAAAACAATTTAATAAAACCTTCCAATTATCAAAAATGGTTACTTATAAATTCTAAAGTATGTACTGAAAAACCACATTAACAATTCATTTGTTTCACCTCAATGGCCATTATATTTATAATTTCATTAATATGAAATTTGAACTAATTAAACTAAAATCCCAATGTACTCTTCAAAGAACATTCCATATTACACAATAGAAATAAATGTCACATCGAAAAATTGTATAATTGTGTTGAAGTAAATAATTACAAATGTATTAATTGTTTACCCAATAGTTCAACGGTGATGAAGTTGTTGGGTTTCTAGCAGAAGAAAAATGAAAAACTAATTCGGAAGAAGTGTTTGGTTTAAAACAAGAAACATCCGTGCAAGCAAACTTTGCATAAAGATTCCCATAATCACCATTTATTTCTTCTTGGGAAGTCATATTGGACTGGATACAAGGACAGGTTAAGGGAAACACAGCGGTTACTAATTAACAGAAATATGAGGGTCATGACCATGACGCTCCCCTTTCTGGTGGTCCGATGTTCTGGTTAACGAATTTGATCTTCCTTTTTACAAGAACGATTTTTGTGCAAAGTTTGAAGAAATGCGCCAACGCCTAAATACATAATATATATATAAATACACTAGCAGGTTAGTCCCGGCTTCGCCTATTTAGTGAACATAAATTGCATGATTTTAGAAAAAAAGTTGAAATGTTCAATTGTTTTGAGGCCATAAGAGATACACATTTACCGCCCCCCTACCCACGGGATAAAAAATTCGTGTCCACATGGCTTAGGTAAGATAATTCTAAAGATATGGAATGCCTACGAACTACATCACGAGAATCGATAAAAAAAAACGCTAGCACTCATGTGTTGGCGCCTCCTCCCATGCAACATTTTCAGGTGCCCCATGGTCTTTGAGCCAGGGTGGATAAGAACGCTACGTATGAAATTTCATGAAAATTCAACCAAACGTTAAAGAGCACTCATTTTAAGCGATGATCCCGCCCACAATCCCTCCAACTTCGAAACTTTTTAGATTCCATATAGCTTGTTTCAATCAAGTTTAAGCCTAAAAGGATGCTACATACGAAATTTCATTGAAATCCAATAAAACATTAAAGAGTTTGCAGTCATTTTATGTTTTGGCCCCACCCGTAACTCCTACCGGTTTAGTACTTACTGCGGCAACTTGTTATATAATAATTTGAACACCCCCAAATCGTGTTCAGGGGGCACATTTTATAAAAATATTTCCTATTATTATTGCATACTATCATTTCCATAGTAGTTCCCAACCGGCTGAGCGCACTAGCTGATTTCTAAACGATGAAAGAAACTGAGTGTGTGTACCTTCGTACATGATCAGTTAAATGGGGCCTAAGGATTAAATTTCTTATAATTTCATTGTTCCTTCAAATAACAAACAAGGGTACAAATAAATGACGCTAATATAGTAATACCTAATAACAAAAACATGCGCATTAACTTTTCTTAAAAATGTATATTTCTTGTCCTGGAAGGCCAACAACTAACCCTATTCACTAGTAATTTTAGTAAAAGAGCGCCACTTCTTTTTTTTTACATCCTTCGTTTGACAATTTCATGACTAATAACAATAATTGTAATATAATCATCAGCTTTTATAAATCATGTTAATAAGAATGAAAATACAGTAGGCTTGAAGTTAAATTATTAGACCTTACTTTAGGTCATGAACACTTAAGTCTTATATAAAAAATAATGAAACAGTGACACATTGAACAGTTCAATAGAGGTAAAAAAGAAATTTGAAGTCTATTGTACCATGAAACTAATGTATATTATATTCTAGATTTAAATTAATCTTTTCAACACTTCTAATTCTGGATGAAAAATCCCACACCCATTAACTTTTTTCTATGATTATTCAA
This sequence comes from Aradus depressus, assembly GCA_963662175.1. Lineage (NCBI taxonomy): Eukaryota > Metazoa > Arthropoda > Insecta > Hemiptera > Aradidae > Aradus > Aradus depressus. The sequence goes on from OY759215.1 coordinate 41,108,570, forward strand.
CAGATGCGATAAATTACATCAAAATAAATAATGTGTGGGAATGCTTTTCACATGTTACTATTCAAATTTCCCGATTATGGGAATTATGAGTAATGGAACTTGCTCCTTGCGATTTTCGTCATTGACTAGGATTTTTAAGGACGTTAGTTGATTAATTCAGCACAGCCATTAAAAAAAGATATATGAAATAAAAAATTATCCTTTTCAACTAAACTGCACAACAAATATATTATGGTGTATGAGATATAAAAGGCACTGCAAGTGATTTGTAATAAAAGTTATTGTAACAATTTTACTGTACATAATGAACTTTTTGTCTTTCTTCTTAAGAAATATTGTTGAATGTTAGTCCGTTTCTTCCAGGTCGCTTTCGTCCGAGGATCCATACACAATGGGGTGTGGACAGCGAGGCTTTTGTGAATACTTTAAGCCTACCTCATCAGCTATTTCATTTATTGTATCCAAAGCCTGTCAACAAGATCATTATACATATTGTAAAAAAAAAAATACATTATAACTAATTACATAACATTTCCATTTATATTCCTTCATACTCACATAGTCTAATTGTTCCTTGGTGTGAGCAGCGGAGAGGCAGAAGCGTATTCTTCCCTCCATCAGTGGACTTGCAGGGAAACCTACCCCTACCGTGGCTATTTTACGAGCAGCCAGGCCTCGCACAACGGCACTGCACACAAAAAAAATGCGATTTAACTAAGATATACCATATACCATTTTTATGTGTGATATAGACTAGTTTTCAATAAACTAGTTTTCGATTGTGTATAAATAAAAATGCTTTTTAAACTACAGTGATAGTTAATATAAGACGGCATGGGATAAATTCAACATATTTGAGACAAAAATAGGTCCATTAATGAATTATAAAAAGTGGGCTTGAAAAAACGTTGAGATTTCAACCATCTGTAGCAAGAAACGCTTTTTCTTACAATTTTCAGTGTGAGGATATGAGTGAGTAGGTCAGTTGGTACGTCTAATGCTCTCAGTATGTATCGGAAGCAGGTCTTCCAGTTTTGTAGGTAGATGAGTCCTCCCTTTGTCTCTGTGTAAGTTCGGCGTATCCCTGTGTATTAGCATCCTCAAAATATAAAAGTATTATAATATTATAAATATAAAAACCTGTCTTACCCTATTTTTGAAAATAAGTATACAAGAAGAGGTATCACAGGGGAGTCTTCGTTTCCGTATATAATCACACCCATTTGGTTCAGTCTTTTCCGAAAGTATCTCGTGTTGTGGTGCAACTGTCGTATCCTTCGGATGCCTTAAAATGAGAATATTAATTTTAAAAAACTGGTAAGAGATTCAATTGATTCGTATTAAAGCTAGATGATACGCAAATTTCTTGCCATAAGTCTATGCCACGTACATCTTCTTAAAGAGAGGGTCCTTAAAAAACTTGGAAACTCGCATGGAAATATTCATTTCAACGTTTATCATATGATGTACTCTTTCAGAGCCAATTTTCTTCAAATAGGACAATGTTTTCCACATGCCACATGTGAGTAAAGAAGTCGGAGCTTCAGTGCTCATAACTATAGGCTACCTAGTATCTTATATCAAAGATCTGTTTGGTAATAATAAAAAAGAGGCCCATGTTTTTAACAGACTAAATAATGCCAACCCCACCAAAAAGAAACTGACCATTCTCTAGGCCAAACTTTCACTTAACCTTTTAATTGCTGGAGCCGTTTTATTTCTGCTCGATAGATTGCAGCTAACGCCGTAAATATATGGCGGGCCCGGACCTTTCCGACTGTTCTAAATTCGTATTTTGCGTTTGGCAGTTTTCCAGCGGATTGCTTTAAGCGCTTTTTTACATATGCTAGCTAGCAACATTTGTGGGTGTTCTGAAGTACTATTACGAAATACGAAAGTCTAACGCGTGCTAAGCGCGTGTAAATATTTTTACTTCTTCCCTCCAAGGTAATTTTCGTGAAAATATTACTTTCAGATGTGTAAGGGGCTAGCTACTTTGTTATCTAATTTACTGGGGAAATAAATAGAATTATTCAATTAAACGTTGTGGTTTCGCCCTCCCCTGCTTCTGTTTCTGGCTACGCCCATACCTGAGACGACTTATCCCTTCAGTTTCTAGTGCCTTTTTTTGGAGAATTTTTCCAAAGCTCGGATCAAAAACAAGAATTTTAGCTAAATATACCAAGAAAAATTAAGAAATGAGAACGAGAATGAAGAATATGTAGCAAAGGGGAGCCGGCCGCTTTCCGGAAAGGTTAAACTTACTGATTATATATATACCAATCATACGTTTAATAAATCAGCAAACATAATATTTTAACTTTAATTTATATTAGAGTTAATAATGAAATATCTAGGATACCATCATCAGTCCCATCTTCTCCCATGATGATTCTCATAGAGGTAATAATCTGCTGAGCAACTGGAGGTGACATGGCTGTGGCGTAGCTTGCAGCATGGCTGTGTCTTTTTATGTGGTGCACTATCTCCTAAAACCAAAAATCAGTTAATATCCACGTTAGTTCCCTATAGCGAGTAAATAATCCAGGTTTGACATGAGAACAGCTAGGAACGTTAAACAGTCAATATGAGATGATATCCTCACCAACTAAGTTTCAACTATAAGGTCGTATCGCCGACCGACATGAGTTCGACTCTACTGTGGGAGTCCTAAATGTTGCCTATCTAGGTGTCTTAACGAGTACTTGGCATCATACAGGCTCGGGACCATCGCTTCCACGCCCCAATAAAGGACGGCGTGCTCAAGCTTTTTTTTAAACCTATGTTTCATTTAACAGCTATTGATTAGTATCTATATATTTCGTAGTTAAGAAAAGCAATCTTTGAGACGCTATAACTCTGTACACGTTTGTTGATTTTTTACGAGAATATTTAATACAATAGCCAACCGTTTTTGCATATACGAGCAAAACGTCTGAAAAAATGACATGATAATATGATAGGCGAATTTAAAGCAATATGTGTAATTAAGCAACTAATTGGACATTTATATATAACTAGCTGAGCCCGCGCGCGCTCCGCTGCGCATTTTGTCGTTTAAAAATTTAGTTCGTCTTCGTAGAAGTTGCAAGTGTACCCGACAGTCATCCTGCCAAGTAAGATATTCCTGTTTTTCAAATTATTGAAAGACACGCGAGCAGAACGGCTGCTTCACGGCTACTACTCGAAATCTGTGACAAAGATAATGTAAGGAAATTGTAGTTGTGTAATGAACGTTATTGCAGAAACTGTTCATGAATCACCTTGGATTATAAACAACTTGTATCAGTTCATTAATGATGAGAACAATTTATTGTCCGTACCGTTAAAAAAAAAATTTACTTTACACACAGTGAAATATGAAAACCTATACGATCAAAATAATTTTCATACTTGCATAACAAAAAATGACGAAAAAGTAAGAAGAAATTCGGAAGTCTTTCTCTATGGAGAGTGTGTGCAATATCACGTTCTGGGCAACTTGTATGTAATAAGCAATTAACTTACTAATAACTTACTCAGAACTAACTTTATTGAAGAGGAACTTTATTAAAGAACACCTTGTTAAGACATTGCACATAATATCGAAACAAACGTCAGCCTAACAAAATGGAAGTCACAGCGCATGATTTAATTGTGTATTGCACTCACGTTTCTCAAGATGAATAAATGCCTATAACGTTATTAAAAGTTTAACGTTATGAAATAAAGAAATAAATAATATTGGCTGTCAACGGTAATGTCATTCGAATGAGTAAAGTCAGTTGTCCAAAGCTGTGGGATAAACTATATTTTTAGTCGTATTGTTAGGCGAGTAAATGTACAAATTTTTTGGCGAACCAACCCTAGAACAGGCAACATATAATTGGCCATGAGAAAAGCACGGCTTTTCTAGATTGATGCCAGCTACCTTCAGAGATTGCCCTTGTGATTTATTAATAGTCATGGCGAATGCTAAGCGCACTGGAAATTGAAGCCTCTTGAAGTCAAATGGCATGTCAGAGGGTATCATAGGAATCCTAGGAATAAAAATGTCTTCTCCTTTAGCCGCGCCTGTCAGTATTGTGGCTTCGATGACGTTGGGAAGCAAATTTTTTACAGCCAATCTTGTTCCGTTGCAGAGTTTTGGTGGATTTAGGTTCCGAAGTAGAATTATAGTACAACCTTTTTTCAGTCGAAGCATATGAGGTGGAAAACCTGGAGGTTCTAATGAGTTGAGAAACTCTGTGGGGTAATTGACAGCTTGGTCTTGATCGAGAACTGTATCGATGGATTTGTATGTTGTGAGTTCTCCTGGTAAAGTGCCAAGTACAATGGTATTGATGTTGTTGACATCGTCGTTACGTGGTGCGAGGATAGCTCTCTCGCAAAGCCACGTGTGATTCTTGTAATTGCTGATAATATGAGTGAATACTTTGTCAATGAGTTCTTCAATTGTGGGGACGACGTTGCAAAAGTCTGGCGAAAATGAGATTTCACTCATGAGTGTCGTTGGAAACTTTCCTTCACCAATCTGCAAAAGTTTTTGTGCAAAAGGTCCTGCTGTGTCATCTCCACCCAGAACAACTCTCATATTTGTGTTAAGAGTCAGTTTTTGAACGTTCCGCCAAAGGTAAGATGCTTTCAAACATGCATGCAGCTCATCAGCAGCGGTTCCTCGTTGAATCACAGGCAGGGTTTGCCGAAAATCTCCTGCTATTAAGACGAATGCACCACCCATAGGTTCGTTGATTCCTCGAATATCTCTCAAAGTCCGATCAAGTGCCTCTAGAGCTTTTTTGTGGGCCATTGTACATTCGTCCCAAATTATAATTTTACAAATTTTCAAAACATGACCTTGCCCAGAGCTTTTACTTACGTTACATATCGGCGAATCAGAAGTCGCAAGATTTAATGGTAATTTCAAAGCTGAGTGCGCAGTCCTCCCACCTGGTAGAAGTGTCGCCGCAATCCCTGAAGATGCAATGGCAAGACCAATTTTGTTATCCTTTCGTATATCGGCCAAAATTAAATTAATCAAGAATGTTTTTCCCGTTCCTCCTGGTGCATCAAGGAAGAAGAGGCCACCTTCATCATTAGCAACATGTTGCATGATATAATCGTATGCCAGTCTTTGATCAGGAACTAATCGTTGCTTGTTTGTCTCCACAAATACGCGCAACGCCTCTGTGTCGTAGCTTGTTTCTCTTAATATATCTCTGTCGGTAATGTCCATGCCATCGCGCGTTGGAGATACCAAACCTAGATCATTGAGGGTCTTATTGTTGATGGACATGCATTTGTCCTCAATATCAATGAGAGCCAAGTTATAAATTCGAATCGAGTACTGTAGGTCAGGGTCGTTGCTTGTGCGGCGCGCTCGATGCAAAAAATCTTCGCTAAAACTATCTTTGTACTTCTCCCACAGGTTTTTTGGATTTGACGGTGTGCACGTTGTCAGTATGATAGCAAAAAGACTACGCAGTTGTGACGGGAAAGAAGTTAAAGCAGCATCCGACAAAGTAGTGTCCCAATGACTATCATCTTCAAGAAGGCCGTACTTGTGACACGCCTCTCTATAAGTTTGACAGACTTGTCCATCCACAGTGCGGAGAGCTTCAAAAGACGTAGGTCCTTTGACTTGGTGGAGAAGCATCCTTAGATAGTAGCATTCAGCATTAGTCGGGTGAATGGTGTAGACGCGACCTAATGCATCACTCTCTTTGGCGTCTGTTCCTGGTACTATGGTGCCTTGCTTTCTCTTGAAAAACTGTTTTTTTAAAGTGTTCCAGGTATAAAACCGCGGGATTTCGGAGTAGAGCAATGATCTGGCAAATGGGTCATCTGTGCATAGCTGGAAAAATGCTGTGAGCGTCGTGTGTTGTGGATTTTCTGCTCTTTCTCGTGCGTTTGCTTCAGTGAAATAAACTCTTTGCCCGTTTTCAAGATGCACTGACAAATGAACAACCGTTGGGTGTCTATCGTGAATAGGAAAGCTCAGAATCCTCCAAAAAGCTTCATTGCTACTTACGTAGCGCCCCATCTGATATTGTGCAATCTCATCATTTTCATTTGCAAATCCGAATACCGCCATGTCGCTGCCTTTGTTTATATATTTGCAAATATATTTGATTGATTTTACCGAGTTGCAAAATTCTACATTTATGTGTGCTTGGAACATCTTGGATAGTAACGGTGAGTAGGGAACTACCCAGCTGTTATCTACCTGAATTTCTTGGTTTTTAACCTTCACTGTTGTGACATTGCCCCCATCTTCTGGTTGCCGTCGCCTGTATTTTGGATACCCATCATGGCCTGTTTCGGTCTCAAGTGTAAATTCCCGTGGATATTTTTTCGTACAATGTCCATCTTTCATACATGGGGCAGAAGGATTCAAATGTCCACACGGGCCATGTATCATGCTAGTACTGATTGTTTGAAAGAGTAACGGATCAGATTCTTGATTAGGCAACTCTGCTGAGATGATGTTGTTGATCCTGTTTGAATATATCTTCTCCTTCAGCCAAATCAGGATGTGGGCATGTGGCAAACCTCGTTTCTGCCATTCGATGGAGTACATAAAACATCGCACATCTCCGAAAATATGAAGTTTTTTAATGGCATCCATCATTTTGTTCAGTTTTTGTTTGAAAATCCTTGCTGTTAAGTCATGCCTGTCGTTTGCTGTTTGCCCTGGAAGGAGATGATGGGTGATCTCAGGCCATTTTGGGTTGCATGTAAAAGTTATGAAAAGGTCTGGACGGCCGTAGTGTCGCACATATGCCATAGCGTCTTGCGCGTACTCATGCATGTGCCTTGGACTTCCTGTAAATGTTGCGGGTAAAATCACCATCCGACCAACATCTGATACATTTCGATCACTGGCAAGTGAATCTCGCAAATGGATATATTCCTCTGAACGGAGCTTTGTCTGATTTAAACGAAGATAGAGTAACCTTTCAGTCTCGATTTTTGCATACATGTCGACCACGTATTGCTGTAAAAGACGGCCGCACCGCAAAAGGTAATTAGTGCCAGATCGCATCATGAGACGATAAGCGTAGAAGTTCATAGCTGAAACTTTTTTTTTCGTTGGCGCACCAGTCTCTGGATCAACTTGAAAGATGTTGAAGTGATACCCATCTTCACCTTCCCAAAAGAGAAGAGGGTATTGAAGAGCGTCATAAGATCTATGCGTTTCAGCGATTCGTTGTAAGTTATCACCTCGTTTATGGAGAATTATATCGCGTCTGTCAAACTGTTGTCCTACAATGACGATTGCAACTTCAGAGATGGTTGGGATGTTAAAACGTCGTTCGTGTTCCCTTGTCGGTGTTTTATCAGCTTTTATGATGACTTTGTAATCATCAGAAGGCATCTGATCCAGAGCGGTTTCGAAAATCCGAACTAACGCATTACTTTGATGTAGTAAATCTTGCAATTGACGAACGATTTCACGATCGACTCCAGGGATTATTGCGCATCGTCTATCTGTTTCCAAGTCAGTGTCGCCTAAGAAATAGATTTGCAGGAACTGAGCATCTTGCTCTGGTAGTGGTAACAGTGACCCGGCGCGGTGGTATATTTGTCCTTGAACTTTGAAAGTTGGCATGAAACCACCTTCTTGAATTTCTTTTGCTCCAAATGAAGTCATTTGGAAACAACTATTGTATTTTCGTATGTTTTGCAAGAAACTTTTCGATTGAGCCGTACATCCTGATGTAAGAGTAAGCAGTGGTTCCGGAGGATTCTTTAGCGGTGTTAATTTGACCTTTCCATTAGAGCAGCACATTCCAGGAGCTTCATTTTTAAATTTTCGAGCAGAGCAAAAAGAACAAATGATGCTCATTTCTCCGATAAGTATACTGGGATGCATATGATAGTCGACATCTTGCTCATAATTGAATCCTGCTAACTCAAGATCAGCAGGTTGCCTACGGGGTTGAAGCGTGTACCTTCTTCTTTCCTCTTGAAGCCGGTGTGAAGCTTGTTCTGCAGATTCCGCCTCTCTCCTTTTTTTTGATCGACTTGATGAATTGCTATCACGACCAATGAACTGTCGCTTTCTAGGTGCCATCGTTAATTGAACAGCGAATAAACAAAGCGAGAGAAAATTCGAATACAAAAATTTGTTCTTTATAATCAACAATTGACATTCAAATGTCGAAAAATCTACACAGTCAACCAAAAAACGCAATGTAACCTCAAAAGAGCAAATGTGAAGAAATGTAAATTGTCATAAAAAAAATGCAAATTTATAGTAAAATATCCAAAAAGTCATCAAAAAAACGCAAACAAACCTGTAAAAATACAAATTGTCAACTACAAAAAAACGTGTGTTCGACAAAAAATAAAAATTGTCAACAAAAACGCAATTGTCATCTGGAAAATACTAATAGTCAACAAAAAAATGCAAATTGTCAACTACAAAATAACGTATGTTTAAAAAAAATGAAAATTGTCGACAAAAATGCAACTGTCAACTGCAAAATACTAATAGTCAACAAAAAACGCAAATCGACCTATAAAAATGCAAATTGTCAACTACCAAAAAAACGTATGTTCGACAAAAAATGCAAATTACCGACAACAATTCAATTTTCAACTGCAAAACGCAAGTAGTCAACAAAAAATGCAAATCTATAATGAAAAATCCAAATAGTAAACAAAAAACGCAATTAAACCTGTAAGAATGCAAATAGTCAACTACGAAAATACGTATGTTCGACAAAACATGCAATTGTCAACTGCAAAATGCAAATAGTCAACAATAAAATTAGGAATTTATAGTGAAAAATCCAAGAATGGAAAAAAAATGCAATTAAACCTAAAAAAATGCAAATCGTCAACTACTTAAAATACGAATTTTCGACCAGAAATGCACATTTTTGACAAAAAATAGAAATTTACGACAAAAATGCAATCATCAACTAAATAATGCAAATTTTCAAGTAAAAAATGCACTAAGTGAACAAAAAAATGCAACTCGATCGAAAAAATTGCTAATTGTCAACCATAAAAACTCAAATTTTCCACTAAAATCCAAATAGTCAACATAAAAAGCAATTTAACCTTAAAGAATGCAATTTGCCAACTACATAAAATGTGAATGCTCAACCGAAAATGCAAATAGCCGACTTACAAACCCAAATTTCTTACTTCACAATACAAATTGTCACCTTCGAAATGCAGGGTATCAACTACAAAGACGCACATATTTACCGAATAAGAAAATTTGATGTTTGTCAGAAAACGGTTAGTTGATTTCGAAATTGACGTTCCACTAATTGCACTTATTGCACCAATTAAACGCGTTACAACGGATAACAAAACCAAGACAATTACAAACTCAATCCGACTTGTATTGTATTTGACATTGTTTGTATCGCGAACTCTCGACTGCTCTCGACAGTGACAGATCGATATATATTTGATATTCGATATATATCGGTGAGAATTGAGACAGGCGCCATTACTTGTTTTTATTTGCTCCATGTATTACGCATGGAAAGTTTGACGAATTATTATTAAAAAACTGAAGAAAAATCTGCGTTCTAACTACGCTTACGACGCGTCCGGGAGTAGCAAGAACATGTGTGCAAAATTTTGTAAAGATTCATCATAAATTGTGGATTTGTACCCCGGTCAAGACTTTGACTTTTATATATAAGATAGTTCAACGTTGTATATACTATTAAATAACATTTTGTATCTCTGAGACTGTGACTGGAACCAAAAAAGTTGTAAAAACTGTGAAAATCTCCACATAACTGTTTTTCAATATAGAAAATTTCCTGAAATTGTTTAGACTTTGAATTGGCCGATGATTCCAGGTTACTGGACACCTCTGGTATAAATTACCTTGGTACCGGCTATGTATCCTCCAGCACTGCCGAAGGACTTGGTGAAGGTGCCCATGAGGATGTCCACGTCCAGAGGATCGCAGCCCCAGTAATCCACCACTCCACGGCCCCTCGGACCCAGAGCGCCGATACTGTGCGCCTCGTCCAGGTATAGGTAGGCCTGCAACATTCAGATGTCTTTCATCAACTCCCATTAAATAGCCTTTAACTTGAATTAGTTCTGTTTAGTTGAATATTGGAAACGATCGATGAAGCTAACGTACAAGGGTTATGCCTTTCTAATCCACAAAAAAAAAAAAATAATAATATTACAATAATCTTAATAAATAAAATTTAAGGAAGCGAGGGGGGTACCTAGGGGAAGATAACCTCTTTTAAACTATTTGGGTGAAATCCGTTGCAGTTAAAACAAAGTTGAAGAGTTATTCAAATATGAAGCAGGGACGACTTAATTTCCGGCGAGCATATTCTAATATTATTGCGCTTAGTTTTGGGCGCATAGCTCAAAAACCATTCAAGCTATAAGAAAATTGTTTTCACAAAATTTTGTTCAGAATTCAATTTTCTACAAAAAAGATTATATATACTAAGCTCGTATTCAAGACGGTACTGCCGTAATAACGATTTATCGGTGAAATTGTACATTTATTCAAATTTTGAGCCTCGGGCGGCGAAAAAAAAAAAAAAGATAGAAAAAAAACGTGAACTAGTCTTACATATAATAGAAAAAAGTGGGGGGTCCTGACTAAAAATAAAGTTTATTTTTTAAGTCCGTTGTGTGTCCGAGTGCAGGCTAAGTGTGGTATACACGGTGTTGGAATATACTGGTATATCTGTACCTCGGAAGTAAACTACACTATATCACAACTACGCTATTTTTAAGGAGAGCCTTAAGAGCGTCTGTCTGTCGCCGAGTTTCATCTACTTTTCCTTTGAACATTTCAATATATATTTTTTTAAATGAAATTAGCCTAAATAGCTGAAAAAATAAATAATTGGGATATTTCATTCAAAACATTCCATAGAAATTATTATTTAGCTTGGAAACAGATCGGAACATAGTGTTACTTTAAACTCTCCGAAAAACTTCCTGGGATGAGAGTCGACTTAGCTGAGTATACTTCTGAAAAAAAGCTCAAAAAATAAGATAAACTATGTAAATATCACATTTTCTGTAATAATTCGGCAATTCGACATAGTTTAGTTTATCTCCAAAGTACAGATATGTATATGTACTTTTATTTTACAGATAGCTTGTTTTAAAGTTTTATTAGATAACTATGTATCTATGTTTTTATTGTATGACTGTTTTACGACTGCATTATGTAAATGAGATATGACGGGTACCATATACTGTGGGAATAAAGATAACATTTTATTACTTTTATTCAGTGATTATTATTTAGCTTCCAACAAATTGCAAGGGAAAGAAATATCCCAATGAAAACCACTCGACTTTGCCAACTTTGATCATTGTTTTGCCAACTTTTTTAAGGATTCAATAGTGTGCCTCTGAACGTTTCATCTTCAAATGTGAAAACATAAAGTAAAAAGCTCTTTCCCAAGATACATCACATCACTTGTGATTGTACAAAACAATTTAGAGAAAAAATAAAATAAGGGCATTATTGTTCCACTTATCAAGACTATTTCAAAGAGGTATGACATGTTGACTTATCTATATGATGCGTGCGCATTTTGTGCACAAGCTTGCTCTAGTTGTGTCCGATTTATAAAGAAAACATTGAAAATATTGACTTGAAACTGTTTCATCAATTTATTTGGTATTTGGACTGATTTGACGATGCCTAACAGATAACATGCACATTTAAAATATAATTACTGTACGTTATACAATAAACTCAAATATCGTCAATAAGAATTATTACATGATTATTTATTCAATTTAAATTAAAATGGTATATAATAACTCATAACGAGGTTAAAAATAAATTATATAGACGATAGGAATAGTTATAGGGACTCATGCCTGAGCTTTAACTGCGAGTTCATATCGCCTACTACCAGAGCCCTCTTTCGTCGCTCTGGTGGACATGAGTCCGTCTCAGCTGTGAGTTAAATTTTTATTCACAAGGGTAAGGTCTTTAACGAGGATCTGACATTGTACAGGCTCGGTCCATCCATTGATGATATCCCACCCGACGGTCTGAGTTATAGGCGCCTTTGATGATGACAGGAATAGCTGTACAGTTTGCCAACCACAAATACATAATATTGTATTAATAATAGTGTCCAATTGAAAATTCTAATTTGGCGTGGTTTGTAGGATAGAGCTAATGATAATCATTTATATAAAATATAAAGAACTATAAAATCAAGATAATCCCGACGTAATACCTTGTATTTCTTCTTGAGAGCTATAACTTCAGGCAGTCTGACAATAGATCCTTCCATACTGTACACTCCCTCCACAACTATTAGGATCTTTTCCCAAGGTTCCCCCTTACCAGGACGACCATAGGCAATACCTTCTCGTAACAGCTTCTCTAGGTACTTCATATCTAAAAAAATAATAATAATATAATAAATATTAAGAAAATAAAATGCATAATCCCACCACCGCGGTGCAGCGGATCACTTTTATGCCGAATTCAGGTTTCACATCTTAGAACTGCCCATCCATACAATCCTAATGAATTTCCTTACTTCTCTTGAAATTGAAAATGGTGAATTTACTGATGGATATTTTCTAATTGAACCATTTGCAACTACTATGTCAAATTGTATCAGTATGGCAGTTCCGTTGTTTGTAAAAAATGTGTATTTCTACTAGTGTTGTAAATTACAACTAATAAACAACTTTTTTTGCTAATCCAAATAAAAGCAAAGAACTTGTTTGACATTTGTATTGCATAATTCCACAAAAAATAAACACATACCAGTTTCGGCTTACACCATCGTCACCACAAAGTGGATCAGTAACATTGAAGTTTGCTAGGTTGTCATATCCCCTTTTTTTCTTATTTCGGACGTTTGCTCTTAGATAAGTCTACATTCGCTAAACGTATCAACGATATGGGTCAAAAGCTACAGGAATAAAGTGCCTCTCAACTTTGTGAAATATAATAATACAATTTTTTCCCAAACAATATGTTGTATATTGATTTATTATACATATTATGTACACATTTATTTATTTTATTGTATTCTCTTCTTGTTTTCTTTCTCTCTTATTATTTAGAAATTATTTCATGTATTTATTATACATATTATGTACACATTTATTTATTTTATTGTATTCTCTTCTTGTTTTCTTTCTCTCTTATTATTTAGAAATTATTTCATGTATTTATTATACATATTATGTACACATTTATTTATTTTATTGTATTCTCTTCTTGTTTTCTTTCTCTCTTATTATTTAGAAATTATTTCATGTATTTATTATACATATTATGTACACATTTATTTATTTTATTGTATTCTCTTCTTGTTTTCCTTCTCTCTTATTATTTAGAAATTATTTCATGTATTTATTATATATACTATGTACTTTGTAATGAATACATTACTTTAGTTTATTAATATTTCTTGCTATTTGACCCAATAGCAGCGTTAGAATTTTCCGTTGAGACAGTAGGACTTCCCTACGCCCGCCCTTGTCCCAGAGAGTCACACCCTCAAGTAATGTCAGGTAGCCTCAGTTTACTACAAATATGCCAACCTAGTGAACTTAAATGTAACTGCTGAACTTTGTGCTAACGTAAGCTGAAACCGGTACACTATGTTATATATTTTTGTGGAATTAGACAATATAAATGTTAAACAAGCTATATACTTTTATTATTATATCTCCGCTTCAACGACACAGATAGCAAAAATGTATTCGGACATTAATCCAAATAAGTTCAGTCTCAAATTAGCTAGATCTTTTTCTCCAACATTAATAGTTGTACTTACTGTTATGCTTAAAGACTCGTATAGTGGCTCCTGAAAGACGAAGTCCTAGAATGAGGGAAGCATGATTCTTCTCATCGCTGAGCACCAAGCAACCTTCACTGACCAACGCTGGCAGATTTAGTGCATTCGTAGCAAATCCCATTCCGAAAATAACAGCAGCTTCAACTCCCAAAAACCGGGCAGTCAATTTTTCAAGTTCCAAATGAAGCACTGACGTACCTTTAACAAAAATATTAATATCAGTATAAATTTATATTGTAATTGTGACCTATAAATTTATATAATACAAAAGTTCGTCATCATATTTATCTCAAATTTTAACATAAGACTTTCCAAATAAGGCGAAATAATTTAGTAAACAAGTTGGTAAGCGAAGCGAGCAAGGTTGGATTCCTCTTGTATTCAAATTTCGTTGGAACATTATATATTTTTTTAATTTGATTAATCTTATACCTTGAGCGCAGTTACATTCAACATTCTAAATGAAGTACTTTGGTAGCTTGATAGTATTCAACTGATTTCTCAGCTAGTTAATTAAATTTCTCGTTTGTAGGTACATTGAGATTTATTTGACTTTTCATTTATTGCTTTCTCGCAAATCCGATATAGGATATAGGAAGCTCTGCAATAAGATTTCTCAGAGAAAAAACACAGTCTCGGTCTTGATGTAAAAATTTTCTTTCAGATCTTTGTATGTCTGTTTGTCCCCTAAATCCTTGCTATACGCTTAGTTCCAGAATCACTGAATGGATTTTTATGAAACTTGGTATATAAGTTAGATTTGGACTGTAGATGATACCATTCAAAATTTTAGAAAATTGAATAATAATTAAAGAGTGCTATTAACTCTCCCTGTCGATCTGAACAGGTCTTCTATTTAGAGCAGCTGTGGAATTTCAACTGCACAGTGAGTGACATGTTCGAAGACTCAAGGCACTTTTTTATCTGGACTAAATCTGTAGTTCCATATGCAGGGTCATTCCATGTCAAGTCTGAACCTTGACATCTCAGATTATCTGTATATAGGTTGTACCAAATGAAAATATAAAAAGTATACCCAATTTTGATATAAATGTTTTTAAGTGATAGCGGACAAAGCTCAAAATTTGGCTTGTTTTGGATGTCTCAAATAGCTATAACTCAGTTTTGCAGCAATGAGGATAGAGTGGGCTTATTTTATAACACTCATAAGTCAAAAACACTACTTTTAATTCTATTTTTGAAAAAATATATATATTGTAACCTCTCAGTTTAGTATGACATGTAGATGGTATCAGTTAACAATTTGGAAAATTGTGTAATAATGAAGGATAGTTAATGTGCAACGATTTTTGAAAAAAAAAAATAATAACTTTTTGTTGAAAGGGAACATTTTATCATAAAATGTGTAATGACAAAAACGTTTCCGCTCAAAAAAATACAGATAATAATAATCAGCTGGACAAATAATTAAAGATAAGTTTGCATGCGAGGAAGCTCTGTGAAATGACTTTTTTTTGTTTCTGGTCCCATTTTAGAATATAGTTTTCCCCTCTAGCATATTGCTTCAGCAGATGTTAACAATGATATCAAGGAGTTGGACGGATTCGAACTGGAAGGGCAGGCGATGAAGGTGCAAGTGTCAACGACCCGAATGTCTTCAAAAGACCTGATCTCCCATATATATGGGTGAATAAAACTATTGAATAACTATATATATGATACTTAACATTTTCGCAGAGATATTGTGTGAAACAATAAAAATATAAATAAAAACAATGTTTTTTTTTTTAGATATTCGTTTTTATTTTTATTTTTATAACTATGTACGTATAGCTTTCTTTAGTGCTTGCTACTCTACCTCATCGAATTAGTTTCATTTTTCACATAGCCCTGCGGGCCAGCACGGGTCCGCTTTGGGGGGGAATAGAAATTAATTATTTTTTAATGCGATTTTCAAGGACTTCCAAACCATACGCTATTAGAAGAGAAACAGAGACAAGTATAATTGAAACTTGCTCATTACGAGTCGTCATTTGTAAAATAAAAACAAAGAGCATTGTAGTTACGGCTTACCTTCACTTTGAAAATAAAACTTCTTTGTAATTTGTGAACAATGTTCCTGGAAAAATTATACAAAATTTTAGCGAAACATTTATATTCTATTTGGGGTCAACACTGACTCACGGATAATCAATTTTCCAAGAAATTGCGAAATTTCAAGAAGTACAGTTTATCAAACTCATGGTTGAAACATTTGTCATGGCAACGGGTGTTAGATAGTAAGAGAATTATGCGGATTAAACTAAAATTGTCAAGTCCTAATTTACGAAAAAAGTACTTTTAGATAGGATTTTGGAAATATCCACTGCAAGGTTGAAATTCTCCCGTTGGGGACTAGATGCTATGCATTTAGTTAGAATATGTCTGATAGTCCGACCCCGCAGGACTGACACAAAGGAGGAGTTTCCTGAGCCATCAGATATCCATGTGTCAGCCTGGTGTGTCCTTTGCGTAACCGAGTCAAAATTACTCCTTCTTTCCTTTTTTTCTCTTATTGAGGTCTTCCAGACTCGAGTGGATCTTTTGACGATTCTTAACTTATTATCGGTCATATCGAGCCACCGAATCTTCCATTTGATCTAGACTTTTTTCTTGATGTAGGCAACCTATTTATTTTTATAAGTTTTCCACGATATTAACAGAGATCGCAGAAATGTATTCGGGCTAGAGGTTTATATTGATATTGTACTTGTCAAATAATGGTTATCTTACCCAACTCATTGCGAGTAGATCCTACAGTCCAGCCATGGTTGTGGATAACTTCAATAGAGTCGTGAGCACATTTGCCGTCAGATTCAGCGAAACCAAGGTAATTGTAGGAGGCCAGATTCAAACAAGGGATCTCTCTTCCAGTCAATCTTGAACCAACAATAATAACAAAGTTAAAGAAAAGATATAATAGTATACAACATGGGCATCTCTTATGATACTTTTACTATTGGAGAATGTTAATCTTTAGGTATTGTACATTCTAGAATAACGTAGGAAAGTTATTATGAATGCATAATTAACCTTAGAAAATCTTACTTCTGATAGTTGTTCATAGGAATGTTAGTCCGCCAGCGGGTGAAGGTTAGCACTAACGTTGATTTCCCCGTTATACAAACTCTAGGGAAAGTTAAGTAATTTTGGTCAAAAATTGGTTGTTGAGTTTTTACCGGAATATCATGTTTCCCTAATTTCAAAAATGTTATCTCAAACAACGCCACAACCAAGCGCCTCTCTTTAGGCATTGGGCTTAGGCCTGTTAGGGAGGGTGTGCTTGTAGGTGCCACCGACCATACCCTCCAAGCCCGGGACCATATTAGTCCAGAGATTTAATTGTATTGTGTACATTTTATGCGATACACAATAAATTTAACCGAATAAGTACACTTATAAGATACAAAATAAGTAAATTAAAAGGCAATTAAAGCACACTCAAAAAAAAAAAACAATAAAGAGATAAAAAGTTTTAAGTTTTTATCGTGAACAAGAGCTAAGGATGAAATAAAGTGAGTAGTTCAGAATTTTGCCGCTGGAGTTTCTCAGACACCACATGTCTAAGTCTAGAACCCAAAGAACTCAGATAACATATAGTCTCTAACCCCTCATATTATATTAATTTTATATATACATTTTTTATAAATATTTATTAATTTTAAACGCTAAATTCGATTTTTTTTAAATAAAATTTCATCATATTATTCAGTTTATATAACTAACCCAATAGTTAGTTATAAAAAATGAACAATATGATGAAATTTTATCATTTTACCGTATCAATATACGGTATATAGAAATATAAAAAAGCATCAAAAGTGAAAGGTCAAGAATGTTACGAATGTTTTCGTTTGCGTTTTGGAGGGGGAAAACGCTGCATCTACCTCAAAACGTCCTGTTATAACTAATTGTAAGTAACGAAGTTACACTTAAACAATAAAATTCAAGAAATTTTGATGAAAACTCAACATCGAAGTGCTGATCGATTACAGTCCCCAATACATCGTATACAGATACTCGCATACAAAACGAATGAATTTCACACACATCAGTCTCTCTTATGAACGAGTATGTACTTATTTAGCACGTGTTATTTTATTACATATATTTCCTTTTACTTATATAATTTGTAAAATAGTTTAAAATAAAATATATACTAACTCAAGTGTCCATCCATAGTCGCGAGTGACCCTCTCTTTGACAGTGACCACAGCCCCCGGCACACTGCAGATAGGACGATTCCAACAGTCTTTCACTCGTCGATACACGTAAAACAGGTAGAATGATTCAAATTTGTCATACAAGGGTACATAACCCTGAAATGAAAAAATCAACAATGTATTACAGTTAAGAAAAAAAATAAACATGTACACTATTAGTTCACTAATGTCATTACAGAAGGTAATGTAAGTTTAGAGTTACGGCTACAGAACATCGTGATATCACCTTCAAATTTGAATTCATATTGTACCTTATTAATGTGAAATGAAGTGTAAGAAACATTGAGTTTTAGAAGACCATAAGATTCAATGTTACCAATCGTCATGATGACAAGGTTCTATCTGACTGAAGTTAGAAATTATGCAGGCCCGTTTACTATTTGTTTTTGATAAAAAAAAATAATGGGACCACCGTTAGTACCCCACTAGGGGCCCTTTGGTTTTTTTATATGGGAGGTAAGAAAAACCTTGAACACGCCACCCTTCGAAGATGTTAAGCGATGGACCCGAGTGCTACAGCAGGCACTGGTTGAAGACTATCTACCCTATTTAAATCTGGATAGGGAAAAATTAGAGCCACACAGGATTGGCTCGTGTCCACCAGAACCGCAAAAGCCCTCGTAGGGCGATATGACCTCGTAGCTTGAGCCACAAAAACAAATCAAGAAACTATACGGATAATTATTTTTACTACAGTTATGTATACATTTACAAATAAATACACTTCAATTGTAATTTTTGAATTTCGGAAACGCAGTATCTCTTATGTGTACACTTGTGTTCGTAGGAACAAGGAGAACGTTGAAATGCTCTACATACATTAATGTTCAATACAAACAAACCGACTATTAAGAAAGAGTAAGCCAAAGTTTCACAAGGGTGAATAACAATTTTTTTGGCCAGTCACACAAAACTATTCGCACTATTCAACGAAAATACCTTTAACTATACAATAAAGTATATTATTCGTTTATGTTATCACAAAACTCAAGAAGAGCCAATTTCAATATTTCATAATTTATCAAGAAAGGTTTTAAGCTCTTTTTATAAAGTTTCATTTGAGACCTATCTGGGTGATAACTGATAGTTGAATGACTTGGAATGAGCTAAACTACATTATATTATTATTGATAAACTAACTAATATCTAACTACCGAATGAGCTTATTAACGTTAATCTGAAAAAAAAAAACACAAAAAAAAGGTGGGAATGAAGTACTAAGGTTTTTTTGGGGGGTAAACTAGTACCTACCTAGTATAGAGTATTCTCTTTTACTCAGATGTGCTCACATTAAGTACACTATTACACTCTTCTTTTAATTTACAAGATAACCGCCAAGAAACAAAGACATTTTATTTAAGTAAAACCACTTGAAAATAAAAATATTACCTTTCTATTTCTTTCTTTGGCTGATTTGGGTGTACACAGTAACTGATTAATATAACCAAGGAACATAAGCATATAAAATCCCAGATATGTCATTATTGCAGTATACAGAGGAACTTGTTCAAATGATTCTTTAGATATTTTCTTTCTTCGGGAAGTTCCATTTGCAATTTTCTTCTAAAAAATAAAACAAAATGTGAAGAGATAAAGTTAAACTTTCCAAAGTGAACTATTATGTTAACGAATTGTTGTAAGTTATAGATAACATAGACATAAGTTAAATAGTCAACATCATTTTGAGGTTAGGTTCAAAATATGTTCTTTGAAATTCAGAGATAGATGTTCGTTGAAAGAAAATTATCTTAGGCCACTATGATCAATTTTTGAAAAGGTATTAAGAAAAATACATGGACTAGGAGAAATCAGAAGATGACATTAGTTACGTTAATCACATACCAGACAAATTCCAGTCACGGTGTTTTTAACAGTACCGTTCTTATGTTCACTGCATTCACCGTTAATTGTAATTTTTCCATTTTTGGCCCCTTGAACACTTTTTCTATGCGAAAGCGCCGTAGAATCCATTTCAAAAGTAGACATGAAAACAAAACACTTTTAACTGCGAGCCCTACCGGCACAACTCCGCCCTTTCACAGTGCAACTAAATATTGTTCAAGATAAAAAACACAACACTGTCGAGTCTTTTTAGCCAACTGAATCACTGATAAAAAATCAATTAATATTTGGAAAGGCTATTTAAAATTTAATCATGTGATAAGAAATGAGCTATGATAGGTAAAATGTATGGTGACTCATGAAGGAAGGGTGGGGGGTGGCAGTATGCAGCTCCCTCCAATCTTGTTATCTGTTTCGGCCAAGTAACACTTCCTTTAGTGGCGTACGGCTCCGGTTCCAGTCAGTTGTGTTTTTGTTGCAGCAGATGTAAGCTGGAGTTTCAGCTCCAAATTATCATTGTTTATTTTACGAGCAATATTTTGTCGCAAAATGGATACCCCCAAGCCTCAAAATTTGGATAATGTTGACATTCCTGTCCCACCAACTGTTGAGAAATCTGATAATGATTTCCTGAAGGATCTACAAGATGTGAGTAGTAAACCCCAGCATGAGCCTTTACAAAAGTCCATTTCTCCAGAACCTGTTGTGCACGAGGGTCAAAATGTTCCTCAGTCTAATACCGGTGTTGGAGACGTCAAGCCGCCCTATAGCACTGACTTGAACGACTTTTTGTCATTAGATGTGAAACCAAATGCTCCTCCTGTAGCTAGTTCGATTGAAACGAAGGACCTACTGGGAGAGCTTAAGAAAGACACGCAACTAAGTAGTTCCGACCTGCCTAAGGATAGTGACATTTTTGGTTTTAATAAGCCTCTCCCACCTGAGCCTGTTGACTCAATTGCCGATTTCTTAAAAGCCGAAAGTTCCCGTTTCGATATTAGTAAATTTGAAGACAAAGCTGATGATCCGAGAGATTTTGTTCTAGCTTCTGGTTCAGGTGATGCATCGCCGATAGTTAGCCGGGAGTCGTCCCCTATGCCTCCTCCGATTCCAAAACACCAAAATTTGCGAGACGAATCGCCCGATAGGTTTGAGTCCAGTCCTGAGCCTGATTTCAAGTTGACCGAGACTGGGAGGGATGATGAGTCAATAAATGAGCCCTCACCTCTCGCAGCACCCAAACCTCCTCCTCCTGCTGTTAAACCTACACCCAAGCCTGAAGAAAAGAAGGAAAAATCTTTTAAAGAGATGAAAAAGGAAGACATTGGGGAAATTGGCGCTCAGAACTTTCTCGTCGAGATTGGTGAGTTCTTTTTTTTTTTCATTTCATAATAATGCTTGATAACCGTAGTTCATGTAGTGACTTTATTCGCTAACAGGAGCGATTGTGGGCTTATTGTAAATATTTGAACTGTAAGGTTATGGGCAGCCAAATACGTAGAATCGTGCAATTCTGAATTTTCCTTCTTAAACTTAAACTGATTAATGTCATGGTTTAACTTAAACATCCGATAATAGATGTTGTTATACCAGTATTTTTGAAAAATAATGTTGCACCACGTTTTATCACGGTTTTCCAACTTATTGATTTTCCAGGGAGTGCATTCACCCTCCAGACGCTGGAACATTGGAAGTAGCCAGCACGTTTTTACATAGTCTTCAACCAATACGTACATACGAGTAGATACGATTTATTCTACAATTTAGACCGGTTCAGTATCTATGTTAAAATGTTGACGATTGTTTCAGCTTTTTTGGAGGATTTAAAGGTCAATATATTTGAAAACTGGCGTAAAGGCTCAGAAAACAGAAGTTTTAATTATTCCGGAAGTTCAAGATGCAAATTGCTAGCAATCATGTACAAAAAATTCAGTTTTTCTGTATAACTGACGTTTAATCGTATGTTTTCAGAAAAAAATGTTCTTCATGATCCGGCTAGGTAATCTTTGCACCAACATTAGGCTCGGCGAATCAAACTTCAGTTCTTCATGATGCTCGGATTTCAATTTAGTGCACTATTTTTTGGGGATTTGGTAAATTAGTAATTTTTTAAGATTTGACTACTTATACTTTGTAGTCTACTAGTCAAATGACCCTTATCTCCACTTTCCCGGAAGTAACTATGGCGGTCATTATGAATTTTTCACAAAATTACCCAGTATATCATTTTTTCTAATATTTCAGATTATAACCTCATAAGAGTCATCATGTTTAAATATGAATAAATAATAAATTCTCTGGATCATCTGAGTTTTTGAGTTTAGCCTCCCCCCTTTGGCCGATTTGATTGGCTAAAACATTATAGATCGTGTTCATAGTTCTCCGCTCAACTGGTTGCACCTATGAAAGAATGTAGGTGGTGTCTATTTTTGTAGAGAATATAATGGTGAACATTTGTTATTCGTTACTTTTGTTTTTATACGATCTTCTTTTCAAAAGATATCAAGGAAAAATTAAATTTTTTCGTGAAAACATCGGTTATCTGTGTCCTTATTTCCTACTTTAGTAACTAGTTCCACTCTAAATAATCTATTTACTTTATTATTTATTTTTGTCGTCATAACATTATAACTCGTTAATGTGCTTATAACGAATATATAAGGGATTAAGACTTCAATCATATTTACTTTGTAGTTAGGATAAGTATTTTTTGCATTGCTAATTTGTTCTAATAATAAACTGAAAAAGAACTTACATTCGAACGTTTCATTCGAAACCTGTGTTGTTCGGACATTTCCTTTTTCAATGGCCAAGTTTGGAATTTCATTTTAAGTAAGGCACCACTACTATTAATTATTTACATCAACAGTTAAGGCCCGGCTACACAGAAGGCGGACTGTCGCGGCGGGAAGCGACATCTGACCGAGGCGGTCAGGCGGTTTAGTTGTACTACCCAATGTTGCATCATCTCTGTCAGACAGAACACGGTCTCCCGCCGACGGTCAGTGTTTGTCGCGACGACGAGCGATCCGCTTGTAGAAAATCACAGATTTCCCGCCTTGACCGCTCTCGCTGTCTACACGTGTCCGACTGAAATGACTGACCAAACGGAAATATTCATTGAAACTGTGCGTAAATACACGTATCTGTATGATAGTTCACACGAACATTATGAAAATGTGTTAAAGAAGGCTGAAGCGGTGGTATTCTCCCAATTCTTCTCTCTTCGTATTGATCTGATGTACCCAACATCGTATTTTCTTTTTGTTTGCTGTCTTTCGCAAAGCTAATAATAATAGAAAGAGTTCTTCGTTTTGTAAGGAGCTCATAATACACCGAAGAATCACGACCGACTGGACCGACCGCACACAAGATATCGCGTTCTGTGTGGCGTCACAGTACCGCCGCGACAACCGCTGGATCGCTTCCCGCCGCGACAGACCGCCTTCTGTGTGGTCGGGCCTTTAGTGGGATTTTTGTGTTGATTTGTTGTCCTCTGATATCCCTCCCATTTGGCCGATTTGGCTCAAAATCAATACATGTCGACCTTAAAGGACTTCGAATTTACGTATGACATTACGTGTCAATATATTCACTACAACGGCAGTTATTGGAGTTTTTGTGTTAAGCCTCCCCCTAATACCCTCTTCCCTTTGGCCGTCTTGGCTGAAAATCAATAGGTGTCGTCATTAGAGGGTTGTGGATACACATATAAAATTTCGTGCCGATACATTCTTTCTATCGGGAGTATAGACAGATAGAATTTTTTTTTAAATTTTTGGGATCAGGAAAACATGAAATTTCTTGTAAACTTAGTGTCATCATGCTGACAGATTATATAACTCCCCATTTACTTCGTATAGATAGGGAAGTTAAAGTTTATATGTGGTGTGTCTGTGGACCCGATTGAATGAATGTATCGACATGAAATTTTGTATGTATAACCAGAACTCCATAATGACGATACCTATTTATTTTCTATGGATTCGACAGAAGGGCAAGGGGACTCAACTCAAAAACTCCAATATATCAACATGAAATTTTATTGAGATGAGTTTACGAAGCTCTTTCTTAGGCGACTCATGTATTTCGTTGTACTCGTACTCCTCCTAAACCCCTTTACCGACCACATTGAAATTTGCCACGATGGTAGTGGACACGGTGACGATGGTTTACTACTAAAAAAATCTGAAATCGAACATACCACGGAGGAATAATCACCGAGAAACGAAATCCTCATTGAAATCAATTGAGAGACAAAATTCTCGCGCAAAATAGAATTTTTCGTTTTCAAATGTAAAAATCCGGTAAAAATATTTACAGCTGTTGTTGTCTACAAAAAGGCTAGAAAAAATCCATTTAATTCAATTGAAATCTATTCAAAGTATTAATATATTCATAAAGAACATACAAGGTGAGAAGTTACTGATAATTATTAAAACATTAATTGAGTTTTTTTATACAGATATGCCTGACTCAGCTCAGTTTTTGCAAACAGCAGAATGTATTGCACACCTAGTATATAAATTTAAAACCTCATGAGGGATCAGAGGAGGGAGACAGCATTCAAAAACCGTAATAACTGCCTTTGTGTAATGAATCTACCGAGTCAATATTAGGTATGAGGATTAATTTTTTATCATTCATTATGAGGATTTTGTAAGTCAAGTATTGATTTATAGCCCAAACGATCAAAAGTTTTAGGAGGAAAACGAAAAAAAATGATTAATTCGTACTGGGGAAGTATGTTGCCGATGATTCACTGTCAACTTTTTTTCTTTTGTGTTCGTGAAAATCAAATTATGTAATATGTTCAGAGGTGTCGCGTGAATCATCGTTCTTGTATCAACGTCTTCATCTTGAGATTACCAAAATTGAAAAATATTTTTTTTCTTTATATGTGCCCTGAAAAAATGCATTGCTGGTGATTCACGGACAACTTTCATATGTATTAATCATAACACAGTTAGTTACCTGTTTGTTGTCATTTCTCTGTCGCCTGTCTCGTTCCCTCCGTGCCATACTCGTACCACCGCCAACCTTTCGAACAGTACTGCCATTGTGCTGACACTGTGTCATAATGCCAATCAGATAAAATACATTGTTTGTCTGATTAGAGATATGTATTGTGTATCCTGTTTCTCATTCATTGGGTATGCTGTGGGAGAAAAAAAATAATAATAATTACATTTTTAAGAGATTCTAGAGGTTGGTAGTAATAAGCTCATGCACGAGGTCTTCTGTCTTTCAGTCCTAATTATTTTCATTACAAATATAAAAATATGTGTGTGATATGGTCAAAGCAGAACTTTCTAAGTAGGACTTAGTTACTTTATTATTTTATTAGTTAGTTATTGTGACTCATGCCCGAGCTTTTAACTACAAGGTCATATCGTCTAGTACCAGAGCGACGAAAGAGCGCTCTTTCGTCGCTCTGGTGGACATGAGTCCGACTCTACTATGGGAGTCATACATTTTGCCTACCCAGGTTTATTCACCTAGGGTAGGGTACCTGACATCGCACACGCTCGGGACGATCGCTTAACGTCCCATCCGAATGATCGCAAGCTCGAGGCTTTTTCAGCTCCCAGATAAATAAACTATACTAGTGTTGAGAGGAATCAGATTTTCGTATTTCACAGGATTATATTGGATTTCGAAATGCTCGTATTAAGCTATCCCTCTCTCTTTTTTATCGATGAAATTCTTACAATTTCTTCATCAAAAATCATTAAATAATTCCTTATTGTTTCCTACAAACATTAATCGAATTCTTTCGACTAGTTTCTTCCTTCGTTCTTCCTTCTGTTTCTTTGATTTCCTAATTTCATCAATAATTTACTTATTTTCAGTTCATTCTTCTCTTCCATTTCGTTCTCCGATGTTTTTTTTACCTTGTTATTCTAGTCAGATTTTTTTACCTTGTTATTCTAGTTGTTGATAGTAACGCCATGTTTCGCTTCCTTCATTATTAAATTTCGTTGACTAACTGTATTTATTTTATATTTTCTATAATTTCTTATTGACTGTTTATACATTCTGCAATGTTAAACCTAATTGCTGATCGTGATTTCTTCATTTTGTTCCTTAACTGTTTTCCTTGTTACTTTATTATTTTGATCCTTAAGGTTCGTTATTTCTTTCTAAATGCTCGTATTAAGCTAAGCCATAGACAGAGAAGTCGTCCTCACAAGGTGCTATTATTGATTATTCTCCTGGTGGAGCTCAGGCGCATCTGGTGTCCAGGTGTTTTCCCAACCTAACAGACTCCAGCTGTTTTTTTGTCAAGGATTTCAAGGAATCAAGTCCACTTTTATCGACTGCATTGGATTAGTCTTCTCGCTTACTTATTTATATTATTATATATTCAGTGTAAACTCTATATAACGACACTTAAGGGACTGCGCATTTTATGGCGTTATTTAGATTTGTCGATAAATGAAGAGAAAAAAAATCAATACACATTAGATTAGGTACATTTAATAGTATTTTACTATTATAATATGTATTTACTAATAAAGTATACAATTTACAAACAACAAACATTAATATTGATACAAATAACAACGCTTATTGCGTATAGTCTGTTATCTTTGTCTGACGTTTTTTGCTGCTCCAGTATTTTAATTGTATTTTCTTATGTATTTTATTCATAACTTGGGATACTGTGGGATCAACTTGCTTACACAAAAAGTCTAGCAGCCGATGTAAACTAGTGTAAGGTAATCACAACAAACAAAAGAACGAATATCTTAGAATCTTCGGTACGTATGATGCCGACAGTCGAGGTAAATACGTGCTAGACAATAAAGCAACAAAATAACAAACAAAAGAACTTACACAGCTGCAGTTCTTATTAATTTCGGCAACTTGAAAGTACTGTTTATTGCTTAGTAATGACGTATTGTTGTCGTTATGTAGAGTGGGTGTGATGCTACATAGAGTGTATCATTGTATGGACAATAAAGTAAACCAACCAGATTCAAGTCAAGATTTGGTTGAATATCAATAGGTGCCTTATTAATTGCGCCCCGCCCTGGAGGGTGAGCTACGTGGACAGAACGGACCAGAGCGTTGCAGGGACATTGTCCAAGACTGGATAATGAGCAAGTGGCAGCGGGGTTCTGGATACTCACAACAAATTTGGTGTTTTCCTGGTCAGGAGTTACCATGTTCACAGATTTATAAGACACACAAACAGAAAATTGTATTTTTATTTTCAGAAAACATGAAATTCCGGTGAAAACTCAACATCGAATTTCTGAACCATTGCATAACTTCCCTTATACATTATTTTATTAGTATAGCGAGAAGTAATTGTGCCAGCCAGTTTAAATGTATTGAAGATAATTGAGGAGTATCGCATATATTTTTTTTTTTTGTTACTTTTATTATTTCCTCGAATATAGAAGGATAGAAAAAGTTTTTGAAAAGCCAAACATTTTTTAGCTTAAAATTTACTTCAGATCTTCGCTTTTTAAATCAAAACAAAACACTTTTAGTTCAGTGTCTGTGTGTCTCTGTCCCCTAAAGCCTAGTGTCTCAGTCAAGAGCCACTGAACGGATAGATAATTAAAATACACAATTTCTTTGTCAAACTTCACTATATATTCTCAAATACTCAACTAGTTTCGCCGTGTTATGGCATTATCAAGAGTCACTTATAAACTGTGAGTGAGTTTATAAGTGACTCTTGATAATGCCATAACACGGCGAAACTTTTTGAGAATATATAGTGAAGTTTGACAAAGAAATTGTGTATTTTAATTATCTATTCCTAGAATGGAGCTTCACAAAGTAAATCTGGAAACCATAAATTATTCACTGAACGGAGTTTCATGTTTAACATAAAACGATTTTTGAAAACTCCATTCTTTTTTCCGAAAAAAATTTTGCACTGACGAAAAATGTTTCCGCTCAACAAAATACAGATAATGGAAATATTCAGCTAAACAATAATTAAAGGTAGGTTTACATGGAAGGTTTATCAAATTACTTGGCAAAATTTTTTGAAAAATAATTTTTAAGAAAGAAACTGTATTGCCATGACAAATGTTAGCCTTATGAAAAATGGAAAAGTCAACAAAGGGATCCTCATTTGTATGCTTCAAAACAAAGTATCGTAGATTATATAATCTTTGAAAAGACTCCCCACATAAATATATATATTTTTTCTTAAAAATTTAAGTCTGAAAAATCTATATCTCTGAAGGTATTACTGCAAGTTTTACTTCATTAGGTATATGAAGTATAGAGGAAGTTATGTAATCAGTCAGAAATTCTATGTTGAGTTTTCACCGCAATTTAATGTGTCGAATAACCTGATTACAAAAAATTAAAATCCTGTATGTGTGTGTTTGTGAACACGATTACTCCCGATAGAATGAATATATCGACACGAAAATTTTATATGTGTTTCCAGAACCTCATAAGGACGACACTTATTGGATTTTTAGCTCAATCGGCGAAAGGGAATTGGAGCTTAACACAAAAATAATAACTGCCGATATAATAAATGCATCGACACGAAATTTTTATATGTGAATCCAAAACTTTCAGACATGAATCGGCTTAAGGGAAAGAGGGGAATTGTACTAAAAAAAAACCATTAACTGCCTTTGTAGTGAGGTATCGACACGAAATTTTGTATGTGGGTCAAGTACCCAATAAAGTCATGAGAGAGATTCAAAAGAGATGGGCTCGACTCAATAATCCTAATAACTGTTAATGTGCTGAATGTTTTAACAGGGAAATTAGCATGAGTATAACCATTGCACAGTTTCAAACAAGTCGGTTGATTGGTTTCAGAGGAAGCGCGAAAATTTAGTTGATTAATTCGCACTGGGGAAGTACATATCCGGTAATTCACCGACAAAGTTTTTTATATATGCCAATGTATCATCCCGTGTCACAGAAATTTCTAATTTTTCGATTCCCGGTCAATCTGTATGAAGTAATTGCGATACCTGTGTAACGGAACAAACTCGATGTAAACCGTTTAGTTGCAAAAGGAAATCGGGGGAAGGACAAGAAACGACAATTTCTGCCATGATGGGAGTAGTGGCAGGGGCTATTGCTCTCAATCTGATTTCTCTAGAGTGGTCCGATTTTCTCCGGTTTTCTTTTGACCTACTTAACAAGCGAAGGAAGGTAGGAAAAAATAAAAAAATGGAAAAGACTTTCCACCCTTCTTTTTCATGAGTTGGCTGAAAAATGGGGACTAGAAATTATATATTTTTAGGTCAAAATACATGGTCACTTTTCTTATCTGTTTTCTAACTCTAGTATGGAATAAGAAAGGAAAAATCTTAGAAATGTTGCTTGAGGGGGGGAGGGGGGGGGGGGGGGGGGGGCGTAGTACATAATGGGAGAAAAGAAAGACATATTGATTTTTGAGTTTTGTACTTTGTTCCTACGTATTTTTATGAGGAATAAGATTTTATTTCCTCAGCAACACTAAGTATAGGGGAAGTTATGTAATTGGTCAGAAAATTGATGTGAAAATAAGACAATTAAGTGGTATTATATTCGTATAATATAATAGTAAGTAGTTAATCAAAAAATAATATTTATTATATTAATGGGAAATTTGTGGCTGATGTTTTTGTCATCTCATTAATATTTTGTGGTAAAAAGGACAATACAACTCTCAGATCATGTTCCACCGTTACCAGTTCTGATCTTTACAGTTGTGTTTAGGGCTACCTTACTCCCGGCACTCAGGTTAGTAACTAAGCAGATTACACAGGTTAGTAACTCTAACCAGATTAGTAACTTTACAGAGGTTAGTAACTCTAAGTTGGCGTATTTGTACCCATCGTTATTCATTAGCATAAAGTTTCTTTCTTTTACTTATTTAGCAGCAAGAGAAGGTGTTATAACTTATAATACTTTTCATAAAGTCAGATAAATAATGCGAACCTAAAATCAAACTTTTAAGTTATAGTATAACAACTTTTCCCCCAGCACAACATAGTCCTTAAGTTGCTTTCAATTCTGATTAAAGTTAATTGTGAGTTATATCTCGACATTTATGCCTAAAGAAATTGAAAACACAACACAATACACAGGGACAAACACTCGTTATAGGCTTTCCATATATAGACTTTGAAACCATAAAAAGAGAACTATTGAGAGAGGAATTCATAGGAAAAAAATATTGAAAATAGGTCCAGTAGTTTTTAAGATTAGCCCGAACATCAAACAAACGCTCTCTCTTTATATACAGTCAGTAACAAAAATGTTCGGACGGTTTGATTTTTCAATAAAAAATTATAATAATTAAATGCACAAGTAATAAAAAATAATTTAAAAAAAATAATTAAAGCCATTTTTCAATCAAGAATAAGAATTCAAATGTGGGCTAGGATAAAGGAAAAACAGCTTTGATTAGAACAAATAAATATTTTAATTTAATAAATTTTATAACAAGTAATGTAGGTAACAAAAATTTTCGGACAAAAATGTAAACAACTATAAATAAATTCAATGTTTTTTTTACGATTTCACAAATTCAAAAACCATAATGTTAATTAATATTTGGTTGGGTACCCTTTTTGTGTAATAACATCTTTCATTCGATTCGGCATTGATGATGAAACTAATGTTTTGGTGAAATTTGGAGATATTTTACCCCACTCTTCTTATAACTTTTGTTTCAATTCGTTTTTTGAAGCAATGGGTGTTAATCGAATTTTCCTGTCGAGCTCACCCCATACGTGTTCAATTGGGTTGAGATCGGGCGATTGGGGGGGGGTTTCATAACTTTAAGGGCAGTTATACAAAAGCCAAGTACGTACCAATTCACAGGTGTGTTTCGGATCGTTGTCTTGGTAATAATGAAAAGTCCGTAAAATCCCAAGTTTTTCAGCACTCTTTTTCAAATTGCTCCTTAGTAATTCGGCATAAACTTTTCCAGTCATGGTGGTTTCAATGAAAACCAGTTCACCAATTCCACTAGACGCCATACACCCCCACACCATCACTGAGCCACCCCCATGTTTTACTATTGGTTTTAAATTGTTTGGATTCAGCTCCTCATTACGCCTTCTCCAAATTTTGTCGCGACTGTCGGGACTAAATATATTAAACTTACATTCAAAAGTATTTGCTTGCAATAGAACAAACCGCAATAATAAAATATTCTTGTATCTTGTAACTCTTCACAACATAAAAAGAAATCTCAGGTCATGTAATGTCAGAAAACTAGATTTTTGTGATATGACGTTGGAAGAGAGCGACAGCAGCGCTGACCCTCGGCAGAAACCGTCCCTTCCCCCTACTCTATCCCCTCCACCTTCCCTCTAAAGAAACTAAGTACCCAATTTTTCTAATTTAAACGTTTTTTCTCCGATATTTCGACAAATAAATGTTTCCAGATCATGTCCGTTTACTTCCATGTAATATATGTATACATATACTATTACTTTACTTTTGTTTACTTCCCTATACATATAATATATGTATACATAATAATATGTAGGTACTAAAAATTTTGTAATCGTGTGAACATCAGAGATCAATTGCATGCGTGTGTTCATGTGAGAGCTCAAACGCTTTGACCTGACATCGTACAGGCTCATGACCATCGCTTAACATCCCATCCGAAGGACGGAGTGCTTAAGTTTATTTTACCTCGCAGATGAATGACATTACTCCAAAAATGTTTCTGAATGATTCTGGAACTCTTTTGCGAAGCTCAATCTTTTTTTTATATTTTTTTCACTCACAAACGGTTTTTGGTACTCTCCCATTATATCCTGCTTCTTTTAGAATTCTTCGAACATTTTGTGGGTGAACTTTCTTTCCCGTTTCTCTGTATACCTCGGCGACGATCTGAGGTGCACTCCTCGAGGGCTTGTTTTTAATTTTCCGGACAACGCTACACCTTTCTCGGTCGTTTAATACTCTTGGACGGCCAGAGGAAGATTTCAAATCTATCCGATCCTCGTGCTTATACCTTCGAATTACATCGGCTACGGTGCTTTTACTTCGGCCTACCATACCACCGATTTTGCGGACACTTAATCCTTTTTCATAATTAAAAATTATTATCTGTTGAACTTCAAAAGATGTTCGACCCATCTTGACAGCAGGAAATACAAATAACTACTGAATGCAGTAATAGAAGGATATAAACACATTTTATTTGTTCGGTATTAGCGGTTGGTTGAGAAGGGATTAAAGATCATGATCAGAGTCGCATTTGTTTACAAAACAAACAACAGGTGTCCAGAAAATTTTGTTACGTGAATTTCTTGTCTTCAATTATTAATGCAAAATTTCCTATTAGCTGTAAATGTTTAATTAATTGTTTTACGGCGTTTTGAAATGATTGATGATCTCGAAATTTAAAACTTTGCTTGAATTAAATATTTTGCCATATAACTATGTGTAACTGCAAAAGAAAAACAAAATTATAAATTGTCCGAAAATTTTTGTTACTGATTGTACATATTAGTAAGATTACAATCGTTGACCTCTTCTCAATTTGGTGCCACAGTAATGTGCCGATGCACAGGGATTGAGATATCGGTCGCTACGCGACTCTCCTGAGAGTGTCCGATGTCAAGTACTCATTAAAAATCCCTATACTAGGTGAATAAACCTGGGTAGGCAAAATGTAGGAATCCCACTGTGGAGTGAGGCTCATGTCCACCAGAGCAACGAAAAAGCTGGTAGTAGGCGATATAACCTCGTAATGACAGTCACTATAACTCACCTGTATAAGGTAAACTATACTAATTAGCAGTATTCACTGACACTGTTTTTTCTCATAATGATAAGTTAATTGCATTTTTTAGTTTTCTGTGCGACTGTATTTGTCCTGTTAACTCGAAGGCAGAATTATTCTCGTCCAAGTCAGCTGTTTTGGCTATAAATCATAAGAAGGATGTTGGACCGTTTACTTTCAAAAGCGCAACGGTCTCTTGGTGAAAGAGACTAACTGCACTTCAGACGGTACCTGGTCTAGAAAATATGTCAGAGAAGTGAACCCGGATTCGTGCTAAGGGCTTTTATAACATTTTTGTTTTCAGATGTACCGCAATTTTGCGCATATTTTCGGCATAGGATGTCCTTCTTAAGCACGAATATAATCAATTAAGTTTTTCTTCTTGAACATCAATAGACCGTGGCTAACATTGAATAGTTGTCTTGTGTAGAAACTTCTATAGTCTTATTCTAAAATTCTTGTCGATACATTCATTATAGTCAGTTATTATGACTCATGCCCGGGCTTTAACTACAAGGTCATATCGCCTACTACCAGAGCGCTCTTTCGTCACTCTGGTGAACATTAGCTATGGACTCTACTAATGGGAGTCCACGAGTACCTGTTATCGTAGAGGCTCGGGACCATCTACATTCATTATAAAATCTATTAGGGTTATTAGGGTTTTTGTGTTAAGCCTTTTCCTAATCCCTTCTACCCTTGGAGCAATTTGGGGGGGGGGGGGGGGGGGGGGGGGTTCTGGATGCACATACAAAATTTCATGTTGATAATACATTCCTTCTATCGGGAGTTATCGTGTCCAAAGACACAAACATCTACTTTTATTTTTGAAATCAAGCGGTCGGAAAACATGAAATTTCTGGCCGATTCTATAACTTACCCTATACTTCGTATTAAAATCATTACAATTTGTCATAGAATGGCCTTAAAGTAATAAGTAATACCTATGTACAAAATAATAATAATAAAGAAAATATATGTGATATGGCCATAACAGAACTGACATCATCTCAAATTTCTAGTTCATTGCTACAACGCAGACATCAGCGCGAAAATAGTCAAAGCATGTTCAGAGTACCTTGAAACAGGAAATTCCCTTGAAAACTCGATCTAAGATTTTTTGTACAGTAAAAAATAAATAAATACAATTTAATTCAGCTCGGAAGGCCGTCCCTGCATCATTTATCCAATGAATGGAGGTACAGGAGACCACAGACACAACTCCTGAATTAACTTCAATGTAATATGTCTCTAGGCCAGCACTGCTTCATTCTTCGGAGAGGATATTCGGGTGGGAATGGGATGACATAGATTGAGCTGTAGGATATTTTTTTATTTTTTTATTTCATTTAGCCGCGGATACTCCTAATTTCTCAAAATGCCATTACGTAGTTTTCCAGGCATCTTTTCAGAAATTAGGAGTTTTAATAATATTAATATATGTAATTATAATTTAATATAATTAATAACTTAAGGATTCGAACCTCGGTCTCTTGGGCTCGTGGCCAACGACCCCAATTACTCAGCTATCATTGCTTCCTAATTATCAGTTGATTAATATTGTATAAAACGACTTATGTCACCGAGTCGTAATAATGACCATCAAATCGATTAGATAGCGTGCAACTCTAACCCCGTTCTTACTGTTATGTGACGTTTTATTTCTTCATTCAAACAGAAATTACTGTAGAAATGGAATCCAGGAGTGGAAATAGGATATGAATGGAGGAGAGAACATGATGACAGAGGAGAGTCTAGACGAGAGGTCAGACATAGCTGCAGTGACTCAGTGGGTCGATGGGGACGAGACGCCATCCTAGTCCCTGCAGTCTGCAACTTGCAATGAATATAACAAAATAGAAGTCTATCTACCATTAGTCTCCACTTACATGTAGAAAAGTTAGGCAAATTTTTAATTGCAATTAATGTACTGCAAAGACAATTGTTTTGTAATTGTTATATTTTGGTAAATTATTGTTGATTTAATTTCTGATTAATTATTTATCAAATACAACTGACAAATAACAACTTAAATCAATAAAGAAGTAACAAAAAGGTCGATCAAATAGATAATAAACGAAAATAAATTTGATTTTTTATAATTATTGAACTAAAAATAATCGAACTTTTATAAAAATAAAGAAATAACAAAAAATATTATCAATAACTGAAGAATAATAAAATTACAAAAAAGAAATTACTAAAGAATTAACAGTTGTGAAAATACTATAATTGTGAAAATAATTGAAACATTGTGGAAGTCAAATAAATCTAATTTTATACAATCATAGACTAAAAATAATCCCCTTCTTCTATTTACGTCAGCTACAAATTACTCCACGAAGATATTATTTCGCTATCTAACAGTAGGTTAGTTACTAAAAGTAGGTGGCCTCGAGATCTAAGAGTTGGGATGTTTCTTGGGAGTGTCAGCCTGTATCATCACTTAATTTCTATAATATAGTATCCTATGTAGTGACATTTACCTTCTACAATACCTGTAATGAGTCCTATGCTACTTTTATATGCCCTATATAACATGCAGTGGCACTTAACTTCTATAGTATATCCTATGTAGTGACATTTACCTTCTATAATACAATACCTGTAATGAGTTTTGTTGTTTATTTGTTATGTTATTATTCTTAGGGGATGTATATGTCCCAGAATAAAGATTATTCTTCACTTCATTCCTTAGCACATACTCGTATGAAATGTATAACACATTGCTTTCTTCGTCTCTACAATTTTTCAATACATTTCTTAAACAATTAACTTATACCTATTCAGGTACATATATATCATATACATATTTTTTTTATCTCAAAATAATGCTGCTCAACACGTTTATTATGCGTTTTTAAAAATACACTTTTTTTTTAAATTTCTCTTCATATCCTTTGCAAAATATTTTTACACATTGACCCTGACATGTATAAAAAATACTTGAAAGGTTTCCAAATGGGAAGTCCAGTCTTCAGGCCGTTTTGAGAAAAATGTTATTTACAAATTTTTTGAAATGTAAAAAAATATACATGTATACAATTTTATGAATAACTAGGAGGTTACCCGGCTTTCGCCTGGAGTAACTTTAAACAGGTTAGTAACTCAAGTTAGATTTTAGAAGTAAATTGAAAATTTCAATGATTGTGAGCCCGGTGGTTTCTGACTTCCGACCTCAGCTTATATGGAAACTTCTGGTGCCTCAGGGCCTATTTGGATTTTCCATGTAGTCTTTGAACCGGGCTTATAGGGATCCTTTTTGTTAAATTTCATAAAAGACTGATCAATCTTTCAAGAGCCTGCATTAATTTTGTACATTGTTTTCCTCCGACCGGAAATATTAAGCCCAAGTGTGAACGAATTATCCAAAGTTAACTAGTTTTCGAGGTTACCTCACATATACAAACAAATAAACTTTCTCTCTTTGTATACATGTTAGTTTAGATAATCTTAGGTCTCTGAACTTGTCCGAAAGTTTCATAAAATTTGTGTTTCTTGAGAAACATTATTACTAAAACGGAAACGGTGAATCACCGGCTATGTACTTCCACAGACAGAATTAATCAATTACGTTTCCGCTCTCCCTCCAAAGCTTATCAACCATTTGGGCTAAAACTCAATATTTGACTAACATGTCTATTTGACGTACTAAATTTTGTGTCGATATATTCATTACATCGGCAGTTATTAGGGTATTTTTACCTCAAGCCCCCTTTTCAGGATCCCTCCTCCCGTTCTGCTGATTCCGTTGAAAATTAATATGTGTTGTCTTTATAGGACTTTGAATTTACATACATAATTACGTGTCAATACATTCATTACAACGACAGTTATTTGGCTGAAAGTCCCTCCCTTAGACGGTTCTGGATACACTTATAAAATTTCGTGTCGATACATTCTCGGATCAGGAGGTTGGAATAGATTGAAAATGGATTTTTTGACCAATTACATAACTTCTTCTATACTTCGTATAGTTAGAGAATAAAAAAGAAATAGGCTCTAAGGAATTCACTGCCTCCTCAAGGATATCAGTTTCTGAAGTTATGTTTGAGTCTCTTGGTGCTCTTATATGAGTTTCCAAACTTAGTAACTTCAGAAATAGATTTTAGAAACATTTCAATCTAATCTGACGTTCAGAAATGCATTTGTTTAAATGATTTTGGTTTCCTTTATTCTTATATTGTTTAGTTGACTATAACTATACAGTTGAGAACCTTATGAGTGTGTAAAATAAAAATTATGGGTGAATCACCGGCAATTTACTTCCTCAGCTCGAATTATTTTTGAAATAAAAGTAAGTTTTCACTCTCTCCAATTTGTCTGAAAATTATCAGCTACGGGGTCCTGAATCCACATATTACACTTCTCGATATATTTATCTACTGCGCATTATTAGTGTTTTGGAGTTAAGCCCTCTTCTAAGTCCTTCATTCTCATTGGTTGATTTGACTGAAAATAAATAGGTCCTTAAGGCTTTTTGGTCTATATTTAAAATTTTATATCGATACATTATATCGGAATTTATCGGGGAGGGGGAGAGAGTGATCTATAAGCGTGGTTGGTATAAGAAGTAATGGCCTCATAACATTTTTTTTTTGTAATAATCAGAAGTTGTATTATTTTTGAATAAACTAGTTATAATTAATTTTTTCTTTCTAACCCCCCCCCCCCCCCCCCCCCCCCCACTTAAATAGTTTGTAGTAAAAATCGAATTTAAATCGGAAGTTAATAAAAAAATACTATAGAGGTGTATTTGAAAGCATAAAAACTTTTTAAAAAATCGACAGTTGCATACTCGCTACAACCGGAAGGGGGAAAAAAAAAAAAATTAAATTGCCTCTTTTTTTTCTCTCATCGAATAATGGGAGTTGGGAGCTGAAATTTTCAGGAAAATTTTCTTTTTATATGTGCAAACTGTCGGTCAATTGCCCATTCGAAAATCGTTGGGGGCAGTTTTCGTACTCTTATCTGGCTATACCCTTTGCCTTTGTCGGGTATTTGTAGGTTGTCTTCCACGGGCGGTATTTTTGACCTCCTCTCTTTCCGAGCGGTTTAATGGGACTTAAGCTATAAATCTTCTATCGTAAATCTACTGTTTTGTTCTAAATGGAGCAGTTTTTACGATTTATAAAAGAAAAGGTTCCTTCTTTTTTATTTCCTATCACAATTATTCTTTTATTAAATAATAAAAAAGAGACAGTTATTTTTCAACATTTTCTTTTAAAAAAAAAAGTCATCAGTGGATACATCGACAATGTACTTCCCCAGCGCGAATTATCTCAACTTTTAAATATAAATATATAGGGGAATCTACTGTACCCCGGACCTAATTTGACATTTTGATTTTTAGTTTAGTCATTTTGTTTCAGCCGGTAATTTTAATTATTTTGTATCTCATGTATCAAATGCAATTTTTTAACAAATTTTATTTTAAAGTTTACAATATTTTTTTGTGATTGAATGATAAACGTTTTTTAAGACCAAGGTACAGCATGGAATAAAGAACTTTTTTCTGCAAAACAAATAAAAAGGAACATAGATAATAACAGATTATCTTTTTTATTTTATTTTCAAATTTTATTTTTCACTTGAAAGTAATATAAACAAACGGTTTTCAAAAAATGTACATTCCACACCACACGATAACTTAAGTCCACTCCGAAAATTCGTTTTTGGCGTTGTCTGGAAGATCCAGTTAAGCTACTTGGATTGGAAAGCTTAAACACAATGTCTTTTTTCTCTATTATTCCCATTATAAATGATTATTAATTCTAACAATTTCTCTGCCAAAAAAATATTAATAAAATATTTATTTAAAAATAAAACAATTAATAAGTCTAATGGAGTATCAATTTTTTTATTTATTATATATATTATATTTTTTTATAGGCGTTCTTGAATAATTGTTTCGACTTATTGACTCTGTTTTACTTAGTTTGGGATGCTGCAAACCTTACCGTAAAGGCTCCGGAGGTATAAAAATAATAACCAGTTTTTACCTATAGTTAATTTTATTTAAATTAAATAATAATACAAAAAAATTATAGGATCTTGTAAGTCCAATAATAAAGGATCTAATTTTTTTCCTTTATCTATTTTACTTTTCTTATAATTTTTGCTCAGTTTTTTTTTTTTTTTTTTTATTTTATTTTATTTTTTTTTTATTTTTTTTTTTTTTTATTTACAAAGAGATATTTACAACTGTATAAAAATATATACAACAAGCAAATATGCTAATACAGACATAATGGCAATGTCAAAATGTCATGAGGGGAGAAATCACCCAGTGGTGACACTTCCTAGTCATTGATTTTCTCTCATTTGTAACTAATTTGCTCAGTTTACGATAAAAAAAAATAAATTCAATTTTTCCGGATTTTTTTTGTTAGGGGTTTTTGAATAACTTTTTAGACTCATTACGTTATAGCACTTGTAATGTGCTGATTCAATAAAGACATTTTTTTGTATAACGAAGTGTCAATTATTAACATTTTCAGGGCTAGAAAAACAAAAATATGTATACAAATGAACCAATTATGTTTTGTTAAATTTACTTAAAAACCGACAAGAAACTTAAACAGGCCGTCCTTCGGATGGGACGCTAAGTGATGGTCCCGAGCCTGTACGATGTTAGGTACTCGTTAAAGACCCCTACCCTACGTGAATAAAAATTTAGGGTAGGCAAAGTTTCAGGACTCCCAAAGTAGAGTCGGGCTCATGTCCACCAGAGTGACAAAAGAGTGCTCTGGTAGTAGGCGATATGACCTTGTAGTTAAAGGCCGGGCATGAGTCATATAACCTAACCAACCTATAGAGACGGCCGCCGGTCGCCCCGACTCCCTCCGTGCGATGCTTGTTATTACTTGTATTTTATGTACCTATCTATAATATTTTACTCAGTAAGTAAAAATCATTACCAATTTATTTTAACTTTTATAATAATGAAAATGGGGTAAAATTATTTTACTTTATATTAAACCTTTTGCGCACCCCCGACGTTGTCCACGCACCCCCAAATTAATTTTAATTTGCTACAGACCCCCTCAGCGGTCACAAGGACACCCAGGGGTCCATAGGAACCACTTTGGGAACCTTCGGTCTAGAAGAACCTGTTGAAGTTTTGGACGATACAAAATGATAGGAGCTGTTCTAAGGCCCCTCCCATTGCTGGGAGGCGATAGATTGCCCGAGTGACTGTACTTACATGAGGTGTGGATGGGAAGGTGAGTCCAGGGACTGTACTCTACTGTCAATTGTCTAGTGTCTGCCTTCGGCTTTGACTTTCCTGGCCTTGAATCTCCTTTCTTCCAAGACTATTAGATCCAGACGCTTTGTCTGCCCCTTCTCATCAGGTGAACAACTTGTTGGGGTAAATATTTCTCTCAAAGTTCTTGGTTGTACTTCCCCAGCTCTATGAAGTATACGGGAAGTTATATAATCGGTTAGAAATTCGATTTTTCCGGCTCACTGATTCCGCAAATGTAAAAATTGTCCTCGATGAATAACAGACTACGTACTTTTCTAGCAAGAATTAATAAATTACGTTTTCGCTCTCCCTCCGAAGCCAATCGACTGTTTGGGCTAAAACTCAATATTTAACTTACAGTATCATTTATTACATTGTCAGTTATAAGAATTTTAGAGTTGAACCCCCTCCTCTTCCCCCCCCCCCCCCCCCTCCAACTCGGCTCGAAATCAATAGGTGTCGTCTGTATGGGGTTCTGGATATGCATATAACATTTCGTATTTATGCAATCAGAAGATCGGAAAATATTAAATTCTGCTGAAAACTCAACATCGAATTTATAATATAGTTGGTTATTATGACTGATTCCCGGGCTTTAACTGAGTCATATCGCCTACTACCAGAGGTACTGGTGGACATGAGGCCGTCTCTATTGTGTGAGTCCTAAATGTTGTCTATCTAGGTTTATTCACCTAGGGATCTTTGCTTAACGTCCCACCCGAAGAACGGCGTGTTTAAGTTTATTTCACCTCTCAGATAAAGTAAATTGAGGGCCTCGGCCGGGTTTCGAACTCGCGTTCTTGTGCTCAGTAAGTAGGCACAGTAATAGTCAGAGCTGTTAATATAGCAACGTAGAAAGAGAGACCATCCTTCCCTGACGACAGGTGGACCTCACTCTGTCTCAGCTGGGATAGTAGATCAGTGGCTTATCTGTGAGGAGGGGGAGTGGGCTAATAATTTAAACATATTTTTTTTGTTTTTATTATTTATTGAAATGAAGGTTTAGTGAAGTTCCTCAATTAGCGTTTGTGTTGTTCTGGACCGACAAGTGAGGCCACTTGGTGTCCACTGAAGCAGACTGGGTGGCAATGGATCCTATGAAAATTTCCCCCAATACTCGGAGTTGCGCCATGGAGATGGGTCGATAGGCTGGAGCCGCGGAGACGAGGGCGTACTTTCGGGCCACAAACTGTGTGTACACTAACGAGGCGTCTGAGTTGTGACTGTGACCGTGGGCTGGTTGGTGACCGTTTGCGACTAGATCCCAAGTTCAATTTTGTGTGTGCATCATGGAGTCTGAACAGACGAATGGGCAACCTGTCAAACACCAGTGTAAGTAGGATAGACTTCATAGTTGATTGTGCAGAACTTCTCTCTGAATGGAATTTTTTATATTTTCTCGACTTTTTGTTTTCTTGAAATTATTACTAGATGTACAAATAGATGGATCCATACAAAGAGAGTTCGTATATTATGCACATGCAAATGTAAGAGTGATTGCTATACTTCTTAGATACCTAATCCTGGTCATTCTTTGACTTTCCCTAAATGAAAGGTAATCAATCATACCGAGACATTTACAATGAAAACTTTGCAGTAGAAATTATGAACCTAATACCTTTTGATATCTTCTTGACAAATATTTAACCTTGGCTTTTCAATGGGAGAACTTCCATTTCGGACAATTCTGATATTCCACACCCTGGTTTGATTGTAGCATACCAATTCACAGAGAACTTGGGATATCATCATGTCTTTCATTTCTTCCTCCCCCAGCACAAATGTTGATGTACCTTGGGAGAAGAACAGTGAGAAGAAGAATGCTCGTTTCAGTTTTATAAATATAAAAAGTCGGTGAATTACTATCTACCACGAATTAATTATGTGTTAGCTTTCCCTCCAAAGCCAGTCGACCGTTTGGGCTAAAACTCAATATTTGACTTACATATTGGCTTCTGAATCATCATACTGACTTTCATGTCGATACATTCATTACTTCCGCAGTTATGGGGTATTTGAGTCGAGTCCCCTTCCCTTCCACCGATTTCGTGGAAAAATAATAGATTGCCATGCTTATGGGGTTTTCAATTTAAATATAAACTTAAATGTCGATGCATTCATTACTTCCTTAGTTATGGGATATTTGAGTCGAGTCTCTTTTCACTTCCACCGATTTCGTAGAAAAATAATAGGTGTCATGCTAATGGGGTTTTCAATTTAAATATAAACTTTATTGTCGATAAATTCATTACTTCCGCAATTATGGGATATTTGTTGATTCCAGTCTCCCCTCCCTTCCACAGATTTCATTACATCGGCAGGTATTGGGATTTTTGAGTTGAGCGTCCTCTGGTCCAACACATCCCCTTTTGCTCATTCCGCTGAAAATCAATGGGTGTTGTCCTTAAAGGTTTCTGAATAAACGTATAAAATTTCATGCCGATATATTCATTTATTGGGAATTATTGTGTTCCCAGGCAGATTTTTTTTTCTTTTCTGGAATCAGTAGATCGGAAAACATAATATTCCGTGGAAAAATTAAATTCGAATTTTTAACAGATTACACAACTTCTACTACTTCGTATAGCTAGAGAAGTAATATACATTTTAAATTTGTATTAAATATTCTGGTGTGGCGGCTACCACAAGTAAACTTTCCGTATGTACAGAACCGCTAGCCACTATCATATTTATTTGCGGTTGCCGGTAGCTCAGTGGTATGCGTGCTTGCTTACTGAGCTCAAGGTCGCGAGTATGAAACCCAGCCGAGGCTCTTAGGTTGTTAATCTAGGAGGTGAAAAAACCTTGAGCCCGCCATCCTTCGGATGGTACGTTAAGAGATGGTCCCGAGCCTGTGCGATTTCAGATACTCGTTGAAAGACCCCTAACCTAGGTAGGCAAAATTTAGGACTGCCATAGTTGAGTCCACTCAACGAGTCCACCAGACTGACGAAGGAGCGCTCTTGTAGTAGGCGACATGACCTTGCAGTTAAAGCCCGGGCATGCGTCATAATAGCTAACTAAAACTTTTTTGTTGTTACTACATTACTAATCTGCGTACTAGCTGAAGATAGCTTTATCTATTCTTATTGCAAATTAAATTCTTACCAAGTAGTGTGTACTACTAAGAAGCCTCACTATATATTTTCATAAAACTTCAAAATCTATTATGAAAAGTTGATTAAAAAGAATACTGAATCAGTTTTCGTTAAATTTAACCAATATATTTTCAAAAAAAAAAAAAAAAAAAAAAAATCTGGAAAAATATGACTCAAAACTCAAAAGAATTACGTTTCTCCAGTAAATTCTTATTTATTTATTTATTTTTTTGCCTTAGGTACGATGCATATTAGCCATGACTCTTATAATGCTGTTTTACCTAATTATTTATGACATCCATGGCCCCGGGAGGAAGTTCTATCTACGAAATAAAACTCACTCCCGGACGGGATTCGAACCCGCAAACCAAGGTGAGACCATGCGACCAAAGCCCTACGCTCTAGCCCGCACGGCCACCATGGCTCCTAATCTAATAGGTTACTAAGTATTATAAAGATATAGGAATTATAGGGTAAGTTATGTAGTCGGTCAGAAATTGGATGTTGAGTTTCAACCGGAATTTTATGTTTTCCGACTTTTTGTATACAAAAATGGAAAAAAAAATTGCTGTTTACCTGTGAAGACGATAATTCCCGATATGATGAATATATCGACACGAAATTTTATATGTGTATCCAGATCCCCATCTAAGGACGACACCTATTAATTTTCATGCAAATCGGCCAAAGGGAAGGGGGGGGGGGGGGGGGGGGCTTTTTACACAAAAACTGTTATAACTGCCGATGTAATTGAAAGAATCATCATAAAATTTTGTATTGAAATCAGTAGAGAAAGCCAAATATTATCTTTGGAGAATAGACACGGTGAAGATGATCCACAACAATTTTATGTAAGAATGTACAAAAGTTCTTGCAAGTCATAATAATGGCTGAGAGTGTA
The DNA here is from genome assembly GCA_963662175.1 of Aradus depressus. NCBI lineage: Eukaryota > Metazoa > Arthropoda > Insecta > Hemiptera > Aradidae > Aradus > Aradus depressus. The sequence continues at coordinate 41,152,400 of OY759215.1, forward strand.
TTTCTTAACTTTTTTAATTTAACTTACTATCTAAGTAAGGTACACAAGTAAAGTAAAGTACCTGTAAGGTACACAACTGCTGAAACTTGGTATTACACAGCTCTAGCAGGAGTCTACAGTTTTTTTTTCCAGACAAGAGAGGGGGAAATGGGTGAACGACCGTGGAAGGTGGAAACTAGGCGTGGCAGTTTTCCTACCTCCCTAAAAAAAAAAATTTATCTTTTTTCTTTAATATATGTGAAAAGGCCTGTTGTAGGTATGCGTCGTCAAGGCGATGCCTGCTGGACACAATTTCTATACAGAGGCCTACCCTTCCTTTCATTAAATTATTTTTTCTATTCTTATAATAACAATTATACTTTATTATCAATAAAATCATCATCGTTAAGACATTTTCATGCTTAAAATGTCTTCCTTCATCACGTAGCCTTTCTATTCCGTATAAAGCAATCTCGATCTTTATTATTATAAATCTGCGCCTATCCCGCTAGGATCCCCTCAGACCTTTTAGGCATCCATGACCCCTGTGGTCGAAATCCCTTAAAGGAAACAAAAAAAAAAACTTGTCTTAATCGTGTCTCAATCTGATATAATAGTGAAAAATAATTTTTTTTTTTCGGTTGATCCTTAAAAATAAAAAAGTGGTGGGTGAATCACCACACAAATTAAAACAAATATGTTTTCGCTCTCCCTCCAAAACCAGTCGACCGTTTGTTTTGCTAAAAGTTCTTAGCCATGTTTGGTGGAAATCGGGTATGCCGTCTCCAAGATCTTCAGGTTTCATCAGAGCCTGTGAAGGGATCTCGGCCTCGATTACAGCTAGAACTTGGAGTTTGAGCTCTTAAAAAAAACAAAAAAAGAAAAACACCAATCTATCACTAATATAACATCTTTTTTTTTTTCATAATTTTAGATCAGCTTCCACTTAATGAGTCTCGTGGGAAGATATTGTTCAAGTTCAAAATAAAGTTATTTTTATCCTTCTTATCTTATATATTATTATTATTATTTTTCTTCTAATCCGTTATCATTATCCACTTACAACTCCTTTAATGGTTTCTATATAGCTACTGTGTTTATAACGGGATCAGGGATTTTGCCAGACTGGTTTCTTTGGATGACGTTGCGTGTTGATTCTCAGTTTCTACCTTACTCATGAGCTTATGAGAGTGCCAACTATTGAGCCCCCGTACTGCCATATTGTCTCATTTGTGACTTGTTTTAAAAGAAAAACATAATTTATTTAACTGTTGGAGAGTTACCAACAAGGACACCTCCTATTAATTTTCAGCGAAATCGGCTGAAGGGAAGGGAGGGAGGATCAGAAGAGGGGGGGATCTCGCTCGACTCAAAAACCTTAATGACTGCCGATATAATGAATGTAACGCCACAAAATTTAGTATGATTCAGAAGCTCAAACGGTTAGTTACTTTGGAGAGCGAGAGAGCGAAAACTTAAATGATTAATTCATGCTGGGGAAGTACATTGGTGATTCACCAACGAATTTTCAATTTCTCTATCCGTAATAGAGGGAGGGGACCTTTAATAACGACGGACAGCTGTTTCTCGTCAGGAGCCATGTAGTGTGTTGGGGGGGGCACTTGATGGAGGTCTTAGACTTTGTGGAATTATTCTAAATAATATTAAATAAAATAAACATAATGCAATTATAATAATAAAAAATTAGTTACTTATTAAAGAGGGCGCCAGTAGCTCAGAGGTAGCGTGCTTCCTTACTGAGCTCAAGATCGCGGGTTCGAAACCCGGCCGAGGCCCGTATGTTTTTTTTTTCCTGGAAGTGAAAGAAACCTGGAACACGCCGTCCATCGGATGGGTGCTAAGCGATGATCCCGAGCCTGTACAGATCCCCTGCCCTGGGTGAATAAACATGGAAAGGAAAAATTTAGTACTCCCTGTGTAGAGTTGGGCTCATGTCCACTAGAGCGACGAAAGAGCGCTCTAATAGTAATTAAAGCCCGGGCATGAGTCACAATAACTAAGTAACTATTAAAATAAAATAAATAATTTAAAAAAAATAATAATAAATTTAATAAATAAGAGAAAATACATTTTTTCAAAAACAGCACTAACATTAGAAAAAATAAAAATAAAGATTATATTATATACATACATAAGACAGAATAAAAGATAACTGCATGATAGCTTAAATGAGACACAGTTCATGGAATAGTCTGTTAGAGGTTCATTGCTTGTTATGTTAACTTCTAGCATGTTTGTTACTTTTGAAGAGGTCATATCTTCATCTCTTCCCACATACGCGAACTCGTTCTTTCTGTCCAAGGACATGAAGACTCTAAATATATTTATTTGTGTTTAATAGTCTGTAAGTATCCAGATCCCAGGATATTCCATCTCTTCGTGTGGACTGGCACTGCTGAACCAAACAGAGCTCCTGATAAAGGACTGGAGGATGCAGTACTCTGTTCCGTGAGCTGTCCCAGTTAACGTTGTCTATCCATCCAGGAGAGGAGGAGAGTAGCTATCATTTGTTATCATCTGCTTCCCCCCACACTACTACACCACTTCCATTAATCGATCTCCTTGTTTGACCTAGTTAATTCTCGGTTAACTGATAACTAAATCCTGTCCTTTCAATCCCAAAATGGTATACTGGATATACACTACAGTGGTGAGACCCATAATAACGTACAACTTCTTAGTGTGGTGGCAGAAAGCCGCGATATAGGACAAAGGAGGAAACAACTGGAAAAAGTCCAAAGACTTGCCTGCTTGGGAATCACTGGGGCCATGAGCACCACCCCAACAGCAGCCATGGAAACCCTTCTAAACCTCCCCCACTCTTATTGATGATGAAAGCGGAGGCAAGAAGGGGAGCCTATAGGCTAAAAACTGATAACCTAATGCCTTCTGGGACATTTTGGAGGATTCTGTATTAAGCATGGACACAGAAAAAATGACACCATTTTTCTACTTTAATAAGAAAATTAAAATATCAATGCCACACTGAAATAACTACTTGAGACCCATGATCGGGGTAAGCTGGTTTGATTCACTGATGGCTCAAAGACCGAGAGAGAAGTTGGAGCTGGAATACATGGGAGGAAAGTTAGGGGAGATACTAGTATATCACTAGGTGTGTATCCCACCGTGTTCCAAGCTGAAGTATATGCCATCCTCGGGTGTGCCTGGCTCATCAAGAGACGGAAACGCCAGTGAGCCTGTTAGTACTTCATGAAAGTGCGGACATTTTATCAGTTTCATATCACTAATATTGTAGATATGTTTACAAGTTGATACTTAACATTTTTTTGCACAGATATTGTGAAACACTTAATAAAAAATAAAGAAAAACTTATGTTTTTATAAAAAATAAACATACTTATATGTATATGCTCTATAGAGTACTTTCGATATTGCTACCATCTTCAGCCATGAATGTCCCCTTTTTCAGCCCCTTTTTCCCTGTCCCTCCTTTACAGTTAAGTCTTAAAAATATCGAAAACAAAAATAAAATTTTGAAATAGTATGTGCTGAATTAAAATACAAATATGTATGAAATAAATCAATGATGTCAATAATAAATATATGAATAAAAATACACAGAGTCTGGAGGATTAAATTATTGGCGATAAACGGGTCAATATTTAAGATTAGTCTGATCGTTCATACAATTCCGAAATTGTACGAACGATCAGACCAATCTCAAATATTCACCCCCTGTTTTGCCAATACTTTAATCCTCCAGTCTCTTTGTATGCGTACTTACTTTCTTAAAAAACTAAAAACATTAACATATGGATGTGAATAATACGTCAGAGAAAACTACTTCTCCAGCCGTTATGAGTTCAAGTTCAGTAAGATAGCAATTGAAAAAACCGGAAGGGCATATCACAGGATACAATCTACTAAAATAATGATAAAAAATAGTGACTTGCTTTATCTAGCGATTTGCTAACATTTGCAGACTACATTATGCTGAATGTTTTCTAGTATGGGCCCCATATTATCAAAAACAAAAAAAGATGTCGGTGAATCACCGGCTATGTACGTCCTCAACACGCTTAGTTAATCAATTAAGTTTTTGCTCTCCCTTTGAAACCAATCTACCGATTTCGTTGAAAATCGACAGGTGTCATCTTTATTACGTCACGGATTGATACATAAAATTCCTTGTCGTTACATAATTACATAGGCAGTTAGTATGTGTTTTAATAATTTATCCCCCTCCTCCTCTTCAGCGTTTCGGCTGAAAACAGATGGGTATCATCCTAAATTAACATATTAAATTTGAGGTCGATACTTTCATTAACCAGAGTTTTTTGACAAGCTATCCCATAATCCCCTCTGTCCGAATTGTCTGAAAATCGATAGATGATCTTCTATCTGCCGGGTTCTGTGGACTGACACAGTCCCGGGTCTGGAGGATGTGGTCGGTGCCCATTACAAGCACATCCTCCTTACCAGGCCTCGTTTGTTTCTCCAGGGCCCAAGCTCTTTGCCTATAGAGAGACACCCGGTTTCGCCGTTCCTTGTCCCTTGGTTTCCGTCTGGCTCCTCTCTTCGCCTCCCTCGGGGATCCCTTTTACTGTTATAGTACATAGGCACTCATAACCAATATGGTTGACGCCTTTAAAAAAAAAAAAAATGTGCTAAGAGAGAGATATTGGCAATGTCAAGAGGGAATAAATCACCCAGTGTTGACACTCCCTAGTCACTGAGTTACTGTCATTTGTGACTAATCATTGTCACTGCTGCTGCTAAGGAGGTCTCTAGGCCGTTGACACTTGATGTATCCTTGGAGAAGTGTGACAGAATGGAGGGGACGGATTAGAGGGACTAGAGTGTTGGAGTTTAATTCTATGTGATAAAAATTGCATAAATGGTCGCAATATCCCATCTGTTTGCAAATGCTTACACTTTAAATTAATCCTGATTTTTAATTTTAAAAAATATATATAAAAAGATTCTTGAGAAGTCAGTTTTATGTGTACCTTATTATGTTAACATCGTAGCTTTTATTATATTTGATGAAGATAAATGAATATATTAATAATTTTGTTTTTCATGGTTCTTTTCCTCTAACAGAATATCTGCGTTTTATTTACATTATCATTGTCCTTTCTTCGTATTGACACAACTTACAGAAAATAAAAGAAATCTCGAAATGAGAAATTATAATACCATTATTTCCCTCAATTTCTGAATTTTTAACTTCATGAAATTAACCAATCCTGATGACTAGATATTGGGAGGCGAGCGTGTATGTCAGGGACCTAAGCATCCAATGCTCTTATCCCACTCCATGTTAGCTCTGTGGGAGTCCTAAATTTGTTCCTACCTATGTTTAGTTACTCAAGATAGGGGTCTTTAAAAAGTACCTGATATCGCACAGGCTCGGGACCATCCGAAGGATGCCGTTCTCAAGGTTTTTACTTCCCAGATTTAAAATTAAGGGCCTCGTCTGGGTTTCGAACTCGTGATCTTGAGCCTAGACTAGCATATTACCTCTGAGCTGCCAGCGCCCTCGTTCTCAAATGTATTGTGTGTCCTTGGCTATTGCGTAGGCGCCAAATAAGATCCAAGATAATGGTTATATCAGTGCTGCCCTCTATGAGATTACAGTATAGATTCAGTAACAATCTTGCTCTTTAAAGGGACAGCCACTAGAGTGCACTATTGTGTATGATTTCACTTCATCTGCACAGGAACTACAAATTAAAAACAATATCATACTTTTCTAACAGTTTTAGAATCCATATTAATCTGAATGAAGGCTCTTGTCACAACGTCCATGTAAAGTAAATCAAGCAGTAAATGAAGGCCAACTATCCACTTAGCCCAGTTCTGAGTGACCCTCAGTGAAAAAAAAAACCATTCAACAGTCATGTTTTGTTTTACTTGTTTATACCTTTAGTACAATAAAGAATTATAATCATGCGAAAATCCGAGATCGAGTTTTTCAACGGAATTTCACATGCCATGGTGCCTCGAATATGTTTTGAGCATTTTCGCGTTGATATGTGTTTGATTTGAACTTTGTAAGCGCTCCAACTCAAAAACGATTGTAGCAATAAACTTAAAATTTGAAATGAAGATGTCGCATGAAATCTGATTTCTATGAAAATTAGCCTAAATGCACCTTACAGGATACCGCTCATATTCATTCATTGTCTAATTAAAAATCTTTTCAATAAAAGATGTTGAGAAAACTGAAAGCACATTTGATATGAAATAAGATTTTTTGAGATTTTTGTTTGTGAGATACAAGCCGAAAACCGTTCTGAAATGCTGTATTGAAATCCATTTCTTTTTAAAACATTTGCTCGATTTACGCGAAAACATCCGTCTATATCAAAAATGTTCCTTATTATACTTCGAATCCAAAGAATGTACACTAAATGACCGTGTACCCCTTGTCTGGAAGATATCAGTAGTCAGGATGATTCTCAAGCCAGGGAAAACCCCAGACCAGGCCTGGTCATACCGTCCTATAAGCCTGCTTCCCGTGATATCCAAACCACTAGAGAGACTTCTACTGGACAGACTAACCTACATCACTACACAAGACAACCTTCTCCCAGACCATCAATTTGGCTTTCGACAAAGACATTCGACAATACACCAGTGCCATCGTTTGGTCGATTACATCACCACCAGCTTTGAAAGAAAAGAGTTTTGCACAGACGTATTTCTGGACATTGAAAAAGCGTTTGATCGTGTCTGGCACCCAGGCCTGCTCTACACACTTAAAACTCACCTTCCTCACACATATTATTTAATACTTAAGTCATTCCTAGAGAACAGAAACTTTAGGGTATCTGAGGGATCTTCCTCATCACATTTTTTGGAGGTCAAAGCTGGAGTCCCCCAAGGAAGTTCCCTCAGTCCCCTACTCTTCTCTATCTACACAGCACACATTCCACAACACACTACTCGCTACATACGCAGACGACACAGCCATTCTCTCAACACACTCAGACCCAATACAAGCAACCTCACACTTACAGGAACATTTACACCAGCTAACAGATTGGGCCAACAAATGGAGACTAAAAATTAATAGAGACAAATCTCTGCAAACCACATTTACCCTCAGACACAACACGTCCACCAGTTTACATTAACAACCAGCCCATTCCTGCATCATACACTGTCCGATATCTAGGACTTCATTTAGACAGACGTTTAACTTGGACAACTCATATCAGACTGAAACGCACAGACCTCAAAAGACGATTTGGACGACTGAAATCAATCATCGGACGACGATCGACTTTATCACTTGAAAACAAACTTCACATTTACAACACTATACTAAAACCCATCTGGACTTACGGCATCGAGATATGGGGATCAGCCAAAAAATCAAATATACAACGCCTTCAGTCATTACAATCCATCATACTACGCCACATTGCCAAAGCCCCATTTTACGTTTCCAACCTCACATTACATAATGACCTCAACATCCCATTTATACCTTCTGTTATCAAGACACGATAACAAAATTTTCACGACAAACTCCATCATCACGCCAATCCACTTATTCTCCAATTATCCACGAACACTCTCCCCACAAATCCGCCAAGACGTCTAAAGCGGGCAAGGCAGAGGGACCTGCTCCAGTACTAGCCTGGACTCCTCTTCGGTCACGTACCTCAGCAGTACAGCGACACACTTGCCACAGCACATGATCACAATCACTAGTGACAAATTGTTGTCGTTGTGAATATGTAAATAAATGAATAAAAATAAAAAAAATGACCGTATGAAATATTCGCAAGTAATGTTTACTTTGTAACTTAATTTAATTTTAAAATATGTTTTTATTTGTAGTTTTTTTTTTATTAAAAAATATTAAAAATAAAGAAAAAATAAATATTGTTATGAAATCATGACAGGACTTTCTTGTACAAACCCTGTTTTTACAGATTATCCTCCTCGAAATCATTTCATAATGACGTTATTGGGGATCCCTTGATAACGCCAGTATGAAATAACCGGGTAACGCCGGTAGATATATATTTTATTTGAAGTTTCTAAGAGATGACTTGTATCTTGGAAACCTTCAGTGTGTCCGTGAGATGCATTAAGAAACACCCATGCATGATTCATTCACTACAATGGTTTCTCTCTCTCTCCTCGATCGGTGGAACTATTCTGAATCATATCCTACTATCCGTTATCTGACCTCATATTTCTTATTAGAAATTTTGATTCCCATTGAGGCGCACAAAAAAATATCCTCGTTAAAAAAAAAATAAATAAATAAATTTAAAAAAAAAATCACTTGTAAATTTCCTATCACCGATAAATGAAGTAACTGCAACATGACTGTAAAGCATAGCAAAAGCTGTGTAGTTAAAATAAAGTTGTCGGTGAATCACTGGCAATCTACTTCCCCCACCAGACACATCATTATTTTTCCCCTTAAACCAATTTTACTGATTTGGTTGAAATTAATAGGTTTCATACTAAGGGACTTCTGAATCATTATACGAAAGGGTCTAGCCGGATAAGAGTACGAAAACTGCCCCAAACGATTGAGGTGCAATTTTTTTTTCTCATCGAATAATGGGAGTTGGGAGCTGGAATTTTCAAGAAAATTTTCTTTTTATATGTGCAAACAGTCGGTCAATTGCCCATTCGAAAATCGTTGGGGGCAGTTTTCATACTCTTATCCGGCTAGACCGTTCCGGCGGGGCTGGAAGGGCGATCGCCTAGGGCGCCTCGATGTTAGGGGCACAAGAGTTGTTGATTCTTTGACCTTGATTGAAAGAATTGAAAAAAAAACTAATACTTGCGACTTATTCACGAACTTATGGATTGCGTTACGCATACTTTTAACGATTCCAGTATCAGTAGCCAGTTGCGAAAGGAGTTTTAGCAAATTGAAATTAATAAAAACATATTTAAGATCAACTATGACGCAAGAAAGACTCCATGCTCTTGATGTTCTTGCAATAGAAAACGAACTGGCCAAGAACATTTATTTCAAGGATATAATTGAAGAATTTGCTAATGCTAAAGCCCGAAAAATACAATTGAATTTTTCCAAAAATTGATACAAATTGATACTATTTGATGTCTTTCAATCATTTTTTCAGATATATTATGATAATATATGTTGTTTTTATCATTTTTTTATATATCGTATATATATATATATTTTTTTTTATAATAAATTTAAACATTAAAAAAAAATTTTATGAAGTTTTATTTTTTAATTATTGAAATTTTCTCTCCTTACAAGACGGCGCAAGGTAGATTTTCGCCTAGAGCACTGATATATGTTGCGGCGGGGCTGGCTAGACCCTTTTGTATCAATACATTCGTTATATCGACAGTTGTTAGAATTTCACCTCCTCTGATCCCTTCTTCTTTTTGATTTTTCGGAAAATAATAGGTGTCGTCCTTATGGGGTGTAGATACACACAAAAACAAAATTTTACTTCCCCAGCTACACGAGGTATTTTTATATGGGAGGTGAAAACTAACTTGAGCATGCCCTCCTTCGGATACCTGACATCCCAAGCCTGATGTTAGGTATTCGTTAAAGACCCCCCCTACCTTAGGTAACTAAACCTGTATAGGCAAAATTTAGGACTCCAATAGTTGAGCTAACAGGGAATCGATAAGAGCATTGGATGTTTTGATCCCTCGGTGTACCACATCAGCCCTACCGAGGTACAGAGGAAGTTTTTTTTTTTTTCTTTCTATTTTTGGCCTTATTGAACTTGCACATTGGCCATTATTAAGTAATATGTTATAGGTCATGAGTGTGTCTTATAGGTAGTGTGAGTTCTTGGTTGTGTCTGTACGTATGTATGTGTGTTCACAGAGTAATGTTGTTTGTCTTAATGTAGCTGTATAATTCCAAGTATAAGTCGTGTTCGTTATGTGACAGTATTGTTTGTAAGTTAGCCAGTAGTGGGCAGTCAGTCTGTGTTATTGCTTTCCACAGTTGATCCCTACCGTTAGTGTACTTGTTGCACGCCAAGATGATGTCATCACATCAAATCACAAGGACATATGGATTCCAATACGTGCCAGGTGATGAGGGGAGTAATTGTGATTAAATCTCAGTCTGTATATTGTGGTGTAAAACTTTCTGGCTTCTGAGAATTTATCATACCAAGGCTTAATTGGAATACTTCTTTGAATGGAGGCATAGAATTTCCCTTTAACAACAGAGGAAGTTATGTATTCAGTCAGAAATTCGATGCGGAGTTTCAACTGTAGAAAATCAGCTATCTCAATTTTACTTTTGTTTTATTTACTGAAAGATTCTCCTTTACAAATAGCTATTAAAAAATACTTCATTTGAACGATTATTTTGTTCAGAAACTTTAAACCTTATAGGATTAGTAATCCATTCTTTAAACTACAGGAAAAATATAAATAATAAATGGTGTGGAACATTGTTGCATTGTTGTCAAGGTGAGCGTCACGTACATAGATGCCAGTGCTATCTGTTGACTATTTAACTAACTTTCTTGGACTGGTGGATATGTTAATTTAGATATACATACTACTAAATATCGTTATTACCCTTTTGTTTATAAAAATGTATTTTATTTTAATAGCAACTTGTAAAAAGTAATAATAATTATAACCAAAATAATACAACAAACGTTAAAATGTATCACAATTCTCTCTGATTAAGTTACTTCCGGGCAATGCGGAGTAACCTGCTGGTGTTCAATATTTGTGTATATATATTTTTAATATTTTGTATAGATTGAAAATTTGGTGACAGTGAAAATTGTATATATTGAAAATTCTTATAAAATAATTTTGACTATTTTTTTGTATATTTTTCTTGTTGCTGCTCCTGCTTTCCTGCTATTTTTTTTTATTTTTGAATTAATATTGGGATGGATTGACCAAATGTAACAGGAAGGAGAGAGGAGAGATGAGGCTTGTGGTCAATAAAAACAAACTGTAGAATTTCTGGCAAGCTTTCGGCACTGCATTTACCTGTATTTACAAATATACATTATCAGTGGCTTCACTTACGTGAAGATATAAAACTAAAACCTAAAAGTGACTAAACCAACAAAATCTGGTGGGTAATAATGCTAGAGCGTAGAACTTTGGTCGCATGGTCTCCCCATGGTTCGCGTGTTCGAATCCCGTCCGGGAGTGAATTTTATTTCGTAGATAAAACTCCCTCCCGGGGGCCATGGATGTTGTAAATAACACTAATATAGACATGGCTAATATGCATCGTACATAAGGCCACTAGAAAAAAAAAAAAAAAAAATCAACATGAGCGAATATATTTTTAAGTTATTCACACCAATACAAAATGAAATATGATATCTAAACACTAACAATTACAACTAAATAAAACGTTTATCCATGAGTGAACAAACATATTTTATAATAAATAAATAAAACAAATTTTTTTTTTTGAAATATTGTCTATTCCACTAAAGATATTTATAAAACTACCGGTTTCGGCCTCACACCATCGTCAGGTCTAGTTTTGAACTAAGTCTTAGTTCATAACTAGACCTGACGATGGTGTGAGGCCGAAACCGGTAGTTTTATAAATATCTTTAGTGGAATAGACAATATTTCAAAAAATAAGTCGGTTTTATTTATTTATTACAAATTCCACAATATGTCCGCGTTCCTCAACTACGAAGATACTTTATAATAATTAAACTAAAAAAAACAAAACAAATAATATAATTTGATATCCAAACAAAAGCTCAGTATAGCCAAACAAAATCTACGTCATGAGCGAACAGTTTTAAAATAAAATATTTAAACAAAACAAAATATGTAATGACACAAAAAAGTGAATCCACATGAACAAAACTACATCATCAACGAATAGAATTTTCAAACTATTTAAAATTATTTTAACCTTATTAATGATATATTTTCGTTTTATTTTTGTTCGCTCATGACGTAGGTTTTATTTAGTTATAGTTTGAGTTGTATTTTTTTTTTTTTGTAAATAATTTAAAAGTTATTTTTGCTCATGATGTAGATTTTGTTGATTTAGACACTTTTCGTTTTTAGTGTTATATATTTACTTAAGGATAGCGTATATAAACTCACTGATAATGTACTTATGTTAATACAAGCCCTGCAGAAGACACACTCAGTGCCGAAATTTTACAAGTTTGTTTTTATCGACCACAAGCCTCATCTTTTCTCTTCTCTTTTGAATTAAATAAAATAGACAACACTTTTTTATTGTAAGCACAATAGCGTTAATGAAGTGTTAATTCTGGCAGTAGACATATGCTGTATATCTACTTTCTTGGTCCATTGCATCTGGACTAGTCTTAGAATTAGGTTGGGTGTTGGTTTGACGCTTTTCCTACTGGATCTTGGGCACCGCTTCTCTCTGTATTTCTCCTATCTTCTTGATTTCTACCAGTCCATCTGGACCAACTTCTTCTGCTGATTGCACCATAACTCCGCTTCCTCTTCATGTTGCCACTACGAATTCTGAAGACTCTTGATTATGTTTCAGTGGAAGTTCCTGGCAACCATCGTTCTCGTCCTCGTTTTACTAAATGGCTCATCAAATCCCTTTTAGCTTTTCTTGGTCAGTACTATTATTATTATTTTTTTATTATTTGTATCTGTTTTTATTATTTTTTCAGCTATACAAAAAGTATAGGGGACGTTATGTAATCGGTCAGAAATTCGATGCAGAGTTTTCAACGGATTTTCATGATTTCCGACCCTCAAAATTAAATAAAATTTAACTATTTACTAATTTAACTTATTCAAAAATAAATAAAAATATGCTGTCTGTCTGTATGTGTTTGTGAACACGATAACTCCTGAGAGAAAGAATGTATCTATACGAAATTTTATATGTGTTTCCAGAACCCTCTAAGGACGACCTATTGATTTTCAGCCAAATCGACCAAAGGGGAGGGGGAGGCTTGAAAAAATGTTTAATAACTGCCGTTGTAATGACTTTATTGACACGAAATTCCATATGTAAATTCAAAGCCTTATAAGCATGTCCTGTAAATTTTCAGCGGAATCAGGCGAAGGAGGAGGGAGGGGGAGGGGGGGGGGGGGGGTCAGAGGGAGATAGAGAGACATCAACTCAAAAACCCTAATAACTGCCGATGTAATGAATGTATCGACACAACATTTAGTGTGAGTATTCAGAAGCCACTTTGTAAGTCAAATATTGAGTGTTACCCCAAACGGACGATGGGTTTTGGAGGGAGAGCGGAAACGTAATTGATTAATAATTGCTGGGGGAAATACGTAGCCGGTGATTCACCGATGACTTTTTTTTATTTGGGGTTGGGGGATTTTATCATAGATTGTATGAGGAACTTTACATCATCATCAGAAAACTTGAATCATTGTCTCTAGGTGCATTCCTAATACCTTTGGACATCCTACGATCTGTTATTGATAAGTTGGGACTTGACACAATACTGTATTAACAATTTCTAAGTTAAGAAACTCGGATATATAGTAATATACACACAAAAACAATAAATAAAACAAATTTATTTTTGAAATATTGTTTATTCCACAAAAATACTATATGTACATATATTACCAGTTTCGGCATTACCAAAAGACAGTTTATTTGATAGTTTTGAACAAATGGAAATAAATAAAGCCACAAAAAATAATATTGTATAAATGATGAAATTTATTTAAACGACTCTTCTTGGAACCAGTTCTGTTGACCAGTTATGTATTTAGTGTGATAGTGATTTTTATTTCATATATCGTAAATAGTAGTCAATATAATATATTATATTATTTCTATTTGATCATTTTCTTTATTTATTAGGTTATAATTTCAATTTTTATTATTAGTTACCTTTTTTAAGAATATGAAAAGCCTCTAATTTTAATTTTATTAATGTTTTCGTAGTAATAATTTTGTACACAAGTACACAAACATCATTTCGTGCATATTACATATGAATTAGTATATCTTGTTAGGATTTAATAATTTAAGTTCTACCACTATAAGGAAGTAATCAGTCAATCCCCCTAGATTGCCCGGTGCCTCCCAGAAAATTGCGATCTAATGTACCTAATTTTAAAAAAAGTATAATATATAACAACAACTCCACCACAGACAAACATTACAGTCACGACGTTGGAAGGATATAGAAAGCTTCAGTTCTCAGTCAAACGTTACTCGGATTCAAATTACGCTTTCTTAAAGTTTGGACTCTAACGAATGCTGCCAGTCGGCAAGTATGAGAGTTTACCGAACGCATCCTCGTGCAAGTCATAACAAAACGCGCGGCAATTTTAAAATCTCTCCCAAAAACTCCGTACGGCGGTGCAATGTTTACCTAAAATGAAAAGACTATTAAAACTAACTGCATATTTTAGAATGTATTCAATTGATGAAAGCCGTAAAAAGGGAAAATAATTATTTTTTAGAGTACATTTAGTGCTATCAGGTGAACGAGAATGAAATAGTAAAAAAGAAATTTCAGCTGAAAATGTGTTTAAATTTGTGTTAATTATTAGTTTAATTAAACTTAAACTAAAATTATGAGTGAAATGTAAACTATTGTTTTATTATCTCGGTCGTGTTGACCCCTCAGAGAATAATGCTAGCTACGCCAATGAGTATTGGTTAGTTAATAGGCTTGCTTAGATATGAGGTAGGGGCTTCGATGGTGACATAACTTGGAACTAGAAACCCTTGGAGCCGAGGGTTTGACTCCCACCTCTGCATTTATATGAATAATAATTCACATTACTGCCTATAAGTACACTGCAAAGGGTGGCAATCAGTGACAGACTGGGTGGTTACCGAGTGTACAAAATATGTGTATTTGGCATTGGTAAAGATTTTTAAAGTTGAAACGAGAGCCATTATAAGAAAAGCTCAAAAAGAGCTCAGTAAGAAAGAATTATTAGAAGAAACTTGCATAATTGGTATTTTTTTGAATAATACATAACATTACCTTCTTGACTAAGTAAATATTTCTTTCTTCCAGGTGCCTGGTTCAACCCTGCCCGGCTTCATCCTGTTGGTGAGTTCAAAATACTTATTCCAATTATTTCTTTCCATTTTTATTGTTCTGGGCCAAAATTAGCAAAATGGAACACTCAGGGAATCACTTCGGTGTCCGTCCGTCTTTCACAGGCGATTTTCTCTTAAACTATTCTACGTAAAAATTTGACATTTAAGCACGTTAGATAGAATGTGGTGACCCAATTATAGACGTGACGTAAAAAAGTTGAATTTTGATTATGGGAATTAATTTCAGGGAGTGAATTGGGAAATGGGGGGAAAAAAAGGGCATCGTGTAGGGTGTCAAATGAAAGCTTATCGAAGCACGAATTCAATAATATATATGATGCATTTTTTAAACTTTTTTCGGGAAAAACGCTTAAAAATTGCTGTTCCCCACCCTTATCACCAAAAGGATTGCTCAGAAAAATCTAATAAAAAAATCATGAACATTAAGAATTATGTGAAGATTGAGCCAAAATTATCAAAATTGAAAAATCCTAGCGCGATCAATTGTTATATACAATTTAATTATTTATTTCTTTATAACTGGTGATCCATTAGTTTAAATATTAATAATTTAAGTGGGGGGCTGATGGCACGGAACTTTCTTCGACCTAAACATCAATGCTGCGTTCAAAAGCTGCCTCCGGATCGATTCTCACCGCAGGCTCAGCCCATCGCTGGCGCCGTAATTTCATGCCTGCTATTGCTGTTGGATATTGGCAGTCTACTGAAGTGATGAAAGCATATTTCAAATTTGCAACTTCCATTGGGGTTAAAACAACTTCCAATTTTCTGTTGATTGACTGCTATCAGTTGCTTATTTTTTAAACTGGGTTTCTGAGTTTTTTCCCCAATAAGTGCATCTTCCAAGTATGCAATAGGATGTGCTTTAAGGTATTTTTACCGATCGAAGTTGCAGCTCTTTTGTGATGTAGAACAATCAATTTCAAGTTTTGGTATATCATCTTTAATTTAATGTAAGTTGTCACAGTTCTTGCGGACCAGGGCCAACTGTTAAGGTGAGTCCAAGGGGAAATTAAAAAATGCACCCATGGTTATGTAATATGTCGTAAAGTTTTTAAAAAGATTTTTGTTTTATTTGAAGAATAGAAAGCACTTGATGTAGCCTATTATTTCTTATCATCAAATATTTGTGAACTGTTACATTGTTATCAAAAGACCAATGTCACGTAGATCATCACGCATTTATCGTTAAAGATAACTAACGTCGCATTGAGTTCATATTAAAACAGAATTTCCATGGAAAACTTTCCCTCTTTTAACTAACCCAAGCGGCTGTATTTTTGGGACCGCAGCGTCATGGTGCACTGAATTGTCTGCCTCCTCTGCTATACGAAATTATGTAATCAGTCAGAAATTCGAAGCGGAATTTTCAATGGAATTTCATCTTATTCCAGGTCCTGATTCCAAAAATGTAAAAAAAAGTCTGTGTGTCTGAACACGATAACTTCCGATAGAATGAATTAATCGACTCAAAATTGTATATGTATATCCAGAACCTTCGAAGGACGTCATGATTGATTTTCAGCCAAATCGGTCAAAGAGAAGGGGGGGACACTTACCACAAAAACTATAACGATAACTATGGATTTTCAGCGGAATCAGCTGTAGAAGAGGGGCGATCAGAACGGGCCTCAACTGAAAAATCGTAATAACTGCCGATGTAATGAGTGTATAGGACATGAAAGTTCATATTTAGTCAAAACCCAATGAGGACAATTGTTGTTAATTTTCAGCAAAGTCTGCCGAAGGGAAAGAGGGGTATTCGGAGGAGGGGGTTCACAAAAACTGTAATAACTGCCGATGTAACGAATATATCAACCAACACACAATTTAATATGAAGCCACTATGTAAGTTAAATATTAAGTTTTACGGTTGATTGCCTTTGGTTGGAGATCGAAAACATTATTGATTGATTTGTGCTGGGGAAGTACATAGCCGGTGATTCACAGACCATTTTTTTTTTTTATTTTTTTATATAATTTTGTCTAATATAGACGTTCTCCTAATCCCTCTGTAAGTTTTTGCTTAATGTTGAATTTTTCCTAACCTGTTTATGTGCCATGCCAATGGATAATAACGATGGCAGTTATAGGACTTCTCGGTATTCCTCTCTTTGCAAACAATAAGGATTCCTTGAGCCTCCTAATAGCAGTGTTCGGAACTTTACTTCACAGAAAGATGTTTTTTTTTTTTTTTTTTTTTTTTTTTTTTATAAAATGGGGGAACTTTTAAAGTTCATAAAATTAAAAATATGAATACCTACATATAAAGCACTTTTTTATAGAACACAGGTATATTGTCTAATTCCACATATATGTACATAAATGTGTACCGATTTCTGCTTACGCCATCGTCAGCACAAGGTTCAACGATAATGGAAATATGAGCTAGGCAGACGTATTTATATTAACTTAAGACTACCTGGGGTAGGAGCCGACCTCCTCCCTTGGTAAAACCTAGCGGGTGGAAATCCCTATTCTAACGGTATTGAACAACTGTGGAGATATTTGAAAACGAGAAACCAAGAAACCAAAATAAAATATAATATAAAATTATAAAAAGTTCTATGAAATCAATAAGACATTGCATGAATCTGCATACCGTTAGAATAGGGATTTCTAACCCCTAGGGAGGAGGACTCCTCCTACCCCAGGTAGTCTTATAGGTTAATATAAATATGTCTGCCTAGCTCTTATCTTCATTATTGTTGAACCTTGTGCTAACGATGGCGTAAGCCGAAACCGGTACACATTTATGTATGTACCTCATATATATGTGGAAATAGACAATATAAGTGTTCTATAAAAAAGTGCTTTATTTATTATCTTTTTAATTTTATTTATTAGTATTTCCACTATGTCGACACAAAACACAAAAAATGTATTCAGACATTTTAACGTTCAGATCAGGCGATTAATAGATGGGAAGTTCAACTTTTCTTCCTTTTTACCTGTCTAATACATCTTTATTCTTTATATACTTCGTCGTCGAAGAAATTATGGAACGTAACTTAATTATGAACACTGAAGGATAGGTTTATAATATTGACATCAAAAAGTAAAGACAATATGACTTGTCCTTCTTCTTCGCTCTCTCCACATTTTGTAGGAGACCTGAAGAGATGTAGGGTGTTCTTGATAGGATCTTCATGATAGGACTGGATCGGCATTAAGATAGAAATAGTATTCCAAGTTGAGGAACGCGGACATATTGTGGAATTTGTAATAAATAAATAAAACAAACTTATTTTTTGAAATATTGTCTATTCCACTAAAGATTATCTTTAGTGGAATAGACAATATTTCAAAAAATAAGTTTGTTTTATTTAGAAATAGTATTGTCATCTGCTAAATATATGTGTTAATGTCAACAGTGTATATTACGAGTATGTATGTTGAGCAGGGGCCAACCTTTTTTTTGCCCCGAAGGTCTTACAACCTTATAAAAGGTAAATATCTTATAATATATATTAAGAAAAAGATTGTATTTTATTATGGTTATAAAATGTTGTATATTATCTTATCTAATTTTGCTCTTATTAGTGTTAAAAATACATCAGTTAGTGTAAAGTTTTCTGAACTTCAGTTTGTAAGATGCTGTATTTTGATTTTCAACGATGTTGATAACTGTTGAACTTTTCGTTTTTTTTTTTTTCTTTTGACGTAGAACTAAGTCTTTCCCGGGGGTATGGGGGGTTAAAGTGCGTCACAAAAATGTGTCACACTCCTAAAATAATAATCGTAGAATAATGAACCAAACGCCGATTGAAAGCATGTATAGTACGATTTATTATAAAACAATTTTAAACCCTTCATCTTTCATCCCTTAAATACGGCAGCATAAAAACAAAAAATAGGCGAAATACCAAATGGTTGTGTCTCAAAGTTAGTAGAAGAGTCGTGTACCGCCATTTATCCGTAATATACCAAACTTTTTAATAACAGGCATCCTTCTTTTTCAAGAGTGTGTATTTATTGTATTTGTAATATGTATTATTTATGAAAGATGACGATATTTATGAAACTTGTTTTATAATAAATTGAACTACACAATTGACAACAATAATACACCTCATTATACTTCTAGTGAAATTAATTAATAAGCGATTATGATAGTTACCATGAATTGTACATAGCCTACATTTATATGAAATTAATAAAATAAGAAAGATTTCTTTTGTTTTAATTTGAAAAACTGAATATATTAGTCGTAGTTTTACGTCATCAGTTGCGGCACAGTCGTAGCTGTGCCCTTTTTGCTGTGCACCTTGTTGTTGGACCTCACCCGTTATGTTACGATTGATGTACTAAAAATATTTTAGAAAACTACTTTTAGCGAGAAAATCGTTTTCTTATTCGATAGACCGAACATTGATTCGCTGGACCCCAATTGGTAATCATCATTGGAACGAATGAGAAGGGAAGTTTCTCTGGAATCCTGTTCTGAACATTGCCTAAGAGTTAAGGGCCTCTTGTGTGAGACACGTGCGACGAGTTGTTGCTGTTTCAAGGTCGGTATATTTGAATGTTGTTCTCCAGGGCGCGGGAGATGGTCTAGCCAATCCGACGCCCGCCACCTTATTACATCATCCACCATTTCGACCAATGACAGTCATGGGAGGTCCCCCCATGACATCAGACCAGCTGATATCGACCCTCCACAATGACCGCCATTCTCCCAGCCTCCCCCACTACAACCAATATTATTATTAGATCTCATACTGTTTCAAATTGGCCCAACTTTTCTTCTGAGCCTCTCGCTATCACCGTTTAGGACCCGGTTTTTCTAGTGGCTCATCCTGATATTTTTGAATATATATTTCTATTGTTCATTGTTTTCTTTACTAATTGTATCTAACGTATAACGTTGTTTATCCCGGATTCCGTTGTTTACCTGTCATTCCAGTGCTTAGTGGTTGTGCTTGTTCAGTTTTAAAAAGAAGATATAAAAATGGGAATCACTAGGAAAGATCGTAAGTTCCGTTTAATTTACATTAATTCCTGTGAGAAAAACATTACACATTATTACATCATTTTATACTAATTCAATTATGTTTAACAAGTTTTTAATATCTATTATCTCTAAATTATGTCAATTTGCATTATTAATTGATTTTCTCTTACACTTTAAGTTAATCAATCATTATTATTCGTTATTCCTTCTTTAAACAATCAGATTCACCTATTAAAATGATGATATTGTTTAAATATTTAAAATCTGAGCCTATTAGATGGTAGTTGTGAAAAAAATAACTTGTAAAGAAAGAATTAATTTAGTTTCCAAGTGAGGTGGAGTACTAGCCAACACTGTTGGCCCTATTATAAAAATATACGGTAGATCCTCCATCTATAATTGCCTTCCGTTGCCCCTGCATTTTTTTCACTATTTTATTTTATTTTCCATATGAATTTGTAATTCTAATTGTGTTTACTCTTTCTTTACTGTCATTTTTCGTATATTTTTAGAAAGCCCTTTAACATACTTATCAAAATTAAATTTTTACATATAAATTATCTACAGCAGAATTAAAAATAGAAAAACTCTTATACTTTCAATTCCTTAAATTTGTATTTTTCTTATGAAGAGAATTATTGTTGTCATTGAACATCTAAACTTATTTTAATATTTGGAATATAAGTATGTATATACCATTGTCTCCTGCACTGCTAGGCAACGGCTAACATCTCAGTTTGTTTGTGCTAGGCAACAGAAGGCACCTCAGCTAGTTTGTATTAGGCAAAGGCTGACACCTCTGTATGTGCTAGGCAAC
Source organism: Aradus depressus (assembly GCA_963662175.1). Taxonomy (NCBI): domain Eukaryota; kingdom Metazoa; phylum Arthropoda; class Insecta; order Hemiptera; family Aradidae; genus Aradus; species Aradus depressus. The sequence continues at coordinate 41,173,172 of OY759215.1, forward strand.
AGAAAGCTCCTCAGCTAGTTTGTAATAGGCAAAGGCTGACACCTCTGTATGGGCTAGGCAACAGAAGGCACCTCAGCTAGTTTGTGATAGGCAAACGCTGACACCTCTGTTTGTGCTATGGAACAGAAGACACCTCAGCTAGTTTGTCATAGGCAAAGGCTGACACCTCTATGTGCTAGACAGCAGCCGGGGCCTTCCTTACACTCATTCCTCCAGCACCCTCAGTGCATTATTTGGCACGATACAGCTCTGTTTGCATTGGTCCTACCTAGAATCTGAGAACACATTGACGATTGAAAAATTCCATAATGAACATTTTTTGTAAGGCAATTTTTTCAATAGGTCTAACCGTTTTCGCATAAATCAATGAAACGTCTTAAAAAAGTTTGTTCCCTGTTGTCACTTTTCGTGATGTATTTCACTTTCCGGGCGAACAAAATCTATTCAGTCCTATGTTAGAAAACGTGACATCTCAAATGTAAAGTTTATTGCTATAGTCGTTTTTGAGCGCTCACACATCAGTTACCTACATGAACACCTCTAGACGCATCGTGGATTTGAAACGTGAAATTCCGTTGAAAACTCGATCTAAAATTTTTGGTACGATTATAATTCTATCTTATTCTTAGGAATCGTTTGGCTAATCCAGGAAAGTTTATTATTAGGGCATAATTATATCGTTCATCTTTTAAAGCCGAATATACGTACAAAATTACGGTAGGGGGAAGGCGAAATTTTATCTCCTTGGAATCGACCAGCAGGATTTGTTATATTGAATATTTTCGATGTGATTTAAATCAAAACTTGGGGATTAGAGTATGTTTCAAAGATAGCCTAACTGCGTTTAATGAACTCTTTTTTTGGTTTTTGAATGATAGAATACATTTTCAATTTTTGAAGAATAGATTGCTTAGATGAAGGAAAATAATAAATTTTCGAAAGTTTGAGTTGTTTGAAGAATTATTTTTGCAAAGTATTTGCTTTTTTGTTTTTGTAACTGTGAAGGATTGTAGCAATAAAACTTTTCGAAAATGGGTATCGTTCATAAGGTATCTTCGTTGGTCAATTTTACGTTTTTGTTAGACATAATATATAAATAAACGATATAATTTAAATTAGTCTAGCATAATTTATTACGGTGAAAGAAATACTCTATTCATCTTCATTTAATATTTTTACAGTTATTTTATTTATTGTTCATCCTAACTTTTAATTGCGTTTTTGAGTGATTATGGCCGAACATAAGTATGTAGTGTTTTCCTGGGAACGTCTCTACAAAATGCTACCGCCTCCTCAATCACAGGTCGCTTTTCACATTTTCTGCAGTCGACCTTGACCATAAAAAAACGTGTGGGGAGCCCTAAAGCGTAATACGTCAATAATAATGAAGAAGTAAAGAATTTGCGTTACATTATTTATTATATTGCACAAAATTAAATATATTACAGTTAATATGTCCTTACTTTTCACCAGAATTTCATGTTTTCCGTCCTGATTCCAAAAAAAAAAAAAAAAATCTTTTGAACATGATAATAGAATGAATGTATCGACAAGAAATTTCATATGTAACTTCAAAGCCCTTTAAGAAAGACATCTATTAATTCAGCGGAATAACCCGAAGGGGAGGGGGCTCAACTCAAAAAATCCCATTAACTGCCGTTGTAATGAATTTATCGACATGAGATTTTATATATAAATTGAAAACCTCATAAGGATGGCATCTATTAATTTTCCGCGAAATCGGTTAAAGAGATGAGGAGACCAGAGAAGAAGGGTTCAACTTAAATATTCTAATAACTGCCGATGTAATGAATGTATCGACACAAAATTTAGTATGAGGATTCAGAAGCGTCTATGTAAATCAAATATTGCGTTTTAGCCCAAACGGTCGAGGGGGAGAGCTTTAAACGTAATTTGTGCTGGGGAAGTACAAAGCCGGTGATTCGCCGACTTTATTTAAAATACTTTTAATAGAATACTATTGGAAGATATAAATCAATATAATTATATTCATATTTAATTCCTCCAATCAAACAATAATATGTACACTTTTTTTGCCATCAGTTCAATATAATTTAAAAGATAGGCTGTGAACTATTAAATGTTGATGATTGAATTTTAAATATATTGAAATGGGAACATTGGTATCTCTTCAAGTGACATTCAGGCCACAGATTACGAAAACAAATTAGATAAATAATTTAAAACCTTTGATTTTAGAAAGTTTGTTATTTATACGTATGATATTTTTGTGTTATTTTGGTATTTTTTTGTTTACTTTTTCTAATGTATTTGTGATTACATATACCAAAAGTACACAGATATTTGCTAAACATTGATGTCCCTGTGTGGCGTAGCCTTGGGCATGATTGTCCGCATTTCTCACTAGCTGACCTTGGGGTCCAGTGTACGAGGGACAAACATTTCAGGGGAACAAAAAAACGGCCCCAAACAACTTCCTCAAATGGAATATTATTTAAAATTACTCGATTAACAGTTATTGTGACTCTTGACAGGGCTTTAATACCGTCTACTGCAGAGTGCTCTTTCGTCACTCTGGTGGACGTGAGCCAGACTACTATGAGAATCCTAAATTTTGCTTACCCAGGTTTATTTACTTAAAGATAGGGGGTTCTTTAACAAGTACCTGACATCGTACAGGCTCGGGACCTGCTTAACTTCACATCCGAAGGACGACGTGCTCAACATTTTTTCACCTCCCAGATAAAAAGAACGTCTGTGTGTCTGTGAATACATTCAAAATCCCAGAAAGTAGACACCTATAATTTTTCAGTCAAATTGAAGAGAAGTGGGGGATTAGAGTATGGGAGTTCAATTCAAAACCTCTAATAATTGTCGACGTAATGAGTGGATATACACGAAATTTAATATGATTACGATGTCCCCGAGTAAGACATCTGTTGATTTCAAACATCTCGTTTAATTGGGTTCAGAGGGAGAGCGAAAACATTAATTTATTCAGATTGGGGAAGTACATCGACCACGATTCACCGACGATTTTTTTTTTTTTTTGCCTCATGTACGGTGCATATTAGCCATGTCAATGTGTTATTTAGTTATTTACGACATCCATGGCCCCGGGAGAGTGTTCTATCTACGAAATAAAACTCACTCCCAGACGGGATTCGAACCCGCAAACACACCGACGACTTCTTTGTTCTTTAAAAATGTAGGTTAATGAGGTTAAATTATGACGAAGACTCGTAGAATCCAACTGAGAAATATTCTTTCATTAATAGAACCTTACTCTTACTGGAATCTTACTGCACGCATGTTCTCTTCTTGTCTGAGAAGTATGGCCTCTCTAATTTTTACTGTTAATTACACCATTATTTTATTTAATGTAATGATATTTTTATACATTTTAACTTAACCTGGTTATTTCACATAATGTATCTTATTTAATGAAAATTTTCCATGCCGGTTAAGCCACAACACGTTTAATCCGCTCTCGGAAAACCGGGAGGAGAGTGTATTAGTTTTACTTCTTAAGATATATGAAGTGTAGGGGAAGTTATGTATTCATTCAGAAATTCGATGCTGAATCTTGAAATTAGAATGAATAGATCGACACGAAACTTCGCATGTGTGTCCAGAATCTCATACGGACCTTACCTATTGATTTTCAGTCAAATCGGCCGGAGGGAAGGGATTAGAGGGGGCTTAACATAGAACAAACCAATAAATAACTAGCGAAGTAATAATTGTATCGATACGAAATTTTATATGTAAGTTTAAAATCCCATGAGATTACACCTAACAATGTTCTGTCTAAACCGCTCAAGAGGAGGGGAATACACTCAAAAAACTCTAACAAATAAGTAATACAGATGTATCAATCCAACTCTATATTTTTTTATTTTTAGCACAACTAGTTTCAGCAATGACTAGTTGGATGCTGACTGCTGCTAGACCCTGTTTGATATGTGTCCATTTCTTTGACCCCTTCTCTAATAAGGTAGTAAGTAGGTAAGGTGATAAAAATAAAAAATATATAGTTGGATTGATACATCTGTATTACTTAAGAAGAAGAAGAGTTTATTATAACAGTCTCATTTACAGAGGTACAATTATACAATAAGGTTCCTTAACCATTACCCTTATACACTAAATACAAATCAAAAATAATCAGTTAAATTAAAAACAATGCTACTGCTTAAGAGTAAATATTAAAAAACTTAAAGAAAAAAAAACAATTACAAAGTAACTGAATGAACAGAAAATAAATTAATAAACATTCAAAAACAGAGGTTATAATTTAAAATCGTGAACGGATATTTTTGTGTTTTCTCCCTGAGTTTTCCCTATTTTCTTTACCAAAACGTTTTTGCTGATATTTATTTTGTATTACTTATTTAACAAGTAAGGCCACTGCATCCGCCTACCACCAAGAAATATAACCTTAATAATTGTCGATGTAAACATCAACACAACATTTAGTATGATAATATGAGGATTCAGAAGTCCCCTGATTTAGACAGCTATTGCTTTTCCAACCAAATCCATAAATTAGTTTGAGAGGGAGGGAGGAAACTTAGTTGGTTGATTCGCGCTGGGTATGTACATCGCCAATGGTTCAATTTTTTTTTTTTGTGAGAGGGAATTACACTTCAACTAAATTCTTTACAGATTGCATTATCTCCTCTATTCTGCTGGTGAAGTACATGCATCAAGCTGTGTGACGATGCACTCCATGCACCCCTCCCCCCCCCCCCCCCCCCCACCCCTCTCCCCTAGAGAGGAGGTAAAAATTGAAGCGGACAAACTAATTGTGGTTAATTGGCGGATGTGGTATGTGAATCCTTTCACACCAGCTAGAGCAGAACTTGTATCGTATTTCATGGAGGGTAATTTAATAGGGTACCACTTAATACTTTGTGCTAATTGCATCCAGGGGCGCTCATGAGTGTAGTACATTTATATCGAAAGTTTCATTACAATATCAATGTCAGTTACGACATACAGACAGTTAGAAAAAAAAAATGTTTCAAAAATAAGGTATACTAATGGAATTTTGGAGGAGTTAAGATCAGGTGAGAACTTACCCAGAAAACCTTTCCTCTCTATTGGTATTATCCATCAGAACTCTGGGTTCTGGGGGATGTGTAGAACGGAACGAGGAACAAGCAGTGGAACGGTTCCCTGTCTTATTTTATTGTTCCCTCTGGTGGACTGGTTTTTGAGGGAGAAATAAAACTTAGTTGATTAATTTGCACTGAAGAAGTACATGACTGACGACTTTTGTTATTTACTAAAGTAATTGTTTATAAATTTTAAGTACATAGTTAAATTGTCCAAAATTGATAATGATATAATATATTATATCATTAATATATAATAATATTATTATGTATTATTATTAATATAATAATTCGTAATAGAGTAGTTCAATAAAAATAAATTAAAAAGGCAATGCATCCGTAAGTTGAGTGGAATCACCGGCAATGCACTTCCCCAGCATGAATTAATCAATTAACAATTAAGTCTTCGTTCTCCCATTAAAACCAATCGACCGTTTTGGCTAATAATCAATGCTGACTTACAGATTAGAGTCTTTATGTTCAGCCTCTTTCCTTTGGCCGATATATTTATTCTATCGAGAGTTATATTCACAGATAGACAGAAATTACTTATTTTTTTCATTTTTACAATCAAGGGGTCGGAAAACATGAAATTTTGGTGAAAACTCAACATCGAACTCCCCCGATAAGGTTTTTGACTAAGTATTACCTAGTGGATGAATAAAAATGTTGGTACTTTCTGATTTTTTTATTTCCAGTTAAAGGTAGATGCTACCATCTAGCGGTGACAAGTGATACTATGTGTGATCCTTGATTTCTAGCTTGCTACTTCCACTTCAATTGATTTAACTGCTAGGGACAGTTGGTATGAAATGTCTCATGATTTTTTTTCCTTTTTAATACACAACAAACATGGTAAATTTGTTCTAATTATCTATGAGTTGAATAATGTTATTGTGAGTTTTCATTAGGTATATTTGTTTCAACTTAAAAAGAAAATGTGGTTTTGGGAATTAAAAAAGAAATATATAATAAGATAAAAGATATGGCCTATTTTCAAATTTGTTGTCATGCATTGCATTTTAAATATTACTTTGAACTATTTGCTATAATAACATTTATTTTTTTAATTAATTTATTTTTATTAGTTGTTCAACTCAATTTCATTCTCGTTAATTAATTACAAAGCAACTTCAACTCTTGTTAGGTTCACAAAAATAAGGCAAATAATATGTGATCATAACATGACTTTCTTATACCCACCACGAAACTAAAATCAATGCATTTTTTGCAGAAGTTGTCTCGAACGAAAGAAAATTCTACTCACAAACAGATATAGGCAAAGTCGCCATGCGGAAAACTACTGTTAGAGTACAGTCATAATGTGACCTTATTTCAGACACCATACTTCCATTTGTTGTTTTCCAGTTGTCACCATATTTCCATGGTAGTAAACTGGGTTTCGAAGTGTCATTTTAAGACGGTTTTCGGCATGTTTCGTCGTAAATCGGACTTCGCAAAAATGTATTTATTATAAAATGTGCGTTTCAGTTTTCTCTAAAACTTTTGTTTTATTTATACTTCACAGTGGTAATTATGAAATGCATATTATGAAATGTATATTTAAACGTTGAACTATTATCTACAAGATCCTGTTGTGGGACGCTTTAGCTTTGTTCGTGTTGATCCTATCTCAAATCTGTGAACACATTGAAGGTAGCAAATTTCATAAGGAACACTTTTGGTAGAGGGCAATTTTTCGATGGTACTAAACACTTTCACTTAAAACAGTAATGTATTTTATAAAATGGGTTCCGATAATAAGACGTCATTTTAAGATGGTTTTCATCATGTACCTCGCAAATCAAAAAAAATATGTGCCTTTCAGTTTTTTCTACAATTCTCATTTGATTTTGTATGTGTATCTAAAACATCACAAGGAGGACATATATTTTCTGTTAAATCGGTCAAAATGATCTACATTGCACTCATCCCTTGTTACCGAATGTATAACTGTTTTGAAATTTGGAAATATAATTAGGTTAGTTATTCATAACAAGGAAGAAATAATTTTTTTATATTCTACTCTCTTACCCAATTTATTATGTAATCTATCTTACTGTCAAAATTTATATTATTAATTTTACGGATGACCTTAATTCTTTAAATTGTGCATTTTTTTCTTCGAAACTAGAGTTATTCCTTAACTTAACATGTACTATATTTATTTTACTAATCTGTCCTGTTTCCCCTATTATTTTTGCCCCATCGCTTTATGGTTGGTTCTTCATATTATCCTTTAACTTTGTGCGAAGTTTCAGTTCTATAGTTTCAATATAGAGGAGGGGGGGATATGGTTTCGTAATCCATCTTCGGCTTACGGAACCCTATAAAATAAAAGATTTTTTTGTTCTGTTAGTATGCAGTGTAGGTGCACCTCAATGTGACGTAGTAAGCAGGAAGGAGTCAGAACAGACTGGTTCCCCTTGGCTCTCATCAGCCAAAGAAAGTAAATTAATTAATATATTTCAGATTTAATGGTTACTTGGGGATTCTGGGAAACGAGGAGACGGACCGACTGGCTAAAGAACTGAACCAGAGGTGTTTTAGAAACAGGAGGCGGACCGAGGTCTAGGATGAATCTTGTCGATTCTCGGGCGTCAGTGCGGGGTATACCCAGGGAGAACTACTGGACCCAGCTAAAGAAGTGGACCAGAGGTCTTTTGGATACAGGAGGCGGACCGAGGTCTAGGATGAAGCTTGTCGATCATAGGGCCAGTCAGTGCGGGGCATACCCAGGGAGATCTACTGGATCCAGCTAAAGAAGTGGACCAGAAGTCTTTTGGAAACAGGAGACGGACCGAGGTCTAGGATGAAGCTTGTCGATCCTAGGGCCAGAGTCAGTGCTGGGCATACCTAGGGAGATCTACTGGACCTAGCTAAAGAAGTAAACCAGACACCTTTTGGAAAAGTTATGTAGACAAAGAACTTGCCGACAGTCAAAGATGTTCCTGGGTTAAGATTGTGTGGTGTCGGCATCCTGAATACCTATAACTACCAATCTAATTGGACATACTAATGTTCCCCTTCATGTAACATGGAAATTTCAACATTTTATAGCGGGGATTTTTGTACTTATACCAAGAAATGAAACAGATAGCGTGAATAAATATTCGTATTAAAAATTTCAGGATTCTCAGGTTACGTGCGCTGATAGTTGAAATAGGGCAGTTCGGAGTGTATAAAGATTTTTACAAGCTATGCATGCGGGTTCATGTTAGGTTCATAAGCAACGAAGCCAGTTTATAGGCTCTTATAGCCTTATCTACACACATAAACTCCAATTCTAACAGCTCTTGGCGCCCCAGGAACCCAGGAACGAGCGAATAGGAGCTCGGGTGCTTCCAAGAGGCCACTAATTTAATTTAAAATAGCAATCAACAGTCACTGCCTGACTCAAAGAGCATGTTAATTAATAAAATCCAATAAAACAATAGATACGCATAGATCTGAAACAATTTGATAGACGCAAACATTTGATTGGGAGTACAGACTATATAATAAATCACATATTAATTTAATGAAAATCGGATCAACCTTTAATGAGACTCATTTTATGTTTGCCCCCCCTCCCCCTCCCTTCAAACTTTTGAAGTGCCGTATGGCATACGTTTGAAGCGAGCTTATAAGAACCTTTAATGTAAAATGCCATTAAAATCCGTTAAAAAGCTAACACCCATACCACAACCCCCCAGATGGGGCCTTGGAACCCTGAAAACGCAGAACTACAAGACAAAACCTTTCGTATGATATCATGGGCACTTGATCAGGAAAATATACTCGTGACAGAAATTTGCTCAACCGTTCTGTAGGTTTGGTGAATGTAGCTCTTCGAACGAATAGCTAACCCGAAAGAGATAAAGAAACAGTATTTTTTCATAACGTAGAGAACTAATTCCACAATTGTAATAAAATTCTAAATCAGATACCTACCTTGTGGGTGGTTATGTAATAATTATACAAGATAAAACTCAACCTTGCATTTATTCTGATAGTTAAAATACAAGAAGGCGCTGGTAGCTCAGAGGTGGCATGCTTGCCTTATGAGCTCAAGATCTCAAGAAACCTTGAGCACGCCGTCCTTCGGATGGGGCATTGAGGGATGGTCTGTATGATGTCAGGTACTTGTTAAAGATCCCTACCCTAGGTGAATAAATCTGGGTAGGCAACATTTAGTAACAAACTGACAGTAGAGTCGAGCTCATGACCACTAGTAGGCGATATGACATTCGTACTTGATCAACGACGACATCGCAGGAGCAGACAACCTTGGTCACACAACACACCTAACCCCAGACATTGTTACCAGCCGGCCATCTGACATTTTTCACTTAAAAATAAATATATATACAGACTTTTTCGGTTAAAATTAAATAATATCTAGTAACAAAAATACAATTGAAACAGACGCTTTAAAAAGAATATAGTTAGCAGTTAGCCATGTGGTGCATATTAGCCATGTCAATGTGTTATCTAGTTATTTTACAACATCCTTGTATGTCTATCTACGAAATAAAACTCACTCCCGGGTGGGATTCGAACCCGCAAACCATGCGACCAAAGCCCTACGCTCTAGCCCGCATGGCCACCATGACCCCCACAACTCACTCCCGGGCGGGATTCGAACCCGCAAACCATGGTGAGACCATGCGACCAGACCCCTACGCTCTAACCCGCACGGCCACTATGAAGAATATAGTTAGCAGTTAGCCATGTGGTGCATATTAGCCATGTCAATGTGTTATCTAGTTATTTTACATCTATGTATGTCTATCTACGAAATAAAACTCACTCCCGGGTGGGATTCGAACCCGCAAACCATGGTGAGACCATGCGACCAAAGCCCTACGCTCTAGCCCACATGGCCACCATGACCCCCACAACTCACTCCCGGGCGGGATTCGAACCCGCAAAACATGGTGAGACCATGCGACCAGACCCCTACGCTCTAACCCGCACGGCCACTATGAAGAATATAGTTAGCAGTTAGCCATGTGGTGCATATTAGCCATGTCAATGTGTTATCTAGTTTTTTTACATCTATGTATGTCTATCTACGAAATAAAACTCACTCCCGGGTGGGATTCGAACCCGCAAACCATGGTGAGACCATGCGACCAAAGCCCTACGCTCTAGCCCACATGGCCACCATGACCCCCACAACTCACTCCCGGGCGGGATTCGAACCCGCAAAACATGGTGAGACCATGCGACCAAAGCCCTACGCTGTAGCCCGCATTTTTCACTTAAAAATAAATATATATACAGACTTTTTCGGTTAAAATTAAATAATATGTAGTAACAAAAATACAATTGACACAGACGCTTTAAAAATAATGTAGTTAGCAGTTAGCCATGTGGTGCATATTAGCCATGTCAATGTGTTATCTAGTTATTTTACAACATCCTTGTATGTCTATCTACGAAATAAAACTCACTCCCGGGTGGGATTCGAACCCGCAAACCATGCGACCAAAGCCCTACGCTCTAGCCCGCATGGCCACCATGACCCCCACAACTCACTCCCGGGCGGGATTCGAACCCGCAAAACATGGTGAGACCATGCGACCAAAGCCCTACGCTGTAGCCCGCACGGCCACCATGACCCCCACAACTCACTCCCGGGTGGGATTCGAACCCGCAAACCATGAGACCAAAGCCCTACGCTCTAGCCCGCATGGCCACCATGACCCCCACAACTCACTCCCGGGCGGGATTCGAACCCGCAAAACATGGTGAGACCATGCGACCGAAGCCCTACGCTGTAGCCCGCACGGCCACCATGACCCCCACAAAAAAAGAGTTAAAAAAGTTACATAAAAGAAAGTTAAAAAAGTGAGTTTTCGAGAAGTTGTAATGTCAAAAATTGTATTGTAAAAATTGTGGATAGGTTGTAAATTGTTGTACTTTATTATTGTTTGGAGGATTAAATACATTTTTATTGGTACATGTTCATTAATTCCTACCAAAACATCTTAGTTAAAACATGGACTTGAATCACAATATCTAACTTTAAAGACACAATAATCCTTTCCTTTCCAATTTACCATAGCTTTACGATAAGTAAAGTTATTATTATTATCATAATAAACACCCCACCCCAGTTTTGTCCGTTGACACCCCTGTTTATCAAATATCTCAAATTTTAATTACATAAACATAATTATATGTATTATTCCGGGTCTTAGTTTTAAGGAGAATATAGTTGCCTCTCCTCAGATGAAGTAGCTTCATATTGTATCGATACAATGTGTATATCGACTCCTAAGTATCGATTCGTGGTAGTCGATACTATGTGAAGGTCTGAGACTCTTCTCCAGGTGGAGCGTAGTGGAAGACAGCAAGAGAGGGGGTAGCACTGTCGGATAGGAGGGGAGAAACAGGAGTTGTTTTTTTTTCTTTTCCTTTTCGTTTTTGTTTCGTCGTAACAACCACGTCGACGGAACGAGACCGACCAACCCGAAAAGGTGCTTAGTAAACCAGTAGTGTGTGCGTTGGAAGAGGATCAGTTCAGTTACGTTGAGACACTCGGGAAGACAACATGGTGAAGCCAAGACGACAGAATGGCGCAGCTATTGCAGAAGAATTACCTCCGAGGGGACCAGGTAAAATATAAAAAAAAATATAACATTTATAGTTATATTCATATCGTATGAGAAACCAAATTTGAATATTATTCTCCCCATGTTTTTAATACCATATTGAAAGAAAGATAAGTGCACACAAACCTCTTAGCCTCATTTTTGAAAAATGTTTTATGTTATTAATCAAAAGTTATTATAAAAATCGTTTCCACTTCCAAAAAATAATAATTTAAAAAAATATAAGTATAAGATGATTAAGTGAAGGTATGTTAATTAATTGGATGACATTTTTCAGTAGTATTGTCCAACTTGTTTCTCTTTGTTCAATGTATTCTTCAGAATTATTGATTTATAAAAAAATATATTTTATAACAAGAGATGCAGTAGGACTTGGTCAGTGACCGTATCTCAAACCTGTTTATTTTTTATTACTCAAGGCAAAAGTTTCTCAACAAAATTCCATTTCTTTGCCTGCTTTTACTAAGTTTAAAAAAAATGTATTATTCCATATACTGAGTACCTATTTAATTTTGCTTTAAAGAGTCATATTATTAATTTACTGTACGTGCTTAAATGTTAATACTTCCTACTTCTATATTTCTTAGTGGTAGGCATGGTATGATCCAGTTCTTTGTTCTTACAGCCCACATACAAACACACCTTCTACTAAGAAGTTTGCTTTCTTGTCTCTCCCATATCCTTTTAACATATGGTATATATGTCATAAGTCCATTAGACTTCAAATTTACTCACAGGAAGAAAAGTAGGTGGTGTCACAAGAACAAACAAACACACAAATATGAGGTCTCAAGGAAAACTTAAATAACTGTATTTTTTGTTTATTCATTTCGAAAAATTGTAATTTAAAATGTTATTATGCTAAAATAATTAATAATTAAATTAATGATTTATGAAATTATAATTAACAAAATAGTAGCTAATATTAAATTTTAAGAAATGTATTTTACTTCTTTACATTTCCGTTTAAAATATGAATTATTATAGTTTATTATTTAATTATTATCCAATGAATTATGTACCAAATTGATAACATTTTTCTTCGAGTCAGGTTGTCTGACAGTTCGTTTTCTCCACGTGGCTTCCTGCCCCATCAGCTGTTAGCCTTTAAAGATACCCTTTCGAATTTTATCGCTTCGTTTACTATATCTTAACTTTTTTCTCATCTAGTTTTCTTTTCTTTTTTCTTATAATTATTTATTATATTGTATATTTTCCCTTTTCAATGCATTTTCTTTTTATTTTTTTACTCTCTCATATCTACATATATGTTTATGTATCTACATACATTAACGCAGTAATAATATTTTTAATATGTCAATACAGGCCCTGAAGAAGGTACACTCAGTTCCGAAAGCTTGGCAGAAATTCTATAAGTTTGTTTTATTCGACCACAAGCCTCATCTCTCCTTCGTTTTTATATCTTTAGTATCAATGAGTATTGATTGTAATCGTGCAAAAATCCGAGATCTAGTTTTTAACTGAATTTTAACATTTCAAGGTCCCTTGAACATGTTTTCACAATTTTTACGATGAACTCAAAAACGATTGCAACAATGAAATTTGCGGTGACGATTATCAAAATAAAACCACTTTACTTCGTGGCCTAAGATTCCGTCAATATTTTTCACCTAATCAAAAACCTCTTGAAATAAAACTCGAAGGCATATTTTATATAAAATACGATTTTTCGAAGGCCGCCCAGTTTGAACGATGCATGCCGAAACCCGTCTTAAAATTACACTTCAAAACTCATCTTTAAGATAGGACCAATACGACCAAAATGATAATATAATGTACTTTTCGTGGGCGCCGGTAGCTCAGTGGTATGCGTGCTAGCTTATTGAGCTCAAAATCATGGGTTGAAACCCCGGCCGAGGTCCTTAGTTTATCTGGGAGATGCACGCCGTCCTTCGGATGGGACATTCAGCGATGGTCACGAGCCTGTACGATGTCATGTAAAAAACTCTTACCCTAGGTGAATAAAAATTTATGGTAGGCAACATTTAGGACTCCCATAGTAGAGTTAATATAGTTAATTATAATAACTTAGTATAGTTAATTATAATAACCATCTATGTGAGACATGCTTATAGCCACTTCATTTTATGTATCATTTCTCTCCTCAATCTCAAATATTCATTTCAAACTGGCATTATTGGGTATCTGGTTTTAAGAGTCACTCTCAGAATTACGCTAAACTCACATTAAAATCCGCTGATGCCATAACTTTCATATGACTCCAATAATGCCAGTTTCAAATCAAAGAGTGGGATACGTAGAAGTGCAGTGGGTATAAGAACGTTGTTGGTCACAGTTGAAGGAACTGCTACTAAGTTGCTTTGTAATTAGTTAGCGAAAATGAAGTTGAGTTGACCAAAATAAATATTCTTGTGTCGAAAGTTGAAGTTTTGAAAGAAAACGTTGTTAATTATATATTTTAATTTGATAACACCATTTTTATGTTTTGCAATGATGCAATATACTGAATCGCATTTTATCCGTCATCACGTCTCCGGGATGATTCACATGTGAAATGAACTCTTCATTGTATAATGTATTAGTATGATATGTGATTCATTGAAGTAAATTAGCAGTTGTTGCTTCATAAACACATTTTGCGTAGGATTATTTTTTTTTTTATAACTTCCCCAGCTATACAAAGTACCTGTCTGAAATTCGTTGCTGAGTTTTCAACAGAATTTCATTTTTTCCCGATCCCTGTTTCCAAAAATGAAAAAAAAAAAAAAAGACCTGTAAACACGATAACTTCCCATTGAATGAATGTATCGACACGAAATTTCATATGTAAATTCAAAACTCGATAAGGACCATAGCTATTAATTTTCAGCTGAATCAGCCGCAGGGAAGGGGGATCAGAGGAGAGGAGAACTAAAAAAAACAATAACTGCCGATGTAATAATGATTGTATCGACATAAAATTTTATATTTAAATTCAAAACCACTATTACAGCACCTATTAATTTTTTGCGCGAAATCGGCCGAAGAGAAAGGGGATTATAGATGGGTGTTCGATTCAAAAACCCGAATAAACGCCAATGTAATGAATGTATATCGACAGAAAATTTAGCATAAGTATTCAGAAGTGTATATAACTCAACTATAAATTCTTAGCCCAAACGGCCTTTTGGTTTTTAAGGGAGAGCGGAAACGTAGTTGTTTATCATGCTGGGGAAGTACAAGCGGGTGATTTACTAAATGCATTTTTTTAATTTTTGTTAGTTTATAATCTATTCACTAAAACTTGGTCCAGGAGGTAGGTCACTATCAGATAGAAGGAGCAGGAAAGGGTGACATTCTTTAATTAGTTCCAAAAACATCAACCGCTTTCCCTTTAAAAGGAAACTTACCAGATCAGTTCAGTGAAGAATGCTTTGAGAGTGATTAGTACACCTTTCACTGACCAGCTCAAGGTCGAACTGTCTCATCCTGCATGAAGAGTACTTTTGAATCTGTGAATGAAGTTTTGACAAAGTGTTCGGGATAAAGTAAGTGCGTCATAACCGGAAAAACACAAAAAATTGTTTCTCTCAAAAATGTATTTAACACCATGTATGGTGTTACTACTCTATATATAGAGTAATAAACTAATGTGCAATAAAACAATCAATCGGTCATGTAAGTAATAAAAATGAAGAATAGATTAATTCGATTATAATTAAAATGTGCTTATATAATTACAATGTTCATAATTAAGATTTCTAAAAATAATCAATGGTTTTTTTATTTACTCAATGGCCATGACCACTTAAAAAGAGAGCTTTCTGAGCTATTAATTTAATCAAAAAGTCCAAGTTCACGTTTTAAAATTAATATTGTGACTCATTTCCGAGCTTTTAACTTCGAGGTCATATCGCCTACTACCAGAGTGCTCTTTTGTCGTTGAGCAGGACATGAGCCCCATTCTACCGTGGGAGTCCTAAATTTTGCCTATTCTAAATTTTTATTCGTCTCTTCAACGAGTACCTGACATCGTACATGCTCGGGACCATCGTTTAACGTCCCATTCCGAAGGACTGCGTGCTCAATGTTTTTTTTCATTTCCCAGATAAAGAAACCTAATAAAACATATGTGTAACAAGAAACAAATCGGAACTAAAGAAAAATAGATTTAAAAAAAAAAAAAAGGTCAAAGCGAGGTTTGCTTACACAGAAGTTATGCATAAATTCTGTCAATGATTCAACGTTTAAGTATTTCTTTTTCTCTTTATCTGAATAAAAGAAAAAAAAAATAGAACGTTATAACCGGGAATCGAAGCGTTATATCGAGATAAAAATACACAGAAAATCATACAAAGATTGTTAAAAAGAAAATTGCGTTACAGCGTTATAACAAGATTTTTCTTTAATTTGAAAGTAGATTCCAAACTGTCAGCATTTATTTTTGGCAGATGAGTCGTGACGTTGTTATTGAGTGACCAGTTGCATTCGGAGGTGACACTCCTGAGTTATTGATGCGCTATGAATAATGCATATTAATTTGCCTCATTTTAGATTGTGTTAGCCTTCCATGTCTTATATCTAGGTATCTTATATTCTTTCTTTATCCATTCCAACCCGATAAATATTATAATTAATAACTTATTCCAACTCTAAATTGAATAATTAATTTTTATTTTCTTCTCTTCAGCGATTGGCTCCTTACTTGACAGGATACGTTTCACAACCGAATGGTTATTTTAGGGAGATAGCTTTTGTTTAAAATAATTTAATGATTCTTTATTTTTAAGATCTGCCTTACAATATGACATAATGAGTTAAGATCTGAACTAAGATACTATGGAAAAAATTCGATAAAACCTATATTTCAATAATAATGCTTCAAGATTATCTGTCCCAGAAACAATGATTTACCACCATACCATATAATTAATGCGTTAAGATATGAATGTAAGAAGAATGAGTCAACACCTTAATACCTATATCATAGTATTAATATGTTAAGATAATCAATACTCTCCCTTAAAAATAATGTGTTAAGATGTGCCATCATACTATAGACATGATTAGTTAAGATCTGAACTAAGATGCTATGTGAAAGATGTGTTTTATGGCATATGTATGAAATACATTTTTTGAATGCCCCTCGTTTTGCGAGATTCATACCGAAAACTGCTCTAAAATGACGTCCAAAACCCATTTTTTTACACGTTTGCTTGCGAAAAGGGTTAGTTAGGTTAGGTTTTATGACTCATGCCCGGGCTTTAACTACGAGGTCATATCGCCTATTACCAGAGCGCTCTTTCGTCACTCTGGTGGACATGAGCCCGACTCTACTGTGGAAGTCCTAAATTTTGCCTACCCTAAATTTTTATTCACCTAGGCTAGGGGTCTTTAACGAGTACCTGACATCGTACAGGCTCGGGAACATCGCTTAACGTCCCATCCGAAGGACGAAAAGGGTTAGTCACATCGAAAAATTTGTTCATAACAAAAATGTTCCTCATTAAATTTCCAATTGCTAATGTTTCCTCCACAAAATATGTCAAATATATTTCCCAATTTTAAAACATATTTTTATTATTGGTCGTTTCTTTATTAAAAAGTATTAAAAATAAAGAAAAAAATATATGTGATTTGGCCATATCAGGACTTTTTAAACCAACCACTGTTTCACAGATCACTCTCTCCCCCTCTAATTCATTTCATAAATATACCTGGGTATAGGAAAATCACTCTCAGAATTACTCAGTACAATAGAAATAAGAAAACAACTAATGCCAATATGAAATGAATTTGAGAGGGGAAGATGGAGGGAGAGTGATTTGTACAAATTGGTTGGTATAAGAAAGTCCTGTTATGGCCACATCACATGTATTTTTATTTTTTAAATTTTTTTCTCGTTTCCTCCCTCAATATTGTGTCAACCATTCGTTTCTAGTTAGTTTAATTTCGTTGTTTGGTAAATTATTATTATTTTTTTTTAATTAAAGCCTGAATTATGCATTTTATCTATGTAAATATTTGCTCAGTGGTTCTTGTCTTAAAAGTATCTTTTGATGCAATTTTTATTTTATAAATAGCTTGAAAAGAGGCTGAGAAAAAAATAAATAAATAAAACAGGTTGTTTCCGTGCTGGCAAAATAATGATTAAAATAAAACCAGAAACCTTCCATACTCGTATATAAAAGTTATCATTAGCATATATGGTAATGAATAAGCTCCTTTCGCTTTTGAGATAGGTCGCAGTTAGTCCAGTTGGTCATTTTATGGTATCCAGTCATATAGGGAAGAAGAGCCTGGTCCTATTGTAGGCAGATCACCGCCATTGTGCTTTCCCACAGTGAAAACTATTTGTCTTTTTTGATTACCTTAACTTTGCGGAAGACGTATTGGTAGTTAGTTGGCGAGAGGCCTGCCAGCTCCTACTAAATGCCCCTTCCTTCGAAAACATCCAATTCGTATTTCGTAAACATGAACATTTGGATCCACAGATGAAATTGCATTCCATTGGGGTTATCGTTCCCATAGGCAAGTTTTTTTTTTAACTTCCTCAGTTATTCATAGGGGAAGTTATGTGGTCGGTTAGAAATACAGTAGACTCTCCCTTACCCGGCGTTGCCGGGACCGACGTACAGATAACAGAAAACGCCGGATAACGGAAATCATCAATTAATGAGAAAAAATACTTCCGGATTGTTATGTAAATAAATTTTGGTGTAAAAGCGTTGATATGTTTAAATGGTTGTGTAAATTACATTAAAAATAATTATTTACATAAAAAATCAAATGAAAAAATTGATGTGTTATTGGGGAAGTGGTAACACTGCTTCCCCACAACCTGACACAAATTAAAGTCATTAAGTAATTAATGTTAATTCACTAATATGCATAAAATTAATGTTTTGTCTGTTCCTATAACCGGGCAGATAACGTTCAATTGTTCGTAATACATTTTTATTTGACAAAGCCTTTATATCTTTCATTGAGAGCAAACTATAAATAAATAAATATTATTATTATTAGGATAAAAAATAAATAAATATTATTATTAATTTAATAAAATTAAATCGCGGAAAATTGTCATAAAAAAAGGTGTGAAGGGTCCCGGATGAGTAATGCATGTAGTAGTAATTAAGTAAACTTAAAGCGATAAGGGAAGACAATTAGAAAAGTCCCATATTCGTAGAATTAATTTCCTGACTACCTAGATTTAAAAAAAAAAATATAAATGCTTTGGATACAGAATCTTTGGAAATGTGAAAATCTAAAATATTGTTGTGAAACAATCATTTATATGTGGTCCAATAGGACAAAATAAATCTTAAAAAGTAATTCTGTTGTTAACTTCGCCCTGAAGGGAATGTAGGCTTAATAGACTCGTAATCCTTTGCATAAAAATAAACAATATGGTCTTTGTTGTATTTTTTTTGGTCTTATGTGCTCCGAGGAGGGGGGGGGGGGGGGGGGGGGGGGAGATTATGTACATTATTTTCATATCTCCAGAAAATTAACTTATGGGAGCATATCCTTAATTAATGTTTATTAAACAAGTCTATTATGTATTAATACATAATACAATAAAGTGTTGAGTGATATTATGGTGTTGGTGCTGAGATAGGTGATGCCTGTTATCCAGCTCATGTACCCCTCTCATCTACCGTGACCGGAGCACTGACCTCACTCTCTTTCACATCTCTTCTGTCATGCCATAACTATCCACCTGGCACACATCTCTTACTTCCATTACGAATATTCGTCAAGTTGTGCAAGGAAAAGAAGTAAAGAAAAATATATATATATATAGGCTCTCAAAACTATTTTATTTATTATCATTAGTTTTTTTTTCATGTATTCATTGTTGATCACACATTTTTCCCAAGATGAGTCCTATTTTGTAACCTTGATATTTGAAATTACCATTCATTGTTCATCGAGATTTATTGAGTTTACTCATATGTTTTTCTGTGTACTTTAATTCAAATAATCTCTTTCATTGTGTGTTTAAAAGTAATGTGTGTTCTGTGAGTCCCCTGACACAAGTTGGCAGACGACTGAGTTTTGCGGGATTTCCCTACTTCTACTCAATATTTAATAGTAAATCTAGCGAAAAAAAAAAAAGAGTTTCGATGACAATTTCATTAAAAAATATCAACATTTAGAGGTCGTTATTTTTATTATTTTAGAGGTTGGCCTCATTTAATTTTCTTCGACAAACGTTCAAACTTATCAGACTATACTAGTACATATCAGTTAAATCCTAAGTATTTTTAATTACTGATTGTATATTATATGTAATTAATATAATCCAATATAACCCAGTGAAAAATAAAAAAAACAATCGGTCAAGTGCAAACTATACTTTCACAATTAGTGTTCCGTGCCATCAGCCCCCCAGTTATAAAGAAATAAACAATTAAATTGATCGCGCTAGAATTTTTTAATCCTGAAAATGTTGGCTCAATCTACTGTTGTTGAATTCGGGCTTCAATAAACTTTCATTTGACACCCTATACGATGCCCTTGAACATTTTTTTTTTCTATTTCCCAATTTACCCCTTCAAATTAACCCCTGGAATCAAAATTCAACATTTTATATTTCACGTCTATAATTGGGCACCACACTCTATCTCTGTGCTAAATTTCAAATTTTTACGTCGAATAGTTTCAGAGAAAATCGCCCGTGACAGACGTACGGACGGAGACTGAAGTGATTTCATAAGTGTTCCGTTTTTCAAATCATTACAAGCGAAAAATAAAGTAAATTCGTGTGTTATACGAAAAAATAAGTTAATTATGGATTTTGAATGTTACTTAAACATAACAACGTATTATTCGACAGTTATTCAATGTTTATCAAAATTAAAATGTTATTGAAAGATTTATTAAATGTTCAATGAACTAATAAAATATGTTTTTTGGTTTGTTTTTCTCTTCTAAAAAAGAATGATTACAGAAAAAAAAACATTATTTCACTGCATTCAGCTATTAAAAAAACACCAAAAGAACTACCGGATTTCACTTCTCTCCACTATTAAGCTTAAATTTTGCTTTCTTTTTTTGTTTTATTCACTAGGGTACTGTCCTAACCTATTCTTGTTTTAACTTTGCAGATCTTATTTTGTAAGTTTGACGTTTGCCGCACAAATTGATAAGACCTCTAATATTATAATGGCAATCTCTAAGTATTAGTATTTTAGTGAAACTTTCAGAGTGTTATTTTTGTATGAATTAGTTTTTGGTCAATGGCGCATTAATAAATGTGATAGTTTTTTTTGGGTGACTAATGTCTAGAGTTTTGAAGTGTCGACGAAAGGATGGTAGTGATTGGCTCTTGTGGAGAGGAGTGAGGTTTCGATACGTTGGAAGTTTCCAAGGGGATTGACCCCCAATACTAGTAGATAGCTGCCTATAATTAGCAGCCACTCCAATCCAGACTATAGAATGGGGGGGGGGGGGGGGGGGGGGGGGGGGGGGGGGGGGGCTTTTATCGTTAGCTCTTCAAAGGTCCCTTTTGCCCCCCCCCCTCCAAAACCATTCGACTATTTGGGTTAAAAATCAATATTTGACAGAGAGATTTCTGAATCGTCATTTTGTGTCTATACTACCTAAAAAATTGTATGTATTTTAACATTGTTCCTTTAAGGACTGAGGGAAATTTTCTTTATTGGAGTCCTTGTTGGACTCCCGTGTCCAATCAGGTCCAGTCAATACTTGAGTCAATTAACTGTAATGAAGGGAGGAGGAGTCGTAGAGGATGTATGACTTAGATAGAGGTCCATACAGTGTTGCACCAAGGATGAATCTAAAAAACAAAACTGCTAGGTGGGTGGAGTTGGTCCTCTGAGGGAAGGGTGGTGGAGTTCTAAAATTAAAATTGAAAGACGGAGAATCACCGGCTATGTACTTCCCCAAAAGGAATTAATCAATTAACTTTTCGCTCCAGCCTCCAAAACCAGTCGATCGTTAGCGCTAATATTCAATATTAGACTTACACAGGGGCACCTAAATCGCCATACTGAATTTTGTGTCGATAAATTCATTCATTAGGTAGACAGTTATTAGGAGTTTTTCATTGATTCCTTCCCCTAACTCGTTAAAGATCACTATCCTAGGTGAATAAACCTGGGTAGGCAAAATTTAGTACTCCCACAATAGAGTCGGGCTCATTTCCACCTTTGCGATGGAATAGCTCTCTGGTAGTTGGCGTTATGACCTCTTACTCAAAGCCCGGGCATGAGTCATAATAACTAAACTAGGTGTGCAATACATTCTGCTGTTTGCAAAAACTGAGCTGAGTCAGGCATATCTGTATAAAAAACTCAGTTAATGTTTTAATAATTATTAGTAACTTCTCACCTTGTATGTTCTTTATGAATATATTAACACTTTAAATAGATTTCAATTGATTTTTTCTAGCCTTTTTGTAGACAACAGCTGTGAATATTTTTATCGAAAAAAAGTCGACGTTTGTACGTTAGAACACTGAAAAAAACGGCTCAAAAAAAGTGTTGTCCGATGGTAAACCGAAAAAGGCTTCGCCCGGATTTTTACATTTGAAATTGAAAAATTCTATTTTGCGCGAGAATTTTGTCTCTCAATTGATTTCAATGGGGATTTCGTTTTTCGGTGATTATTCCTCCGTGGTATGTTCGATTTCAGATTTTTTTAGTAGTAAACCATCGTCACCGTGTCCACTACCATCGTGGCAAATTTCAATGTGATCGGTAAAGGGGTTTAGGAGGAGTACGAGTACAACGAAATACATGAGTCGCCTAAGACAGAGCTTCGTAAACTCAGCTCAATTATAGAAAGAATGAATTTGGGATATTATTATATAAAAAGATTGATACATAAATGTCATTATTGAAATTATTTTTGTATTTTTTTTTACATATTTTCTAACAGTAGACAATGGCCATTGGCCGTCTGAGGAGTTGACATGCTAATTCTTTCTTTTGTTTTCTTTCAAATTAAGACAAATACAAAATTTTAATATAAAATTAATATTTCATATGTACAGGGGGGCTAAATATAAATAATTAAAATAAATACATAATGGAGAAAACGTGTAGTACATAAACTAATTTTCAACGAAAGTCGTCGGTGAATCATCAGCAATGTACATTCTCATAACGAAATAATCAATTACGTTTTCGCCCTCCCTTAAAAACCAATCCGTTTGGGAAATCTTTGACTTACTAAGGGCTTCTGAATCCTCATATTAAACTTTATATCGATACATACATTGCTTCGGCAGTTATTAGGGTTTATGAGTCAAACTCGAGAATTTGCGGAAAATTAATAGAAGTCGTTTAATAAAGAATGAATTAAATTTAAATATACTATTTTGTGTCAATTTGTTCATTACAACTGCGGTAAAGAATCAATAGGTGGTCCTTTTGGGGTTCTGGATACACATATAAAATATTGTGTCGATATATTTATTTTATCGGGAGTTATCGTGTTCATAGACAGAAATGTTTTTTTTTGTTTAATTATTTTTTTGGAGGACATGAAATTTTGATGAAAATTCAACATTGAATTTCTGATCGATTACATAACTTCCCCTATACTTTGTGTATCAGGGGAAAGCAAAGGAAAATCAGTAACATGAATAGCAACATTTGTCACTGCTTATCAGAACATTGTTCCAGCATATTATTTTTATTATATTGAGATATGTTTGCCATTATCCTAGGAAGATTGGGCGATCTATCTTCATTGTAAACTGTGGGACAGCTAGATACTCGCTTATATCTTATCGATACCTGATAAGAGTCAAGTTTCGTTTCATTTTATTTTTCATTTTAGTTTAGTCCATGTAGCTAATTACATTTTATTATAAAAGGTTTTATTTATTTTTATTCATATTTCTTTAGTTACATTTAAAAGAAAAAATGAATATGCATTCCCTGACTGCCTCTGAAAAAAGTAAGTTGGTTTTCAAAATTACATCCTTGAATTTTGTATTTTCTCAGAATTTACGCTCCATGTATTTTTTTCACATATATGCCTCTGTGAAATTTATCAGAAATAATGGAATGTTGACCCTCCCGTCGGTCCTTTTGGTGATAGGGGATAGATTTATCCAAAAGAATGAAATGTTGTTATTTTTAGTGAAGCAGTGCAGACAGGTTCTTTTGTATATATGTGATATGTATGTGGAAGACCCCTTCACAAAACCTGCACTGCTTCACTAAAAGGAACGACGAGAGAGTCAAATCAAAACAAAAATCACAAATGTATTGAAAAATTAATATATTTTAGGCTTAATTATGCTTTTCCTATATTCAATTTGGCTTCTTTTGTGAATAAGGCGTGTCAAAGAAGAAATGTGAGTGTAAAGAAAGGGAAATTCTGGAAAAGTACCGTATATTTTTTTTCATTTTAGGTAATTAAAGGCATGTTAGAATTTTTTAAGGTTAAATTGTAGATAAAATCTGATATTTATCTCGATTTTTCCTACAGATAAAAAATACTTCATTCTCCAATTGGGAAGATTCAGTTTGTCTTTAACTTCACTTGGTACTCTTTACATTGCCATTTGCTTCCATGTTAAGGAATTGAAGATATATTAAAATCCTTGTAAATTCTAGTTTTAATAAAGAATTTTACCCAACAGTAGACTTGAAGTTGTGTTGTTAAAATAGCTCCATGGTTTTGTTCCACTGCCAAGATTTGAAGGAGGTCTGGCCAAAAAGTTGAGCTGATTGACCAGACGAGGAGCCTTTGGCCGGGGTTCTACTGGGATTGGACGAACCTTCGGAACCTCTTCCTCAATGTCACCTTTGTATTGGGGGCCACTTGGTGCAATTAGGGTCATCTGACTCACTATCAAGACTCCTCCGCTCTCTCCAATTTCAGTTTAATTAATGAATATATTCTAATTAATCAATATATTCTCAAACTTGGGTTAAGGAGGTGGACTGTGGAGAACTATTTTCCGTCCTGTCGATATTTGTGCATAAAATACGTCAGGTGTCCTCAGTGTTCGAGGATTTTCACTAACTTCTAGATGAGCTAAAATGCTGAAATTTTTTACATATATTCTATATGTATTGTTAGTAAGTTTGCTCAGAAATCTATATGTGTCAACATTCTGTCAGGGAAGAGGAAAGAGTTTTTATTTTAATTAAGAAAGGGGTTTGATATTTAGCTAGGAAATCCCCATGGCTCATAGTTAGGTATTGTTTGTCTGAAATATTTACTTTCAATAACAATGGTAAAACTAAAATTAAAGATAACAATTATTTATTAACCCCGACGAAAAAGGAGGGGTGTTGATAAGTTTGAAGCCTTTCTGTGTGTGGCATCGTAGCTACAGGACGGTTGAACCGATTTCAAAGCGTTTTTTTATTAGTATTTGCAAGTTGGTTCTGTTGGGTGAAAATCGGGTATGCCGTTTCCAAGATCTTCAGGTTTCATCAGAGCCTGTGTAGGGATCTCGGCCTCTATTACAGACTTGGAGTTTGAGCTCAAATGTTTATAAGGCCAAGCCCCCCTCCCCCTCCCAAAAAAAGCACTCCCCACCAAGGTTTCAGTTTAAAAAAAAATTTGTGTCGGTTTTTAAATGTTAAATATAACTTTTTACTGATTTTTACTTATCTATATTCTCTAGATTAGAGGCTTTACTTGAAATCCCTGTAATCTAGGATGTAATTGTCTAAGACAAGTGTCTTCTATCTAGGTTAGTTGTTCACCTGACCATTTGGAGGAAGGTCTCAGTGGGGAGAGGAGTAAAGACACATTGAGAGCGTTGGTTCCCAGGCTTACAGATAGTTCTATACACATAATAATACCACTGTTTAGATTAGGATTTGTTCTTAGGTTAGGTTAGGTTTTATGACTCATGCCCGAGCTTTAACAACGAGGTCATATCGCCTACTACCAGAGAGCTCTTTCGTCACTCTGGTGGACATGAGCCCGACTCGACTGTGGGAGTCCTAAATTTTGCCTACCCTAAATTTTAATTCACCTAGGGCAGGGGTCTTTAACGAGTACCTGACATCGTACAGGCTCGGGACCATCGCTTAACGTCCCATCCGAAGGACGGCGTGCTTAAGTTTATTTTACCTCCCAGATAAAATAAACTAAGGGCCTCGGCCGAGTTTCGAACCCACGACCTTGAGCTCAGAAGGCAAGCACGCATACCACTGAGCTACCGGCGCCCTCCAGGATTTGTTCTTGTCGTTAACCTGAGAATTGCAATCAAAGTGTCATGATTAGTTTCTACCTGTCTCTTTTCTATTAATTTGTTCATTTGAACAGGCAAAAAATAACAAAAGAAAAATGTTTAAAACAAATATTAAACTGCAAAATGTTATATACAATAGTAAATATTTTTTTTATATATACGGACATACATAAAAAGCATTCGGACATAAATAAAAAGCACTCAAAACGTTGTTTCTAAATTTTCCAAGCAAAGTGTCGAAAACGTTAATAGACATTTGATTGACTGCGCGCCTAGACCTAAAAAGAGGAGGGGATAATGGTTGTAATTTGTTGTGTGAAATTTCTTTGCAAATAGTGGACAGATGGGGGTAGGGAGACTTGGACAGTTGGGAGATTCATCGTTCAAACTGCTCTCTTTAGCAACCTGGAAACAGCAAGATGAGTTATATTGGCCCCTGTAAATATGTACATACTAGAGCTTCGAGGACCTCGTAATATTGTTCAATTAGATTGAAATTTTACCTATATTATTAATTTGCAGCAGTGAACCATATAATAACGTAACATTTTCTACTTCATGTTCTTAGGATTGGGACCCCTTGCTCATTATGGTCATTAAATTAAAAATTGAAATAATAAGTCTAACTCTTCATTATTCTTGGACGCTCTAAAACCTCATTATCAAGTTTTTAATGAAATATAATGTGAAAGCGTACTCTAGAAAACAACTTTTTTTTTTTTTCAATTTGAATAATTTTTCTTATATGGTAGGTTAGAAAACCTTGAACAGGTCTCGTTAAACACCCCCTATCCAAACCTGGGAAGGCAAAATTTAGAACTCCTATGGTAGAGCTAACAGGGAAGAGATAAGAGCATTGGATCCTTAGGCGCAGGCCCCATAGGGCGAAACTTGCCTCTGGCCGGCACTGCCTGGGTGTATGCATTAGTCCACCCAATGTATCTATTTATTTGTTATTTAATCTAACGAACTAATAAGCGAAGTACAACGACATTGAGCTCTGTGCTTTTTTGAAAAACTGCGCTACGTACCAACATATTGTCACTTACACAATTCAACATTTAAGAAACAGTTTTGCAACTAGATCTAAAGCTCTAATCCAGCTTATTTATTATTAATGTTTTCCCTCTAAAAATCTATTATTAATGATGGACAATGTCTAATTATTGTATATTTGTCTAGTTGAATCGCTGGTGTACTGGCGAGACCCCAAGAAGAGCGGGGCTGTCTTCGGTGCAGTCATGGTGACTTTAATCTCGCTCACCTGCTTCTCTCTCATCAGTGTGGTGGCCTACCTGGGCCTCCTCACCCTCTCAGCCACCATCGCCTTCCGCATCTACAAGAACATCATGCAGGCCGTACAGAAGACCTCTGACGGACATCCCTTCAAGTAAGTTTACCACCCCTTGCTTTTTTTTTTTTTTTAGTTCACCATTTATTAGGAAATATGTGGAATATGTGTTCCTTTTCAAAAGTTTATAAAAACACTAAATCAAAAGTCGGTTTCAAAGAAAAAAAAAGAAATACCAAAAACAAGTTTTTTTTTACAGTTTATACACTTTTATATTATACATTCAAAAGTAGAAAATACAGTTTTTTTTCTGTACAATATCCAGTGAATTCGAATTTGAAGATTAAAACTCAAATATCGGTTTCAAAGTAAAAAAATATACCTAAAACAAGTTTTTTCTACAGTTTATACGCTTTTATATTATATATTCAAAAGTAGAAAAAAAAAAATTTTTCTGTACAATATCCAATGAAATATTTTTGTTATTTATTATTTTTTTTATTTTTTTAAAATTTTTTTAGCCTTATGTTCGATGCATATTAGCCATGTCAATGTGTTATCTAATTATTTAAGACATCCAGGGCCCCGGGAGGGAGTTCTATCTACGAAATAAAACTCACTCACTGCATTTTTTGTTTAAAGAACAAAAGTGGGGAACTAAGAAAAATATATTCAAAACCTTTTTTTAGTTTAAATTAGCCATACATTTTTATTCTTCAGACCAAATCTATCCATTGATTATATAAAAAATATAAATTGCATATTGGATATTATGATTGACATGACTAGCAAAAATTAAAAAAATGTGTGCGTGACGCGGTACTCACGAAAATTGATGTGTAAACATCTGCTTTAGTTTCAAAATTTGCTGTCATGCACTGATTTTGATTAAAATTTGTTTCATAATGTTACAATAAGAAAAGTGGTATACGGAATTAAACTTTCAAATTTATTGTTCTTCAATTTCTTATATACATGAAATTATAGGTTTGTGCTAAAATAACATATATACAACTGTGATTGTAGTATCTCTAAATATCGCGAGAATACACGGTTGTTTTCGAATTTGTTGTTGAAATGCTTCGATTCGTATTGATTTGTAGATTAAGTTAAAAAAAAAAGTTGATAATTGTTGAAATAAAGCCATTAAATCTTCTAAATGGGTAAAAACATTTTTTATTTGTTGTGACACTATGATAACAAATATATTATTTATTGATCGATATTTTAAGCAGTTATTATTATTATATATTAATAACAATATTCTATAATATCATATAATGTATTATATTTTCTTAGATTTACGCTGCTATTTTTTTTTTTTTTTACCACAAATTTTATTTATTGTGACTAATCTAAGCGATCGAAGCATCTTAACCTAAAGGTTTCTTACCGAAAGATCATTTTCTGCGGTAAAACGTTTTTAGCATAAAAGTATCACTTTCGCTTTATGCAATCGAAATATATTACACACTTTCTTATTCCATGAACGTAGAATCAAATGAATGTTCAAAAACAGCTGACATCACAGATAAAAAAATGTGTATTGTGGTATGAGTGCTTGCTTACTGAGCACAGATCTCGGGTTCAAAACCCGTCCGGGACCCTTAGTTTTTTATCTGGGAGGTAAAATAAACGTAAGCACGCCGTCCTTCGGATGGGACGTTAAGCGATGGTCCCGAGCCTGTATGATGTTAGATACTCGTTAAAGACCCCTGCTCTTGGTGAATAAAAATTTAGGGTAGGCAAAATGTAGGACTCCCATAGTAGTCAGGCTCATGTCCACCTGCGTGACGAAAAAGCTCTCTGTAGTAGGCGATATGACCTTGTAGTTAAAGCCCGGGCATGCGTCATAGTAACTAACTATAAGTAAAAAAGAGTATATGTGTGAACACACTTGACGTTTCCTATATATAACTCTACTTCTTCCCTATATTATGAGTGAAAAAAAAAACAGCCTATAATGACATCATCAATTATAAAGATATTGACAGATCCTCGAGAAGACAAGGGAAGTCCTCAAGTGAATTAATAATAATTGGTTCGATTTGCCATGGGTCAGTTCTTTTTAATTTTGTATATTTTTGGATCATTCAAATCCGGTTATCAACCAACAGGTAATGAGAGCGCAAGTTATTCTAGGACGAAAATATATATTGTATATTGTGATTGTCATAATAAGTATATAGACACGAAAAAATAAGTTTTGACAATGCCCGAAGGGGCAAAACGTTAACCGAAATGTAAAAACTAAATATATGTGGGAAATCTTAAGGCCAAGAAAGTGTGGTATGGATAGCTCAAAATGTACGAATCAGATATCACAACTGGTTACTTTAAGGCCTGTTTTAGCTAACATAGATTTCACAACAAAATACTATTGGTTGTTTCCGGCATTTTTTTCCAGAGGTGTCTTCTTGTTTTATTGGACGATATTTCGGGACACTTACACGTCCCTTCTTCTGGTCACTATGAACATTCTACTCCTGGGGACCCTCCTTTTTATAGCCAAAACCTTGACTGGGTCGGTCTCTCTCTCTCGCTTCTAAGGACTAGTTGTTCGTACTAATACTTACAGCTAATTACCTTGGACTTAAATTATTAGTACGAACAACTAGTTCTTAGAAGCGAGAGAGAGACCGCCACAGTCAAGGTTTTGGCTATAAAAAGGAAGGAGGGTCCCCAGGAGTAGAATGTTCATAGTGACCAGAAGAAGGGACGTGTAAGTGTCCCGAAATATCGTCCAATAAAACAAGAAGACACCTCAGGAAAAAAATGCCGGAAACAACCAACAATACATCCCAGAGAAGCTTAAGAAACAAAATACTAGTCAAATTTGATGCTTTGAACTCGAAAATCAGTGCACCTTGATTATTAGTTAAGTTATTGAGATCCATGTCCGGGCGTTAACTTTGAAGTCATATCGCCTATTATTCGCTCTTTCGTCGCTCTGGTGTACATGAGCCCGACTCTACTATGGGAGTCATAAATTTTGCTAAATTTTTATTCACTTAGGGTAGGGGTCTTTAGCGAGTGCCTGACATCGGACAGGCTCGAGACTATCGCTTAACGTTCCATCCGAAGGATGGCTTGCTCAAGGTTCTTTCACCTCCCAGATAAAAAAAAAACTAAGGGTATCGGCCGGGTATCGAACCTTTACGTTAGTTGTATTTTCATTTTCACGATTCAACTTATTTTCCCATGACTTGAACCTTTTCACATAAAGCGGAAAGGCATAAATATCACCTTGCCTCTGATGTGTTTGCAGTCTTTTCATGGAAGTCTTTTAAAATTTTACGGAAATCCCGAAATAACATAACGCCTCTTTGCCAAATATCGATGAGGCAGCATTCGCAGAACACCTTGGCAGTTTGCCGATGAACACCTTGTTGAGACTCTTCCCATTTATTTAAGTACCTAACAAAATTTAGTTAAGTATGGTCATCATAATTGTGAAGGAAATATTTCTTTTTGTGATGTAGATTGGTCTGAACGTTGTATGATGCATTTCAAATACAAGTGACATAACACGTTAAAGGTATAAAAAAAAAATAGCACAATTTACAATTATAAATTATCGCTCTTATGTCACTCTAATATTAAGGCAATGATGTAAATCTTTCAGACAATAAAAATAATTTCAATTAATGTTTATGAATTTTGTAAATATACATCGTCAGCTTACTGCTAAAACTGACCAATTGAAAAATTATATGATTTCCTAGTTTAGTAGTTAGGGAAAATGACATGTAAATTTTTCGAGGTAACCAATCAAACGAAAACATTTATAGAAAGAAAAGAATAGTGAGACTTAGTATGTAATATTTTCAACTATTAGCCTTCTGAGTTGGCCGCAGACCACAATTTTTACAGCCTCATTTGAGTTGGCATGTATTCTTGTTCCTCCCTCTCCAGATCCAGAGACAATTTTCAATCAATAAGAAAACTTTTTCATATTCCCCCCCCCCCCCCCAAAAAAAAAATTTATTGTAAAAAAAGACCATTAAAGATGTTTACTAGTTTACTACTAATAATGCTTTTCCTCGTAGTTGTCTGTTGCGTTTCCTTGTAATTTTTCCTAACAGCTGATTGGATTTACATTTAGTATCCGGTATGACCTTAGTTCAAGAATTTTTAATGAGAGGGGGAGACAATTTTGCTCTAATTCCTGATTTACGTGGGAAGTATTATTACCAGTGGTGTAGTCACTTTAATTTGCTACAATTTTTATATGATCGTCTTAGGATTGATAAAAAAGGAAATATTTGAAGATTATATATTTGTTGTCTCTAAAAAAAATATGGACCTGTTTTTATTTCGTTCATGATCTGTATTTACCTTAATTGGGGAAAAACATAGTAAAACAGCCGGTAAATTTGTTAGTTTTGGCAGTAAGCTGGTAAAGATTGAGAGAGGATGATGATGATGTATACCGCCCTATAGTATTTGTCTGCCTGTATTTTTCAGGGAGTACCTGGAACTGGAGCTAAGTCTACCTGAGGACCGAGTGGTGGAGACGAGCCGACTTGTGGCTCAACACCTCAACACCGCCCTCAGTGCCCTCCGGTCCCTCTTCTTGGTCGAGGACCTCGTCGACTCCATCAAGGGACTCGTCGTCCTCTGGGCACTCACCTATGTCGGCGCCCTCTTCAACGGACTTACTCTCCTCATCATAGGTAGACTCTTTTTTTAGTTATTTCTTACACACTTTTTAGTTAATTGGCAGAAAATCTTAATGGCTAATACTGTTTATGGAATAGAAAGTGTGGAAAAGTTTCTCTAAGCATCGTCCTCTCAAAGGACAGAGAACACATGAGCACGTCTTCCTGTGGAGTCCTAGATGTAGTTTTGTGTGTCGAGGACTTCAGTGCTCTACTACACTAAGAGCAATTCCTATCCCTCAGTTTCCCTACAGCTACATCCTATTAAGCCAATCTATTCATCAATTTTCGGATTTTAATTGTTTAAGATATATTATTATTTATCATGTTTGCCATTGTATATAAGTTTATTCTACAATTTAAAGAATTTAGGCAATGATGACCGAAGACCAACGCTTTGACTAAGTCATTAAAAGATACGATAATAGAATTCTCTTCCTCAAAACTTTGAAATATGGACATCATCATTTTGACATCTGAATGCCACATTTCATTTTTCATCATGAAGAGTCGCCGCTGGGCGGCTTTCCTCTCTCAAGCCACTAAGGAGATGTTGGTTGCTTCAAATAAGATACATCTATCGCTAGTGTCTCCATCTAATCGAAGTGTTTGTCTAGGTCACATTGGCAACTAAAAAATACCATAACCCACCCAGTTTGACACGCCCATTTATAATATATTTTTAAAAATATATATATATTTTTTGTTGTGAAGTTCATCTCTAGTAATACTTAATTTTCCCAGCAGATTAGGGCTTAGCAGAACATTAAATCTTGAAAGGGATCAATACGTAACTTTAATTGTAAATTCAATTCTAAAAACAATGGTGTTTTTTTTTTTTTTATTATTATCTTTTACCTATCAAATGTTAATTTAAAAAAAAAAAAAATGTTCTATTTAATATTAATTCAAAAATCAATTGCTATTCATTTGAATGTCAATATTCATGTACACAAAGTGTTGACCGTCTAATGACATTTTGTTGAGTAGCAGAACTAATGGATTGAGGTGTTATGCTAGCACAATCTCGAATTATTTGTTTTTTTAGAAGTATGTGATCACACTTATTCTGGACAATCTCGGCTTACAAGTCACACGAAATTGTCTTTTTCTAAGTTTTAATATGAATTAATAATGATTGAAATTGTTAAACTGGACACAGCTTTATTTGATCTCCTAATTTGTTTCAAGAAACTCCCAACGTTTTCTGAGTACTCAGGAAGCGTTTCAGTCAGTCGAAGGTTTCGAGTTATTCTTCTTATCATCAATATCGAAAAATCATACAAAACGAAATAGTCAGCTAAATTAATCTTACAGTCAATTATTACTTGTAACAAGTATGCTAACATATCTTGTCAGTTTTTTTCACGTCATATTAAGAACAGGAAGAATAATTGTTTCATTTTTCTTAATATTCACATATATGTAATTTTCATAATTTTTGTACCATGGGAGAACTGTGGAACATTTACATTATAAAGAATTTGAAAATATTACGACAGTGAGAAACAAAGGTACGTTAACATTCTTGTAAATGTATAGATATTGACTACACTATTGATATAGCTGGCTACTATTTCGTTTTTGTATGAATTTTCAATATTGACGATGGAAAGAATAACTTGAAATGTTTGCTTTGTATGACTGGCAAGCTTCCTGAGTACTCAAAAAGCTTGGGACTAAATCCAACAACTTTTTTTTTACATCTCTTTTCATATTTTTTTTAATAACTCTTTTATTTTAATAAGGTTTTCAAGATTTAAACAGAAAACAAAAAATAAAAAAAAAACACTATTTTCAGAATGGAATTTACAATAAATCATGTATCGGATGACCTTGATCCCATCGAAGATTTTAAAGTTAGTGTAAGTCCTCTTAAGCCGTCGTCTGGTGGAACAATGTGGTATTGCTGTTGATGAACTTCATTTGATCCTAGTTCGAAAAAAACTTGTCCCATAGTTTTTTCTTAACAGGTTCAACAGTTGTGAAGGATGACGCTTTTTATCGGGACCGTATATACTACATATGCATCTATTTATAATCAATTTCTTCTGAGCCGAAACTTCAGTATTTAGAAACAATTGCATTATGAAAAAAGATGAGTCACACTCTGAAATTTCGGATTTGGTCACTTCCTCACACCTCATTTTTTGTTTTTTTTATTTGCAATCTATATATATATATATATATATATATATATAATCGTACGAAAGATTAGTTTCTGTCACGGACTATCTTCAGATAGAAGATCACAATGCCACCTCCTTTTCAAGGGGCGAGGAGGATTATCATGAAATGAGAGTATAGGGCTTGTGTGGGAGGATTTAAATGGGAAGAAGGATTTTCGTGAAATCGGGATTGGATTTATTCATTGACAGTGGGAATGCTGAGTTCTTCCGACTCTGTGTATGACTTTATTGGTGACGTAGAAAGGTGCATTGACAGTTCGTCGGAGGGCCTCAATTGTAAAAAATCATATTTTCTTCTAGTAGCAGCTGATTGTTGCAATGTAGGAAAGCTTCTTTCATTTTCCATGCGGAGTTATAACTTGTGCAGAGATATGAAATGTATAAATTTTTTTGAAGTGAACCTTGAACTGACTGGGTAAATAAGTGGCGAGTAACTTCTTTCTGCACTCTTTCTAACATATGCAAAAAGGTCTAGTTTGCCCTGGTGCCTGGCCTACGAAGTTATGAAGACTCATTCTTTGGATATGGCTAAAGTCTGTCTTTGTGTACAACGTTGAAATTTAAATAAATTACAACGCTTAAATTTATATATAACAGTGTATTATTTCATTTTGCAGGAGTGGTGCTTGTGTTTTCATTGCCTATCCTCTATGAGAAGAACCAGGCTCAGGTGGATGCCCATGTGCAGGTTGCCATGGAGAAGTTAGCTCTTGTCACCAACAGGTAAATCAAGTCTTATTTTAACCAAATCTTCCCCAGTTATACATCCAACTGAGAGAGTTACCTAATATATTGAGTTTTCCTCTAAAATTATTATTTTTCTATTAGCTGAATCCAAAAATAAACAAAAACTCAATGACAGTTGTTGGCATAACTTCCAGTAGAATATGTGTATCAAAGGGAAATTCATAAGTCAACCTGGATTTTGATGGGCAAAAAGGCAACTGTTGAGTGCTTAAATAAATAAATTCTCCTCACAATCTCACCATGCAAGAAAGTCTATTGTATTTGCAGTGAGCTGTAACTTTGTAACTTATATACATTGGAGGATATGCAATTTATTCTTTAGTTATTCATATCTCCTAATTGAATTTATTTATTTAAGCAACACAAAGCAAATGAAATATCAACCGGTCTCAAACAAGGATATTTTACTTATATATTGTAACTCATGCCCGGGCTTTAATACGGGGCCATATCGCCTACTACCAGAGCGCTCTTTTGTCGCACTGGTGGACATGAGTTCGAGTCTATAGTAGGAGTCCTAAATTTTGCCTACCTAGGTTTATTCACGTAGGGTAGGGATCTTTAACGAGTAACTGACATCGCACGGGCTCGAGACCTTCGCTTAACGGCCCTTCCGAAGCTCGGCATGCTCAAGATTTTTTTCACCTCCCAGATAATTGAAAACTTAAGAGCCTCGACCGGGTTTCGAACCTGCGATCTTGAGCTCAGTAGACAAGGAAGTTTCCAGCGTCCTCTAATATTATTTTTTTAAATAAAAACGTTACTAGGATTAGAAATTATTTTAAACTAATGTTTTCTTTATATATTTTCAGAATTAAGGCAGCCATCCCCTCAGGCAAGAAGGAAGAAAAACCCAAAGACCAATAAAACTATAAAATATGTTAATTAAAAAATCAATGAAATAAGACAACAGGTAAGTTATAAAATAAAACAAATTGTTCTAATGATGTGAATGAGAGAAGATCTCTCGACTGTGTGTCTCTCAACCTTTCCTGCTCCGCCACCGCCAAGCGACCCTCCTCCCTTCTCATCTCTTCCTTTTTGTGCTTTTTCATGCTCATCCGTCACCAACTGGATTCCATCTTTATATTTCCTGTTGTTCCAGTCTAGCCCTTAATACACTAAATATTACCGCCATTGCTACAGCAAATTGGTTTTTATATTATCAGTATCATTTTTCAAACTAACCTTGTATTTTATGTAAGGTAGTTTTTTTTTGAAAAAATAAATAAATAAATAAAAATATATATTTAAAAAATTGCTGCCCGTTCTTAATGACAATTTTTTGTATACATGAATATAAAACTATTATGTGAACGTTTAATGGATATGTGTTGTGCTACATATGTATTGATAAGGCAGCATATAGAATTTAAAAAAATTGTCCTATAAATAAATAGGTTTAAGTTATTTCTTTTTCTTTAAAAAAAAAAAAAATCAACTTTCTCACTTTAATAGAACACTTGCATTACGTATAAATGCTAAATTGATTTTTAACGAGGACACGAAACACTTGTCCAAGCACTAATTTTTGTGACTGCTTTGTTATTGTTTTAAATGTTTATATATACATATATATAAATATATTATTGATAAATAATAAATTTCTTTATATATATATATACCTATATACTTTACACTCTCGTCATATATTTGTATGTTTAAATGATTATATTTTATGTTAATAAAAGTTTATAATTATTGTTATTTATTATATTACAGTTTCATCGTTTGGTTGTTAAAATTAAAAAAAAAAAAAAAAAAACCTTAAAGGTTTTACCATTTTGCAACATTTAATTTTATTAGAAAATTTACCATAGTCTCCTTACAAAAATCCTACATAAATGTTTGATGTAATATTCATAGGTTTTTCAATTTGTAATGGTATTATCTTGATTACAAAAAAAAAAAACGAAAATTCTTTTATGTATCTAGTAAAATGTGTGTTAAATAATATTCAGAAGAGTTATATTTTACTTTTATTTGTTAAATTTCTTATCAATATTTCTTTGAACGAAATGAATTTTTTTTTTTTTTACTTTATTTAACTTTCTTTATTATTTTGGCTTCATAAACAAATAGAGTAAGAAAATAGATGAAAAGAATAAAATATAATAGATCTTTTTCTTTTCCAAAGTTTTTTTATTATCCTTTTGCTTATCTTATTATTCAATAATAATAAATTGGTTTACATTTGAGGAAACTGTATCTTTGAAACCGTAGTGTAAAGTCTTAAGTAATAATTATCTTCCGAGAATGATCTATGACACTAGAATTGAAAATGATTTTAAAAAATTGTGTACAATGATTTAATTATTGAGCGTGTGAAGGGAGGTCAATACTTTCGTGGCACACTGTTTGGAGTGTTGCGAAAAAAAAAAAATGGTTACAAAAACTTGAAATTCAGGTCATTTAAAGGAAAATTGCAATTCCATTTACCAAAAATCTTTCAGATTTAGGCAAGACGACTCTTCTTCTCGGGAAATGGCAAAAACTGGGTATGTTTTCTATTATATGTTTCCAACCAACCTTTTCACATTGAAGTGCAGATTCTACTGACTAGAAACTCTACGTGAAAACGTTTCAAAGAAGCATGAGCACAAAGCCCATGTCACGGAGTGGTGGAAGACAACGACTATTTCTGTAAAATTTCTTTTGCGACTTTTGTTAAGGGCCCTACTATAGAGAAGAGGTAGCTTGATTACAAGCAATCTTTTACGAAGAAAAAAAACTTTGTGTAAAATTCCTCTTGCGACTTTTGTAAAGATCCTGCTGCAATAAAGCAAAAGAAAAATGATTGATTAAAAACAATCTTTTTTTTTTTAAAGGAAATACTATTTGTTTAAAACTCCATTTTTGACTTTTGGAAAGATTCATTCTATAAACAGGAGGTTGACTGTCTCATTGAAAGCAATCCTTTATAAAGAAAACTATTTTTCTAAAATTTATTTTGCGACTTAGTAAGTTTCATGCTACAAAGCGATCTTCAGGCCAAAGTAGATGTCAAACCAAATATCTTTTTCAGTGTTCTCCGGAGGTCGAAGTCTTCCTGTCATCTTCGAAGCTCATTTTTTACAGTCAACAAGTTATTTTCGTAATCTCTATGTATTATTAGTTACTAGTTATTAGTATATGTGGTTTAACAGAATTATTTTAATGGAACCAGATTCATTCCTTAAAAACAAAAAAAATAGTTTAATTTCGAAGAATCAGTTTCATGGAGCTTTTGTCAACAATAACAATTCTTTCATTTAATTATCAAATTTTGTTCAAATTGAATAGTATATAAATTTATTAGGGAGATCCTTCATGATGCGGATGGAACCGTTTATATTTTGAGAGGAAATAAATAGCTTGTCAGAAATTCTTATTTGATATTTCAAAGCGAGGACAGTTGTTTGCTTCAAATATTTTAATAAACATACATTTATTTTTGAAAACATTAAATAGTTTTCTTAAATTCTATAAAACTGGAAATCGACCAAGGACATAAAGAAAATATACCCACAATTGTCTGGTTGACTTAGCCAATTGTTTACTGTACAGTAAGAACTACGCACAAATTCATCCATCTTTTGAGTACAGAAAAATTTAGAATGGCTGGTGGTCACACTGTTTTGGTGTTATCTGTGTATTTTTTTTTTCTTTGATAAACGTAATTATGTGAGTAAATATAAAAAGATAACTGAAGAGAAGAAATAAACATTTTTTAAATTCCTACATTCTTTGATTCGGCGACTATACGACGGCGTTGTCTTAGATAAAGTGACCAAGATACTTCAGAGAACGTTAA
Source organism: Aradus depressus (assembly GCA_963662175.1). NCBI lineage: Eukaryota > Metazoa > Arthropoda > Insecta > Hemiptera > Aradidae > Aradus > Aradus depressus. The sequence continues at coordinate 41,211,715 of OY759215.1, forward strand.
AATAAGAAATTATGTGTGGATTTACCAACTCCATAACTGCAGGATGTCTCTACTAGTCTTGCGGTATGTCTCCAGATAATTAAAACTTTTTTTTGTAGAATATTACTTCTCTGACGGTGGTCTACATTCTTCTAATCTAATAGTTATAGATATCGTATTTTCCACTGATCCAACCCTGAGTAGAGATGGGGGAACAACGTACCAATACATTTTAATATAACTGTCTATTCGGTAAGTGAAGAAATTTACAATATACACACACTTATTAGGCCCAAATCACAAAATAATTGATATATACTAAATAATATGTATAATATAAAAAGATCATTACAATATAAAATAATAATAATGCGTTATACGACAATAATTAGTTTGATAACTGAGCAAAGCTGTAACTTATAAATATTTTAACAAATAACATATATATATTTTGTTTTTCAATTTTAAAATTAGTAATGGACGGTTGCTAGTATTTAGGATAATATGTTTTCAATATAGCAATATAAATAATTTTATTTAGAGCACAATACTCTGACGTATGGGAAAATATAACATTTCAATAATAAAGCTATAATAAAATACGTAAATAAATACATCGTTTTTTAGAAGCTTGTAATATATATTTGATGTTAAAATTTGTTGAATTCATCAGCGATGAAATCTGTAGGAGATCCATAATGAAATGAGGTGTGTGAGGATATATTTATCATCTATAAGAACACTGACGTACCTAAGTGAATGATACTTGACACTTTTTGCAAAGATATTGTGAAACACTTAATAAAAAATAAAGAAAAACGTAAGTTTTCAAAAATATTGTCTATGTCACAAAATATACATAAAATATGCGAGGTACTTTCGGTATTGCTACCATCTTCAGCCTTTTATATATCTGTACCCCGGAGTTAAAGGACACCAGGTCACAAAAATGTAATTTTTCAGGAAAAACAGTTTTTGATTTTTTTCAACTTCATTTTCAGGTTTTTCTAATAATAAGGATTGCTCTGAAATTGTCGCTATTTATAGTAATATGACATAGTGCTTTATACCACTATATAGATTGAAAAATCTACATCGCAAACATTAGACCAACTACATTTCATAAGAAAATGGACATAGTGTCCTTTACCTCCGGGGTACAAACATATATTTTGTGGAATAGACAATATTAAAAAAAAAAAAAAAAAAAGTTTTTCTTTATTTTTTACCCAAGTAATGTTTTATTCAGTGACCCAAATAGTTACGGAACTTTCCATTTTAAACAGGTAATGACCATTTTCAGTAAACATTCTCTTCATCGAAGTTTCAATCAGAACAGTCACAAAAACATTCTTAAAATAAAATTGTTTACAATAATTCATCAATTTACATTTCCTTCAAATGATATTCAAGTATAAGAATTACTGTAGATTCTACTTAAATATAAATACGGCTCTAAAATATAGAACAGTATACTTTCAATTAAATAATTTCTGATTGTTATGAGAATCCGTTATGGTTGATTAGGTAATCAGATACAAATTTTAACTTTAATCTGTCATTTAAACAATCCTCAAATAAAAATTAGATTGTCCGATTAATGATGATGATTATAACTTGAGTATAATTTAATACATTTTAAAAATCACAATTACTTTACAATAAGTATATAAAGTTCTATAACGGTTATGTTTTACTCAAGCATTACCAATTTCTACATCGAGCTCGTAGAATTAAGTTTTTGTGTTGTACTTAAACAACTAATGTCATTACTATGTTAGGTTACCAAGCACAGTTCACCAGCATGGACAAACATTGTATTATACTGATTTTAAGATATAAATGAAAATATTTTGGGAGATACCCTTCAAAATGAAGAATATGAAGACCGCAATGTGCCTGAGATACAGCAAAGATTTATTCTTTACGCTAAAAACAAAATATAATATAAAGAGGGGACTTTTTCAATACAGTTCCTTCATAAATCCCACTTGGGATTCACAAGTCCAAAAATAGTGCGACCTCGGATTTTTACTGGAACTTTGAAAAGGGTGTCGTTTATAGAACTTTTCACAGTTAATATGTCAGTTTACCGATCAACGTATAAATTAAAAGAACTAATGAAATACATAATATTTCATTAAAAAAAAAAAAAAAAATTGATTATATTTCTCAGATTCAAATGAGAATTCATCAGTCAACATTATTAACTAATGGGAGAATTTTTTCAAAAAAATGAAATTTTAAATAGTTTAATCGATGTAACAAAAACCTATTTCTTAGCAAAATATATGATGCTATAAAAAAAAATAACGACTTTTGGTTTATAAGTACAAAAAAATAATGTTTGTAAAAAACATGAACAACAAAACATAGTCTGTAACATGAGAGTACTTGGGTGAGGTTGGAGAGTTCCGATAGGGAAGTATCTTGAGACTGTTTCAAAAATATTGGCCGTTTTCACATTATGATGAATCATACACCACGATTAATAGTTCAGTGAACAATGTTTTGAGAGGGGCTAGTAAACCTAGAACGTTCATCTTACAGACTATATAAAGACGTAGACGGCTCAGGCTTGCTGATTCAATATTATTCTTCAATTATATATATATATATATATATTTTTTTTTTTTTTATTTCATGAACCTTACAATAATAATTGGAATTATTTATAATTGTTTAATTAATAAATATCTACAATTTGTATTCTTATAGTGACTCAAAAGATAATTAATTACAGCAGACTTCACATTGAAGTAAGCTGATGAAAGAACACACGGCACAGAGTACCTTAAATTAACTAAAAATATCGATAAAATTTAGTCCTACAAATTTTAATAACTATATCTAAGATAATTTTATTGAAACACGAAAATCACTAGTGATTCAATAAAGATTCTACTATGTCAAGTGATATAATAATGGAAATTGTCTAATTAGCGATAAACATATCGATAACTTTAATTTAATAACAATAATATTTTCATTGTTGCTCCAGGCAAAAAACTATATCATTGGATTTTTTTACAATAGATTAATCCAAATAGAAGAAACAAAAAAACATTTAATTCATGATTATTATAATTATAAGATACGAGGAAACAAATAAAAAATATATCGATATAAGGAAATTAAACACAGCCATTGAAACATGAAAAGTTTTCATAAAACGAAAGATACAGAGAACATGGCAGATAATAAGAAATTATAATAAATACATTAATATAAAAAACTATAATATACAATAATTTTATGAACAACATAGAGAATATAAATAAATAAAAAATATATTAAGGAAATTCACTGATAGGCTACTAAAAATACAAGATGTTCCATTTTAAACCAACACAAATTCTATTATGGCCAAATATTGATGTCATCAATTTTTGCAAATTTATAGAGCACAATAGAGACTGTCATTAGTCATTCTTTTATTTTGCTGTTGAGTGGCCTTCCAGAAGTTAAAACAAAAAAATTCCCCATATCACAGGAGTAGATAGTTCTTTATTTTGAAGATTACTGTTGACTGAACAAATTCTGTGAGATATTTTTTTTTTTATAATTCTCTCTTGAAAGTCCTTCCTCTATTTAGGAAGAGTGACAGAGCCGCCAGCTTCACTAAAAGAATCATGGGATACATTTTTTTAAAGGTATTTCAAAGATTCTATTAAAACCAAGGCTAGATATTCAATGTCGCTCAATAAGGTGTTGTTTATGGAGGAAGGTTTTTTGAACTATATCCTGACGTGGCACAGGCTCGGGACCGTCGCCTAATCGTCCCATCTGAAGAATGGCGTGCTCAAGGTATTTTCACCTCCCAGATAAAAAAAAACCTATGGGTTTCGAACCCGCGATCCTGAGTTCAGTAAACAAGCACGCATACCACTGATCTACCAACGCCCTCATTGACGTATTAAAAGGCTAATAAAAGAACTACCTCAAAAGAAAGCGCCTATCGTTGCTACATCTTTTTGATTTCAGAATTTTCAACTTATGAATATTAATGATAACGAAAAAATTGACCCATATAGTCACATATTCTTGTGGTGAACTAAATGTACTAATTGTTTTCCTTATCTAAGAAATCTTGATATTAACAATATTTTTTATGAACCTCTATGCTCTATTCTTCGCTCTTCTATACCTAAGATACAAATAATCGAATAAACCAACTAATTCTTCAATTCGAATTGTGACCCTTTTAAATGGAACAACCTGTACAACCCATCCAGATATGAATTAAATAAATAAATTAATACAATATAAAATTTCATTATTAATTTAGTTATGTTTACATTTTTTGAAAATATTAAATCAATTATTTTGGTCTTTATGTTTTGTAAGAGCTCTGTATTTGTTATTCAACAATTGAGGGGTTCGATGTAGTAGGGGCCATATTGGAAAACCATGTTTTGAGAAATCAATCCTTTTCAGTTTTCATATTTGTTGATTTTTTTACTTAGTTTATTTTTCTTTGATACATAGTAAAAAGAAAGTATTTTTCTATTTTTTTTACAACATAATGTGAGTTTATAAGAGTTTTTTTATGTTTTAATATAAATATGGTAAACAAAAAAGTGACAGGCAAGTTTGTTACCCATTCAAACATCGGTCCCCAAATGTTATCAAGTTAACCATCACAATAAACTAGGTACCTCCTCCTAGTCCAAGAGAAGCGAAAAATACAACCTATCAAAAAATCTCCCAATACCGGCATTGGCCCCTACTGTATAGAACTCCTCAATTTAAGTTTACAATAATGTATAACCTTATTTACACAGAAAAAATAAATAAATACAATTTAAAAAATATGGCACCTAGGGAAAATAGTATGTGGCTTACCTCAAAAATAGTGCAATTTGTGAAAAGGAACTGAAATTTTGGTCAGAATTTCTTCTGTGTCTAAGTAATGTAGACAGAAGGGGAAGCACTCTGAGAAATGCCTCTTTTCACTACCATCAGCGGTAAAAATTGGTTACTGAGTTATAACTTTAAAATGGCGCCTCTGACGACAATAATACCCCTATGCAAAATTAAAGAAGAGTACATTTTGACAAAAATTATGTCAACCTTTTTTTTAATAGAGTAATATTTCCGGTGAAATTGTAGCACAAAGATAAACTATCCATTTTTGGTCTGATAACTTATCGTTCACTTTCTGGGTTCAGGAAGCTGAGATTTTGGTCACAAATACTACTACCAAATAGTAACCCATTGCAAAAAGGTAGCATTCTGGGAAATGCCTCATTTCGAAAATGGCAGACTTAAAACGTTCAAAGCCTTGTTGGAAGCATGCAGCAGGTCTATTCGATACTACTATAAGAAAGACGCCTTTAATGTTAAAAACTGCCTAAAACCCACAGAAAGATGGCGACCAGAAATTAAAATGGTGCATATATTTTATCACGAAAAATAGGTTTCAACTTATAGTATCGACATTCGTTGGATATTTCAAAATTTGGTTTATAGTACATATATACATTATGACACAATCCATTAGTATAGCGCGCACTTTTCAAGTGTTATAAAGTGTAGACTTGATTTATAGAAACGCAATTAATCAAGTGTTATAAAGTGTAAACTTGATTTATAGAAACGCAAACTGTAAATATAATTGAGTTGCTCAAAGGCTGATCAGTTAAAAACATTTTTTTTTCCCCCGAGAGTGAAAATAGGGAAATTTACATTAAAAAAATATGAAGTTTATAATTATAATAATTAAATACATTTATTATCTTCATATAATAATCTTTTTTTTCTTAATGGCTGTTATAACAATAACTAAAAGGTAATGGTTTAAAAAAAATTGACTTGCCTCTGAATGACTTACACTGATTTGCTTCAGAACAACCCAATACTATGTAACTAAACATTGTGATGAGTAGGAATTTATGTATTAGCTTGACCTATATACATGTCGACTACATTTCTGAAGCCTAATTTAACCGAACAAACATTTGCATAACCAAATTACAGTAAACTCCTCACCGCTACGCAAATAGTCGGGGTATCTAATATGTATGTTTTGTCGGGTTTCACAAAAGATTCGTTGCAAAAAAAGTTCATCTCAACTGATTGCCAACAATGTGCTACATCATTTTGTAGTTTTCATGAGGATTGTGGGATTTGTAGGAACGACGAGGCTTGCTCAGTTCCGCTACAAGATAGTCTCTTTCTCCAGTCTTCAAAAGTCATTCTGAAGGTCACTGGCACATCACTGGAAAGCTTTTACAATGAATGAACATTAACAATCAATGTGAAGAGGGACAGGACTTTACGAAGGCGCAATACAAGAAAGGATTCCGCAAGAACACAACTTAGAAACTTTCGACATTCCGGCGCACATGAATACAACTCATAGTAAAATAACTACGAATTATTTATACAAATAAATGAAGCGATATCTCAGTTATCTTAATTTGTTTCAATTTAAATTTCACAATGAATAGTTAATAGTGGACATTAATTATAACACAATTTAAATTTAAATAAAGTTGTAAAGATGCACAATATTTTTTGAAGCAGGCCTGAATTCTGGCGTATACAGAACTCATACAGTAGGTCCCAGAAGTAATGATCCACCTTATATAACTTTTGAATGAGTAGCTATATCAAGATAGGACAAGATGCGTTCTTAAATATGCCATGAGACAATGTAGGTGGTGGGCATTATGTTGAATAAGCCCTCCACCAAGGGCGCTGCATATGCACACACAAACTTTCAAATAATTGTACATAATTTTATAGGGCTTTCAATGAGAATACATTTTAGTCCGAAGCATTTTTGTTACCCTTCATGTTACCAGACGATGAAAGCAATATTTTCTTCCATTGGGTTTCAATGAGAGGTAACAGAAAATGATCCGAATAAAAATGTATTCTTATTGAGACACGTGTTGTACAACTTAAGCCCCTCTTCTAGATTATAAAATTAGTGTGCGTGCAGCGCCTATGGTGGAGGACTAGGTCAACATAATGTTACCTAAATACACCTAAAAAAGCACGTCAAGTCAAATCAAATGTCAAGGTCATGCTCACTGTTTTCTTCGACTGGAAGGGTGTTGTCTACCATGAATTTCTTCCACGAGGTGAGACAATTATTTTAATTGTTTTCATTACCTTGGAACCCTGAGATATTTGCGCGAGGCTATGAGGAGGAAGAGACCTGAGCTGTGGCGAAGTTGGGAGTGGATGCTGTACCATGACAATGCGCCTGTTCATTCTGCGTTGCTCATTCACGATTATTGCACAAAAAGCGACATGGCCGTCATCCCCCAGCCCCCGTACTCACGAAACCTGGTCCCTGGGGACTTTTTCCTGTTTCCGAAACTCAAGAGACCCTTAAAAGGGCAGAGATTTCACTCAACTGACGAAATTAAAGAAAAATAGCTGGAGGAGCTGAACAGCATTTCAGAAGATGAGCTCTCAGGGTCCTTCCAGCAGTGGAAACGGCGTTGGGAAAAATGTATAGCTTCCCTAAGGGAGTACTTGAAGGGAACAACGTCCAATAACTTGTAATTTTTTAAAATAACTATTTAAAAAATCACTCCTGGGACGTTTTGATCACCCCTCTGTACATCTCCGTTCAAAAGTTATATATGATGGGTCATACTGTATAAATATACTTCTGAGTATTTGAACCGAAAAGCTTTCTTAAATGTATAAATGTTTATAGATACACTTATACAAGTGCAACTCCTAATATACTAATCCTATACAGATCCAGAAACTACAAACCAACCACACATTTCAAATATACCATTACAACGGAAGAGAATTACTAAAAAGTAACAGCAAAACTATACTTTGTAGAAAAGTCTTGTATTTCAACTAGAAATATTACTTCTACATTCAGAAGGAGGGTTGGAGAGACCATGGCTTTCCTCTCCTTATCCAGATAGGGTTCCAGTTAACAACTGGTTGGGCAGAATTTAAGCTGTGATTCCTTGAATGTGCAAGTACAAATGATCTCCGAGTCCTTCAGAAGGGAATTGGATGATTTTTTTTTTTTTTTAATGTACCTTTTTTATGGCAAATATCTTGTTTACTACTTGAGAAACTCCAAAAATATTTACTGCAGAAAAACCTCTTAACGTTCCCAGCAAATATTATATGAAATATTTTTGGAATGAAATAAAATGATACCGAGATATTATTTAATTTACAAATAGCTCTGATAATTTTCGCGATGCATACATATTGTAATAACACCCCAACCGTTTTCTCTCAAAAAAAATATATACAGTAAAACCTCGTTATAACGCGTCTCTAGGGAACAGGAGGGAAGCGCGTTACAACCCGAAAAACATAAATCAGAATGAAAACAGGAAATAAAGTGTTATAACCGGGAATCGAAGCGTTATATAGAAAATAACGACAAAATAATACAAAAGGTTCGGGGATGATAAAAAAAAAAAAAAGGCGCTGTAGCCGGGAAAGCGTTATAAGAATTATAATGAAGTTTTATATATATAGACAGCTGTTTCGGCTATTAAACGTTGAACACGTGTAAAATTTTGTTAGCTTTCAATTTTAATTTTTCATAATTTTTTAAGTTTAATAATAAAGAAGAAGTGATAGAGACACTAAGTGGTTCACCCTCTCTTCGAGTGGGGATGAAACCCAAAGTTTCGAAGCCAGAAAAGTGCAATAACTTTGTTAATGGACAGTGGACAACCAGCAGAGACAGGTGAGATGCCTTCTTCATTTTTACCTGCCAAACGGCAGCTCCTTTTAGAGACATCGATGTCAGTAGATGGTAGCCAAGCGGTCTCTGATAGCAGAGCCAGCACCCAGGAGCCTCAACTAAAGAGGAACAGATATACGCTACAAATCACACCCACACCAATACCGACACAGAACAGATTCGAGCCACTACTGACTCTCCAGGACGGACAGGAGACATCACAACCGACAAACCTGGACGGACAGACCAAGATCCCTCCCATCTTTCTTTGTGAGGCTGCAAATTATCAATTGGTGATTAACGAACTAAAAACATTGATCACTTCGCCGTTTAAAACCAAGCAGTGCAACAAAAAAATAAAAATCAGCCTTACAACGATTGATGACACCGGACAAAATTCTACGACGATAACAAGGTGAAGTACTACACATCTTCGTCAACCCCGAGGACAGGAAACTCTCTGTAATTATACGGGGACTTCCTTACTCACTGACAGAGACAGAAATAACCGACGAACTAACCCCGACATATCCAGTTATCTAAGTGACCCGCATCCTGAACCATGACAAAGCACACTCTTTGTGCAGTTGAGCTGGAAAACAACCGATTTGGGGAGGGCATATTCCAACTGACGCGGCTCTATTATACAGTGGTCAAAGTGGAGCAACACCGAAGTTTGAACAGAGCCGTGCAGTGCACGAACTGGCAGTCTCTTGGCCATACCAAAAAAAATAGTCTCCCAAGTGCGCCTACTGCCAGGGCAAGCATTCAGCCACTACAGAGGGTGTGCATCTTACAACTGTGAAGAGGGACAGGACTTTACGAAGGCGCAATACAAGAAAGGATTCTGCAAGAACACAAACTTTCGACCTTCCGGCGCACCTGTATACAACGCATAGTAAAATAACTATGAATTATTTATACAAATAAATGTAAGCGATATAGCAGTTATCTTCATTTGTTTCAATTTAAATTTCAAAAGGAATAGTTAATAGTGCACTTTATGGACTAGACTGAAATAATCTGTGCAGAATGAGCCGATTATATAAATACTAATATATCAGGGTAATTAAGTAACAAGGAGCCCGTCACATTCTGAAGCAGGCACAAGAGTCGCCCCTTTCTATCCTTCTGACAAAAATTTCATGAATATACTCAATGATGTCAAGCGTTGCCGAATTTCATCCCTCCAGCCCCATTAGAAATGCATGAAAGAGCCTACATATTACAGAGCAGCCAAGTTAATATAACTTACATTTTAAAAAAAGTAAAAAAATACTCATTATACCGCCATTCGTAGAACCTGCTATAAGGTCAGTTCGTAATTCATGGATCTCCTTACGCATATTCAAACAATAAAAATGAGACTACATGATTTTAAGCTAAGATAAGATAATATAAAAATAATTGTTTTTTTGTTTTTTTATGTTTGCAATAAAATAACAGTATAATATAAACTAGCTTGATAGCATTATAAGTACATTAAATGTCAATTTTAAAATTTTAAATAATGAAAATTCATTTACCTAATTATACTAAAACTAGAGATTGTGTTTAACGAATATAATTAGAATTGAATAAACTTAGTTAAATTTCCTACTTAGCAGTAAACTATCTAAAAGAAAGCTAAATATATAAGAATATACAGTCTAATTGAATAAATCTATTTACAATCCAACAATAAATACAGAGCTAGTGTTTAAATTGTATCATTCACCTGTTTCCGACCACTCTTTCTCCTCTTGTATCCTTTCGAAACAGTCAAACATAAACGTAAACTGAAACAAAAAACGATACAGGTTAGCCGAAAATATTTATTTTTAAATTCCTTATTCCTTAAATAATGAATTTGTTATGTGAAATTTTCCTTTCCTTTAGTATTTTCCGCATTTTGCCAAAAAATAGGTTAATATGTGTTGAAGTACTTAAGCTAATTAATAATTAACATTTTTAGGAAATTATTTAAATTTAAAAAAACTTACATAGGGTGTTAAAATTTTCACCCATCTTGTGTTTCTTTCTCCTTTTTGATACTGAAAGTTAAATGACATTCCTTCTTCATCAAATTCCCATTGTTTGATAGTATCCCAAGGAAATTCTATTACTTGAGACTATAACAGAGAAAGAAAAAGAATATATATATATAAATATTTTTATTTTCAATTATATCATTGATTTCAATTTTTTTTCAAAAAATAATGAAAATATTACCTCCAAAGTTCCGTCAGACTTGCAAGCGTGAAGTTTAAATGAAGAATTGCCTACAGCGGCAATAACGTGTCCTTCTTTACGACAATCACAGCCACAATGTGGAAAAACAACGTCTCCATACCCTGGGAGTTCTTTTACTAAGCTCAGGTACTATAATAAAAATAATTATTGATTAAAACAAATATATTTTAAAAAAGGAGAAAAAAATAGTCGATATATTCATTACAACGGCATATATTAGAGTTATTGTGTAAAGCCTCCCCCTAATCTCAAAAATATCATAGATATAACCTCCTCGAAAATACAGAGAATGAATGTTTAAAAAAAATTATGTCTATTTTACAAGACCACCCAAATATCTTGTGAAATATAGACAATATTTTTAAAAAACATTAGTTTTTCTTTATATTTATTATTAAGTGTTTCACAATATCTCTGAGAAAATGTTAGGTATCATTAACCTCCTTAGCGATGGTGAGATACATTAAAAGAAAGAACTCTGTCAATTTTAATAATTAGATCTGTAATGTATCAAATGTTTAAGCTACATTAAATAAAACGCTTAGTTTTAAAACTGGCCACCTCCTTTTTTTTAAAAACTGTTTTTAATAAACCCTTATAGAATTTTCAGCAAGGAATCCAATGGTTGCTTTATTTTCGCCCAATATTCACAATAAACCTTTCAAAAATTCACGTAAATTTACTAATTCATCTAGATCCAGATGAATCCATTTAACTATATTTATTTCTAAAATTCTCTAAAAAAAAAACTTCTTTATCAGAGTACAAAAATACTCCGTAAACATTTCTTTTTCGCTGGCAGAAAATATAAATAAACTTTTCAATTGTTGTCCCCGAAACACAGCTCGATAGAAAGATCATGACAAATGAAGTGGAGAATGAGAGAAGACCCATATAAAAAGGCGACTACAAATATTATTAGAGATTGAGGGAAACGTCAAAAACGTGAGGATAAAATCCAAAGTACATAAGAAAACTTAAAAAAGAAGAATAAAAATAAGATTACTTCGCTTTTCCTGGAAGCATCCTGAAGAGCTTTAAGTTGATAGAGGCGATCACTGGGAAAGACATGGCCTCTGTCAACAGCATCCACAGCCAGCCAGAAGAGGTAGAGTGTGGCCAGCTCGTCTTTAGAGAGGCGCAACTCCACCTCGGGGCAGAAGAGCCATCGGCGGACACAGAGGCAGGTGGAACTAGCCGTGCTATAGTTCTGGATGTACAGACTGTGTGGGTACTCGCTCGGCTGAAGCTTTCTCTCTGTAAATTTCATTTCATCGTAAACAACGGGAAATGTAACAAATTGTCACTTACACAATCAAATATATTCAAAACAATCTCAATGAGAATGATGTGCTAAAAAGCTCTGACTGAACGGGAATAGTAAACTGAACTTGGACCACGCAGATATTTCTTTGTAAGCAGTAAGACAAGTTAACTATTCAGGTTCACAGGTTCCGAACTATCGGAGCGGTCATTCTAGAAGCCCATTAGTAGATTCAGTTCGAATATATAAATGAAAAACCTCATTTTTATCAATATGGGATGCTTTATGTTGTAAAAAAAACTTATTTACAAGCCCATAACACGAATTATGTTCGGTATATTTTGAATTTATTTTATTTTCTTAATACATATTTACATAGGTTCTTTATTATATACCTGCATTACTTCTACTTACATAGATACATTTATTTCTTCATAATTAAGCTGTTCATTTTAATTTTTTATTAATCTATATTTATTATTGCCTAGTTTTTCACCAAGGTAGCACTAATTTTTTGAAGGATACTGGTTGCTCAGTGGCATGCATCCTTGCTTATTAAGCTCAACATAGCGGGATCGAAACCTTGCCGAGGTTTTTTATCTGGGTACTGAAAAAGTCTTGAGCAGGCCATCCTTCGGATGGGACGTTAAGCGATGGTCACGAGCCTGTACGATGTCAGGTACTCGTTAGACCCCTATCCTCGATAAAAGAGCGCTCTGGTAGTAGGCGATATGATCTCGAAGCTAAAGCACGGGCATGAGTCACAATAACTAACTAATTTATACTGATAATTTTTTTAATTGTCTATTTTTTTTGACGCTGTATACATTTAATCTTAGGGGATGTCGGTCCCAAAATAACATTTTTTTCATTATTTTCAATTATAACGGGAGAAGAGCCCTAATTCCTACAGCAGCCCTGAAGTATGTTCTCCAATATTAGAAATTAAAATATCCAACATTTAAATTCATTCGAATTATTTAGCGGCAATATCAATTTTTTTTCAAAGCTGTAAAGTGAATGACAAATAAATAGAAATTATCAGCTTACCAAAATTATATTCTACAATTTCAAAAATATAAAAATATTTTGCGGCTTCATTTGATATGTTTATTTTATCAACAACAGCTTGATAAACGTCATTCGCATTTGAATTCTTTCTTATAGTCACAGTTATAACTTCTCTGTCAGGTAATAATACTTTTAAATCAACTGGAGAAATGTTGCCCTAAAAAGTAAAAGAAAAAAAAAATAATAGGTTACTCGAGATAATCAAAATGATAACTACATTATCTAATATATAAATAACTATATATATATTTTTTTTTAAGTACCTGTTGATCTTCAGTATCGGTAAGAAATTGATGCATTATATCACTTTCTGCAATTACCCTTACAGCACAAACTTTTTCTAGATAAAGTTCAAGGCCTCTTCTCCTTTGGTCTACCTGCTGGCCACTCAGTCTAAAAGAAAATGTTACTTTAAAAATAATTTTAAAATAAATAAAATTATAAAACAAAACCAAATAAGTAACTTACGCAAATGGCCATTTTCCAGGTAACTTTGGAAAATTAAAGCCAACAAATTCTTTTTTCAGGGCACTGTGAAGATTTGAAAACTCTCTGTATCTTCTTGAACATAAATGTCTTCCAGCCATGTAGATATTAAATACCTGTAAAAAAAAAAGTATATCCTGAGATACCGAAATGCCCTGGGGCCTATTTTTATTCCGCATAATGTATTTGCCCGTATGTCAGTGAATTTTAATCCGAAGAGTGGTTGATGTTTTTAATGAAAGTTTTTTTTTGTTTCTGTCCACATTCAACGTAACAGGACAATTAAAAAATAATAATAATACATTTTAAAAATGTGAAATTTTGTTATTTTATTTTATATAAATAAAAACAAATTTCAAGATTTTTAAATGTATTTTTCAGCCATTACATTCTTTGTTTGCGGTAATATATGATATTAGCTTTCGTTTAATTGATCATTTTAAAGCCCCGATAAACACAATTAATTATCCCATGGTTTGAATATGAGTAAGCTGTTGACCTGTCACCTGCTTTCGCGTGAAAAGCGTCTAATCTAAAAGTTCTCTTTAACGGGACCAAGGAGGTAGTGCTTTAGTGAAAAGCTGGGGAAGATACTCTGTCTTCTCTCCCAGGATCGACTATACCTGAAGAAGAACCGTGTGTCGATTCATCCATTACTTCGGCAGTTACTGGGGTATTTGTGTTAAACCCCCAACCTAATCCTCCCCTTCCCTTTGGCCAATTTGGCTGAAAGTCAATAGGTTAAACCCCCTGTTCTTATGGGGTTCTGGATACGCATAAAATTAATTTCTGTAGATATATTCAGTCCATCAGGAGTTCAAAAACACTGAAGAGGGGGCCAAAAAAAAAAAAAAATTAAATTCCGTTAAAAAGACAGCATCAAATTTCTGACTGATTACATAACTTCTTCTCTACTTCATATAGCTGGGGAAATAAAAGGGAACATGGCTAACCACGGAATACGCCCCCCTAAACCTCAAAAAGAGACATAGGCAGGAGAATGGCGACTTGAGACATCTAGAGAGGCTTGTGAGACAGCAAGAAGGGAATGGCGAAGGAAGTTGTAGACAAGGAAAAGAAGGAACGTCTCATTTGATGGGAAAGCTCCGAGCGCATGCTGCAGAGTTGGAGCAAAGAGGCAGTGTGGAGGAAAATAGGCGGCTGATTATAGAAAAGAAAATACATGGGAAAGAGAAGAAAGAAGAACAAACAAAATATGTGGCTAAACTAAATAAAAGAAAACTGAGTGAATTCTTCAGGAAGGTGAGCAACAAAGTGAGGCTTCAAACCCAAGCTGAACCTTTTCTAACGACAAGAAAGGCAATATTGTCAACGAAAAGAACAAGGCACTCGATGATATCCTTAACAAAAGAAACAGTGTAGGAAGGAGAAGAAATGGTTAGAGTGCTATGGTAGTAAGCGATATGACCTCGTAGTTAAGCCCGAGCATTAATCATAAAAACAAACAAAACAACGTAAAATGTAACAAGATCTTCTCTAGAAACGGTAAGTTCTTATACCAACTCAGGTAATCGAGGGCGCCGGTAGCTCAGTGGTATGCGTGCTTGACTTCTGAGCTCAAGGTCGTGGGTTCGTAACCCGACCGAGGCCCTTAGTTTATTTTATCTGGGAGCTAAATTAAACTTAAGCACGCCGTCCTTCGGATGGGACGTTAAGCGATGGTCCCGAGCCAGTAGGATGTCAGGTACTCATTAAAGACCCGTACCCTAGATGAATAAAAATTTAGGGTAGGCAAAATTTAGGACTCCCACAGTAGAGTCGGGCTCATGTCCACCAGAGTGACGAAAGAGCGCTCTGGTAGTAGGCGATATGACCTCGTAGTTAAAGCCCGGGCATGAGTCATAAAACCTAACCTAACCTAACTCAGGTAATCTTCCCCTAAATAGAAAATCGTTCCTTGTAGGGATTTCTTCTTTTGGATAATTGCTTCAAGTGGTCTTGATATATTTGTAGGTTGCGAGGGAGTTGATGGGTGACTACGTTTGAAAGCCCTTACTTTTAGACCATATCGAAGATATACAGAATTCAATCAATATAATCACAAATAATGTTGACAACTCACAGCATATCTTTCACCATCTCGTTCCATGTAGTGATAGTCAGGTATGGAGATAGGTAGTGATCGCTTTTCACTATAATCAATATAGTTATAGCTGGTTGTGTCATCACTGGGCTCAAGTCGCTCTGCTTCCTGAAACAAAGTCGCATACCGATCAAAATAAAGTTACAACATTTATTTCAAAGAAGTGTAGTACACATTGAAGAGTTCCATAGGTGAACAATGCTTCGGGGCTATATACATTTAATAAATGCCGCTACCAAGGATACATGGAACATAGTTCTTATTCACTTAATATAACTATAAAGAAACTTTCCACTCCTCGGCAGGTGCTTCTTCCAGTGCACATTCACTAAAATTTGCCAAACTTTGCCAGCTTCTATACCAGATAATTTTGCAGTATCTAACTTCAGAAATTGTTTTTGGGAGTCGACTATTGTCATAACTACATACTTACATAATTGAAATAAAATGTAGCCATAACGTAAATATCAGACTCAAACCAGTCTACAGATACATGATGTAGTTGGCAGGGTTGGTCAAGACGTATTTTAATAGAAAATCTTAGGTGGGTTTCTACTTGATCCCACGTTAGATAAGTTGACACTCGCACATAGAATGATATGAACTGTGTCATTAGACGAAGGACATGAAGACTCTGCTCCCGATTATGTTGATTCCACACTTGGTCACATCCGTCTTCCCTTCTAAGTGCTAAGACTCTGCTCCCGATTATGCTGACTCCACACTTGGTCACATCCGTCTTCCCTTCTAAGTGCTAAGACTCTGCTCCCGATTATGTTGACTCCACTTGGTCACATCCGTCTTCCCTTCTAAGTGCTAAGACTCTGCTCCCGATTATGTTGACTCCACTTGGTCACATCCGTCTTCCCTTCTAAGTGCTAAGACTCTTCTCCCGATTATGTTGACTCCACACTTAGTCACATCCGTCTTCCCTTCTAAGTGCCCGAAAATTTAAGCGCAGGGGTTAGAGGGACTCCCTAGGTACCTGTACTTGTTGACCATTTCCAGACGTCCACCATTCTGGCGTTGCCACTCCTCTCCTTAAATATCATTTATCTTAAAGATTTACTGAGATTCCATTCGGCTGGGTACTCCTATAGTCTGTCTATCATATCCTGCAATACTCAAGGGTCCTCCGCTACCATGACATCCGCAAATAAAAGAGCATTAACAGACGGACTTTTTTTTTATTGGGTGCCCCTGACCCCCTGAGGGGGGGTCGGTCACATCATCCTAGTTTCGTTGGGGAGTAGGTTTCTCCGTTTATTTACAATTCATATTTACATCTTGCTATAGACCGGCTCGATGGCTATGGTGCACAGTCGTCCTTGGTTTTCAGCGCTTTCCGCCGAGTGAGCTCGGGATCGGTTGGGGGGTTCTGTTCCACCTACTTCCCGGAGCCGGGGGCAGCCGCCGCAACGTCTGTTGGCGGGGCCCCCGGCGCCGGGTTAGAAGGGTAACTATGCATAGCTGGTAAAAGAGCCTGCTGGTCGATGGAGTCGAACGCTGCAGAAAAGTCCACGAAGAAACAATATACTTCCTTTTTATTTTCATGATGCAAAGCTTAATTAAATCAAAAATTAAAAAAGTATAAATCAATGTTGTCTCCATACAAGTACCCCACTGAATCCCGGCTTGCAGCTCTGATAAGACCTTATGGTACTCTATATATTCCGTCAGTCTGTTTCCAAGAAGCACAGTGTACCGTTTCACAACCAAATCCAAACAAGTATTACCTGTATTTCTTGCCAAGTTCTTGTCTAGTGGTTACCAAGGAGCTCTTGAAACTGGATGAGCCTGTGCTTTTGGCAAAGTATCCATTAAATAGGTCAATCAGCATCATTATACATTTATACGGTTTCTTTTTAAAAAGTCGAGGGTATCCTATCTTGAACCGGTGCTTTGTTGTTCTTGGCTTCCTGTAACACCACTTTACAGTTCTTCAGGAGTTAGCATCCCGCTAATTTTCTGTTTGAAGGCCTTGTATATACTAAAATGTAATATTAAAACAATATTGTAACAATAGTTTCTATAAATTAAGATTTCTAAAGTGTGAATTTTGCCCAAAATGTGTTGTTTGGAGGGGGGAGGGAAGAGAGAGGGGGTCTATAGTGGGTTTTTACGACTAAATAGAATAATTTTATACTAATATGTCAATTAAAACAATATTCATTGTGATCAAGTAATAGTCTACAAATACCCAAACTTTCTAAGTTTAATACAATAATCAATAAAAAGCAATCAATAGAGAATATATATTTGTAGAGCAAATCCTATTATAGGAAGTTTCCCCCGTCGCCCAATACTTAGTCAAAATAACGCCTGAAAATAAAAAAAATTCAACATACCTGAGGAGTAACTGATATGACAGTAAGTGACAATACATCTCCACCAGATTTTATCAGGTCTACGACTTGTTTATGAGTTGCACCTTCTACATTGACATTATTTCTAAAATAATAAAAATTATAAAGAAAACATAATGAAACAACTTCTAATAGTTATAAATAAATGCTTGAAATACTGTTAATACTAACACTTCCAAAATCCTGTCACCCTTTCGGATCCCAGCTTTTTCAGCAGCACCTTCTTCCAAAACAGCACTTACATGTTGCAGCGGTGCATAAAGCTCACCATTGATACTTCGTAGCTGTCCACCTTCACTTACTTGACCTCTAACATTAAAACCAAATCCCGTGTCAGTTTTGTAAATATTTACGACTCTAGGCCCAGCCTGTTGTGATTTAACAAAATGCTCATTTGTACGAGAAGAAACTTTCATATTATCAGCCATGGTTGGAGAAAACTGTTTCACATTTGATAACAATATAGTTATTAGAGGCCAATATCATATAACTGCTCACAACATTGAAACACCGAGACCAAGAGCACTGAAAAGCTAGAAACGAGATGGTGAGATAAATGTCAGTGTTGTCACGAACTTAACTGATAAAAATAATTTGAGAAATACCAGTGGTAAATATTTATTTAAATACATTGGACGTTTAGAAAAAATATTTAAAATAATTCTATTATTTGAATAGATATTTTAAAATTCATTTTCATTAGAAAAATACTTAATTCAGATTTTATATTGTTTGTCTTGATTGCAGTTGAATTGTATACAACTTTTTTAGAATATATTTTTGTGAATTTTATGTAGTTTTTATTTCTCAATTCTACATTTTTCATTATATAAGAATAATTTCTTTCAACGTTTGTTATTATTAATCATTTGTGTTATTTTCATGGTGTGTCATACTGGGCAACGCCCTCTGCTTAAGTTGTTAGACACCAGTACACCATGACGTTTGTTTGTTTGTAGTTGTACATACATATTTTTTTTTAAAGTGTTTAAAAGTATATTCTTTTAAAAGATTTGATCAGTTTATAAATATATTTTACACAATGGATTTTAGATTATTTATTTTTTCTATTAACTTATTTTTTACGTATGGTAAGGTTACTTTTTTGTACAAACATTACAGTTTTAATTGGGATGTGTTACAGTTTTTATTTCATTATGTATTTCATAGTAAAAGACTTTTTTTGTTTCCCGAAAGTATGTTGGAGATTGAATAATTAATTTGTATGTAGCAGTCGCGCTTAACGCGTTCCCCCTGTAAACAAGTTGTCGTTTTTCTTTCCGATATCCATGACTCGTTTTTTAGGCGTTCTCTTTTTGTTTGCTGTATCTTTGAAGTCTTACTTGATCCTCTGATGATTATTTTCACCAGCATTCATTTATGGAGTATATAAAAAAAGTATTAATTTCATTGCCACAAATGTTTAAATTTAAGTTGTACACAATTATACAGGTTAAGGTTGATATTCTTTATTAAACGTTTTCTTTGTTCTGGACTTTCTGGAATGTTAAATTAATTTTTCACAAACAGAAAACTTTGCCCACTGCGAATATTATCTCGTGAGAATTTAATCATGGTGACCAAAGTTCAATTTTTTGTATCATGATTAAAAAGAATTGTTCTTATCTTAACAACTCCGAACCCAAAGGACGGTGTATAGTGAACGTTAATTTTAGTGGTTTTGACTGAAAATGTCGAATGCATAGTCATTGAACAAAAAAATCTTTTATGATGTAAATAATAAGTAGGTGATAGCTGTGATTGATTTTTAAATTGCTTGCCCTAGAAACATTTTTAACGACTAACTTTATTTTGAATGCTCAGTGCACTCAATGTCATTTTTAAAGCTTATTTTGAAAAATTAGCTTTAATTTGAAACCAAAAAGTAAGCTCAATCGATTGAAAAAGAATCGAAACAGTTTTGTTTGTGTTGTAGCCTTATGAACTTTGTATATCAGCCATTTACTTACAATGGATGAGTTATATGATTATATTATCAATAGAAATGTATCTAAAAAATAAATCGAAAATGTCTGTTGTTGGTTCGAGACACTATTAGTTGGACCGTAGTGGGGAGCATTATCCTGTTTTTTATGGGAACACTAAACATACTTTCGCATTCTGAGCTGGTTTATTAACATGTGTTATTCTTAACTGACGCCAAACTCGCGATAATCTAAATTTAAATAAATTCCCCCTGAGCCCTATTCTGGACTAAACCATGTAAAAAAATTAATTTGAGGTTATCTCACAGGTATCCTACATGAAAAGTGTTTGAAAAAAAAATCTCAGTGGTGAGAGCACAGTTGAATATTAAAATGAGGTGATTTGGCATGGAATGAATAATCCACCTACCACTATTGATGAAAATAACTTAGTTTGAAAAATAAAATAATGGCTATGTACGATGCATATCAGCCATGCCTCTATAACGGTGTTATTTGATTATTTACACAACATCTATGGCTCCGGGAGAGTTCTGCGGAATAATACTCTCCCGGACGGGATTCGAACCCGCAACCATGGTAAGATCATGCGACCAAAGTCTTACGCTCTAGTCCACACGGCCCCCTATTAAATTATTCGAAAATAAAATGAAAGTTAGTTATTATGACTCATGCCCGGGCTTTTAACAACCAGAGCGCTCTTTCGTCACTCTGGTGGACATTAGCCCGACTCTACTATGGGTTTCCTAAATTTTGCCTACCCTAAATTTCTATTCACCTGGGATAGGGAGGGGTCTTTAACGAGTACCTGACATCGTGAGTTTGAAGCCCAGCCGAGGCCCTTAAGTTTTTTATCTGGGAGAGGGAAGAACCTTGAGCACGCCGACCGGTAGGATCAGTACGATGTCAGGTACTCGTTAAAATCCTTACCCTAGGTGAATAAACTTGGGTAGGCAACATTTAGGACAACAGTAGAGTCGGGCTCATGTCCACCATAGTGATGAAAGAGCGCTCTGGTAGTTGACGATATGATCTCTTGATTAAAGCCCGGGCATGAGTCACAATAACGAATTTAATAATTCTTAAGAGAAAAAAATTCTATAGTCCACTATTATTTTACTGTATTAAAATTTATATAATTAAATCTGGAGCATTGCGCATACTTTCAAAAACCTAGTCTAAGCCATATGGGAAAGTTTCGTGCAACTTCGGCCTGCTCATATTTTTTTTCCTTCTATTAACCTGAAAAAAAAGTATTTTTTGTAACATTCAGTGCACGTTCACTTTTTTTGATATATTTTAAAAACAAGAAAGAAAGCGAGCCGGATGTTTTCTTCTAAGGCTAAAAAATTATTTTTTGAATGCAATAATCAAATTCTCGAATATTAGAGCTTGCTTTTGAAAGTGATCTAATCATAACAAACAAGTTCTTTTGAGCAAACATTATATAATATAATCGTTTGATGTAATAGCATAAGTAATTTTGCAACGGTATGTTCTGTAAATATATTGAGCAGAATATATACATAAAATATAGTATACAAATTTTACATTGTATAATTTATAGGCAACCCACACTATTATACATATTATTTCTTGACCTACCACTATTTTGATATATTTTCATTATTAAATATTTTTTGTGTATATTTTCAGTAATTGCTCAGCGGACTCCAACTATTTCTTACATATCCCAGGAACAAATCAAAGACATCGGTGGGATTGTCGAGTTGGACTGTAGTGTACAATATGCTCAAGACTATCCTGTCCTTTGGATCAAGGTCAACGAAAGACAAGAAACATTACCAATCTCCACAGGAAGTTCTTTAATTATTCGAGACAGCAGATTCGCTCTGAGATACGACACATCTAGTTCTACGTACACATTGCAGGTATGTTGCTGTTCATATTTTGAAATAACTCTCTTGTTATTACTCGCAGTGAAATTTTTTTTAACCCCCGACATTAATTAAAGGAGGGGTGTTATAAGTTTGAAGCCTTGTTCTGTGTGTTTGTCTGTGGCATCGTAGCTCCAAGACGGTTAAACCGATTTTAAAGCGGTTTTTTGTTTCAAAAGGAACCAACTTGGAACCATTTGAACCAGTTGTAGATGCATAAAATAAAATGATAGATAAAACACTTTTTTGAACACTTATATTGTCTAATTCCACAAACATATACTTAAATGTGTACAGGTTTCGGTTTACGCCATCGTCAGCACAATGTTCAACAAATATCTGAATTATTGTTGAACATTGTGCTGACGATGGCGTAAGCCGAAACCTGTACACATTTAAGTATATGTTTGTGGAATTAGACAATATAAGTGTTCAAAAAAGTGTTTTATCTATCATTTTATTTTATTCGTTAGTATTTCCACTATATCAACACAGAACGCAAAAAATGTATTCGGAGAGTTGTAGATGCGTTCCCTCTCCAACCCTGTAGTTGGTCTTGGTCTTCGGACAGCTGTCCTTCAGAAGGAAATCTGTAGACCCCCAGCAGTAACAGTTCCCTCTTGCTCTTTTTGGCTTCGGAGAATCAACTACTCCATTACCTGGCTCGCTACACTTGAAGCAAAAATTCCTCGGAGAACACCTGTCACTACCTCCTTCGACTTCTTTAACTTGCTACCATGCATTAATTAATTTGAGCACTCGGTTAGATCCAGTTATCTGTCCGCCAATCGTGTCTATTATTCTCTTATTTTGTACACTTCTCCTCTTTTTAAAACTCTTCTCTTCAAGACACTTGATTTTTTTTTAAATTAGTTTTTTCGTACTTCATCGTTCATGAAAAGTAATAGTTTTTCAAATACATTTTCTTTAAAAATGAGTGTCAACTTATTATTGAAATACACTTCGAAACCGTTGACACCGACTCAATTCATAATTGGCTATAAACAAATTTTTTTTTTTTAATTTCAGATAAAAGACATCCAGGAGACGGATGCTGGATCTTACCAGTGTCAGGTTATCATTCAGATAAACAGTAAGATCACTGCCTCAGTTGACTTACGGGTACGAAGACCTCCTGTAATCTCGGACAATTCGACGAGGTCGAGGATTGCTAGCGAAGGACAGCAGGTCTCGTTGGAGTGCTATGCCGGAGGATACCCGGAACCGAGGATCTCGTGGAGAAGGGAGAACAATGCCATCCTCCCCACAGGCGGATCCTTTTATAAGTGAGTTCATCTACTGTTTATAGCAGCCGTTATGAATTAGAAAGTTTCTCCTTTAACTGGCGAGAGCGTCTGGCCGGTTTAGTTTCTCATTCCCCCAGAGCCCCTCTCAAAAACCTTGGTTACTTACGTCTCAAAATGTATAAATGTAGTAATTTGAAAGAAACATTTTTCTTGCCTGGCATGGGGCACGCCTACATATCATAAAACGTCCGTTGGCATCAAAATAGCTTGTTTGTGGCTGGTGATAAAATCCTCAATCTCCGGGCAATAATTTATTTAGTTACCAAAAAAGATAGTTGTTGAACGAAAAGGTAAGCCGACGTGAGAGATGTTCCGCCTTAATCGGCGACTTCCACTCTGTACTATGTATATATACTACTCTCTCTACTGTAAATATATATACTACTCTACTATAATATAAATTAAAAAAATATGA
The DNA here is from genome assembly GCA_963662175.1 of Aradus depressus. Taxonomy (NCBI): domain Eukaryota; kingdom Metazoa; phylum Arthropoda; class Insecta; order Hemiptera; family Aradidae; genus Aradus; species Aradus depressus. Next base: position 41,235,472 of record OY759215.1, read on the forward strand.
GAGGTAAATGCTTACATAGGAAGACACATTAAAAAGTTCCGTAGATTTCATTTTTTACTGCCTCTGTTTAAATTATCCAAGTCCATTTTTTGAAATGATTTTTATTGTTTCCTTCATTAGATCAATACCTCAAGATTATTAATTGTGTACAAACATCGTATGAAGATGGATTGATAAATCACTTTTTCATTCTCTCTTTATTCCCTACCCAAGTGGTGTAGTTTTTGTAGGGTTTCACAACATGCGTTCTCGCATTGTCCTGGTGGAATAAAACTCCTCCCCTATGGACTAAAGAATGTTTTTTTTCCAAGGCTTGCTTAGAACGCTCAAGCTGTTCTTAATAAACCTTTTTCGCAATTGTAAAAAATTCATAATGAATAATTCCTTCCATAACCAATCAAATAACACCTTTCGTGGATGGAGGCTTCTCTCCTAGCTTGAGGCATTGGCGTTTCGCCGGAGTTAAGCCACTGCCTCTCACTAATCTGCCCTTCTTCATAAATTTCCACCACTTTTTGCTTCATGGAAGCCGCATACTCCTCTTTTTTAACCTCCCACATCATAACATGCCGAAGATGCTCCCTTGTCACTTCCATTTCAAAACGTAAACTAGAGGGAAAATCTATTTTCTCTCTCAATCATTGAAGAATGAAAAATTGATTTATTAATCCCTCTTCATATACTATTTTTATACAAATAATAATCTTGAGGTATTGATCTAATGAAAGAAACAATAGAAATATTTTCAAACAATGAGCCTTGACGTGACCTTACATAATTTTCACAGAAGCAGTAAAAAATTAAACCTATGGAACTTTTTAATGTGACTTCCTGTGTAAACACTTGCCTGTAATATTTTTTAATTAATATAAATGCTGATAAATATGGAATTGGGTCGATATACAATTCTATTTTTGAGTCGATATACATAAAATGTTCATTTTTTGAATTTATTCTTCGAAGGAATCTGTGTTAATTGCAAAACCCTTTAGAATGTTCGTAATGTGACTAAAGAATGGAATGTGGGTGGTTTTTCTGGTATCTGGTTTGCTAATGTGTGATTCATGCATTCAAGGTTGTTCTAATGAGAAGGAATTGTAAGTATGAGATGTGGGTTAGGTGGGCTGCCAACTCGAGGCGGAAACTGGAGGCTAATTGTTCTGATTCTTATAAAATATTTCGTGGGATATTGATAAACAATATCAAATATATTAAACGATACTAGGATAATGATTAAAACTCGTAATGCTCAAGGAAATGCGTGTTGCCTGCTACCAAAAATATTAAACGATACTAGGACAATGATTAAAACTCGTAATGCTCAAGGAAATGCGTGTTGCCTGCTACCAAAAATATTAAAAAACAAACTATTTAAAGAAACTTTCATTCAAATTTTTGATCAAACGTGAGCATGGATTTTACATATAAAAATTTTTCATTTGATGGAGACATTTTCAACAATGTATTATGTCTTTAGGAGTGCTTTACAGCGGCTGGAAGTATTTGGATTGTGTATTTCTTCTTTTCCTGTGACCATTGTGACCAAAATATATTTTTATTACACCACGCCTTTTAAAGTGTTGAGTAAAGGGAATCACAGAAAACAATGTGTAAAGTAAGGTTGAGTTATTAACAAGAAGTTGAGAAGCTTAATGGAAAGAAAGTTCTGAAATATTCTTTTCATTGGATACATTTACGAAATACGTTTTCTTAAACTGTCAGTTCATGCTAGTAATTAAAACTCCTCACCATGTGTGCAGAGATGCGATGTTTGAGTCCGTCAGCAGCTAGCGCGGTAACGCTTGTGACCAAAATAACTTTTTTGATAATGTTTCTAGGAGTGAAAGCCATTAGAACCCTCGGAACATTGGAATGCCCACTTTTATTGAAAATGATAGCAACTTAACTATTTCAATAAAGATAAATATTGTGGATAAGTAGAAGTGTCTGCAGCATGTAAATTCGTTTAGTTTCTGGTAATTCGGGACTGATTGTGGACAGACCAGGCAATGTTAAAACCATGGAAAGTCTGCCAGGACGGTACATATCAAAACAATCAATCTGATTGGATGTGGTGGTTTTACTATAACCTGGTCTCCAGCTGTCGTCCTCCATTTTCGAAAAACGAACTATAGTCCTTTCTCTTATTTTTAATTTTTTTACCAAGTTTAAGGAACAATACATGCACATGCTGGGATCTTTGAAGACTTGTCACTTATAAATAGTTAATATCTCTAAAAACGTTTTGCGCTCTACAAATTTGGTAATTTATTTCCTATCGTATCTAAAGTAGTTCAGGAGAAAATCGACATAATTCAAGAAATTAGTTTTGTAGAGTCTATGAAATGGCCAATTCTCTAAAAACCTCCTATACACAAAACTTGAAACTATATTCAAAATATTTTTGTAGCAATTCTTTAATTTTTTATTTTTTACTGAATACATTTTGATGGCAGCCATTTTCAAGACTATAACCAATTTTGGCCGTAATGTCTCCATGTTGGCGGCGATAGCAGATCCCTCACGAGCGGAGATACCCATAATTATGGGATTCATACATTTTCCAGTTCTCTTGGGATTTATTTGCTAATTCCAGTATCTAGCGCCTGGTGTATAACGTATTTTTATCTTAAATTCGAATTTAATTTTTTTTTTTTTCCCAGGGGTAACGTCCTTAAGATCAGTACGATCCGGAAGGAGGATCGTGGAACATACTACTGTGTGGCGGAGAACGGGGTTGGTAAAGGGACGAGGCGGAACGTGGCTGTGGAGGTGGAGTTCGCTCCAGTGATCACAGTGCCTCGGCCCCGGTTGGGGCAGGCGCTCCAGTATGACATGGACCTCGAGTGTCACGTTGAGGCCTACCCACCCCCGGCCATCGTCTGGCTCAAAGACGATGTACAACTGGCCAACAACCAGCACTACAGGTACCCAACCTTCATATAGACGTACTTGTATAAACCACCGCCAATCACATTATATATATAATCTAGGCATCTATAATAAATATATATATATATATATATATATATATACATATATATATATTATAATCTAGGCATTATTTCTAATGTTGTTTGTTATGCCTATGTATCACATGGTTATTCAATCAGTGCAAAAAAAAAATCGGGAGAATGGAAGTAGGGAAATTTACTGTTAAACAATACGAAATTTGCAATAACAATAATAAAATATGTTTAATAATCTTCATATGTATATTAAATGTTTATGTTTTCTTTATGGTTGTTATAACAATCCCCTAATGGTAGCTCAAAAATAAAATTGATTAGCTTCTGACTGACATATTGAATAGCCTGGTGATTGGTAAAGAAAGAGAAGGTAGACTACTAGCCAATTAGAAGAATGTTATGTAGGGTTGTGCAAGATTTGCTTTATCACTTTAGTTATGTGACCTATCAACCATTGCAAATTACTGCAATGTTTTAAATTCAGTGCACTCCGATATTACATAACAGAATAGTGAATAATATAAACAAACTCCTTATTTTATTAAACACATTCACCTGATGGACTTGAAAAAATAAAATAAAACTTGTTTATTTAAGATATTGTCTAATTTCACTAACTATATATACATGGGAGTACTTTCGGTATTTCTACCATCCTCAGCCAAAAGCATAAGAGATAAGACTGAGTCAGTCTTATCTCTTATGCTTTTGGCTGAGGATGATAGAAATACCGAAAGTACTCCCATGTATATATAGTTAGTGAAATTAGACAATATCTTAAATAAACAAGTTTTATTTTATTTTTTCAAGTCCATTTGAATTATTTCACAATATCTCTGCAATAATGTCAGTTTACATTCACCTGACCCCGTGGTTTGAGGTGAATGTAATACACAATTATAAATTCGCGAATAAATGGCCTTATCTAATCTTAATCTCTTACTCATGACAAAAATTAAGATAAAAGAAGAGAAAATTGTTGATCTGATGCAAAGGGCCCCGTCTCGGTTCTCTTGTCTTTAGGCGTTCCGCACTGACATTTCAACAAAAGTTTAAAAGCAATGTCACCGAGTAATTTGAGTGGGTTACAAATTAGAACAAGATTTTGAGAGGACGCTCTTGACTTTGGATTAACTGATAATGGAGTCTGATTTGGGGAGGTAGAACAACAGGCCAAACAAAAAAATCAATTATTTAGCTACATTTATTATTTGGATGCTTCTGATGAGTTGGGTTCTATGTATTTCCAAATTTCCTGCACCTTATTCCAGAAATGTTTATTTATTTATTGTATTGACACGGATATATTTTTGGGGGATTCTGAAAGATCAAAAAATTTGATGTTGCTGCTAAAAGCAGAATAATTCAGTATAATCTCAGACTCTTTCTTGCTTCAAAACAAGTTTTGGTTTTTATTTACCTGCATTTTGCGCGGATCTATATACTATTATCTATTTATGTATTTTCTTACATGTATATATTTATTTTTTCAGCATTTCGCACTTTGCGACAGCTGATGAATTTACTGATACAACATTGAGAGTAATCACAATTGAAAAGAGACAGTATGGTACCTATATTTGCAAAGCCAGTAACAAGTTGGGAAGTGCTCAGGCACGTGTTGAACTCTTTGGTACGTCAAGATTTTTAGTAAATGTGTGAAATACTAAAATCTCGTAATTCTGTATTATATAAGCCATGTTCTATGTCAATTAACAATGACTACTGCTTGCAAAAAAATAAAATTACATGACGTATATAAAAATACATTTTTTCCTTACTATTGAAAAATTCCTTTTTTGTGGTTACGAGGTGTTATTATATCACACGACAATTTGTATATTGTTTTTAATAGCGTTTGTTTATCCCTGATTTATAAAAAAAAAAGTTTTCTATTAACATAATTCTATCCAGAATGCTCCATTTAGAAATTAATTTTGTTATGGGTTGCCTAACGATAACTAGATGTATATTTGTTTGTCCTCTATTTCTCTGATCTGATACCTAACGCTACTCAACTATGATTTGCTTGCATCTTGCTTGTGTTGTGCTGTAGATGTTAGTCTAATTGTGTTTCAGAAACCGTTATCCCTGTCTGTCCTCCTGCTTGCGGCCAGGCCGTCTATGGGGATGCCATACAGATGACATCAAGTACTGCCATACTTCTTTTCGTACCTATTTTAGTTTTTGTCAGTAGGTAAGAAACTGTTTTTCATTTTTTATTTTTTTTCGTTTTATTGATTAGTCTTAAATCCTGCATGATTGTTTTTATTTATTTATTTTTATTTTACATATTAAAATATAAAACCTAGAAAAATAACCTATTTTATTTGATAATTCACCAATTTTAAATTCCTCGATCGGCTGACTTCAAAGTAATCTCAGTACATTGCGTGGAGCTACTTGGAACATATTCATTCAATCGGAAGTTATCGTGTACATACACGAATTCAGTTTTGGATTCAGGAAAACTTAAAATTCCTATGAAAAGTGTTGATGTTCGAATTTCTGACAGATTACACAACTTTCCCCTTATACTACGTGTATCTGGGGAAGTAGAACATACGTTTTTTAGTACATTTTGCGAAATATTTAATCGTGTTGTACGATCAAAAAAATTTGAAAATTCAATTTAGCGAAATCGGCCGAAGGGAAATGATAGTGGACTCAACTAAAAAACCCTAGTAACTGCCGATGTAATGAATTGTTTCGACACAAAATTTATTATGAAGATTTAAAAGCCCCTTTGTAAGTGAACTATTGATTATTAGCCCAAACGGTCGACTGGTTTTCGAAGGAGAGCGAAAGGTTAATTGATTAATTAGTTCTGAGGATGTACGTTGCCGGTGGTTGAAGACATTTTTTTTTCTTCCAAAAAATTGAGTGGATCGGAGAGGATAATATCCTAACTTTGTTTTTTTCACTGGTTCGATATGACATGGAATTGTCGACAAACATGTAAGTACTTACCTTTCTACATAGTTGCATGTACTGGACTTACTAGTCTACCTCTGAAGTACATGATATTTCAAATTATGTTCACAATTTTTATATCAAATACATGTTTATTATATTTTTTTTAGCCTTACTTGGCCTTATTCGGTTGTCCATTGACCTTCAAAGAAATAAATTCTTATAGTAAAGAAAATTTTAGATAAAGTAGATGAAAATGTCGAAGTTCTTTATATGACCTTTCTGTAACATATGTGAAGGAAAATTTGAACAATACAAGTAACTGGTCACAAGGTTGAAGGCGCAGATCAGAGGAAGTGAGTGTGCCTAGCATACTGAGCACAAGATCGCAGGTTCGGAAACCAACCGAGGCCCTTAGATTTTTTTATCTGGGAGGTGAACAAAATCCTTGAGCGTCGGATGGGACGTTAAGCGATGGTCTCGAGCCTGTGCGATGTCAGGTACTCGTTAAAGACCCCTACTCTAGGTGAATAAACTTAGTCAAAATGTAGGACTCCCACAGTAGAGTCGGGCTAACCTCGTAGTTAAAGCCCGGGCATGAGTCATGATAACGAATTAACAAGGTTGAGGTTATCACCATCACTTATTAGCGAAAATCTATTCACCTCATTGGTGTTATTTCTAGTTAATTTTCTGAACTGAATAAGAAAAAATGTTCTTAAGCCTAAAGAAACAGACAAAAAGGTAAGATCGAAGTAAACTTCTGAATAAGATGTAAATGAAGATATTTAAAAGATCTTTTTCATAAGATTTTTTTTTTGTATTATAGTTCAGAATGTTCTAATGAATGTACAATTGTTTCACAGTCTTTCAAATATTTCCATTTTCAAAGACTTACCTTTTTGACTCTTTCCGTAGGCCTAAAGAATGTTTTTCTTACTCAGTTTGATAATTTAAATAAAAATGGCAGCATTGAGGTGAATATATTGTGGTAGCTGTTAAGTGGTGATGATACCCTCAGCAATGTGACCTGTTACTTAATGTTTTCTCCTGTACATTTGTTACAGAATGGGCGGATGTGTTTAGACTCGAAACGTTCCCTTCAATACGAAAAGATTAAAATATGGAAGACCGAATGCCTGTATACATCCCCTTTATTTGAATTGTTTTATTATGTTTCTATATTTATTTCAGTGTTAGGATGTGTAATTTTAAATTAAGTTCAAAGATGGGTGGGATATAGCGTATTTTAAAATTGCTGGGAAGAAACAAAAATAGAGATAGCGTTTTCCTAGCTCCTAGGAGTTGCACAGTGGTCCATTCACTCCTTTTTCTGCTACCTGGTTAAAAACAATTAGACATAATATATATTTTGTTTCTGTCATTCTATAAGTTACTTATTTTATTAATTATATTAACGTTTTCTAACGAATGAAGTAAATCTTCAACGATACTTATATACATACAAGTTGCGTTGCCCTAGAAATGCTCTGTCTTGGCATTTCGACATCAGTATTAATTTTATTTTAATGCAATAAACGTTATTAATTTAAGTAGTGATTCGACATTTCGTTAGCAGAAAATTCGAAATGGCGTGATTTAGTGATGACACCCATGCAACGCCGTGTACCATTTCTGACCATAGACCAGATAAGAGGGGGGTTGTACTCAAAAACCATAATATTCATATAGATTGAGTGACAGCCAGACGTGAGTAGAAACTGTTGCTCAACTAGGTTTTACTATAACCTGTTGGAAATGTATCACATCAACATAATGTATCATGTATAATTAATATATTTTTTACGTTCTATTTTCAGAGCATGGTGTGGCCAATATTAACTACCGACGGTTGATTCTGTATGGATCTGTGGCCTGCCTCAAACCTGCACCATTCATCCTCCTCTCCATCATTTATTTACTTATATTTCATTAATTTTATTTCTACAAGATTGTACGTAGTACAATCTCAGTCTGGTAACGGTGTTCAGCGACATCTCTTGTAAAGTGTTCATTTTTTCTAATACATCTAATATCGTACTTAGTAATACATTTGATCTAACATATTAATTACTCCCATATCTTTGAGGTAGTCTTTTTTTTTTTTTTTTTTTTTTTTTTTTTTCGTTTTTTGCGCCTTAACGTATGAGCTGCGTTATGTGGGAACAGGTCATTTTCATGAATTATTTCAGATGATATGAATAAATTTTCTCTGCAATTTATAGATCGCCTTTTTCGATCATTTCTGTTTAGTTGATGAAAGAAAATTATACTGAAAACACTAAGCAAATATAATGGTAAATTTAAATTATTATTGTCCGTTGTACAATAGTATTACTATTATATATAATATATTATTACATAATTACTTCTTTCTTTTATATTTTGCCTTCTCAAAAAATAGCAATTATCAACGTTTCGGGAAGCACACACATCATCAGTGTCTATAATACATGTGTTCTTTATGTTTACTATTCCTTCTGTCAATCAGAATCTTCCTTTTATTTATTGAGTCAACTTCTATATTTAAAAACCTAATCAAAACTTATTATTTGTTATGTTGTTATAACAAACAATCACTTTTGACTAGGTTTTTAAATATAGAAGTTGACTCAATAAATATGTTTAATAAAAGGCTGATTTTGATTGACAGAAGGAGTCAAGTCTTAGTAAACCTGAAGAAGATATTATATATTGATGATGAGAGTGCTTCCCGAAACATTCGTAATTGCTATTTTTTGAGAATGCAAAAAATAAGTGGGAGAAGTAATGCTATGATAATATATATTACGTATGAATTAAGAATTATTTGGGCAATACGAATGCTATACTCTTTTTCAATTCAATTTGAAGTAAAACTCATTTTGATCCGTTGATACATAACGCTGCTCATTTAATATTTTATGAGAGTAACTTACCAATGTGTTAAATATTAATTATTTCTCTTACTTGGTATAAAACTTGGTTATCCATGAGTCCATTTTTCCTCAATTTATTATTTTTTTCTCGATTTGAAGTCAAATATATACACATACAAAATATATTAACGCACTTGCATTATAAAATTTAAAGTCGATATATTTTTGAATCATGTAGCGAAACAGAAAGCGCTTAGTTGGACTGTGTTAGTAATCTTACGATCTGGCCGCTTTTCACATTTTGTTCTATGTATGTAACAACGTAGTATGTATTGTAATTTCATTATTCCAATTGAAGACACGAGTGGATGAAGGTGTTATGTAACAAAAATAAAATATCGAGAAATTCCAAGCGAAATACTTTTTGTTGTAAATGTTTTTCATTTATTTTCTTCATTTATGTCACTTCTGAAGCGGAGATGCGATACGTTTAAAATATTAAGGCCGGTGGTACTCAACATTCTCAGCAAACATTTTTCACAGCATCTTAAAGAATATTAAGTCTATTACTTGAATTATGTACATAACACCTTCATCCACTCGTGTCTTCAATTATAAATGATGGAATATTTTGATATTTTAATACTCTTTGTTCATATGTAAAATTCTACGATTAGACTGATGTGTTCAGAATCTCACAAATATTGATATTAGATTTTAGAGAATTACAATGAAAAAAAAATTGAAAATTTAATTATAATTTTTATGTAAATGGATCTGTACTATTTGTGACTTAATACTAAAAACTAATCCCTCCATTGCAAAGACTCATTTATTATTGCTAGTACTTTGTAATTTTTTTTTTAAATAGATTAATTTTATAGAAAATATTTTTTGAATTAGTTTTATTTTTTTTTCTTGATTTATAGTTCTACTTAAAATTGTCAATATTACAACTAACAGTTACTAAACATTACTCCTTAAGTTGTATACTTAATTAAACGGTCCAAATCTAAGTGGTCCACTTACGAGCACAAATAAGTAAGAATTTTTTAGCTATGCTACTTTCACGTTGTATTTATGTATTTATTAGTGTAAAATATTGGCGTTATTTATATATTATTAGAATATATAGGCCTATACATTTTAACATTATATCTAAGCTTATTATAATAACAATATATTTGAGCCTGCATATCGGTAATTAGGTTGTGATGTATATTTCAAATGTTTAAATAGTGATTAATTTTTTTAAATATATTTTTTTACTTTATTACATTTTGTTTTTGCATTTAAAAAGACATTTTATGCTTTGATTAATTGTTTTTCTCTTTTCAGTTTCAACTTATGTGTTTGTGGACTGATGTTTCTTAACTTTTTTTTTCTTCACCCTTTCTGTTTTCTAATTTTTGTTAGCTTGTGATTTTTATTAGCTATTCAGTGATTTTATGGTTTTAATGAAAATGTATCTACTTTGCAGTGTACATTAATAAAATAAAACAATTCTTTCTCTCTTTATTTTCAAATTTAGTTTAGCTTTTATGATCTGAATAATTCTTCTTTATAGTTTAGTTTTAGAAATTAGCATTGTATCATAATATTTTTACTAGAGATATTAATCCTTGATTCGTTTAGTTTCACTTCAATTATTACCAAATTTTCAATATAATAGCATAACGAATTGCGAATCAGTTAGGTAATTCGCCCTTCTTGTAGGCTCTTACACATTTTGTTTTTTCATAGAGATTTTCTGTATACATTTCTTAAATTCAATTTCATTGAAAAGATGTAGGAAATTGAGAAATAATATAAGAATTATTTGATTTATACTTTAATTTTTAATTATTCAAAAGATTCGTTTATAAAAAAAAAAAAAAAAAAATAATTAAATATGGAGCCTAGTTTTCACAGAATATTTAATTGAACTTTTCTTACGGAATGTATATATTTAAATAAGTGCTTTGATAGAGAACTTTTTTGATATTTATTAACCTTGGCTTGAAGAATTTTTATACATTTGTATATTTTGTGTTCATTGTGTGTAAAATAACAGATAACTAACAAGCAAACAAACTTTGTACTTTTCTATGAAAAAAGAAAAAAAAATGCAATTAGTCTGTATGTAGTTTTTATTAGTCATTTCTGTGAACATATTATTATTCTTTAAATAAATTCTCAAGTTATTTAAGAAATTTCCTTTTTTATTTCCCCACTATCCAAAAATTACTCTTTATTTAAAGAAAAAAAAAAGGAGTTTCGGAAAGCTTGAGCAGCGATCCCGATTCTATTAAATACATTTTAGAGATATATTTGTCTATGTAGGAAAAAAATTAATAAATCGGTCATGCGCTTTATTCTTCTAAGGAGGTGGCTGTGGATCCAGGAAGCAACCACAGAACGAGTGGGAGATGGAAGTGTTGTAGACTTTTGAAGATGGCAGACGTCAAGAATTTTCACTCAGCGTTCTACACTGTCAAAGAAAAAGAGAAACAGGACGCCTTTCTCATGAAATACGTCAGAAAAGCCTGGAAAACATGGATGTTGTACGAATATTTTGGTGTAAACGAGGCAAAAACAAAATTGCAAGTAGGTAGAAATGCTTTCTTGGGCATTTTTGATACCACAAACATCCACTTCAGAGGCCAAAATAGCGCTCTTGTCCCAGTTTAAACTCTAAGAGGAGACCGTGACTCTTCAACAGACTTCTGTTGTTAACTTCATCAAGCGTTTCAACGGGAGTTGAATCTCCAGCCTTACAGGGCAGAGAGTTCTGATTTCAAAGAAACTAATTTGAAATATACGAAAAGAAGTCGCAGATGGCTTAGCTTTGAAAGCTATTTAAATCAGTTTTGAAGGTCCACAGAAAGTTCACAAAAAATGTCGGAAGTCCTACTGTGGTAGTTTTCTCAGAGCCAGTGTTATGGCTTCTGTAAAAAAGTCAAAAGAGAATTAGTCCATGTTTGATACTAACCTAATTGAATATAAATCCAACATTCTTGAGAGTAGAGTCCTATGTGGATATATATTTATTCAACAAATTATAAACAGATAACATCACAAGTTCACTTTTGTTCATTTACGTTCTGACTCAATAGAGAAGGTAGGATCCTGGGAGCTAGAGCTGCCGGGACTGGCCTCCACCAGCTGAAGATAGCCGGGTCTGTGGACGGTGACCGTGCAAGAGGGGTACCTCCTGTGATGGGAGGGCTGGGTGCAGCGGTACACCAGGCTGGGGTAGCTCGGGCCATAATGGAGGGTGGCCACATAGGACTGAACAGAGGACTCCGGGGGTGGTGGAACTGAATGGTGGCCATGGTGGGAGCCTGAATGGTGGTCATGGTGGTAGCCTGAATAATGGTGGGGAGGTTGCAGCAGATAGAACAGAGGGTGGTGGGCTCCATGGTGGCCTCCTGTCGAGCTCGGCCTATGAGGGAGCCACTGCAGTACCAACGAGGAGATAGCTCCTGGCAGTCCTCCCTCGCCTCTTGAACTCACTCCTGATGGCTTCTGTCCAAATGGATTTTGAATTCCTGCGAAAGGCATTTACATTACATTATTATGTAAGGTGCCTCCGTGGCGGTATTCGACATTATTCAAATAAAAATGTATTGTTTACTTATTTCTTTGTTATTTTCCTATTTGTATTTCTATTGAATAAAATGCTCGTTCTTGAATACAAATTTTTATTTGAATAAAATAAATATTCAAAAGACAAACACTTGGCTTTGCACTGACCCAGCCAGATACCAAGCATTTCACTCGCACAACAGATACACTAACTACCACACAACTCAAAATATCCAACCAGTCCAACCCACTTGTCCAAATACTTGCTACCATCAATACCACAAAACCCTCCCCTTGGAAAGAAGGATCTCAAGTCCCCCTTTCTCCGCCAGACCTGTTGCATCATACTTGCGACTGTAGTGGCCACTTCAAAATATGTTGAAAAAAAAAATCCAAATATTTTTGTATTTACTAATTTTTAACAAATACTCGTGATAACAACAGAACTCTGTATAAAGTTAGATGAGTGTGGTGCCCTTTAATTCTAAGAACCATGCTAATATCACTATTTTCATTTGATAACGGACATAGAAACAAAATTCTACGATGGATCTAAGAGATCCATGACCTACCTTGACCCCTTGATCTCACCACCTTGAGGTCACCCTCAGGGTGATGTACAAGGTGTACAAAAAAACAAGAGATTCATAACACTATTCTTACTATTTTGGTCATAAATTACTCACCGGCATACCTAGAGTAAGAACTAAATAGTAGGAAATGACGCCGGCAGTGCAGAGATACCACTATGCTCAAGATCAGTTCAGACAGAATTTTTTATCTGGAAGTGACAAAAAATTGAGGACGCCATCCTTCGTGGGGAGAGTTAAATGGTGGTCCCGAGCCTGTGCAATGCCAGATACTCGTTAAAGACCCCCTATCCTAAATAACTAAATCTGGCTAGGCAAAAATAGGAACTCCCATATTAGAGCTTCCAAGGAAGGAATTGAATTCTCAGGTCCCTAAGTGTCCACACTATCTCTCCTAGTATATCTAAATATGCAGGACAGCAATTATAATAAACATTTTGCAGGGTAAAACAATATAAAAAAAATGTTTAATATAAAACTCCTTAATTTGTAAGGCACTTTACCTGTTGAATAAAAGCCAGGAGAGACCGCAGGTACAGTTATATCGACAGTTTCTAATTTCTCATTGTCATCTTTAGGTTTTTCATCTTCAGAAACTCCTAAAAAATATTACAGTCTAAAATTCTAATTGATACATTCCTTTTCAAATTATTAAATTATAAATAAAACAAAATGGCTTTGCAAGGACTTTCCTTAAACTTTTCAGGCGGGGTTGTACCTCCAAAATCGTGATTGGGAGGTGAGGCGTGGAGGTTCAGCTAAACCGATTTTCATGATAATAGAACTACAATAATTGTTCTGCAGTTAACATTTTTTTATTTCTTAATTTATATAATATGCTTTAATTTTCTGGTTTAGAGGATACATTCTTTATAAATGCCAGGGCACTGAACATTTCCAGGTTTCCAAACTTGCTATAACTTTCGCCCTGTGTTAAGTTGAACATAAGACTGAAAATGAACGCACAACTAATGTACATCCCACGTTCGTCCTGGACCCATTGGTATTGATAAACTGACCCCTTAGACACTACAGCTCTTTATCAGAACCTCTTCATAGATGGTAGGTTGAATACTCATGAAAATCCAGGGGAGAGGGTAATGACAATAGGATAAAATAAGATACCATATGACAAGGTGTACATGAATTTTACATAGTACATTGACAAATACAACGGTAAACTTCGATGTTATATATAATATAGATGTTATATATAATATATAATATAGATGTTATATATAATATATAATATAGATGTTATATATAATATACAGTATATTATTAACTTCCCAGCACATAGGGATGTTACTGTAATGTATCCGAAAATCGGAATCAAAATTTTCAACATATTTTTATGTTTCAAGTATATGTACGTACGTGCGTGGTCAATGTTTCCTGCACTATATCTCGCGAAAGAAAAAATATATCGAATCCGCTTTGGTGCCAATCGAAGCATATCAACGTAAATATGTTCTGAAATAAATGTTTTCAAATTCGATCCAGCCGTTTTTTCGTTTAAACAAAAAGACTGCCAAAAAAGTAGATTTTAGGAATTCTTGAAAAAGATTCATCCGATCTAATTTGTTCTGGTGGGAATCGATACACATGTAGCATCCTTTTCCCTTCATCCAAGGGCATGCTATACCTCTCTCGAGGGAGGCCAAATACTTGGGAACTTTACTAGATACCAAGTTGACCTGGACTCCACACTTAGAGAAAATGACAAAGAATAGCAACCAGGGCTCTATGGGCTAGTAGGCGCTCCTTTGGCAAAACATGGGGCCTCAATCCCAAAATGGTACACTGGGTGTACACAACGGTACGGTGGGTGTACACAACCCATAATAACATACAACTTCTTAGTCTGGTGGCAAAAAGCCGGTACAGGACAAAGGAGGAAACACCTGGACGAAGTCCAAAGACTTGCCTGCTTGGGAATCACTGGGGTCATGAGCACCACCCCAACAGCAGCCATGGAAACCCTTCTAAACCTTCCCCACTCTTATTGTTGGTGAAAGCGGAGGTAAGAAGGGAGACTATAGGCTAAAATGCTAAAACCTATTCTTAAAAGCCAAATTGAAAAATAGGATGTATGACGTCTCAAAATTCTTAACGGGAGAGGGGACTGTGAGGGGAGGCTGAGCATAAAAATAGTTCTACCTGAATAATGGATTATCGGATTGTCATGAAATTTTACATGTAGTAGTTTTAAAAGCAAAATTTAAGAAATATGCTATGTGACATATGTGCATTTGCATATCAATTAAAAATCTACGTTTAGATTAAACTCAATTAAATGAATCAATAATTTTGTACTGAATAAAATGCCTACTTTTGTGATATTATTACTATTGATATTCATATCATGCTGGGAAGTTTGCCGTGTGGACCTCAAGGGCCGCACTTAGTAACAAATGCCACCTTTGTAGAATCCTAATACACGGCCCAGTAATTTCCTTTGATTTAGGGTGCAAAGAGGCGAAGCACACACATCCGAGAACCTGCTTCTTGCTGTAAATTATTACCTATTATGTTTTTTCCAAATAATTTTTATATTTGGGTTTTCGGAGCGGGGTTTTGAACCACAAAATCTCCCTTCTCTTTAGTTCTCACCCTGAAGGTTTGCTATTTTGCTTACAACGTATTTTTTGTCTTTTCTAATTAAAAAAAAAAGGAATATTTCTATGCTCGATGGGAAACTTGAGCCGAACCAAAAATTAAAATAAAATATGATAGTGAGTTTACGACCAACCTGAACACAATGAAAAAACAGAGAGAAGACAGAAAAAATATATTGGCAGGAACATGATGAACTCTTCCTGAACTGCCGTCTGTTGGAAAGGTAGCAGGATATATAGGTGCTACAGGAGCTGATAATGGGAACCCAATAGATTAGTACAAACGATGTTTGTCCTATTAAAATTCTTACATGCTCAAACCCAGCCTATCTTGTTTGTTCAAAAGTTAATTAGTCTCCACTAAAGACTCTAAATCCAAAAAAAATAGACATTGACAAAAGTCAGTATGTGTGAGTGCTTCTATATCGGCCGTATGCTAAAAACTGTGCTGCGAAGAATGACGTAAAGCCATGTCTTTTTTTTACAATATTTACTTTCTGTCACTATGTTATAAGAAAGTAAACATCACTAGTAAGTCAGAAATATATCCTTTGTCGGATATATCGCTATAAAATTTGTTTTCATTAACATAGAGTTTTTTTAAATATATAATAGTCCCTTAAGTTTTTATCTGGGAGCATGCTGTCCTTCAGATGGGACGTCCTAGATGAATAAAAATGTAAAGTAGGCCAAATTTTGGACTCCCATAGTAGAGTCGGGCTCATGTCCACCAGACGAAAGAGCGCTCTGGTAGTAGGCGATACGTCGTAGTTAAAAGCCCGTGCATGAGTCACAATAACTAACCAAACTAGCCCCAAAGATTGGCTGCACATTTTTTGTACGGATTGTATACCGGATGGTCCACTATAAACCAAACTTTGGGTAAAACCAAAAATGGAGAAAAACGCCACCAACCGCAGCTCTCTATCTCAAACCGTCATCAAAGAACATTCTAAAGTTCTTTTCGGGTTTATGGTGGACCACCCTGTATAGAAGTTTCAGGAAATCCTGACCCAGTTCTCAACATCCGTAGTAACTGCCAGAATAACACTACTTACCCACTATCCTAGGTTAAAATAAAGTTAAATATCCGATAGGTATGAAGGAATTGGATATTGATATATTGTTCAACATACCCAAATAGTGTGTTGGACTTTCTGTGGTTTTAGATTCTATTTAACACGTTTGCTCCCCGATACTCCTTACAGCTGGAAAAGCGCTGTCAATTAGGTCTGTTGAGGTTCCAAAACATGCTTACTTACCGATGTCAGGTATTCGTTAAACCCCTACCTTAGGTGAATAAACCTGGGTAGGCAAAATTTAGGACACTTGAGTTGGGCTCAGGTCCACCAGAGCGACGAGGGAGCGCTTTGATAGTAGGCGATATGATCTCGTAGTTAAAGCCCGGACATGAGTCTTAATAGCGAACTCGAAGGACCTTATCGAATATTTCATTACTATTTTTAAATTTTTGATATTGGTAAATCTAACTATATATTGAGTTTTTCATTGAATACTTCTTGAACTATAGCGTCCAAAAGATTTGTGTTTTTTCACATAAATAATAATGGTATGATTAAATAAAAAACAAAATTGTATGAAGGTTTCAAACTGTATATTTTAAAATAACAGCACATCAAAATAAAATAAATAATTAATACTGAAAACCAATACTATACACAATGTTCGACATATACACAATATAATACAATAGTACACTTACACTTTTTTTTTTAGAATTTTTTATAACACATTTTAATGAGAAATATAAAAATAGTCAGTCATCAATATAAAATACAAGTAGGTGAAATGTACACTAATTATTACTGTTAAAAAATTCAATAAAATTATATATATATATATTTACAATTGTCATTTGATTATCACTACTTGTCATTTTAATTCTTAACATATAGTGTGATGAAAATATATAGTTTAATAAATAATTACAAAATACTACAGAAGGCATTCCAAAGAAATCGCAAACATATTACTAATCAGTTTCCATCAAATATTTTCAAAGAAAAACGATCAAAATAAAAAAAATATATACAATTATTTTAAAAAGTTTCTCTTCTTTGAGGAGAATTTCAAATGGCGTATTTACATTATTTTAAACACATTTGTATTAAATTAAAATATATAAAATATAACTAAAACTTTCTTAATTGCAAATGCCTCCTACATGTTTTTTTATAAATCATAAAACTGTTTTAGGAACTAAAGAATTATAATTGTGGTACTAATGAACACATAAAAAATAGGTTTTATTCAATAATTTTCTTCAACTTTCTCAAGATTGAAAATGTATAAATTTCGAGGAAAACATTACATAACTTTGAAAATTGACTCGCAGGGTTGAATAAGAAAAAATATCAAGTCTATGGCTATTTCTTCGTAAGTTGTGTCTTGCTAGTGTCAGGGTACCAGGATAATTCAGTATCATCCATCCATACTTGCAGTGTTTGCTTTGGTAGCTCATTTTCAAAATAATTTATTTATCTAACGAAACGGTCAACTAGAACATGCGATTTTTTTCGTTGAAGACGTTTAAATTCGTGAACGGTTCACAAACATTACATTTTGGTTTATTCTCGCGCCTTATGGCTATCAAGTCTCAACTTACGAAGGAGTGGCCAAGTACTAGTAAGAGGGACATTGGGCTAACAGAGCAGAATAACTTAAAATTGATTTTGTGGTGACGTTAAAAGGGTAATATAAGCCAATATGGTGGAACAAATAACTTGATCAAAGATGGCAATACCTCTGTCTGTATTTAGTATGTAAGTAGTTTCACAACATACACAATAAAAAGTAAAACTAACATGTACGACATCAAACACAACCTAATATTTATCTGGTGTATTGAAATGAATCTCATACAACACATAAATAATGAAAAAACCTAGGACAGAGAACCTACCCCATTTCGGATCAATCATCAAAAAAGTAGCATCTTACAGATAAACAACAGTGTGACCACCACACAACACTTCCGATAGTAGCTATGTTTATTTTTTGGGTAATTGTGGTCTATTACTTCTTGATCAGGACGAATATTTTTCAATTTCTCATTTTTATACTGTGAAAAAACCTTGAAATACCGTCCTTCCACTAGAGTGAGGTAGTAGGCGATATGACCTCGTAGTTAAAGCCCGGGCATGAGTCATAATAAACGTAAAATTAGTAGTAAAAGAAAGCATAGAAATAACCTTAGGTCAAGCGTGTTATTTTTTCAAATGTTCTCCTAATTTTCATTACATAAAAGTTTTATCTGGGGCTACATTTTATTCTTTCGAATAAATACTATACAATATATACTTCAGGAAATACTGTACTTCTTCGCTAAAAGAACCGACGGGAGAATGAAAATTGTATTCCTTCGAATACATGAAAAATCATATAACCGAAAAAATATAATTTTGATCCTCGCGTCATTCTTTTTTTAGTGAAGCAGTAGATTCACCTGAAATATATATATATATACTGTGCGGTACTTTTCCGCAAATTATCTGTAAGAATACAATGTTTATCCTCCTATAATTTTTTTCAATTTAGCCCCGGATAATACTTTCAGGTAGTAAAAAGAATGAGAAGTCGAAAAAAATTACAGCATAAACTGCTGACCTTTGACCTACGGTTACCACATAAAAATTTGAAGTAACAAAATATTCATCGTGATTAAGTAATAGCCCACAATTAACATTTGAGCGCTAAATCCAATTTTCTGCAGTACACATTATTCAATTGTCAATTAAGACAGTTAATTTTTATAAGTACGGTATATAAGTGCTCAAAGCCACAATTTAGAAAATAAAATAGTTTTTAATAATAATAAAATAAAATGATTATTATTGAATAACACTATTTGAATGAGCTGTCAATTTTTGATGTATTCAAAATGTGGAATTGACGTAAAGTACCAAAAAGAAAAAGTTAATAAAACCCAGTTTGCATTATCTCCAATTTGTTATTTGTTAAAACAATGCAATACAATAAATACCAAGCTAAAATATAACGCTATTTTTTTTTTATAGATGTTTAGGTCTTTTGCGGGCCCTACTGAAACTAAACAATAATGAACTGCCTCTGCTAGCTTCCTCAGGGGTATTACCTTTTAGCATATACATTATTTTACGAGAAATAAATAAAAATAATGACAAATGGCATTTACAACCTCTTTCTCAATTGTAAAAATACTTCAGGAATTACTTTAAAGCATAAAGAATTGAATAGTTAACAGATGCCAAACGCCATTGAAATGAAAATATAACATGTGCTAAGCACATGAGGACATGTTCAAGGATATAAGTTCTACATAATGCGTCGAACGCAACAAAAAAAAGTTAATAAAATACAGAAAATCAAAGAAATTATAATCAAATTTTTTTTTTTAATGGCACTTGCCATATTATGAGCTATTTACAATTTCTAATGTTAATTTAAAATCACCAGAGAAGCTGCGTAAAACGCTGAACTATTGCTAATAACCTAAAAAATACTACAAAATACAATTGGACTATAAAATACTGCATAATACAATTGGACTATAATATACCGTTTCATACAACGAATTATAAAATACAATATGATACACTCTAATAAAAAAAAATACAATATATAAGACTATAGCTGCCCGAATAACTGTTCAGCCTCTATTGGACAAAGTATTAATGACTATCAATTGTTTTTTTTTTTCTCCATGAAAACTTCAACAAATTGATTCAACCATTTTTTTTTAATTTTCTTTTAGAATGAATGGTTTTGATCAAATTTGCTTAAATCAACTATTTTTGTTTTCTTTCCTTTTTCAAATAAAAAAATATATAACAATACAATCATGGCATCTAAATACTATTAAAAACTAGTAGGTTAAACGTACAAAATGGAAGACATGAGAAACATTTATTAGCAGACAGGACGGAAAAGTTCGTGAAAAAAAGACAAGACGCAACATTTTTAAAATTAAGGAAAATGGTATTTATTCATTTTTTTTTTTTTTTTTTTACTCCATCCCCATGCAATATATTTAAATAAGTTATCCGATTTCAGCTACTAAAAATATTAATTTAATTACCTAATCACAAAACTAATATCATTGAATAAAGACTGCCTTCATGGTAAAAAGAAAAGGAAAATAATTTCCCCACTCAAATTTTTTTTTTTTTCTTTTCCTATACTACAAAAAAGTATGATTGAAATATCAGTCTCACAAAAAAAACCTAATAAAATAACTTGGTTTGTACTCAACACATTGCGAGAGGATCTGGACTCACACAGATACAGAGAGCAAAATAAGCTTTTAAATAAAAATGAAACTCAGATTAGTAATACCACTGAACAGCTTAAATAAACATATAAACAAGAAATTTAGGTCTGGTATTTGCCAATAATTAGCCCTGATTGATTTAATGAAATATTAACATACAGATGACAAATGTAAAAAGACTGATCAAAAAGCTTATGTGCATATAATTTGAATTATGAATTAGACCTGGCTTCTAAGAGATCATTTCCTAAAATCTACGACAACATTGAGTTCAGAACGAAAATGAAATAATTTGGTATAATTCAACCAAATTAGTTCAATAAGAATTTTTGATTTCCGTCCATGGACTACAATCAGCTTTTTGATTTGATTTTTATACATTCTAAATAATTAATTAAGACAATAAACCTTTTTGGTTCATCAACCAAGCCTCGCTCAAGCAGAAATGTATTTAAAATGTTTTAGTTAAAAACAAATGTTGAAATAAAAAGTAAAAATTTAATACTGGTGTTTTCACACCGGTATAGAAAAAACACACAAAACAATAAGTTTAAAAATCAAAAAAGGTCAGTTCAGTAAGGAATTTCCAGCCTAGGACTGTTCTTGAAGTTAATAATTCCCAATCCCCGTAAAACCCAAGTTATTTATATCGTTGTCGAATTACCTCATTATAATTAGATTCACGATTTATTTGTACTGCTCTTGTGTCAGTTAAAGTATATGGCATCAACAGGAACATTTTTATCATTATGCAATACTGACATAAAGACATGCCTAAATAAATAAAATAAATATCAGCTCGGAATGTGAATATACTTCTGACCGAACCATGGTATTTATTATTATTATTATTTTTCCAAATTATTATACTTATTCTTCTAACATAATACTCAGATGAAGTTAGTAATTTTCCTAAAATTAAATAACATAACAATCCTAAGTCTTGTTTGAATTGAGCATTCAAGTATAATCAAGAGATATACAAGGTACCTCGATAGTGTAGACAAGAACGATATTGTCTAAACATCCTCTACGATAGCAGAACTATTCAACGGCTCCAGAGCCTTCTCCACGTCTCGCTCTACTAAATGTATATTATTTGTTTTTGTTAATAACTTATTGGTTGTTGTTGTTTTCTTATAGACAGGATTATCGAAATTGATACTCATGTTTCCATTTTTGTACAAATAACTTCGGTATATGATAACAAAAGAGATGAGTAATGATCCGATCAGGAGAGAGGCCACTGCTAAAATGACAATTATAAGTATGGTCTGACCAGGAGAGGTGTCCACCTCGTTGATGTGAACATCGTTATCTTGTTTCATATCGATGATGACGGGAGTCTGCTGGCTGATGTCGGACCGCCTGGTGGTAGGAGCAGGAGGGACCATGGTGGTCGGGAGCAGCTCCTCTCCATCGCGGGAGCATGAGTAGCCATCAGCAGCCAGCCAGAACCCATCGGAGCAAGAGCACACCGTCCTACGGGAGCTGGCATTGGCCTGAGGCACCGGCAGGCAGAAATGGGCACACGGGCTAGCGAGGTCACACTGGCTCTCTCCCTCCGGCTGTCTGTACGGGTGGTCCACCTGCAGCACCATCGGCCGGTTGAACCGTCCGAACGAGGTAATTGAATGAATGTTGGAACCGTTGAAAACACTCGCTTTAAATATAGCTCCGTCAGTCCAATAGACAAAATCTTCAAATACTGATAACGAATAAGAGAAATGGAAATCGGAGTGTAAAATTTCAATTCTGTTAGTTCCATCGAAGTTGGCCGAGGAAATGGACTTAAAATAGTTGTCGATCCAGTAGATGCGGCGCCTGCTGAGGTCAAGGGTGAGTCCAGTGGGCCAGACGACCTGCGCTGAAACCAGGGTCTGCCTAAGGGATCCGTCCAGGCCGGCCCGCTCTATACGGCCCTTCTGTCCCAACCAGCTCACGTACATCCACCCTTCTGTAGGGTCCACTGCCACTCCTCCTATCTCATCCTCCAGCCCGCCTGCTAACAAGGTCTTCCGCATGGTCCCCTCTAAGTTGGCTACCTCTAGTGTATTGTTGGCATGGTTGGTCCAGTAGATATGGCTGTACACCCAGTCAACAGCCAGCCCCTGGCATTCCACATTACTCATTACTACAATCTTGTATCCACTATCTTTATTCCTTTTATAAATTTTCTTACTTTTGGTGTCACTCCAAAAAACAGTATCAGAGCTGAGAAGAATATCTAGACAGAAGGGTGAGTCGGTATCATTGATAACGGAGGTGGTCTCATGTCCATCCAATGAGATCTCTCGAATCCCCTTTGACAAGGTGAACAAGAGAGTTGGATGGCCTTCGGAGGCTCTGCACCGGGTCTCATCCAGGGGCTCCTTGTGGTATCCCTGGCTACACTCGCATCTGAAGGTTCCGTTTGTGTTGATGCACGTCTGACTACACACTCCAGGGATCTGACATTCGTCTATGTCTTCACAGGTAAACTGGTCCACCAATTTATAGCCTGAGGGACATTCACATTTGAAACTAATTGGAGTGTCCACACAGAAGTGGGAACAGCCACCATTCCTAACACTGCACTCATTCACACGGCATTTGTCACTTGGTTCGTCCAGTCCATAAGGACAATCAATATGTCCATCGCATAGCTTACTCCTAGGAATGCAAATACTACTTCCACAGTTGAATTCTTCCTCTGTACACGGAGTATGAGATTCCGAGCAATTTTCTTCGTCACTGTTGTCAAAACAATCACGCCGTCCATCGCATCGTAAATTGGCCGAGATGCATTGATGATTACTGCACTGAAACTGGCCAGGATGGCAGTACAAGTTCTTTATTTGACATAGATCTTCGGCTTCATCTAATCCATCTGGACAATCAACTTTTCCATTGCAAACCTCGAGAAAGGACACGCAGACAGTTCTGTTGGAGCAGTGGAAGTCGAAAGGGTTGCAGACGGGGGGAGGGGTAGGGCAACCGATTTCATCCGAACCGTCTGGACAGTCCTTGTCCCCATCACACCGCCACTTGGCAGTGACGCACGACTTGTCGGCGCACTGAAAGTCATTCAGCGGACAGGCCGGCTTCGTGCAGTTAGCTTCGTCAGAATTGTCCCCACAATCGTCATCTCCATCACACACAAAGCCAGGATCCACGCAGTCTCCATTTCCGCAAATAAAATCATCTGGCTTACAAAGTTCTTCACAATCAGTCTCATCCATCTCGTTGGGACAGTCGACGCTACCATCACAAATCCATGTCTGGGGGATGCACTGGCCAGGACTGCACTCGAACTCATCCTCGTTGCAGCTTGTTACGTTGCAGTTGGCTGGGTTCTCATCGCTCCAGTCGTTACAGTCTCTCTCCTTGTCACATCGCCATTCCTCCGGAATACACACTCCGTTCTCGCATCTAAATTCATCATCTTTACAAGTTACGAACGAATTCTCTTTGCATATAGACTCGTCAGAATTGTCGCCACAGTCGTCCTCCTCGTCGCATACCCAATGGTACTGTATACATTTCTTGTTGTTGCAGACGAACTGATGGAGAGTGCACTCGACACTGATGAGACCGAGCCCGGTCAAGTTAGCGGGGTGAAGTGCGATGAGTTTGGAGGAGTTCTGCCGGAGAGAGTTGAGGCTGGCCCGGGCTGGGGAGAGAACGCAGAAGAAAGCGAGGAGGGCGAGGGCCGTAGAGCCGCCTGAAGAAGACAACCGGCCTCTCAGGGTCGCCAACACCAGACTCACCACCAGCCACCATCTCCACACCAGACCCCGCTCAATCTGAAAAATAAAACAATGTTCACATCAATACTTTATTTATATGTTTGTTAATCATTATAATATCTCAAGATGGTCGACTTTCCAATCCATATTGATAAAGATAATACAGGTGTTATATTGAACACAAATAATCAATATTTAGAAAATAGATTTTGAAGTATTGATTTTAGAAGGTACACAATACAAGCGTCATCATGTAAGTAGGCATCCTTAAATCGAATCAGCCTTTTCTTCAGCTCGAATAAAAATTCCAGTATTTTTGTTTGTTCACATCCCTATGTTTCAACATCTTCTTTATCAATACAATAACATAATTGAGTGTCTGACAAAAAAAAGTATAACCCTGCCTCCGTTCAGGGAAAGAAACATGTAATCGCACATAAACATCACCTAAGAAGAATGACTCCAAGAAAGAAAAAAATAAATCAATAATAAGCCAGATAGAAGTTCTCCGAAAGAACTGTCCAACAACCATCCCTACAGCCGTTCCAACATTTCTGAGTCCTTGATATAAATACTTCACCAACTAGATCCTCTTCCAACACAATATCCCAGGAAGAAACATATGAAGAACAGTTGCAAACAAGTCTATCGAAGAAATATAACAGCAGTCCAGATATAATGAAACATATAACGGGCTTAAAGAACAACCAATCTTGAGAGTTTAAATACAGGATATCGGCTAAACCAACGTCTTCTCATCAGAAAGGAATTGGAAATTTCCTTTCAAATAAGCTCCTACAAGATTTCTTTTGATGAAAGTCGTACGAACTCAGAACCAATCTGTAAAAAGCTCCTAGCAGAAAGCTCAAGAGGTGCTGTATTGAAGCACTGAGGCAAACTTGCCTTTGTAAATCAAGAAAATGATTACTTCTAGTTTATATGAATTTTGTTTTAAAATAGCCAGAAATATCATAACATTAAACTAACTGAAAATACAAAACGAAGAGAAAAAAAAATCACCGATTATGTACTTCCCCTCACAACTTACTCAATTACGCTTTCCCTCCATAGCCAATCAAACCTTTGGACTAAAAGTCAACTACTGACTAACATAGTGGCTTCTGAATCCTCATACTAAATTTTGTATCGATACATTCATTACATTGGCAGTTATTAGGGTGAGTCGAGTCCCCTCCTCCGATCCCACCCTTCTAATCGACCGATGTTGCGAAAAATTTATAAGTTCCATTCTTATGGGGCTATATACATAATATTTCAGGTCGATAAATATGTAGGTAGTTGATGAAAACTGACATTATTGCAGAGATATTGTGAAATAATTCAAATGGACTTGAAAAATAAAATAAAACTTGTTTATTTAATATATTGTCTAATTTCACTAACTATATATACATGGGAGTACTTTCGGTATTTCTATCATCCTCATCCAAAAGCATAAGAGATAAGACTTATCTCTCAGTCTTATCTCTTATGCTTTTGGCTGAGGATGGTAGAAATACCGAAAGTACTCCCATGTATATATAGTTAGTGAAATTAGACAATATATTAAATAAACAAGTTTTATTTTATTTTTCAAGTCCATGTAGGTAGTTATTGGGATTTTGAATTGAGCCTCCTCTCCTCATTCCGATGAAACTTAATATGTCGTACTTACAAAGCTTTGAATTTACTTATGCAATTTCGTGTCAATAATTTCATTACAACGAGATTATTAGAGTTTTTGTGTTAAGCCACCTCTTTCCCTTTGGCTGAAAATCAATAGGTGTCGTCCTTAGATACTTCTGGATATACACATAAAATGTCCCGTCGATACATTCATTCTATCGGGTGGTGAAGGGGCTGGGTGTTGCGAGTAGTTTGACCTTGAACTTCGGTATAAGGCAAACTTCGTACTACATAACTTGATGGGCAAAAGGGCTATGTCTGTGTATCTGCTACCACCTGTCACTGCAGCTCCAAATAACTACTGGACTGTACAACTGTTAGAGTGGTAATTTTATGACTCGAACAACGGAACAGCGACTTTCTTAATGAACAGATTAAAAAATATACCCAGTTGCACAGAAGTATTTGTTATTTTAATATCTATTCTATTTTACTTTGTTCAAAAGCATGTTTTGCTTAACCTTCCTCTTCAGTTTCAACATTCCTAATAAATATATTTATAGTAATTATTTTTATCGTGATTGTTCCAATCATTGTGACATTTTACTTTTTTTTTTAAATACAAATTTAAGCAAACTAGCAGAGATACATAGAAATTAGGTACCGATAATTGTCTCTACGCCGGTTTTATTGTATTAAAGAATTTTAAGAGACCATTTCAAGCTCTGTTGTCAAAATAGTTACAAATATACATTTTATTGTGTTAGTTAACATTTTGGAAACATATAAACAATTAAAATTAAAAACAATTTTTTAAAAATAGTTTTGTGTTCAGTTACTTGTAAAACAGTACGCGTGCCACTAAGTTATAAACAGTAAGAGGGCAATCAATCAAGTCACAAAAATAATAGGTATAAGTAGCAAAAGAGGGGAGAAACAACAAGAAACAGTCACATTTAGAAACTAACGAAACAGTCACATTTAGAAACTAACGAAACAGTCACATTTAGAAACTAACTCTTTTAGATATTGGATTAGTTTGTCCACTCAATCAATATTCACAACGCAAAGCAGAGTAAATATGGCAAGAAGCGTTCGGTTGGCCTTGGCAACAAAACAGTTTCTATAATATAAATTTATATATATATAAGTATATATTATTATTATATGTATTATGAAACAGTCGCAGGTAGCAGGTCGGTGAATAACAGGGAAAAAAATAAGCGGTTAATTCAACAGTTGTTCAATAACAAACCCTCTTGTTGCGCTTTTCTTGATAACAACGCTCTAACTCTATTATGGGAGCCCTACATTTTATTCACCTAGGGTACAGGGGTCTTTTAAAGAATATTTGAAATCGTACTTCATCTTCCAGATAAAAAATCTAAGAGTCCCAGTCGGGTTTCGAACCCGCGATGTTGAGCTCAGTAAGCAAGTAGGCATACCACAGAGCTACCGGCGCTCTCAAAAAGTGATGATACCCAACCGATATTATTTATTCTAGAAATATACATTGTAGCTTTATTTGGCGACGATCAATTTCACCAACTTCTGAAGAAGAGGGACAAGTATTTCTAAAGCCGGCCCTAGATTTTGACCTTATGTTAATTTGAACTTTTCAACCCACATTTGTTTTTCTACACACACTAAGTGCACGGTGAATGTAGAAATATGTTATCATATTGAACAAAAAACCGAGAGTGGTGCTTTAAAGTAGTGGATGCTTCAAGGGATGACAAAGAACTATTTCTCCTCCAAAAGGCCTCTGGCGGGAATGAGCTTATATTCACACATAGATTATCCAATAATATTGAATATTCTACATGACATAATAGCGTAAACTACATCGATTATTCTACGAACCTCATCCTGGCATAATACTACATTCTACCAAAATGAACATGAGTTTTTCTTTTTTTTTTCAATATTCTGAATGCATTTTAATTCAACAACTTGACCTGTTTTTATTCAATTTTCAAAAAAAAACTAAGGTAGATTTTCAATACTTCAGATTTTGAAACAACCGCAAGCCATATGTTTTCATGACTGTTGTAATCTAAAGTTAAGTACTTCCGTAAGTATTTTTATAATGGATATATTCCATTTCGGGTTGTTTCAGTATGTTTCCTCGTCACTAAGATGTAATTAATGGCTATAAATGGTCATGCGAGATATTTTTTTTTTACCCCTTTGATGTTCAACTTTCATACGTTCCCCGACCAGTACAGGAACGACAGGCTATATGGTAACCACCCGGCTCTCTACACGTTACCACCCATTCCTCATTTACTACATCGCTAATTCAAAAGATTACTGGATATGCCTAGGAAAGTTAAACTCAGAATCACATAATTGGATGAATGTTTACCCGAAGAGAGGACTACATAAAGTGGTACATATTGGTGATTGGGATCATCACTCAAGACAACAGTTGAAACTTTTGAGTTGTGCAGTGAAATTCAGATATCATTATACGTGGTCAATACTAATTCATTTCATCGTTAGAAACGGTGGTTCTCAAACTTCTTACCAACAGTAGACGCCATAAATTAGAAGACATACCTTGGTACCCACTCGTGTTCCAGTATCTTCAGAGGCAGTTGAAAAACAACAATGAAGAGGATCCTACAGAGAGGACCATTCTCCAAAAATAAATGTTTCACAGAAATTTGAATAGTTTCAACTAATTTCTGAATGGAATGATCAATAAGTGAATTGATTTTCCTCTCTTGGGCTTCTTTGAGCTTCTTGACATTCATTTCTTATTATTTTTTTCACCCTGGATTAATTCTTTTGGGAAAATGCTCATCGTCTGGAAAAGCTCAATGGCCAAAAGACAATAATTCCGAAATAACAACAAAAAATCATTCCTCTGATTAATTTAAAAAAATAAATAAAATAGAAAATCTATGAACAATCAGTTTTTTCTGCAACATACATAATACCTTTCAAGGTCCTCGTTTAGAATGGGTTGATTTTTACTACGAAAATGTTAATGATATAAAAAGGAAAATACATAACCATTTATTAGTTAAATGTATATATATTGGTGTGATCAAAGCACAGTTAACGTACGAAACTCTTCAGATTGGACCTGATCACACTCCCCTATATTATTTTAATATTTGGGAGTTGGATGGCATGGAAATCCACTGAAACTTCAACACTCAATTTTTTACTGATTGCTTAACTTCTCCTATATCTCTTATATAGCAACTGAGGATATTCCATATTTCCCACCTAAAAATACCCACCCATCTTCTCCCTACTTCTATTGGTAAAACCGAATGGTTAAATAGGTGAAAAAAAGAACTCTCCATTAAAAATGTAATTTATATCAAATAAAAGTAATAAAGTTCGATACAAAATGTTGGAATATGACAATTTAAATGGAATTATCATTTACAAAAGTTTCAAATGCCCACAGACAGAGTCAACAAGAGTGGAGGGGGCAGGTCCTATCCCGAGTACAGTAGCTGAGCCACTGGCGATCTGGGTTCGACCGGCGTCTCTGATCATACAGGCGATTAGACCCTCCCTGGCAGCACGATCTCGAAGTTCCCGGAGCTCAGCCTCACCCTTCGAGCTCAGAGATAGCACCACCTACACAACAAGGGCGAGGGAGGCATCAGTAACCTGACTACTTCATTGATAATTGTGGAGGGGGAGGTACAGAAATTAATTACAGAATAATGGATCTTTCCAAGAAGAACCCCAGTTGTGACAAACGATTCCTGATTACACTAAAAACTCAACCTCTTTTTTTGGCCTGAATATCAACCACAGATTAATAAAAAAAAAACGTTAAAAAAAGACGCCAGAACCACACTTTTTCATTTCAGTCCGAAAATAATTAGGGAAATTGGCAGGGCAAGCAATTCGCTCGGAAAGCTGCCAACTAAAAAATATACCCCAACAATAAAGAATACCTCTTCTTCTTCTGGACAGGCGTACAAAAAATTGATCTTTTCATTACAAACGGAATTAGTAGACCAAGGAATTGACCCCTATATACCCCCCTCCTTTACTGATTTGGCTGAGAATCATTATATATATATTTTTTTTAGAAATCCTCAAATAAAATGCCGACAAGGCACATTCAGTACATCATTTGCCGAATAAAAATAGGTTACTTATGGACTTCCGCATTCACATAAAAAAAATATAAATGTCAATATATTCAGCTTATCAGACTATATCGGAACCACAGATATAAAGACATACACTTTGACGTTCCGCTTATTTGGACCATAGGAATCGCAAAATCTCCTATACCATCGCCAAAAACTGAAAATCGAAGTTTTTAACATCCCCTTATACTCCTTCTAAACAAAAAAAAAAGTCTTCCTTGCACCAACCACCATATTGGAAAGAATACAAGAAAAATACGGATATTTGTCAATAACTTATTTTCAGTTAGATTCACCGTATTAAATTCTCTTATTTTTTAAACAAAAAAAAGCCATATAGCTCCTTTTTTTTACGATGAATATTTTCGAATCTAGAGTTTCGGAAAGTTTAAAACTTTCAAGCGACCATGGAAATAAAAGTTTTCCTTAAACATTTCTCACTTTATCATTTATTGGTTTAGTGTTTGATTAATAGACTGAATTATATCATATGAACATGAAAATATGGACAAATAAATAAATAGAAGTAATTAAGAAAATGCTGAACAATATATTTTGGATGGAAATGTTCAAAAGATGTAAACAGAGATAGATAGATACGGGGCTTCCCTAACTACAATAACCACAAACATAAAAAAGTTTTTATAAATCACATCTCAGGTTCAGTTTACGTATCTTTGTTATTAATGACTTGGAAAATCCAATGCCATTGGGACAACTCAACTAATATTTCATTTCTCAAGTTGAGAAACGAGGACATATTGTGGAAACATGTAATAAATAAATAAAACAAACTTTTTTTTTTTAATTTTCAACATATATCTTATTACAGTAAAAACATTATACATAAACTACGGTTCTGGGCAATACACCATCCTTAGGTTTAGTAATAAACTAAAACTTGTAGTTGTAACTGAGGATGGTGTAATGCCCAGATCGGTAGTTTATGTAAACACATTTTAGTATCGTATAGTAGATAATATTTCAAAAAAGAAGTTTGTTTTATTTAATATTTTATTATTTGGGTATAGAAGAACATAAGTCATATAATATGTATATAAAAAACACTTCGGTGAAACACCAGCAATGTAGTCCCCAGCACGAATTAATCAATTAATTATTCGCTCTTCCTCCAAAACCAATCGACCCTTTGGGCTACAAATAAATAGTCGATTTACATAGGGGCTTCTGAATGCTCATACTAAATTTTGTGTCGATATATTCATTACATCGGAAGTAATCATGTTCACAGAGAGACACATAAATGTTTTTTTGATTTTTCATTTTTAGAATCAAGGGGAATGAAAACTTAAAATTCTGGCAATAACTCAACAACACCTAATCGATTATGTAACTTCTCTTATACTTCGTAAAGCTGGCAAAGTAAAAAATAAGTTCATACCCGAATTCAGGAAGAATGTCAAACGAATTCGTGTCAAACTACTCTGTTAGGATATTTAAAAAACGCATTTCGGGCGCACACTTTACAAATAATTGTACAATATATAAACAAACGTAATTACCGATACTTTCAATGGAAAATCAAGGAAAGAAATTCAATGTTTCTTGAGACACTGACACTGCACACTCTATATGGGATTCTTTGATAATACTCTACCGGGGACACTGGTAAAAGCATTAACAAGATGGAGGTGGCTAACAAGAACAGTTTCACGGGCCAGTTTATAAAAAATCCAAGATCACGCAACAAAGTGGGTTAAAAAACACACCGGAAACGGTCAAGGTTTAACAGAACAATTGCCAAAACAAACTATGAATTGTGTTTAAAATATAAAGATTTTGAAATTGTGACTCTTGAAAGTTATGTATTAATAAGAGTGTCAAATTGTTTAGAAAACTTTCTATTTCCTGTATTGCTAACGATAAAAATAAAGAAAATGTTTTTCAAAATTATCTGCAGAAAATGTCAAGTATCATGTCTAACGACGCTTCTTCCTGTAATAAACTGGGCCTGGCGGACTTGAATGATAAAATACACTTTAATGGAAGGCAAGTTGACACTAAGTAGACGAAATAACAAAAATAATACATCTTACTCTTCGGTTGGTATTTTTGTTTTCGTGACTCATCCCCGGGTTTGTAACTATGAGGTCATATCGCCATAACCAGAGCGCTCTTTCGTCACTCTGATGGACATGAGCCTCACTCTACAGTGGGAGTCTTAAATTTTGACTACCCAAGTTTAGTTAACTAGGGTAGGGATCTGTCAACACACAAGTTCGAGACCATCACTTAACGACCAATCCAAAGGACGGTGTGCTCAAGGTTTTTCTACCTCTCAAATAAGAAAAAAATCAAAAAATCAAATAGGTTTGCTTATTTACTTGAAGGGTATATAGCGTACTTACATTCTTCCTTCTACTATAACCGGAAAGACAGGCCATGAGGTAGCCACCCGGCGTATAAAAGATGGCACCGCCCCTACGAAAACTTTCATAGACACGGTTCAACTATCTAAATACCACAAAAGCTACTGGGGAAAACAAGATTTCAACTACGATTCAGAAGGTAGGCGACCAAGGTCAGCCCGGCCCACAACTAACAGCTCTATTATTCTCAGACAAACATTAGCTTATTTACATTTGTTAACCGAATTTGTACATGTTATTCACTTAAATTCAACCATATAGTGAAAATAAAACTTCAAAACAATAATAAGGTGACTGACTTCCTTGAAAAAATAATAGGTCCCGTCCTTATGGGGTTTTGTCGATACAATCATTACATCAGCATTTATTGGGGTTTTGAATTGAGCCACCCTCCCATTGGGCTGATTCCGCTGAAAATTAATAAGTGTCGTCCTTCAGGAAAACAAGAAATCTCTTGAAAACTTAGCATCGAATTTCTGGCCGATTGCATAACTTCCCCTATACTTCGTATATATTAATAGGTAAAACGGCAAGTAGGTAATCCTTGGACACCATATTACTTAATTACATTGGCTATATTACTTAATTACACTGGTCATATTATTTAATTACATTGTTCATATTACTTAATTACATTGGTAAATATTTTCATTAATCCTTTCCTTTTCTGACCCTTCGGCATTGTTCTCACTAATCTGTCTGATTCACATATGGAGGGGTTGGCTGCCAAGTGGTGTAAGTCCGAAATTGTAAATGTTGAGGAGACACAATTCAAAATTCAGCATGCTAGGTAAATTGAAGTAAACAGTATAAAAATTAACTACAAGCTTTTAAATTTACTTTAGCAATGCATGCAATGATTTTTGAACTAAAAATGCATTTAGTCTCAGGCTGTGTACATTGTAAAACTGGTGTAAGCCCATTTTCGTATTTTTGGACTTACACCACTTGGCAGCTAACCCCTCCATATGATGGATCTAATACAGGCAAATCCTAATTTTTATACTCGATTCATATTGAGGCGGATTCCCATACAAAAAGGGCTTAAAATTTGAAAATAGTCATGGGAAAAAGATCTGATGGAGTAAGACGGCGTCACTGGCTCGCAAAGTGGTCAATTTTGGGTATCACATTGTGGACCACTATCGAAATTGGAAACAGAAAGTTTGGAAATGTATATAGTCTTCACGATTACAATTAACGACAAATAAGTTTCATGAAATCTGTCAAGTGGTTTCTGACATGAGCGACTTAAAATGCATTGGTTGCAACATATAATACTCAGTACATAACTTTCTGTATACGCTAGGAAGGATTACTGTATAAATAGGCTAATCAGTCTCAGAAGCGTCAATTTCTTTTAAATTAGCTATTAGGGGTTATAATAGCAATTAAGAGACAATAAAAATATGTCATAAACGTTTTTTATTATTGAAAACTTCATATTTTATAACACTTTGATTTTTTTTTTTTTTTTTTTTCTCGACACTGATTAGCTTTTGAGCAATCCAAACATAATATAATAAAGATAAATCATGAGTGTAAATCTAAGATGGGCGGCTTACCTTAGTTTGACCTGTGGTCTCCCACTGTTGGAGGAGTTGGGGAGAACTGTGAGCAGCCTTCTTGTAGCAACCGAGAGCAGCATGGGCACACTGTGCAGCCATCTTGCCCTTCTTCATACCCAGATCAGAACGGACGAGGAGTGCCATCTTGAGAGGTTGCTGAGAGGCGGCGGCCTGGGGGTGAGAGAGGATGAGACTAGGGTGGGAGACTCCAGATGCGGAGCTCCGTCGTCGGGCTATCAGAGAGGCAGATAGCAGCCCCAGTCCCAGCCCACAGGCTAATCCACAAGCAAGCCCACCCTCCTCCATCACCATCACACCAACTCAGATCTAATAACAAATACAAACATCTCTATAAATAAAATACAAACTGTATCTTTGTTTGTTAACTAAGATCACAAAAACAGGTGAACACACTTTCATCATGTTTCACTCAATTCAACCAACTTAAAAATATAGGCTTTGCTGTGGTGAATCTTTTTCTTCTAGAATAATTGAATGGAACATTTTTTTTATTGTTGTTATTAAAACGGAGGAGACAAAAACATTTTAGAAGTTTTCCTCAAACTCTCACAGATTACAATTTTAGAAAAAATGAAAATTAAATGCAGTAGCAATACTTTGTGCACAGTAATTATAAAGTTCAGTAGAAAAATATTATTCACAGTAACAAAATTAATTCTACTAAATTTTTAACACGGTTAAAAAAGTAAACGAATAGTAATAAAAAGAAACTCACGGTAAGAAGAATATTTTCACAGTAAATAAATTAAATATTACTATATATATTTAACGAATGGGGTTTCTCTATTCAGGAGAACCTGGGCTATTTCACTAAAAGGACCGACGGGAGGGTCAACATTTTTATTTCTTCGGATACATCGACTGGATTTACTCCGTAAACTGCAATTTTGTATTGTGCATAAATCATTCATTTTTTTTACTAGACATTCAAATTTCTTACCGAGTCTTCTGAAATTCCCTACTGCGGAGTATAGTGATAGTGGCCAATACATTTTTAGTTATTGGATCAAAATTTTATTTAGTGTTGCATTTTACTGTGCATTTATCATGATTGGAATATGCGAGGGAGGAAAGATTTTTCTTTTTCTAACATTATTGAATGAAATATATTTAAAAAGGTGACGAAGCAATGCCGATGATTTAAAAGTTTTTTTTTTGGGGGGGGGGGGGGGGGGGGTGAGGGAAGTTTTAAAGTGGAGAAAAATAAATAAAAAGATTATTGACAGGTTACAGGCCTGTGACATGCCTTTGAAATTAGATCGGTTAGAATTACTATCATATTCAAATTAGTTATGAGACGCCATGTTACTTCCGGACAACACCGGGTGAACCAACTAGTACACAAAAACAAGACAGTAATGGAAGGCCATTTAGAAGGGTTCCATAATAGGTTGCAACACTGTTATTATTGTTGTTTTGGGTTTAACGTCCTTAGGTACTCCGAGTTATAGCAAGGACGGCACGTCATTATAGTCCGTAAGGTAAACCACCGGCTCTCAACAGGTGGGTCCCCCAGTCAAGGTCATCCATATAATGGACATTCTTCTGTTTCAAGTAGCGCCTGAACGTGAGGGTCAATGACGCTTCTTTACTAGTGATACACACTAAATGTCTTTCAACAGATGAAGGAGTCTTTTGAAGACCATCATGTCCTCCCACTCACTCCTGTCGTACTTTAGTATGTGTTGGCTCAGGTCGGTAAGGCTCCAGCTGCTGCAATCCTCAAACAGGTGGACCTCGGATATAGATCTGGAGCCAGCCGCAAGACAACAACCGTAATTTTTTTTTAAAGCTAGCAAGTGTATAGAGCAAGTTATAGGTTCCAAACAAATTTTATTTCAAAAACTAGCAGGTTCATCCGACGCTGCCCGGGAGTAACTTTGTGTCTATTCCACCAAACTGACGATGATATAATGCCAAAACCGGTAGTTTATGTGTACATTTTTTTGTGGAATAAACAATATCTCAAAGAAAATTTTAAGATGCCACTGTGCTTATGTTTGAACGGGTTCCTTAAAGATGATACATAGGAAATACTTAGGGAAACCCGATCCCCGTGAAAGGGCTAGCATTAATTTTGTGGCCTCCCTCGTTTAAAATGTTCAGCCACATGAATCTAATGCTCGAAACGGGCTAATAAGGATAATACATAGGAGAAATTTTATAAAAAAAATCATGAGAAACAAGAAAAAATGACAAATTAATTCATTTATTTGTGCTCGTCACTGAAAAACCCGATTTCAACGAAACGAATGCAGTCCAAAAAAAAAGAGAGAAATACTTTCTAGTGGAGTATTCGATGAAAGTAAATAATTTATTAACAATAAAATAATAACCATAGATGTAAATAAGAAATGGGTGGCAACCTGTAGACGCCGGGTAATTAGTCAAAAAATAAATACAAGATGGAACGAAACTGTACAACAGCAATAATCGTATTAAAGAACTTTTAGCGCTATATTATAAGTTTTAGGGCTATATCTCCTTGAATGAACCAATCCCATATTCAAAATACTGACCATGCTGAAATACACCTTTTTCAGAGAATATCTGAATCTATTTTTATTTGTGCAATGTTTCAATAAATGAACCTAATGTTTAAGCACTTTACTAAAGAGACACCAAAAACTTCTTATTTTTTCAAGTCTACAAAAAAGATGAACACTATAACCAACCACCTATTGATAAAGTAAAACGTTCCTAAACCATCATGAATATATAAATTGAACGGAAAATGATAATGAAATAGTCATACAAGTTATTTGTATTGAAATAGGAATGTTAAAAAAAATTTGATAAATATGGTTTTATCAATGGTAAAAATGAAACTTAGTAACATACAACACTGAAATAACAAGCAAACAAAACAATAAACTGTACTTACTGAAAGAAAATATACTTTTTGAAGGAAACAGTTGTTAATACGGAGAGCAGAAGAATACCTAACAGCACAATGATTGATACTGAGCAAGTCAGTATTCAAAGGACAAGTTTGAAGATGATGACGTCAAACCTCACGCCACCTTCCTACCTCACCTGATCCTTCGTCATTAATGTAAATATCAAACAACAATCTACACTATCGATACCATCTCACTGCTATCGATATGTCAAGAAAACTATTACACAAATTACCACTAATAATAGACAAATAACATTAAATATTCGCTACTGGCAAACCAAAATTACACTATTATTAGTGAAGAAAAAACAAAAACAAATACCTAAATTGGCAAAACAAGAGTGAATATTTTCATTAACGTCGTTGCAAAATCAATACTTTGCTGAAGATAAAAAATGAATTATTGAATGAACCAGGATTAATTGAACTATGTATGTGGGAAATATAATTATTTAAACAACTTTAATTTTTCAAGTCATACATGAATATTCTTATTTAATTGTTTTTATTCAGAAAAAATTTAATACCGTCCGAATTTTCTAAACAAAAAAAAAATTAAAAACATGTCTGAATTGACCAACGATATAACAAAAGAGTTCAAAAGTGACAAAGTTCAAATTAGACAGTATAAAAGATAAACAAGTTCTTTGTTTTTATTTAATTAATTAGCTTTCCGCTATATTGACACAGATCACAGAAATGCATTCTGATATTCGTACTTCGCACCTTAGCTTTGAGTAATGCAATCTTTTTGTTTTGGATATGACAAGTTTTTAAGGGTTTGCTTATTAATTTTTAAATTTAAGTATGGAGTATTGTGACTGCACTATTTATCTCTGAGACTTGAAATTTTACTTAGAGATCAGGCTCAGTGTGCCTTCTTCAGGACCTGAATTGACTGTATAATCTGTTCACTCACACATAATGTATATAAGTCAATACAGGCCC
This sequence comes from Aradus depressus, assembly GCA_963662175.1. Classification (NCBI taxonomy): domain Eukaryota; kingdom Metazoa; phylum Arthropoda; class Insecta; order Hemiptera; family Aradidae; genus Aradus; species Aradus depressus. Next base: position 41,273,569 of record OY759215.1, read on the forward strand.
TGAAGAAGGCATACTCAGTGCCGAAAGCATGGCAGAAATTCTACAAAGTTTGTTTTTATCGACAATAAGCCTGATCTCTTCCTCTTCCTTCATTGGAAATTGTTCAAATACTTAAATTAAACTCGCTAGGCTATTTCTTGATTTCTATTCTGAAACACAAGTGAAAATTCAGATTTTATCGAAGCACTTAAAAATAAAATAAAAGAACCTAATAGCGTTTCATGTAATTATAATGAACAATGATAAATAGAGGAACAATAAATAAAAAATAGACTATTATAAATGTCATTAGATGTTCAATATAGATCTATTATTGACTGGCAGACATAATTAGATACAGACGTCTGACCATGAACCCTGACATTTCTACATTTCTATCCATACTAAAATATTATGAGGTGGTAAGAAATATGCGGCTCGTTATTTAATTTAACTAACAAATATGTACCTACAATCCAAATAAATCTGTAAAAACTATAGAAACTTTCAATTATCATTTTAGAATGGCTACGGGCCATTTTATATGGAACCTGAATAAGCGTTAATTTTGTACTTCCCCAGCTGTCCGAGGTATAGGAGAAGTTATGTAATCAAGTGACCGAATCTAGGCTTGTGTGTGCAAACAATTAAATGATACATTGACCCTTGGAAAATATCTTGGTAAAAACTTTTGGCTTTTGTTTAGAACAGAATACCAATACTCGAAATTAATTGCAAATTACTTTTTGAATAATTTTCTGCCATCACGTTTTATTCAAATAATTAGTAATAAATAATTTCTTGTCCCATGGTGAGAATAAATAAATGGCCATAATTCATTTCTGGTATTGGGAATAAGAAATTTACAAAAACCTGGGGTTGGTCGTTTTTGTACATCCAAGGCCCAATATAGACATTGACAGATCCCTAAACATCGAAAAGTTGTATATTTCAAGGCTTTGAAAATATACAACGTCCAAGGATCGGGCAAATAATTCGGTCAATGGTCAAAACTAACATTTTGCACACAATGAATTGGGTATAAAAATAAATTAAATAAAACAAACTTTTTTTTGGAAATATTGTCTATTCTACAAAAAATGTATACATAAACAACAGGTTTCGGCATTACACCATCTTCAGCTACAGATATAAACCTGTCTTAGCTTATAACTAAACCTGACTGACGGTGTATTACAAAACCGGTAGTTTATAAGTAGGTAAGTATGTATTTTGTGTGGAATAGACAATATTAAAAAAACAAAAGTTTGTTTTATTTATTTATTACAAGTTCCCACAATATGTCCGCGTCCTCAACTTAGAAGTTGTACAAACAATTATTTTCTGCTTAATTTTTTGCTGTTTGTTCTTATATAGCCGAAATTAAGTACAAAATCCTAAGTTATGTAGGAGAAAAAAAAAATTACTACGATTCTAGCCACATTTAAAAAAATATATCCCCTGCCCTCATTTGCGGTAGACTCGAGGTCATCAATTATCGATAAGTAGGTGGGAGTATAGCGTTCAAGTGATCGTGGAATGGAACATACAAAGTTGAAAGTGATGTGTTTAGAAAACCCCTCTTGTCAACACATGTTATTTAATCAACATTTTATCAGGAAAAGTCTAGAAGATAAGAATTATTTTAACAATAAAATGTTAACGTCTCATCTCACAAGGAGTCTATAAAATGAGGTTTTCAATTGTTTTTCTCTTCCAGACTAATTGATCTAAAAATGTTGATTTGTTTCCGCACATTTATAATTATATAAAAACAACTTCTATAATTATATAAAAACAACATTAATAATTATATAAAAGACAAAGATCCAAGGACTTGAGGTTCAAATTTGTTTAATTGGCTGTTTTGACATGGTATGGTCGCTATATTTAAAAGCAGTCATTTGCAATCTTTTCAGACCGAGGGCTGCTAAAAAAAAAAACCGAGGCTGGAGACTGGTGTTCTCAAATTGGTAAAACAATGGCAAAAACGTTTAATTAACTAAAAACCCATTTAAAATTATGGTACTCAATAAAAACGTCTAGGTAACTAAATCAAAGTAGGCAAAATTGTGGAAAGAGTCGGGCTCAAGCACAACAGTGCGACGGAAAAAACGTTCTGGTAGTAGGCGACATGACCTCATAGTTGAAGGCATGAGTCACAATAACAACAATAAATAAAACACCAACAGATGGTGTGGCTCATGGGTAGCTCTGGATGGTGAAATGCTATTCTTAAAGGAAACTAATGGCCATATTTGTCTACATTATAATCTAATAATTTAAGCTAGAAAAACAAAATTTTTATAAAATGTTTGTTTTCACATGAAAAGGTACATTGGGAAAGACTGTCTACAGATTGAGGAGAGACAGGAAGCGTAGTGACTGGAGAAACTGCAACCTCACCGAGTAATACAAGCCTAAACCTAAGATATAAAACCTAATGAGAAATAAAAAATAATATACAGGGTATTGTAATTTTACAGGATCAGCGGGTTTTCTCTATATGTGAGTTACGAAAATATATGAAATGGATGACCTCTTCAATTTTTCCAAAAGAATCAAAATTCACAATATATATATCGTAAAACCCTTCTTTATGGACACCTCTCCTTACTGAAAATTTTGCATGTCCCGGCCCGAATTATGGGAAAACAATGTATTTTTACCCCCCTCACAACGGACACCCCTCTAACGGATGCGGACAACCAATTTTTCCATCAAGAGATAAATTTACCTCTCATAAGCGGACACTTACAAAACAATTCATTTGAAAATAATAATTTTGAATGTTTTTTATTATTCGTAGAAATCGGTGTTTGTGTTTACTAAAAAATATATAGAAAAACGAATGTTTTTTTCTAGGAATATTGTCTATTTCACAAGATATATAAAATATATGAGTACTTTCGGTATTGGTACCATCTTCAGCCACGACTTAACAAATACTGTATTTGTTAAATCGTGGCTGAAGACGGTAGCAATACCGAAAGTACTCTCATATATTTTATACATATGTGTGTTTTATCTAATTATCTATAGTTCGTTACCTATATATGTAGTATTAAACCTAAAAGCAAATTAAACGTTTTGTATATGTACCTTACAATAATGAAATTATTATTTTTTTAAGCCTTCTGCAACCGACAATTATCTTAAATTCTCTATGAAAACCTTAAATTAAAAAAAAAATCTAGTTTCAGAATTTGCCAAGAAAAATATGTGATCCTATTTGAGAGAATCGGGACCGATATGCCTGATCCTAAAGTATTTAGGAACAATCGATGACAAATATTTTCGTAGCTCACATATTTTCAGAGAAACTTTTGTTGCAACAGGGTGCCGCAACCTGTATATTTAGCTGACTAATAAAAATCTTAATGAATTAAAAATACACAAGTCTAGAGGCAAAAGGGGTACAAAAATATGTTAGAAATAAAAAGTAAATAAAAGAAATATATCCAACAGGGTTGGGTGCTACAAATTCATAATTGAAGTGAATATATAAAGGAACAATATCTTTATCTTATCGTCTGGTAAAAAGTATATGAATCAACTGAGTAAATACAGAAAGGAATCCTTAAAACTAGAAGGTTAATTAGGTATACATAATATAAGTAAACAAAAATATGGTGTGATATGAGAATTATGCAACATTACCTCACTTCATGCAGCCTGCCATTTGAAGAACTACTGGTTAGTAGAGCGAATCTTGGAAAATGCATTATATTAATTAAAAATAAATGTCAACACTATTTCAAAACGACAAATCTGCAGAAACTAGGCGTGAATTTCTGACATAAGAATTGTCAATGTCTGAATTAAGATAAATACGATTTATGCAAGAATTAATATCAAACGAAATGGAAACATTCTCTACATGGCGATACATCCCAATTGAACCAAAATTCTGAGACCCAAAATAATGCAGCACAAGCTGAAAAACTACACTGTTTTTTCTATTCGATAAATAACACTCAATTACTATAGGAATAGTCAGAAAATAAACTCAGATTCCGAAACAAAAACAATTAAAAAATTAACATAAGAAACAACAAACCCTAATAGTCAGCAGCTGACAATGCAATGGGCAATCACAAAGAACCAGGCCTAAACAGCAACATTTGAATTTACAATCAGTCTTATTGGCAAATACCAAATTTAAATTTCTCTCACAAAAAAGAAATTATATGCCAGGTGAAGAATGATCGAATGTTTGGACATTTTCACTCAATTTAATTCTTGTACTTTTGTAATATTCAACGATGTGAGTTATGATGTTTTTGCAGCAGATACTTGGAGTGGTCCCATAACACTGAGTCCACATAAAACGATCAACATGAGCTGTCACCAGATGTGTTTGGAGTACTCCAAGCCGGCGACAGAATTTCATAAATACCAAACAATATTCTTGAGCGAAATTCTTCAACTGGCCCGTATTGGGATTAACAAATTCATTTGGAGTTTTAAATTTGCGATGAACATATGTCTCAGTGTCGAATGTGGCCAAGTCGGAAAAGCCGGTGGAGCTGTCTGTCCAAATCTCAGAGCCAGGCAAAACATGTTTCCTGATCATACGAGAAATGACCTTGGCGTCCTGGTCCTCTACATTCACTATAACACCCTTGTTATCTTCTATATCGAACAATCCTAGTACCCACCTACTAGCAATCATACGTCCTTCTCCATTCCTCTTTCTGCTAACTATTATACTATCAACTTGTACTATTTTCCCTACACCACCCAACTGGAGAAGCTCAGTTTCCTGCGAGATTTTCCATGAACAAACGTTTGACAAAAATTTATACTCTTCAAAAATGCTTTGTCTAGGTAGATACAATATATTGGCAGCAATATTAGATGGAACTAAGCAAGACCAATGCCATGTTATGTAAAAGAAATTCTTAATTTCCAGTTTGGTCCCTTGAAAAATACTTTTTTTAATAACTGTATAACGGATGCTACATTTGGAGCAAATATATACGTATCCTAGAGGATAGTCAACACTTCTTTTCAAATTACATGAACTCCTGCAACTTTTATCTCTACACTTTAATGTGCCAACTAAGAGACCAACTTTTTGCAAATCTTTAATGATTTCCATATTGGACCGATTAAAAAAAAGGAAGATATTTTCTAAACTAGTAAAATCCATATTGGATACAGAATTACGAATAAGAACGTAATTTACAATACCAGAGATGAAAGAAAAGTTCGAAAGAATGGCGGTATCAACAAACGTAACACCAACGAATAAGGTTTTTAACCTCACTCAGGAAGAAGGTGTGCTCTAACGCCTTGACATTAGTTTAATATTAAAGTATACTAGCTTATAGTTAAATTGAAATTAATTTTTTTTAATGAATAAAGGATATGTTTTCAAAATGAATAAAAATAAGAAACAACTCATTAAAATAATATTTAGCAAATAAACATATTTTTTATACAATCGATTAAAATAGTATCAGTATCGAAAACCGCCATATTTGATTAAAACGTGCGAGGTTTTCGGTTAACAATACTCAAGTAATTGTTTATTTATTCTAGGCGTAATATAATATTTTGCTCTTATTTTTTTTTCAGTATTCATTATTGACTGGCATTTTTATAATAATGTATTAATTGATTAGATGCTATAAAAGTGTTTGTGCAGATATATTAGTAGTTTTTTTTTATTATTAAGTTCAATTATATATATTAATGGAAGAATTAGAGACCAATCTTCAAAATTACAAATTACAGCTTCAGCAGGTTAGTTTACAATTCATTCTTTCATTTGTTCAACGGCACACTCTTTGCAGTTGACTTACTTACTCATCAACGTTATCTTTGCAATGACTTAGGTTGAAGCAGCATTAACTACATCTCCTGACAATGATGAATTGTTAAAACTGAAAAGTGATTTAGAAGAAGTAATTCAACTTACTTGTGACTTAATTAAAGCTCAGCTATTGGATGAAAAAACCAGTTCAGGTAAGAATTCTGTCTGATAACTAATAATATCATTGGTTCCTTGTTTCCATGTGTAGTAAATGGTTGAACTTGAACCAGGTAGGATGTCTCGCCTATGATTTGAAATATGAACAATTAAATTATTATTCACACATAATGTAATCATACATCTTGGTCTCAGATATATTAAGTAAGTAGATATCTTAACAACATATATGTTGAGGCATTTGCAGAGTGATAAACTGTGTGATTTGCGGGAGTGTTATTAATTATATCTGGGTCATTTACCATATATTTCTGTCTTTTTTTCTCGGGCTCTAAACAAGAATGTTGTAGGATGATTAAAAAGTAATGCTTAAAGGCCTACATGTTGGGTAAATATTTCACTTCTTTAAGCTTGAGTATTATTAGATTGTTTGTCGAACAGTTATAGAGGAAATACGTTCGTCGAAATTGAAAATGTTATGTATGAAAATGTTCGCTCAATAAAAATATTAGTGAGTTCGTTGATTCCACTTATTATGTTTACCTTAAGTACAATACTGTTCTTGTTACTAATTTCTTTCCTAAGCTAATAATGTATCCTTTTTGTACTTTTAGATGGGCAGTCGATAGAGAAAGACCTGTCTGATTTAAGTAAACCGGAGCCAGCTAGTTCTTCGATAAAGAGAGATTGGGAGCCTGGCGATGCCTGTTTGGCAATGTGGGTTCAGGATGGACAGTAAGTACTCTTCGTTTTGTTCAATATTTATGTACAAACTATTAGAGAAGAGTTCATATTCATAAAAACCATTTTGGCAGCGATTTCGAGAGTGAGGAGAGACTTAATCTATCATTCTAGATATATTCATGATTTACTAGTCTAAGACAACTTTTGCATGCGTGACTGTTTACTTTAAATCTTTTGTAAACGTGTCTGTAACTCCGTTTTAAGGAACGACTCATTAGAAAACATGGAAGCTTTCACAGTAACTTATCGCAACAATTTCATTCAAACAGGTCCATGCGATAGGTTGCATGCGACTGAGCTATCTGAACGCGCCTATCCCAATTGCCGCGTCCAGTTTAATATTTCTATTGTGAAAATGAATTCAAATAAGAAGCATTTAGACTTGAAGCTAATATAATAATGAGTTATTAATCCTGAACAGTTGGGTGGGGTCTTTGAGACCTATGCGCTATTATTTGTTTTTGGCTAATTTACTATGAATATTAGCCATGACTATTATAACGGTGTTACCCAGTTATTTACGACATCCATGGCCCTGGGAGGGAGTTCTATATACGAAATAAAACTCACTCCCGGACGGGATTCGAACCCGCAAACCATGGTGAGACCACGCTCTAGCCCACACGGCCACCATAGCTCCTATTTATGAATTTAATCCTAGACTATTGGTTTAGTGATTTCCGGTACTTTCCTGTCTTATAGCTTCTCCGAAAGTACCATTCAAATTTGGTAATATCACTGCGGTCGCTAGAAATTAGTTTAGTTTAGTTCCTTTTTTTTTTTTTTTTTTTTTTTTTTTTTTTATATCAATACCAAACCTCTGTGAGGCCTCACCACCCGTCCGCCGCGTAGAGGTAGAGGGGAACTAGGTCTTTTTTAATTTGTATTTATTTAAACTACATCCATGATGCTATGGCCGGTTGTAGGACTCCGCCAGCCTACCTTATCGGCGTTTCCCGAGAGAGGTCGGGACCAAGCCATCTATGTTTTATGGTTGCGTTGTGCCGGGGAATGGTCGCATGTGGTCATGCACCCAGCAGTCATCCCCGAAACCACGTTATACTGTTTTTTTTTACCCTCCGCCAGCAACCGTTGACGTATGGGACCTCCACACAACTGTTAATAGCCTTTTTTCAACCCCTGCACTGTCCCTGTATCTGGAAATCTCTTTCTTGATAGAAGGGCCCATTAGCTTAACTAATTCACAAAAACTTGCTGTACTAATCCTGTACATATATCTAAATTTTGCGGAATTCTGCATTTCTTTTGAGGACTCATGACTGTATTGGAAAGAAAGTACAGTGTTTTTCATCCATTTATTTTTCCAGATCAACTTACAAAAGTTGCACATAGTTTGCATACATGCATGGACAGACATAAAAAATAAAGGAATAATGAATAATTAAATAAATTAAATATTAAACTATCTGGAGTCATCACTTACACTCGAATGACGACACCCCGCATAGTTTAATTGCAATTTTTTTATTTAAATTGTTCTTATTTATAAACCTGACGATGGTGTAATGCCAAAACCGGTAGCTTATGTGTAAAAATCTTTTGTGGAATAGACAATATTTCAAAAATAGAAGTTTCTCAATTTAGAAGTCTTTAATTTGTGAAAGTATACAGGCTTGACCACCTTGGACCAAGTGGCTAAAATAAACTTGAGCATAATTTATGTTATATTAGTCCGATTAAAATGTATAATCAGATAAAAGACCATTATCTGAGTTATACTGAAATTATACAACCTAAGTTCACTTCGCTCGTTGAAAATCGTTCCTTGAGGCAGGCCAGTTCCCAATGGGTGTGGGGATGGAGAAGGAGGCATTTTTCGGTCTGTTTCAAGAACGTCGGCCGCTGCCTCGTTAGGAGAAAAACCCGACCATTAAATTATTAAAGTTTTGAGAATCGTTAGTACACCCTTCTCTGACCTACTCCAAAAACAAACTTCCTTCTTGCCAACTTAACTTCCAGAATTTTGTGATCAATTTTGCACATAAAATATAGATTTATTGTTTCAGATATTACGAAGCAAAAATAGAATCAATAGAAAATGAAGAAGTGTCAGTGATCTTCACCCATAACAAAAGTGCGGAAGTGACCACCTTGGAGTTCATCAAGGAATTACCTCGATTGGATGGCTCTGCTAAACCAAAGTATGTACAATTAACAATTTTATTATATTAATATTTTTCAAGTATTTTCGACAATATCTCTGCTGCACATTTTAACAAATTAACGCATTTCCTGGAATAAAGGCTCATATATTCTGGATCACTTTTCAGAAATTATAGAATTTTCTTGCGAGATTAGTAGAATGTTGTAGTACAATGTTGGTTTGAGTCTCCTCCCGGGTTTTGACGCACCGCACCGAGACTTTCATGGTCATGAAGAAAACCACGAATATGTTTTTTTTATTTATCCATTTTTTGAATTTATTTAGATCTGAGGGGTCATGGCTAATGAGTAGACTGTATTTTTTATACCATGGCCATGAGTTATGAATAAACTGCATTGTATATATCAAGGCCATAGCTAATGAATAAACTGCATTTTCTATATTTCTCCTCTAATTCAGTTTATTTATTCACTCAACATATTTATTACAGACGACTTCATAGAAGTTTTTGGTGCAAAACAAAAATAAAAGCTTCGATAAAAACGTTATTTATATATTTATTCATGCTTATCCCTGTGCCAGGACTAGTGTCCATTGTGCAGCCCGTGAACAGTATATCAGGGCAGTATGGTGGTCCTCCAATTGTTTCTGTAGGTGAGGTGCAAAATAAGGAACAGAGGATTCTGTGATGCCGGCGGGTTCCCCCAGTCTCCGTCGAAACAGTTGCAACTAAAGAAAATGACCCTATTATCGAGTTATGTTTGTCTAGTTTCAAATATATTGATTTTTTTCTCTTTGTTTTCAGGAAACAACCTATATCTAAAGTCAGGGAATATCAAAAGAAAAAGAAAATGAAGAAGTTACAGAGGTATAAACAATTAGAAGAAGAAAGAGAGACTGAAAAGAACAAATGGCTAGCGTTTAGTACCAAGGTAACTATTTAGAATGGTCTTTCAAAACTCAAAGAATATATTCTAAGTACACATATGAGGGGTCGTCACCTTTTTGCATGTGCGGGTCACATTGCGCTATAGATTACCAAGTCCGGGCCGCAATACACTTGATTTGCAGTGTTAAGACGTCCCTTACTCACACTAATCGCTGCCTTGCCTTTAAACAAACAAGGTCTAGGACGACTTAGGCGTAGCGGTCCTCCTAATGAATAAACTGCATTTTCTATATTTCTCCTCTAATCCAGTTATTTATTTATTCACTCAACATATTTATTACATACGACTCCATAGAACTAATGTAAATCTTTGGTGCAAAACAAAACTTAAATAAAAACTTCGATAAAAACAAGTTATTCATAGAATTCATGCTTACCCTGTGCCAGCACTGGAGTGTACATGTGCAGCCCGTGAATAGTTTATCAGGCAAGATGTTAGAAGGCATATATACAGCTTTTTAGCTATTAGCTTTGCGCTTTTCAATACCAGCTTCCGATGATGTACTTTGAAATAGTTGGACTAAGTAGTCAAGCCCGGGCCATTCCAGTATAGAGGGGAGGGGGGACAGGTACTTGGAAGAGATTTGTTTCTGCAGGCATTCTAGTCCTCGTCCAACATGTGTCTATCCCTCCTCTCACCCAGTGTTGGCGTCCAGTTACTTCTGAAGCTTGTGTATTGTTATATTAACCACATACAATATTACTTCTCTTGCTATACGAAGTGTAGGGGAAGGTTCCCGACAACACCGGACAAGGGTGTCTACTGCAGTTATAATGCTGCTAACCTCTAGTGGAGCACGTCCTTTGGTCCTCCACCTCCTTATCTAACCTGTCTCCCCCCCCCCCCCCCCCCCCCCCCCCCCCCCAAGGAGATACCTAACGAATTATTTTTCACTGGATTTTTAGGTAAACAAAGTCCCCGATTAGGTTTTTGTAACAGGTGAAAGAGGTTTTTTCTTGAAAAGGCCTTTAAGGTTGCGAAAAAGCCTGAATAGGTTACAAATTTGAATATAGAATTTGGTAGGTACTTTAATAGGTTTAAAAAATAATTTATGGTTTCCAGATTCACTTTGTGAAGCTCCATTCTAGGAATAGAAAATTAAAATACACAATTTCTTTGTCAAACTTCACTATATATTCTCAAATACTCAACTAGTTTCGCCGTGTTAAGGCATTATCAAGAGTCACTTATAAACTGTTATGAGTTTATAAGTGACACAACTGTCGTTGTAATTACTGTATCGACATGAAATTTTATATTTTAATTTCAAATTCCAGGCTCTTGGTAAAGGTGGGGGTTTCGACTCCAGAAACCCTAATGGCTGTAATGATTGTATCGACACAAAATTTAGTATGAGGACTGTGAAGCCCCTTGCAACAATTGATTTTTAGCCTAAACAGTCTATTTTTTTTGGTGGGAGGACGAAATTTCATATTCTGACATACTATCAATATAATTAAGAGCTTTTGGAGCTAATAAATTTGTTTTTTTTATATTTTTATGTTGTATACTTCATATCATATATTTTTCTCTTTATTTTCTAGTCAACTAAGAAAGGCTTAATAAAGAAGAGTATTTTTGCCTCTCCTGACAACGTGAACGGTCGGGTTGGGATCGGTACCTGCGGTGTGAGTGGGAAGGGTATGACTGAGTTCACGGCTGCAGAGAAGTGGAGGAAGGGCAGCAACTGAAGAGACTTCTCCCGTCCTTTCCTTCCCAAAATCCCCTCAGTTGACCAATGATGGTTTTCATATCCTCAATCAACTTGATTTATGTATTAAATAATGCATATGTATATATGATTAATATGTACTTCTTTAGAATGGACTTATTTTTAAGTAATATATTTTACTATGAAGAAATTTGTATAAAGAAACTTTTTTTCTGTGCAATGTTAATTTATTGTTGCACCATTCGTTCGACAGTTCTGCATTTTTAATTATTTCCTTTTCTCCTTATTATTATTTATTTTTTAGTGGAAACATTAGTTCGTTAAATAAAAACTAGCAATGAAATTATGAGAATATTTCCTTGGTCAATAAAAATTAATATAATCAGGTTTCAGTCAACTAACTCTTGTATTTCATTCAATTTTTTGATTATTCTTACCAACTTTTTTTTTTTTTTTTCTTTGGAACTTTTGTTTTGTTTTTACCTCTCAAATGTGATTCTGTAGGTACGAGTTAAAAATCCGGGTACTCCGATTGTGAGTGTCCCAAGATTCTTTGTACATGGCGTGTTTAGGATCAGGTGAGGGCATGTGTTTATAGCTGCCTGCGAGCCGTGCACAGGTCGTATGTTGTGGCGAAATGCTTAAAATGTTCACAACACTAATAATATTTGATTTCTTTGTAGAAATGTACTTTTTTTTTTAATAAAAAAAATTTGAAACTTTTTATTAATATGACATTTATTATTCCTATTGTTACTTTTTGATATTTATGGTAATTTCGAAATAGAAAGTGAACCATGTCAGGACTGTGTTTGACTGAAAATTGTCTATACCTAAATATTGGGAGTAAGAAAATTACGGTGAACTGTGAACAGGTCGACGGATTTTGTAAGTGAACATTCACAGTAACAACAATTAAAGCAATTTTACGGAACAACTGTTTTGGAAACACTCGAACTTTTTCGTATATTTTACTTCTCCAGCTTTATGAAGTTGAAAATTCCTGTCTGTCTGTGAACACGATAATTCTCATGTTTATCCGTATCCAGAATTCCATAAGAACGACACCAATTTTCAGTCACACCGGCCGAAGGGAAGTGGAGAGGGAGCTTAATACAGAATCCCCAACAACTGCCGATGTAATGGATGGATCAACAATGACTTATATGTGGATGGAGGATCCAATAAAGGCGACACCTCAGAAGTCCCTGAGTAATAAGACAGCTATTGATTTTAAATCAAATTAATGATTAATTCGCGCTTGGGAAGTAGTATGTCGGTGACTTCTCTCTGTGGACTATAAAATAGCCATTTTGGTTTCTTCGTTGACCTACAAATCCCTAAAAATTGCACTTATCAGCTAATGTGCGTTCCAGTTATATTCAGTTTTGTAATTACTTCCGTTAACGTACCTGAATCATTCTGTATAATAAATGACTTCTTTAGGCCTTCAAGGTAATTCTGGTCCTCTTCTGTAAGAGCAAACATGACAGTGGACTTACCAACTCCCGTCATTTCGTCTCACTATATTATTATACATAAGCAAATATAGAACGCTGTGAACGATAATAATAATTTACTGAATTCATTATTTGTTTTTTTACTCAAAAAATAAATTTGGATAAAATAATAATGGATAGCCATAATCCAATTATGTGCTGTTGGTTTAGTTAATTGCATTATATTTGCAGGCTATGTTTTCTGTTTAATTGAAACGAGAACAGTCACCAGATAAATTTATGAAATAGTTATTACTTCATTTTTTAAAGCGTTTCTTCACAAATACACTTATTAAAAATATCTGATATGGCTGTTTGGAATTCAAAAACAGGAGTGTATGTGTTAATTCATTCTGTGGAAGTACACAGTGATTCACCGACAAATTTATGAATTCATCCTCTTTAGTAAACTATAATTATCTAGCCTAATTCCAATAGTATTGTAACTTCATATTCAAAGCCAAAACCCATTGAGGGACCTGACAAATTTCAGAGATATCTATATTATTAAAAGTTAAGAGGAATGTTGTAAGCCCGGGAAATAACGTTAATGACAGGAGTTGTGCTTTTCTCACGCCTCATCAGCCAGTGTCGTTACAAGCAGTAGAAGCCCCTGGCAGGAATGAAACAAAAATTGCTGTTGAAATAATGGATTTACATATTAGGAAAATAAATGTCCTATTATGTAAATCCAATATTTTATCAGAAATGGTTGGAACATTTTCAGGTTTCTGCCCTAGCTCAGAACACAACTTGATCCACCCTCGCACTCCACCATATTTACTGCTATATTATTTTGTGAATATTCCACATGGTTTCGAAATACTTTACCCGGCCTTGTATTTCCAAGCCCTCACCTAGTTCAGAATCGCCCATCCGCCTTCTCTAATATATTCTAGTTTGTAACAATATAATTTAAATTATTATTTTATAATTGGATTTTTATCCTTTATTTATTAATTTTATTGGGTGCATCTTGTACATGTGCAGTATTGAGGGTGCACGGAATCGGGGAAGGGCTAACGAACGGGTCATCCCCAGTCCGTGGTACTGCTTTCTTCTGTTCCCACCAGGAGCCAATAAACCTGTTAAAATCTGGTTGCTGGTCTACACGATCTTATCACGCGTATCAATTGCATCTGGCCAGGTCAAAAAAATAAATAAAACATGTACTGCCCACAGTAATGAAACCCACAGTTCCCAACTGTTCGCTTAAGGTCTGTGTAATTTTAATTCTTGATTGAAAGATGGAACTGCTAAATCGATTGAAACCGTATCACTGGCATTGTTACGAAATTAAAAGTTTCAAGACCCATCACTGAAAATATAATGAAACTTCCATACTCGTAGTTACTATAAGAAAAGGGAGAGACCAAGCTTGTGGTCGATAAAAACAAACTTGTAAAATTTCTGCCAAGCTTTCGGCACTGTGTGTGCTTCTTCAGGACCTGTACTGCATATTATGTATATACATTATCAGTGAGGCTAGAATTAAGTAAAGATATAACACTAAAACTAAAAATGACTAAACAACTAACCTACATCATGAGCTAATATAATTTTAAAATTATATGCACTATAACGTAATAAACAAACAATTATAACTAATAAAACTTATATGAGGTGAACAATACAGTCAGAACTTTTTTGTGATGAATAAAGGAACGTGCTGACAGAATTAAGTGAGTGTATTTAACAATTTTAACCATATTAATGATCTTATATTTTTATTTTAATAATTAGAGAACTATATTCGTTGATGGTGTAGGTTTGTTTGGATACATTTACTTTCTGTTAATTGTTAGTTTTAGCGCAAATAATTTTAAAGTTATATTCGCTTATAATGCAGGTTTTTTTAGTCGTATTTATTTTTAATGTTATATCTTTACTTAATTCTAACTTTTATAACCTCTCTGATAATGAATTGGCTATGTATAAAGCTTAGCAGAAATTGTACAAGTTTGTTTTTATCGACAAGACTGATCTCTCCCACTTCCTATTACCTCGTTGGTCAATCCTTTTCTAATTAATTGTAGCCACTATGTTAATATTCAGCTTCACCTACATACTACAATTAATGGTTTTGGTCTTATTAAAATATTTGTTGCGGGTGACATCACGCATGATTCACACAAGTAAACCATGACCTTGATAATCCGCCAAATTTGTTTTTAGAGTAAATCCAACCTTCAGAGCTGCAATTATAAAATTACAGTCTATTAACGTTGCACTCTAATGTATGATCCCCACAAGAATTAACTTGCACGGGCGATTAAAGATAATTTATCAAACGTGTACAGTAAAAGGAGTACAAGAATTATAAATCATCCTTAAAATTTAAATGGTTAGGGATGGTAAAGGGTGTCATTTGGACACTATCAGCTGTTGATAACTTGCAACGGGTTTGTTAATTCAGTGAAAAAAATCATTCCTACTACTTGCAATTAACAGAATGTTTTGCTTGAATAGCAAGATGGTAAATTAAGAATGAATAACGTATTAAAAAGTATTTACATTATTCTAGTGATAATATGATAATAAAACATACATATAAATATTTTTAACATTTATATTTATAATAAATTGAATATTTTCAGCATTTTGAATAACAAGTGTAGTTTTATGAGGCAGCGTACAGAGTGCAGCACGAACAATTGCAACTTTAAACGAAACTTTTTTTTTTTTTGTATTTATTTATTTAAAGCCACAACTATGTAAAAAAAAATGCACAACCAGCGGCTGGGCTGACATGTAGGTACTATACAAAAATAATAAAAATAAAATAAAATAATAAAAATAAATATGACATGAAAGGCTTGAGAGAGGAAAAACACCCAGCGGTGAACCCTCATGACATCACTTCATACCAGAAGATCTCTATGCCAAACTCTCTTTAATCTTCTTGGGGGATTGTGGGGTAAAGTACTTAGGATTTTGCGAACTTTCGGATTGGTGTGTAAGTAAATTTTGGTGTAGAAACGTTGGTATAAATGTTTAATGCTAGTGTCTATGGGTGTGATGTTCAAGTCGCGGTGTAAAGTCTTGTTGCTAACGTATGGTGGGCATTGCGTAATCAGTCGGAGAGTCTTGGATTGAAATATCTGTATTCTTTTGATGTTTGAAGTCTTGGCTGTACCATATATTTGTAAGCCATAGGTCCAGAGAGGTCGGAGAAGATAAGTATAACAATTTAGTTTTTGTCGAGTAGATAATTTAGAACGCCTATTCAAAATACTATACAATAGTCTAAGTCGCCGGTCTAGTGTGAGTCGTGTCGTTCGAGTGTGAGGGTTCCAAGTCAGCCTTCTATCGAGGGTTAATCCTAAATATTTTACGGAAGAGGTATGGGGTAATGGCTGGTTTTCAAGGAATACTGGGGGACAGTCACCACGGCGGAGAGCGAATGTTATGTGTTGACATTTTGTGGTGTTAAATTTAATTTTCCAAGATTTACTCCAAACTTCAATTTTGTTGAGGTGTTGCTGTAGTATGAGTGAAGTGGTGTGAGGATCTGTGTGAGAGGCTAAAATGGCGGTGTCATCTGCGTATGTGGCTGTTAATGTGAGAGGGTCGGTGGGTAAGTCGAAGGTGTACATGGAGTATAATAGGGGGGCTAATATTGAGCCCTGAGGCACGCCGGCCAGTATGGGGTGGCAGGAGGAAATAGCTGAGCCCTGACGGACGGCGAAATACCTATCCGTTAAGTATGACTGGAGAATAAGATAATATGTATGGGGTAGGAGGGGTTTAAGTTTATATAGAAGTCCCGCGTGCCAGACCCGATCAAAAGCCTGAGATATATCCAGGAATGCCCCGGCTGCATAGAGTTTTCGCTCTAATGCAGACGCTGTGTAGTCGACAACTCTGTGCAGTTGGTGGTTGGTGGAGTGAAAAGAACGAAACCCAAACTGGTGATCGGGAAGATGAAGTGAAAGGATAGAAATGAGGCGTTTATAGAAAAGTTTTTCAAAGATCTTGGAAAGAAAAGAGAGAAGACTGATAGGTCGAAAGGAAGAAGGGTCATGCTCAGGTTTGTTTGGTTTTGGGATCATGGTGATAACAGAGTACTTCCACTGAATGGGAAAGTATGTTGTACGAAGTATGGAGTTGTACAGAGTTGTCAGAAATACAACAGCTTTCCGAGGCAGCCGCTGGAGAATCTCCGCTGTTATCAGGTCATGGCCCGGGGACTTCCTTCTGGGGAGATTTTTAATTTCGTACTGAACTTCGGAGGGTGTGAAGGCTTTTGGTGGGAGGGAGATAGGAAGGGGTGTGTCTAAGAAATGGTGAATACGTGATTCATGAGGGATGTCTGAAAGATCGTGATGAGGTCTGAAAGTAGATGAGAGATGAGCAGCAAACAAATCGGCTTTCTCGTCGTCCGTCACGGCCCAGGATCCGTCGTTCTGTCGCATTGGCATCGACTGAGATTGGTGTCGGAGAAGTTTACGGGTTCTCCTCCATAGGCTGCCATCCTCCGCATTCAGATTGGAAAGGGAGGAGTCGTAGTATTCCCTGTTAATCAGTCTGATTTGCGTCTTCACGTCATTGCTTAGTCTGTTGTATGTCCGTCTGTCTGAAGGTAATCTCGAGGTCTGCCATCTTTTTCTCGCTCTCCTCTTTTCTCCGATCAGCTCACGGATGTATGCAGGGTAGGAGGGGAGAGTCGGATGAGGACCAGTGTTTGTTGGTAGGACTGCTTGCCAGGCAGTCTGCTGTATGGATACGGTAAGAAATTCCACAGCCTCCTCTATTTCCTCTCCCGTCTTCAGTGAATATGGCACGGACAATGTTGTCTCCAATTGCTGTTGGAAAAGGTTCCAGTCCATAACTCCTGGCGTTAGACTTGGCCTCGTTGATTCGATCTCAATCTCCGCCCAAAGAGTGAGATGTACTGGTGAGTGATCCGAGGAGAGATGAGAGCAAGATTTAACATCGTATGGCACACCTCGCAGCCCCTTCTGTATGAAGAAGTCTAGTAAGTCCGGCAATTTGCGTCTTGAAGTTGGCCAGTAAGTCGGTGAGTTTGTCGAAATAGTGTCTAATGAGAGCTGATTAACAGAGGAATACAGACTTCTGCCCCTAGGGGTGCAAAGGCGCGAACCCCATCGCTGGTGTTTGGCGTTGAAATCGCCCCCAGCGAGGAAACATGCGCCCAGATCCCTAAAGAACCGGACGAATGTTTCCGGCCTTATGGCGTGCCTCGGGGGACAATATACGGCCACGAGTGAGATTTTCCTGTGTCTGGTGTGTAAGGATATAGCTGCCGCTTGTATGTGTGGTGTGGTATGTGATGGTAGTGCATAGTGTTTAAGGGATTGTTTTATTATGACAGCCGCACCGCCGTGGCTCCTGTTGTCTGGGTGGTCGGCTCTATACACTTTGTAATTTTGAATGAAAAATTTAGATTTAGTTGTCAGGTGGGTTTCCGAAATGAGGGCTACGTCAATTCTTTTTTGATTCAAAATAATTTCAAGCTCATTTTTATGTTGTATTATGCCATTGGCGTTCCATAGAAGGACTGTCAAGGAACCCAGTGTGAGAGTATTAGCGGACATACTGGGAACAAAAGGTTTGGGTAAGTTGGGATAGCTGGCTAAGAAGATTAAAAAGAGGTTGGACTATCTGGTTTATACCTGATATGAAGTGTACCATTTGAGGTGGGAGGCCATTTCCTGACCACTGGGTGTTGTCCTCTCTCAGGCCTGCCGAAATGTGCGGAGGTCTCTGAAGGGGAGGTGTCTCGGTGGTGAGGTTCCTGGCGGTGGCTGCAAAGGTCTGCCTCAGAGGAGGTGGTGGAGGGGCGGGCCGCACCAGAGAAGGGTAGATCGCCTGGTCCTGGTGGGATGGAGGCGCTGCTGCTGGGTTTCTCGGTGGTTGTGGTCAACTGCCCTGTCGTTTGAACTGCTGCTCTTTGTACACCCGGCATCCCTTGTAGTTGGCCGGGTGGGATTCCTGGCAGTTCGCGCAGTTGGCTGGAACAGTCCGGGGCTTGTTGCAGCTTCCCGAAATGTGTTCGCCGCCACACCGAACACAACGATGTGTGTGCCTACAGTAACTCTTTGTGTGCCCGAAGGCCTGGCAGCGAGTGCACTGTGCCACAGTGTGCTTCTTTCTTGGCTCCTCTATTTTAATTTTTGTATATAATAAACATTCAATGTCATAAATTTTTTCATTGTAGCTGCCAGGCTCTACATCAACAAAGAATAATGGTAGTGGCACTTTGTATCTCGACCACACATTAGTAATTCGGGTGGCGACGAACCCTTTCTCTTGCAGGGCTCTGTGTATAGTGTTCACACTCGTGGAGGGATGAAGACCTCGGATGACCACTCGAGGCACTTTGTCGTTTGGGTTTTGGTAGGTGTGGAAATTGTCATTATTTCCTTCGAGTAGGTGGATGAAGGCCCTGTATGCCGTCGGCGTTTTGGCATATATTGTTATGCCCTGGGTGGTAGTCCTCAAGGAGAATGACTCCAATCCTCCTTCTTTTATTAAAATTTCTATTAGGCTGTCGTAATTTTCGACGCCTTTTAGGTAAATAGGTGGAGGCTTTTCAGCTTTTGTAACATTATTTGTTTTTTCTGGCTCTTCAATAGCTGATGTCTCCATGTTGGTCAGAGCACTAAAGCTATTCGCTACGGTGGTAGGGGTGAGGTGCTCACCTGACTGTTTTGCCACCTTGCGTGGGTCTCTGGACGTGGTCCCGCTTCTCTTCCGGCCCACTACTGACTCCCAGGCCGCTCCCAAGTTGGATGGGGCTTGTTCCATAGCCACTGTGGTGCTGGTGCTAGGACTAGCAAGGGCCCCAACTGGGGCTTCCTCACTTCCCGCCACCATTAAGTCCGCACAAAATAACAATAATTAAATAAAAATAGTATTTGTAAAGGTTACTTTTAACACTTTAAAGATAAAGAAACCATAACGAAATGAAAACGCACAAAACTTATGTCTAGAAAAAAACGAAACAAGAACTATATACAATAACTATTTACACACTTTGTTTTTGTCATTAAGCACTGAAAATAATAAAAAATCTAACGGAACAAAATATTTACTTTTTTTTAAACGAAACTAGTTGGAAAATAAAAAGTATACGAAAATACATTGTAAAGAAGCTTTTAAATATACATTATTACTCCCGCTATTTTTACTAATGAAGATATTCCCAGTGGCGTAGCCTCAAATGTTGGTCCTCGTCCGCAGAATATTTTCTTGCCCCCCCCCTCCCACCACCATGAACAATAAATCGTTTTTATTTTTCCACAATACATAGCTGCATTAAAATGTCACCCCAAAATAGCAACCATTAGACGTAAAAAAAAACCAAGCAAGTATGAAAGTCGTAAGACACAAGAAAGGGCTATGCTTACATGAAAATCCCTCCTTTCTGACTTATTCTTGATAGCTTGTATAAAATTAAAAAAAAAAACATTCACACAATAGCTATGATAAATATTAATACAAACATACTATTTCATAAATAGTTCCCTTGGCATAACTATTGGCCTCGATTTGTATCTATATCGGAAATCTTTGGAGGCTTCTTCGGATAAATTACTACAGTTAATTATAATAGGCATTATGAAGTTCTGAACTATATTGGGAGATAATCGCTTCACGAATTTTCTATCCTATATTTATTAGAAAAGAGAGCAGTACTTCCGGCGGAAAACTGCCAATTTTGTGATGTTTTATGTAAAAAATCCTTAGCAACCGTTTTTTTATGCATCGTCTATATTATTCAATTTAGTCCCTAGTATGAGACACTAGGGACAAGGTATTAAATTAAATAAACACGAAAACTGTAAAAGGCTGGAGTTTGCAATAATATATCAATAGGGCCAGTGGTGCAAAAAGTAGTGTTTATGAAAGACATAGGCATAATAACTCTCTCTATCTTAAGTTGTTTTGTGAAACCACAATTTCAACTTCCTACGAATACAGCCAGTAACAAAAATGTTCGGACGGTTTGATTTTTCAATAAAAAATTATAATAATTAAATGCACAAGTAATAAAAAATAATTTAAAAAAATAATTAAAGCCATTTTTCAATCAAGAATAAGAATTCAAATGTGGGCTAGGATAAAGGAAAAACAGCTTTGATTAGAACAAATAAATATTTTAATTTAATAAATTTTATAACAAGTAATGTAGGTAACAAAATTTTCGGACAAAAATTTAAACAACTATAAATAAATTCAATGTTTTTTTTTACGATTTCACAAATTCAAAAACCATAATGTTAATTAATATTTGGTTGGGTACCCTTTTTGTGTAATAACATCTTTCATTCGATTCGGCATTGATGATGAAACTAATTTTTTGGTGAAATTTGGAGATATTTTACCCCACTCTTCTAATAACTTTTGTTTCAATTCGTTTTTTGAAGCAATGGGTGTTAATCGAATTTTCCTGTCGAGCTCACCCCATACGTGTTCAATTGGGTTGAGATCGGGCGATTGGGGGGGGTTTCATAACTTTAGGGCAGTTATACAAAAGCCAAGTACGTACCAATTCACAGGTGTGTTTCGGATCGTTGTCTTGGTAAAAATGAAAAGTCCGTAAAATCCCAAGTTTTTCAGCACTCTTTTTCAAATTGCTCCTTAGTAATTCGGCATAAACTTTTCCAGTCATGGTGGTTTCAATGAAAACCAGTTCACCAATTCCACTAGACGCCATACACCCCCACACCATCACTGAGCCACCCCCATGTTTTACTATTGGTTTTAAATTTTTTGGATTCAGCTCCTCATTACGCCTTCTCCAAATTTTGTCG
Organism: Aradus depressus; assembly: GCA_963662175.1. Lineage (NCBI taxonomy): Eukaryota > Metazoa > Arthropoda > Insecta > Hemiptera > Aradidae > Aradus > Aradus depressus. The sequence continues at coordinate 41,295,256 of OY759215.1, forward strand.
TGACTGTCGGGACTAAATATATTAAACTTACATTCAAAAGTATTTGCTTGCAATAGAACAAACCGCAATAATAAAATATTCTTGTATCTGGTAACTCTTCACAACATAAAAAGAAATCTCAGGTCATGTAATGTCAGAAAACTAGATTTTTGTGATATGACGTTGGAAGAGAGCGACAGCAGCGCTGACCCTCGGCAGAAACCGTCCCTTCCCCCTACTCTATCCCCTCCACCTTCCCTCTAAAGAAACTAAGTACCCAATTTTTCTAATTTAAACGTTTTTTCTCCGATATTTCGACAAATAAATGTTTCCAGATCATGTCCGTTTACTTCCATGTAATATATGTATACATATACTATTACTTTACTTTTGTTTACTTCCCTATACATATAATATATGTACCTATACATAATAATATGTACTAAAAATTTTGTAATCGTGTGAATATCAGAGATCAATTGCATGCGTGTGTTTATGTGAGAGCTCAAACGCTTTGACCTGACATCGTACAGGCTCATGACCATCGCTTAACATCCCATCCGAAGGACGGAGTGCTTAAGTTTATTTTACCTCGCAGATGAATGACATTACTCCAAAAAATTTCTGAATGATTCTGGAACTCTTTTGCGAAGCTCAATCTTTTTTTTATATTTTTTTCACTCACAAACGGTTTTTGGTACTCTCCCATTATATCCTGCTTCTTTTAAAATTCTTCGAACATTTTGTGGGTGAACTTTCTTTCCCGTTTCTCTGTATACCTCGGCGACGATCTGAGGTGCACTCCTCGAGGGCTTGTTTTTAATTTTCCGGACAACGCTACACCTTTCTCGGTCGTTTAATACTCTTGGACGGCCAGAGGAAGATTTCAAATCTATCCGATCCTCGTGCTTATACCTTCGAAATACATCGGCTACGGTGCTTTTACTTCGGCCTACCATACCACCGATGATTATATATATAATTAATTGTTTTACGGAGTTTTGAAATGATTGATGATCTCGAAATTTAAAACTTTGTTTGAATTAAATATTTTGCCATATAACTATGTGTAACTGCAAAAGAAAAACAAAATTATAAATTGTCCGAAAATTTTTGTTACTGATTGTATGTAGAAAATATGATTCTCATCCTTTTTTTAAATTCTAGGACACTGTGTCGTCCTCATGGGATTCTGAATACACATATAAAATTTTGTGTCGATACACCAATTCATTCCATCTTAAATCCGCAGATATGAATTATTATTCATTTTGAAATATGATTTTTTCCATATTTGAATTGGGAAGACGGGAAAGTTGAAAATCCGCTGTAAGGAAAATTATAAAAAAAATCTTCGATGATCGGGCCCCCTTCCTCTATCTTTTTTGAAAGTTTAGTATATACATTTTTTTTTTCAACATTTTCAGGTAGATCTCAATTTTTGCCTTCATACACACACTTGCTCTTTCTTATCTTTGAAGTGACAACAAAATATTGAATAATAAATAATAAATTACCGAAAATGTCTCAAGATAAATTTATATTCTTATAAATCCATAAGCATTTATTTTTATTTATAGGGTTTTCTTTTGAACAATATTTTTTTTTTATCAATTCTGATTATTCTATGGCAAACTTGATTTGTTAGAATGCCATGTGGTCTTTTGTGAGGTTAAAGTCAGCTATCTAGTTCTCTCGCGATTTACGATGGCAGATACGTTAGTAATTTTACTGTATTTCTTATTATTTTTGTCATTCTCAACTTGCTAGTTGAGAAAACAAATATTTGTACTTACTTCTCATTAATTGTTTCAATTATTTAGAAAACTCAGACATAACATTTTAAGATAACCTATACACACCGTCAGTTTGCTAATTAAAAAAAAAAATTATATATATATGTATTTATTATTCTAATTTCAGGGCCCCTAAAAAGACACCCAAAACTACTAAAAAACTACCTGCTGTCCCAGAAAGTTTTCTCAAGAGCAGAAAGCGACGGCTTGCGGTGAAGGCATCCAAACTCAAATCAAATCTTAAGGTAATGCGTGTTATGAGAATTGTATTGAAAGTAAATATTTCAGTTTACATGAAAAAAGTAATGATCATATCCTTTGTGAGTTTGTTTTGATTTGGAGAAAAGAGTGGAAAATTACCATTATGTCTGCCCACTGACTGCAATACTATTACACAGCATGGCGATCTTATTAAATTGTTTGATTGTTAGTTCATTGGGGTGTTATTTTTCTTGCTCATTACGAAATGTGCTTCTTTACTTGAATGTAATTTTTAGGGGCGGTTTTGTTTTTGTTTCGTACTCCATGCTATAAATTGCTTCAGCGAAAACATGCTTGTTTATACTATTATATTTTAGTTTCGTTTATTTGTCTTAACTAATTCGTACAATTGTACTTGACTCTATTGCTTTGTTAGTGTGTATACGAAAGTCCGAAGTATTGTGCACATTCATTAATTAAAATTGTGGCGTTGAAATGTCATATTCTTCTACCCTAGAAATTCTAATTCTAAAAGTGGAAGGTGGCACTTTTAAGTTATTTTGTTACGATAATTTACTATAACAATATATGAAAAAGTAATACATTTTTCAATACGGAATTTTATTTTTATTGATATAATTAATTTCGCTGTTTAGATGTAAGTGTACAATGAAGATGACTATCCGATGAAACAACAATCTGCGTACAGTTTGATTCTACTTTCGCATTTCGTTTTTCTACTTTTTTTTTGGTTCGGTTTGTGGCCTTATGGTCTAAGCATATCAGCCAGTTTTTCTACTTTTCCATTAAATATTTTTTAATATCAAATGTTACCTAGGAGCAGGTAATTATGCGATAACGGAAAATTCGTGGGTGTCTTTTATTAAGTAAAAGTCATTGTTTTCTTCATTATTATTTTGTTGGCTATGGCAGGGCCACATGTACAGTAAACATCAGATGAAACAGCAATTTGCGTGCTGTTTTATTATATTTTTGCATTTTATAGTTGCTTTTATTTTCGCAATTTATAGTTTCAATACTTTTTTTTAAAGTTAATTTATTGTCCAATCCGAGGGGCAGGTAAGTTATAAAACAACGGATAATTAGCGGGCGTCTTTTGATAAATATAATTCTGTTTTATTTTTTTGATTTGTTTTTGGCCTTATGATCTATGGTATACTTATTATTTTTCATTTAATTGATTAGAGCAGGGTCACGTGTACAAACAATAAACAACACCATTAGACTGATTATATTTTTACATTTTGTAGTTGACTTAAATATTTTTTAAACGTTTTTAGAAGTTATTTTATTGTCTAATCGAAGGGGCAGGTAAGTTATGCGATAACGGAAAATTAGGGGCTATCTTTCAGTCCTGTGTTTTTATTACTATTACACATTTTGGTTTATATCCTCAGTTGTTTGCCCGTACTGAATCTTATTCGAACATTATTTTTACAGAAAAGAGCTGCACAACATAAGAAAAAGAAGTTGATCTTCAAGAGGGCAGAACAGTATGTTGGGGAGTACAGAAGGAAGGAGCGAGAGGGGATCCGGCTGGCCCGCCAGGCAAGGAATAGAGGCAACTACTTCGTGCCTGCGGAGCCCAGGCTGGCATTCATCGTCAGGATCAGAGGGTGAGTCTTACGAGGATCCAAAAAACATGCTATTTGAGGTACCTATAAAACGTCGAATACCCAAGTCATTTTTATATTCTAAATTTTATACATGAAAAAATATTACGAGTTTTTTTAATATTTCTCGGACTAAGTTCTGAACGGTTGTTCATTGGCTGCGTACTTCTGACGGTAATAAAAGGTAACTAGTAAAATAATATGTGTGCTATTATTGTTACAAGATACATTAATGAGGGCGCCGGCAGCTCAATGGTATGCATGCTTGCTTACTGAGCTCAAGAATTAGTAAGTTCGAAATAAATGGGAGGTAAAATAAACTTAAACACGCCGTCCTTCGGATGGGACGTTAAGCGATGGTCCCACACCTGTACGATGTCAGGTACTCGTTAAATACCTCTAACCTAGGTGAATAAAAATTTAGGTTAGGCAACATTTGGGACTCATAGTAGAGTCGAGCTCATGTTCACCAGAGTGACGAAGGAGCGCTCTGGTAGTAGGCGATTTGACCTTGTAGTTAAAGCTTGGAAATGAATCATAATAACTACGTATAACATTAATTTACTTTTTTCCCGTAACTTTTTTTTTTTGACTATTTTGAAGACAATATATTTTGTAGTTTGGAGCGAAAATGCTATTTGTCCTGGAGAAGCAATTAATCGTTGTTACGTTCGGGCATGTTGAACTTTATTTCTTATTTAATTAATAACAAATTACTGTCAATCATTTAAAACGTTATCTCTCTAATTATTAATATAAATAATTAGCAGGTTCTCCGATTAGTAACTAGTTAGATAGCTTGAACAAAAAACATAAGGCATATATATTATCCCCTTCCTTTCCCTTCCAAAAAATATAATTTAATGTTTCGCCCTTTTCCGGCCCAAACGTTTGAGGTGACTCCTGGCCTGTGTTTGAACCGAGCATGTATGAAAATCCAATTGATCGTTGAAAAGTTACCACTCTTTTTGTTTTCTGTTTACATATATTTAAACAAATAAAATTATGAAAATTGCCATTGTCAATAAGGAATTAATATTAGTATATAATAACAATTATTATTCCATACTTAATAATTGTGACTGTTTTATAGTATCAACCAAGTTGCGCCCAAAGTTCGCAAAGTTCTGCAGCTCTTCAGACTGCGCCAGATTAACAATGGAACTTTCATGAAGCTTAATAAGGTAATATTTCTCATTAAGTCTCTCTCAGTTTTCAAAGTAATTATCTTTGGTTGTGATAGCATGGACAGACCACGGTCGAGGGTTCGAACACCGTCTATGGGTGGGGTTTATTTCATGGATATTGTGTAAATAACCATTACTAACTTACAGAAACGGCTAATCTTACATGGCCTCATGTAAGGCACTTAATTCATATTAAGTTGTTTTTTCTATGTTTTCAATATTTGTGGTTTCTCATTATTAGTGAGTTCTTTCTTATTTCAGTTTCTGGACTTGATAAAACGATGGTTAAAATTACATCTGTAGAATTAATTTAAGAAAAATAGAATTTTATTCACTTCCCAAAATGTTTAATTTTCCCCAAAATATTTAAATTTTTTTAAAAAATAAAATATTAGTGACAAATGTTGTCGTTGTGAATATGTGAATAAATCTTTTTCCATTTCCTTTTTTGTTTTTACAACCTAGCTAGTATAGACGTTTCTGAAAGAACTCCCATCATCAGTATCTAAATTTTTTTTCATACAATCAATAACAATAAAATCGTAAGATGTCCCTCAAAGAAAAAATTCTATTATTATAATAATTTAAAAAATTTATATATACAAGAATGCTAACTAACCTATAATTTATTTACTGATCAACAATTTTCGATGTTAACAAGTTTTTTCAATTATGGATCATAATATTATTTTTGTAGAAACTGGAACATATATATTTTTTTATATATTAATTCACTTGTATTATTGTTAACATTTTATTTATATTTTGTTAAATACAATTTACATATATATATATAAAATGGTGTATCGATATTTGATGCGTCGTTCTCGTGTATTGATATGATCCGATTTTTTCTCAATAAATTATATCGATATTTTGTGATTGCAGGCTACTCTTAACATGATGAGGATCTGCGAGCCGCATATCACCTGGGGCTATCCCAACCTCAAGAGTGTCCAACATCTCATTTACAAAAGAGGCTTTGGGAAACTCAAGGGCCAGCGCATCCCCATTACATCCAATGATATGATCGAAAGGAAGTTAGGTGAGTTCAAACACAGTAAGACCCTGATAAAGATATTAAGTTCATTTTAAAATTCTCTCTTAAAATTGTCTTCATATTTGTGATGAATTTTGTTTTACAACGTTATATTCGATTCTTTCAATGTTATTCTCTTCACTTTTGAGGACTCCAACCGTGTACCAAATTAAATATAGAGGTAAAATTATAGACATGATGCTATTTATTTCTGAAGATTTTATTTTATATTAAGCTGAAAGTAGGATAACGTAGGGAAAAGGCATTTTTATTTTATTCTTTTAGTTCACTGCCTATTAGATAATAACCATCCGAGCGGAGCGATGGGAGGGGGGGGGGGGGGGGGGGGGTTGAAAGAAATACAAAATGAAAAATATTGAAATATTATGTCTTGAATATCATTGTATATTGTGAATGGTGATTTCATAGTAGGCTTAGCTACATGCAATAACTACAAAATTACAACTTATTTAAAATATCGACGATCTAATTCTAATTGCAAAAAAAAAAATGCACACAATTTTTTTTGTATTTTTTCAGAGCTTAATTTTTATATTATTAGTGAATTTTCGAATGTGTCTTATTTTGAAGAAACAAAAAAATACTTTTGGAGATTCGAGGTATTTCACATCTGTAGAAAGAACCCTGTTTTTTAAAAATATATTCATCGGGAAAACTTTCATTTGATTTTTAACTGAAAAGGGTTATTAGAATTGGACCGTCGATATACATATTTCGAAACCTATAGTCGGCCATTGGTGTGGATATCTATCTTATGTACTTAGCAGTAGAGTTTGGCTCCATCCTCTTGTGTAACTTTTAGACAACCTCTTAGCTGATCTGGTATGGGTGGACTTCATTTGTTACATGGTAACAGGTCGTTTGAAGCGGATCACTTTAAATGCCGTTTATTAGTGTTTCTTTTTCGAGAACGACTGGTCTGTCCTCTGGCCGAACGAGAAGTGACGAAAAGGCCTAAATCCCAAGTTATCTGTGACATTTTAGCTGACCCACTGCATCATCACGCCCCGCATATGTTTCTGGCTCTGCTACATTTTGTAAATAGTACTAAGAAATACGGAAACAGCCTCGACTTTTCTTTAAACACATTTCAATCTCTGTTTATCAACAATTCCATGGTCTCAAGAGTTCCGTTATCTTTTGTGACCTTCCAGTTGTTGTATAATAATATCGTATGTCTTGTTTTAAGTACACATTTAATAATAATGTTGACGTAACTCGATGTATCAAACAACAGAGTTTTCCCACTTGATTGTTTCTGTTTGACATTTTTGAAAATTAGTACTGAGTTTTTGAAAATTGGTCCCCAGGAAAATAGACAAAACCTTTTTCAAACCTTTTGTAGTGTTGATGTATCAACAATCTAATTAAAATTTTACATGTTTGACCAAATGTTGCATATCTCGGCAAAAAGTTTTTGTATTTTAATAAATTCTCAAATGTATCGATAAATATTTCTTAAGTGCTCAGTACTGGATATAGAACTTCACAATTCAATTATGTTGAATACATTTAAATTTTTATTTATATATTGTTTTTGTTATTTGTTCAGGAAAGTATAACATCGTCTGTGTTGAGGATCTTATCCACGAGATATTTACAGTTGGACCTAATTTTAAATATGCCTCGAACTTCCTTTGGCCATTTAAAGTAAGTTTGTTTTCAAATTAATCTATTTTTATTCAAGTTTAACAACAATTCCATGGACACAAGAGCTTTGTTATCTCTTGTGTCCTTCCAGTTGTTGTATAATATGGTATGTCTCGTTTTATGTACACACTTAATAATAATGTTGACATAACTCGAATCATACAACAGTATTTTTTCATTTGGTTATTTCAGTTCAAAATTTTTTAAAAATAATTGACATGAAGATTTGACTTTTGTGTATATTCCACACCTTGAAGATTATTTGCGTAATACCATTCAGTTGTAGAATATTTATAGTTTTTGTTATGAATTCCCCAAGCCCTCTTCTTAGCGATGCGTTGAACGAGCGGAGGAGGTCTAAACTGGAGAATTGTGGTCGGTACTAGTTATGTACCCACCATCTTATACTGATATTTCAGTATAAAATAATGAAATCTCTTCTCACAGTATTCATTGCGATAATTCACCGTAACCACAAGACGATCCTATACCCTATTGACACTCGAAATTCAAAAATAATTCGAGTTCTTGTGGTGGTTTTAGTATATGTCGACTTTCGAAGTTCAAAAACAACCTGGGTTTTGGTACCGTCCTGGGTTTTAGTGTTGGCTATGTTTGTGAAAGTTTGTATGTGTATGAATATGGTTCTTTGTGTAAGGGTGTAAATAGTCTTGAACGAAACTGTACGCTCTACATCTACGCTCTCTCCACTAGCTCTACTACTGTCTATAATCTCCGCAAGCTCTATTATACTACCTACACTCTCCACAAGCTCTACTATACTACCTACACTCTCCACAAGCTCTACTACTGTCTATAATCTCCGCAAGCTCTACTACTGTCTATAATCTCCGCAAGCTCTACTAATACTACCTACACTCTCCACAAGCTCTACTAATACTACCTACCCTCTCCACAAGCTCTACTAATACTACCTACCCTCTCCACAAGCTCTACTAATACTACCTACCCTCTCCACAAGCTCTACTAATACTACCTACACTCTCCACAAGCTCTACTAATACTACCTACAATCTCCGCAAGCTCTACTAATACTACCTACACTCTCCACAAGCTCTACTACTACCTACAATCTCTTCTACTACCTATAAGCCACTATTCATCCTTACACAAAAAATTACATTCGTACATCCATACCCATACTAAAACTAGTAGTAGTTTAGTGTCATCGAAACACAAGTTATTTTTGAACTTGAAGCCGATAAAGCCAAATTCGATTTATGGTAATGGTATTTTAACAACTGCGAAAAGCACAGTTTCTGCCTATTTCTAGACTGACAAACATACTGGAATCCATCAGGGCAACATGAGAACTATGCTGAGGTCTTGGTTGAGTGAATAGAGTGTCTGGTTTTCTTAAGATAGGGCATTATGATTTTGTGGCACCTTGAATTTAAGCAAGTTAAAAGTTGTTTCTCACAGGAAATGTCATGTAATTTTGGTAGTCATTCGGTTTCAATACAACTGTCATCTTATCTGGTTAACCTGGGTCTTCATCCCATGAGTTTACTCCAGAGTTCTCTTCCTGGTCCGAAGTTAGTTTGTATTAAGAAGCACATCCAAGTGTATATTCTGGTGTGTTGTAGCTGAACACGCCGACAGGAGGCTGGAGGAAGAAGACCATTCATTACGTGGAAGGTGGAGACTTCGGCTGCCGAGAGGACAAGATCAACACTCTCCTCCGCAAAATGGTCTAACTGTGTATCTGTTTGTATTATATATTTTATTATACAAATTTTAATATTAAATAAAAAAACTAAACTGAATTTATTTATTATTTTCCTTGGAAATTGCTTACTAAATGCAGGAGTGAATAGATAAATAATATATAAATGATGTGGCCATAAACAGGACTTTCTTATACCAAGCACTTTGTACAGATCACTCTCTCTCCCGTCCATATGAAATGAAACTCCTCTGCAGTATGAAATGAATTCGAGAGGCGAGAAGGTGTGTGATCTGTACAAAAGGTCAAGGGAGTCCTGTTATGACCACATCACATATATTTTATTTTTTATCCTTTTTAATAAAAAACATATTTAAAAATTTGTTGCTATGGGAAATTTCTAATTTATTGTACATTCTTTGCGGTGCTATAAAATCGTTCATATTGGTGGTCCTATCTCAAACTCTGAGGGCATTTCGTTAGTTGGAAATTTAATAAGAAACATTTTTGGTACAAACCAATTTTTCGACTATACAGTCGAAACTAATTTTCTCTACAACTTTTATTTGAAAAGATTTTTGATTAGGATAAGCGGTATGCTATTAAAAGTCCCGAAGAAAAATGGTCTGATTTTTCATCTGATTTAAGCCAAAATATATCAGGTACCACATGTGACATTATTTCAAATTCATAGCTACAGTCGTTTCAGCGAGAATAAATGTATCGACACAACATTTTATTGTATCCAGAACCCACTAAAGACGACACCTATTGATTTTCAGCCAAATTGGCCAAAGAGAAGGGTTGAGGCTTAACAAAAAAACTCTAATCTATTTCTTATAACCACCGTTGTAATGAATGTATTTACATGAAATTTCGTATGCAAATTCAAATCCCTCTAAGGATGACACCTATCAATTTTCAGCGGAATCAGCCGAAGAAAAGGAGGGGATCAGAGGAGCTCAACTCGAAAGTCCCAATAACTGCCGATGTAATGAATGTATCGACATGAAATTTTAAATTTAAAACCCTATCCTTATGGCCTCTATTATTTTTCCGCTCGAGGGGGGTGGGGGCAGAGAAGAGGGACTTGACTCAAACAACTGCCGATGTAATGAATGTATCGATACAAAATTTAGTTTGCGAGGATTCAGAAGCCACAATGTAAGTCAACTATTGAGTTTTTTAACAATCGTTAGATTGGGTTTGGTATACTATTATGATAGGTTAAAATTATTTTCAGAAGGATTGGACTATTCAAAATAGTGGATCGTTTGGGCTAATATTCGAGAGCTTACTGTAAAAAAAAAAAAAAAAAACTTCATTATATGTAAGTATGTAGCTACATATACAACACGTTTAATTTACTTTTATGTTTAATACTACATATGAAGAGCACGGGCAAAGAACTAGGTTTGTCACCAGATATTGAAATTGAGAAAACTGAAATTTAATGTTTGAAAGTCCGTATCTATCAACTCCCCGCACGTCATATTTGTTATTTCCCCTTGCTCTTCATATATAGGTAATGAACAATAGATAATTAGATAAAACATAATAGTTATTATGCATTTTAAGTTAATAAACCAATGAGTAGGCATGTATACCTGTTTCACAAACAGTGAAATCTACGAATAATAAAAAGCATTCAAAATTACATTTTTCAAAAGAATTCTTTTGTAAGGGTCCGCTTAGGAGAGGTAAATTTATCTCATGATGACGAAAAATTGGTTGTCCGCATCCGTTAGAGGGGTACTTTACCTATAATTCGGGCTGGGACATCGCAAAATTGTCTGTAAGGAGAGGTGTACTGTACTAAATCGACTGTTGTGAGTGTATTAGAGTTTCTGAGTTGAGCCCCGCTGATTCCCTCTTTCTCTTCGGCCCATTCCGTTGAAAGTAAGTAGGTGCTGTCCTTATGGGGTTTTGAATTTACATATTTCTGTCAATACATTCATTCTATCGGGAGTTATCGTGTTCACAGACGCATACATATACACTTTTTTTCATTGTTGGAATCAAACGTGAAAATCAGGTGAAAACTAAACTTAGAATTTCTGACCGATTACATAACTTCCTCTATACTTCGTATAGCTGGTGAAGTAGAATTTACAGAAGGTTGGAGGTACAAAAGCAGGAGAGATATCGACATTATAGAATAAAAGTAACTCCGCCTTTCCTTTGTGTAGTGGCCTGGGTCAGGTCAAGGCCGCTTGGTAATTGGGCTCACCTGGTGTCGCCTTCCCACCACGCCTCTCTCCGACATCTCCAATATCTAGTAGATATTACCTGCAGCATCCTTATAAGTCTGGTACAAACATAGGGCCATATGGAGTTTCAAACAGAAGGGGAGTTATGTGGGGCCACAAAATATATCTCTTCAATGGTTGTTCGGATTTTAATCCAATTTAAAAGTGCTTATCCACCAAAAAAACATTTTCCCCAAATTTTTATGAATGTTTGCAATCGAATGTTTACATTTTGTCTTCACCGACTAAATATTTGCAAACAGCAGTAGGTTTGCAAACGTTTGTTATCGATCCGACTAGAAAACAGTTGTCAAAATGACACCGAGAAAGAAACTTATTGCTAGTGCTTTTTTTTTTTTTTTTTTTTAAAGAAAGATACATCAGATTTAGGGTACCCCATTTTAAAAAAAATTGAAATTCAATGTAACTGCTAACTGATACGAGAACAAGTAATAGTTCTTTATTCAAAAATGTTTGCCGTATGCCACCAGAAGGTTTTGAATTCTTTACTAATCGGCCCAATAATTTGTAATCAGGATACAAATAATAGAGACTGTATTCCATGGAAAATGAGATTAGCAATAACGCTTCTAAATTCTAAACTTTTTTCGTTGTCCCACTCCATAAATGTTGATTCAGTATTCAAAAATTAGATGTGACCTAGTAAATAAACTAAATTAATATACATATTTATTAAAGAAAAAATGTGAATTAACAGACGTTTGATTGAAAGAATTTATCAATTCAACACATCAAATTTACCAAGTCCGTCTCCACTGAACGCGCACAAACAAAGAATTTCTTTGGATGTACCGACACCAGTTGGAACACGAACAGATACTTGCGAACGTGTGCGCATGGTTCGTGTCTCCACTAAACAAGTATACGAGTTTGCAAACATTCACAAACGTTTTGCGCGCTTGGTAGATACGCACCTTAACATGTACCATTTTAAAACGCTCAGTTAAAACAGGCCTTACATATTGTAAATTTCAGGTTTTGTCAATAACACTCAACTCAATTCTGGTTTTCTATAATTTATTGCTTATTTACATAAATTAATCTACACGCTCAAATGGTTGTGGAAGTGGCATATGACTAGGACCTCACTACAAATTAATAAACAATAAAAATATATCCCAATAAAAAGCTGTTTCAGTATCGCAACTGTCTTCATTCGATCATCAGAGCACAACCGTAGCCAACTAAAGAGAGAATTTTTCGAATATTTAATATTTTTTATTTTTAAATGCATGTTTCTGTATGGATATTATTTTATACTTAGATGAAACGAAATGAAAAGTTGCGGATTAGCAATAAGAAATTTATATTAAAAACAAATAATTATGAAATTATAATCAAGTGGAAGAGCGAAACAGTTCAAATAGCTGCCAGAAAGGTATCAGGAAAAAAAATCTAAATTTCTGTACTCGTATTTATAGCAAAAATTCAGATATATATTGCAACTTTTTCCAATATTTTTCAATGCTTAGCTCCAAGAAGAAGACACATAAATCGAGTTAAAAAAAACATTGGCTACTCGACCAAGACCGGGGTATTTTCATGCCGTGAGAAATTTTGAAATATATAAGATACAGGGAAACAACTTCACGCAAATAAAGAAAACCCTCCGCAAAACTTTTACAAGAAATGAAAAGAAGAATGAATTATCCGATGAAGATTAACGAGACAATACTTTTCATTTGGATGCAGTGTGAGCAGAAGAGAAGAAAGCTTGGGGGGGGGGGGGGGGGGGGGGGGGGGGGAAAGAAAAATAAGATTCTATTAATAAACTAATATTTCTCAGCCCGATTTTTGAAGAAACGAGTTTACTTTAGCCTTTGGGTTAAACTATTTTGTTTTATTCGTGTAAACGTCATCATTACCCCGGTTAATCGAAACTAAAGTGCATTTTACATTTATTTTTTGTAACTTCCGTATTATAGATAGTTGATGTACTACTATTAAGAGGGTAGCGTCCTTGGCCCAACCACTCATCTTCATTGGACGAATTGCCTAAATGTTTACAAATCTAAGGGAGCTTCTTCAATATTTCTTCAAGAGGAATCCAGTCAATCTTTCGGTTGAATAATAATTCATCTGTATCCATTTTTTCCAACAGGAACATCTGGAAAAATATTTTACAATTAAAAAAAAACAACTAATAACAATTTCTAAACCTGAAGAAAAATGTTGATTTACAGATACTAAAAAGCTTTTACTTTTCAAATTAATATTGTTTCGTATATACAGATTCAACTTTATAAGTACGTAGCGTATCATATGCAAGAAAATTAATTACTTATTTATTCCTTTTTAGTTCATTCAATTATAACCTTGTTTTTAAAAAGTCTTTTTATTCATTTTTGGGAAGTGTTGAGAATTATTCCATTTTATAATTTTATTTTTCACTTTTTAGTCTTTATTTATTTAGTTTTATAATAGATTTTTCACCATTATTGTCAACTTCTGTAAATAGTATGTACGATATCTTACATTAGTGTAATTGAACCGATTTTATTTGTCATTAATTGCTTGTACCTTAAGTGTAATTAATTAATGGACGTTGGAAAATCCTTTATCATTTTTAAATCAATAAATATATATAATCCGCCGCTAAAATATATATGTAATAATAAATTAGTAAATAATTACAGCGAAAGCATATATTGTCACCAGTGGCCATTTTTCCGAATACTTATCCGCCATATTACATCCGCAACCTGTAACATCACTGCATACTCATTTTCTATCTAATTAGATCATTTTCCCTAACACCTATCCGCCATTTTTAATTTTTCGCAATTAATACCGGAGGCATATATTGTCAGTAGAGTTATGTGACTGTACTAAATTTCAAGTCAATCGGTTAATTGGAAAGGGGGAAATGGACTTATAAATAAAAGCTTGTAAAAATATATTTTCTTTTATATTCAGTATTTGTTCATAGGCTTATGTAGGACTATCATCATGAATGTTTCACTTTCTAAAAGATGAGAGAAATACATATTTGTACTTCCCCAGCTAAATTTAGTATAGGGGGAAATTACGTAATAGGCCAAAATGCCATGTTAAATATTTACCGGAATAAAATATTTTAAAAAAATGAATAAATAAAAAAAAAAGAAATCATATCTGTGTGATTCTGTGGATTGTTTGTTTGTTTTTGTAACGACGGAAAGAAAGTTGACAATCTAAACTTTTGTGAAGACAAGGACAGGAATGAGAAGAAAATCCTACGGCGGGGGGAGCACTTCAACAAAACAACGGAAATAGTGTCTATGGGGAAGTAGTAATTGGTGGGAGCCAAGAAACAAAGCGGGAGCTGGAAGTGGACTTGCTTGTCCTCGAGAGTGCAGTGAAGGAAATTGTTCGTGTGGGGGGACAGTATGGCTGAGGTACCTCCTTACCGTCTGTCTGATGTATGTGATGATCGCCTCCAGGTGGCGGGGGTTGGGCCGACGCTCCAGGATCCGTCTCCAGATAGCTCCCGCTAGCACCACATCATCTCCCAGCAGTCCTTCATCGTAGGAGACCAGCGCTGCCTGAAACTCCTCAAACAGCTGCATTATCTGGCGTTGTACCACCGGCGCGTGTTCGCTCTAAGCAAAACAAAAAAAAATAGCACTCTTATAACAAATCAAATAAATGTGAGCCATTCCATGTAAAATAAAAATATGAGTTTCGCTGCTTGGGCCAATATTTTTTCTAAAATTTCGATATTGTACAAATGAATTCGCCGAAATCTTCCCAACTCTTAAAATTTTCAATTTTGATAAATGATTTTACAAAATATTCATAGGTATGTGACAATTGGGTGCAGTACTATGGTCAAAACTCTTAAGGTTTGAATTATATGGTAATAAGCGATAACAATTTTAAAAAAATACTTTTTTTTAAAAAATTATAGTTTTTTTTTTTGCATACATTTTAGACCGTTGTTTAGTTTTTTGTTAAAAAACCCTTTAAAACGGGTCAGCTCCACGCTGAGGTGGATATTAAGCGTAACCCTTAAAAAAGCCGCGGCACCCCTGGTTGGTGCGCTTGTGATTACTTTAATGTTGGGTGGCGTTACAGTTTAATAAAGGCTGCGGTGAATGTTAAGACTAAAACATTATAACATCTCCAGTACTCCTAGTTGACGTGGGCGTAATTGCTTTGATGCCAGTGCCAGCTCTTTTTGGTCCTGCCCGCAACCCCAGTTGGAGAGCCCGTGTTTGCTATTACTTTGGATTCTCAGGGGGATGCTGCGGGCCACAAGCGTATGATCAAAACAAACTTTGGAAAACAGATTTAATGAATTTTTGGTTTTACACACCCATCCTTTCGTACAAAGTTCTGAGATGCAATGTGACCTACGTTTGAACTGGGTTTATAAGAACGTCACGTATGAAACTTAATTAACACTGATCCACCGTTGAAGAGCTAATATTCTTTTTATGTGTTCCTCCCTTCAAAATGTTGTCAAAAATTACTATGTTCGAACCGAGCTTATAAGGATGTAAAATTTCATGAAAATCCATTGCACCGTAGGGAGAACTAGTACTCATTCGATGCTATGCATCTCCCCCAATGTTACTTAGGTAATAGTGTGTGTGTGTGTGTTAGGAGGGGGTGAGGGTGGAGGGGAATGTAACGTTTGCACATTCTTTATCTACGGAATAGACCACCTTCATCAACAAACACTTCAAGAATTTATTCATAGACATTCTTGTTTGTAAACATTTAATTTTATTTTAAATAAAATTGTAACTAAAATTTATAAATAAGTAGGTTGAGTATGTGGACTTAGACCATTTCTTTAGGCAATATTAGATATTGGAGAAGAGTCCCAAAAAAATAATATAATGGCCACATACATAACTTAATTGTACAGAAAAACAAAAAAAAAAAAAATTATTTCAACACACGAAGTAAATTAAATACCCTTTCTTTCGTCTAATGAAATTAAAATCACAGTTTTCTACTCAATAGTAATATTTATGTCCGTTAAACCATAACATGGTTTGAGGGAGCCGGTAGCTCAGTGGTATGCGTGCTTGTCTTCTGAGTTCAAGATCGTGGGTTCGAAATCCGACCGAGGCCCTTAGTTTATTTTATCTGGGAAGTAAAATAAACTTAAGCACGCCGTCCTTAGGATAGGACGTTAAGCTATAGTCCCAAGCCTGTAAAGTACTCGTTAAAGACCCCTGCCCTAGGTGAATAAATCTAGATAAAAGAGATATGACCTTGTAGTTAAAGCCCGGGCATTAGTCATGGTAACTAACTAATAAAAAATATTTATAATACTAATGAAAGTATTAAATAAAAAAATAATGTCCAATAGATCTTATAGGAGGATATCTGTGGAGGGAATCTATCAAGAAAATTAAAATAAGAGCTAACTGGGAAATATTTTTTTTGTACATCGACTTTTAGAACGTTGTTTAATAAAATATTGTTTTTGAACTAGAAAAAAAAAATTAGTTTCTGAGTAGAGGATTTTCTCCAACATAAACATTTTTAGTTTAATTTTACATTATTTTATTATGCACATATTTATTACACACAGAAATCAACCAGCAAAAAATTGAAAAGAAAATTTGTATTTTATGTATTTAATTCATACTCTTTCTTTCTCTATAACAGGAAAAAAAAAATCAAATTAAGAAGTGAATGCCGGCGAACGATGCGATAAAATAAAAATGAGTCACCAGGTGGATCCATACATGGCGCAACTCCTTTTTTGTTTACTAAATATTTTTTTGGTCTTTGAAGTTGATTTTTTTTTTAAGTTAATAAATGGACTTGTTGTTTTTACCCTCCACAATTGAGACGCTGGATGCAAAACAGCTCAAATCCGAAAAACCATGTTAAAGTTTTGGAACAATAGAATGCTAATGCTACAATCTACATCTAAGGACCTCATATTTTATGTAATCATTTTACATTTACCCTATCATGTAATTCAAGTGTTACATAATTCCTATCAGTTTTAATTTAATTTGTTTTGTAATATTTACCAAGAAATTAGAGATTTCTCAAGTCGTTATTTCATCAATTGCTAACTAGTAACTTTGCATTACTCTACCTGACCGCGATTTGAAAGCCCAGCTGGTTGTCCTCATCCTAGCTACCATCATATCAAAGTGTTTTTTCTAAGCCGAAAAAGTACACTGTTTTTTTTTTTTTTTCTTATCACCAATACATCACCAGATATTTAACATTTCCTCCTATGTTTGAACTGAGATTTATTTTTTCTTGAATAAACATAATTTCAGGAGTTGAGCATAAATAAAAGACAAACAGATCGATAATAAGGGGTGAAAAAAAAATTTAAACCTATATGTATTTAAGCTACACAGTGGGGAAAAAAGAGCTTTTGGATGGCCAGTATTTCTCAACTTTGAAAATTGGTCACTTGGATGTTTTGAGATGAAAAAGATTAAAACTTGAGGTCATTATTTTTTACATACTTCAGAGTATTAGAGTATTTTTATATGTAATTGGAAATTATAATTATATATTTTCCTTGGTTTTTATGCCAATTAGGATTTTGAAAAACCTTAAGGCACATCTTGAAAAATAAATATAAACAACTTTAACCAAACAAATTCACTTTAGTAATAAGTTTATTATACATGAGAACATTATAATTCGTTCTTACATGAGAACATTATAGTAGAAAAAAACGAGAAGTAACTTTATGAAAAATAAGATAGTTCATTAAATCATGTTTATGGTGTAAAGCAAAACACATTGCTTACCTTCATAACAACTCACCTTCTTCATCAGTTATTTCTTTGCAGTTTTTTTATCTCTATCATCCATATTTGCAGATGGAACTTATATCTTATTGTCTGGCAAAAGCTTCATCAACATGAAATGACAAGTTTCACGTTTTGAAAATTCTTTTTCTGTATTTTAATTTTCTGGCTTTATGTGGCAAAGTATTCCGATATATTAGCCATGTCTCTCTAACGGTTTTATGTTTAGTAATTTACAACATCCATGGCCCCGGGAGGGAGTTCTACTCACGAAATAAAACTCTCTCCCGGACGGGATTCGAACCCGCATGACCACCATGGTCCCCAGGTTTCACGTTGAATCTCGAGGAAGCATTTTTTCGAAACTAGGAATTGTTATAAAAAAAAAAAATAAATAAAATGTAGCTAATGTTTAAGAAGCTAGAAATTCTTGTTATGTTCTACTTTAAACCAGTGTCAATTACAAACCGGAATTAAACGTGTGGGAAATTCAAGAAAAACCTGAAAAATTACTATTTCAACATATTGTAGCATCACCCGCGATTTGTTTTTTGAGGCTTCATATTTGGTATTCTCTTGTAGCATGTACTATAAAAAAGAAAATAAATATTAAATATTTATTTCGATTTTTGATCGATGAAAACAAAATTTGGACTACGGTGCGGCATAGCCCAGGAGTAACTTTTTTTTCAACTCCCCCACTCCAGATAAGACATGTTGTTATGAACTCCTCCCATCGAATACTCTGAAATGAAACGCCACAAATTGCTGTTAGGAAAAAATGTTTCCCAACTGTGCCTCCTAGAATTAATATTATTGGACGCCACATAATTTTTGTTTGATACTGGGCTAAAAAAGAAATAACCTGCAGGTTTTGTGATTATAAATTCCATATGATTCATGGGAAAAAATAAAACTTTCTTTATCCCCCTCCCTCCTCTCTCCCACCCCCAAGGGACCAAGTTTCTAGTCTCCCCAGAACCCCCCTCCACCTCGTTTCTCCATATACTTCTAATGGCGGACATACGGTACCCCACCATACCTACGTATTACGTAACCTGAGATTTTTTATTTATTTTTTAATATATTATTATTATTTAATATATTACCCCAAGCTTCTTGGCTCTTTGACAGACGTCCTTCCAAAGGGCCTCGACGAGCGAATTGCGAACCTTTCTTCCGTAGGTGGGCTGGGACATGATCCTTGCCATCAACATCCACACGTGCAGCTCTGTCACCAGGAACCAGGAGTTGAACGTGTCCGCCATCTCCAGTTCTGCAACACATATATAACATCTATTTTATAAATGGTGCTTAACTACAATTCTTAGGATTCTCATGTATTACTGTTCGCATATAATGGTGTATAGAGATGGAGTAAATAAATTGCTTTACAGTATGATTCACTATTGTATAAGGAGTTACTCATCTGAGGATCTTAACCTTCTCTGAGGGAGAAAATGAGGAGATGCGAAAATAAAAAAACTGCGAGATAGTCAAATTTAATGAAAATCCGATCAACCATTAAAGAGCTAGCACTCATTTTATGTTTCACATGATCTATGTTTGAACCAGGATTATAAGGATGCTACATGTGAAATTTAATGAAAATCCGCATTTCATGTTTCATACCTCCCTACCACCTTAGGATAGGGGCCTTGAAACCCCGAAAAGGTACCACTTCAAGCCAAGTCCTTTCGAATGTTAACTGTCATCTTGTCTGATTTAGGGCACGTGGTCAGGGCAATATAACTGTCACAAAACGTATTTCTTATTCTTTTAAATATAATATGTATATTTTCACAGATTTATTTTTGGTCTTTACAATCTAGCAAATATTATTATAACACAGAGGTTGACTCGTATAATATGTTCTGCATAAAAGAATAAGATCAATTTTGAAACAATTGATCACAATAAAGATCAGCAAATAAAATAAAAGGTACACTGATGATGGGAGTTTTTCACAAAACGCCTATTTGCTAGGTTGTGAAAACCAAAAATAAATTGAGAGAATATTAAAGATGTGAAATGGATGGACAAAATTAACGCACCACTCAATTTTATTAGTTTAAAATTAATTATTATTATCTCTCTACTTAATATTATTTAACTTTTGGTAATTAGGAGTTATTATTGTACATATAAACTGAAATAACGCTTTGTTTACTCTTATAACGATATGTTAATCCCTTTTTCACAAACAGTAGCATTTTGCATGGTTCCCCAGGTGGCATTTCCTTCGACGCTCGTACCGAGTTGGTTGTTGTGCGAGGAAGGTCTACACCTCACAGAGATATTTGGAAGAGATAATTGAGGAACATGTAGTGCCATTTGCTCCCTACATCGGTGAGAGATTCTTGCTAATGCAGGATAATGCCAGGCCCGCACAGAGCATGTATTGTGGATGACTATCTGAATGAGGTTGGAATTGAGTGTTTGGGGTGGCCACCACGGAGTCCTGATTTAAATCGAATAGAACACGTTTGGGACCAACTTAAGCAATGTGTACGACGGCGGAACCCGGGTCCTAGCACCCTTGAAGGGTTAGCAAGTCTGTTGTCGAAGAATGGGAAAACTCTCCTCAGGATTCGATCAAAAATCGTCTTCAGGGGATGCAAATTTAACCGACGGGATTCGTGCCAGAGGTGGAAACACTCGGTATTAAAAAATGATGTTTTCTTTAAATGTTTTTTTCCAAGTTTGTCTTTTTTTTATTATTTTTGTTTTCTTTCACTCATCATGTATTTTTCCATAAAATAAACAATTAAATTAAATTTTAAAATGACTTATTTTTTCAACCAATAATATTTTTGATACGCAAAATATGAATAAACCTTATACATTAAAAAGTTAAAGCTGGTGAGTTAATTTTGTCCCTCATATGGTCCGGTTACCCAATGGGCTGGAATTTTTTTTGTTGATATTTTGGCCTCACTATGTTCCTGAAGTTTAGGAACATACACAGTGGGTCACCCTGTGTTGGATTGGTGCGGAAGATGAATGATGAACAAGATATAGGTCTGGAGTATGGAAGGAAGGCTACAGACTACAGGCAGTGCTATCAGCAGTAGTCTAGCCTACAGTTTATTGATCTCTGTCCCCGCCCCACGAGGCCGGAGCAGCACCACAGCTGCCATAGTCCCCCTCCCCCAGAAAACTACGCCACTTTCACCCAACCGTTCCCTCTATCCGCCCAGAAACAAGGGGGAAGGAATTCAGTCATCTCTCCTCAATTCAGGAAGGAAACTAGGAATACATTTCTCATTGGTCATACCAATACGAAGGCAAAGGCTAAGGGAAAAGGGGCTTGTGCTTAATATCTTGTACAATAAAATGTTTTTTTCTGCTCCATTCTAATATTTAGGGCAAAAATAGCACATATAGGGTCTAGCGACAATATCGACGAGAACGGTTTTTGCATATATGAACGAAACTTTGTTCATGTGTCTTGTTTTCAGGGTTCTAAATGCGAAAGTGTAAAACATAACCCTTATATAATTCCTCCGTGTCACAGCGATTTATTTCAGAAACTTTGAAATCTAAAGATCTGAAATTTGGCAGGTAGGAGACCTTGACCCGCATTGATGCTTTACAAATGTTATTTATCTAAAAAAATAAATAAATACATTCTAATAACAAACTTAAATCTTGCTGACCTTGAGTTGGGTATCAAATTAATGTTCTAACTATAGACTACAAAATATTTTTCAAAAAAGTTTAGGACAAAGTTTTATTACAAAATTACAGAAAAATTGTTATTTTTACTATTCCCCCTTCTATTTTGGATGGTATGAGTTAAAAAAATTTCAGGGGTGCATATTAAGAGGAAATTATAAGACAAACTAAAGGGGAAAAATCAATTTTGGGGAGGCTTAACACAAAAACTTTAATAACTTCCGTTGTAATGAATGTATTGACACGATATTTCATATGTAAATCAAAGTCCTCTTAGGACGACACCTATAGATTTTCAGCGGAATCACCGAAGAGGAGGGAGGAACAGAGGGGCTCAACATAAAAATATCATATATATTCATTCGTCTCAAAATTTAGTATGAGGATCCAGAAGCATTTATGAAAGAGAAATATAGCGTTTCAGTAAAAACGGTGGATTGGCTTTGGAGGGAGAGCGAAAACTCTACTAATTGATTCATTCCTACTGGGGAAGTACATAGACGGTGATTCACCGACGACGTTTTTCAGAGATTTTGTTAAATAGGTAACTGAAATAACGGAAATTCATTTTGTTATCTGTTTGTTCTATTAGAATAAGGAGAAATTACAGAACAAAATATTTTATTTAGTTCAATTTCTGAGTTTTTCAACATTAAGGAAATCAGCTGTTATTTATTGTCTCAAAAACATTTATATCTCTTACACTTGTATTTTGAACTTCAAGTCTACACCAGGGCTCTAATCTTCCAGTAATAAGACAAACGGTAAATGTTTATCCAGAGAAAAAACAGAAATATTCAGTGCAACTTCACAAAAAATATCAATAATGGTTGATATAATGGTTTCAGATTATTTTAGATTTTTTTTCTTTAAAATAGGGGAACAGAACTATATATCCTCCAGTGCAATTAGATGAAAATTTATTTAGATTAATGCTGTTCATTTCAAGGATTTCCTACAATGTGACAAACTACCATTTTCCCATAAACTTCTAAGAGTAGAGCTTTTCCTGAAAAGATTTTGAAAAAAACTTAAAATCTGTAAAATAATAAAGGAAATTTAGTCTTATTTATTTTATCAATCTATTGTATGTACTAATAGTATATAATATATACTCATATAATTATATTATAATTTGTGGCAATATATTTATTTCATCGGCAGTTATTTTGAGTCGCCACCCACCTCGGATTCTCTCCTTCCTTCTGCCGATTTCGCGGAACGGTGACGTCCTTATGGGGTTTTGAATTTAAATATGAAATTTCATGTTGGGGGCCGTGCGGGCTAGAGCATAGGGCTTTGGTCGCATGGTCTCACTACGGTTTGCGGGTTCGAATTCCGTCCGGGAGTGAGTTTTATTTCGTAGATAGAACTCCCTCCCGGGGCCATAGATGTTGTAGAATAGAGCTAGCTAAGTAATAAATAAAACAAACTTATTTTTGAAATATTGTCTATTCCACTAAAGATATATATACATATATAACTACCGGTTTCGGCTTTATACCATCGTCAGGTCGACCTGACGATGGTATAAAGCCGAAACCGGTAGTTATATATGTATATATATCTTTAGTGGAATAGACAATATTTCAAAAATAAGTTTGTTTTATTTATTTATTACAAGTTTCCACAATATGTCCGCGTTTCTCAACTTAGAAGTTACTAGCTAAGTAAGTTGTCCGAATACATTTTTTGCATTTTGTGTCGATATAGTGTAAATACTAATAAATAGAATTAAAACGAGGATAAATAGACAATAATAATTGTTGAACATCGTGCCTACGATGGCGTAAGCCGAAACCAGTGCACATTTATGTATATGTTTGTGGAATTGGACAAGTGTTCAATAAAAAAGTGCTTTATTAATAATGTTTTTAATTTTACCTTTATAAGAGACTTGGCTAATATGCATCGTATATAAGACAAAAAAAAAGAAAAAATCATGTTGGGGTTTATGAAAAACGACCTTGGGATTTTTGAGTTGAGCCCCTTTTGTCCCCCCTTACCTTCGGCCGATTTGGTTCAAATCAATACTCGTCTACTTTATAGGGGTATATTTCGGGATAAACATACAAAAATTTCGTGTCAATAGATTCATTCTATCGGGAGTTATCGCGTTCGCAGATACATAGAATTTTTTTTTTTCTATTATAGAAATCAGGGGTCGGAAAAAAAGAAAAATCATCGAATTTTAACCGATTACATAACTTCCCCTATATTACATACAGCTGAGGAGTTAAAAAATAAAATAAATGTCAAGCTCTTACTGACCCCCGCGCAAGAATATTTTTGCGAACTCATTGTAAATAATATGTTTATTGAACAAATGAAAATATTTACATGAATCAACTTAAAAATTACAAACAAACAATCATACAGAGGTATTCAGAGCGTCTGTAAAGTTTCTCACACAAAAAAAATTCCTTCATAAAATAAAAAGAACAGCAAAAAAACAAACATCACTCTCACATCTAATTAGACCAAACAAGTTATAAAAATAAATAAAATAAAATAAAAGAAAAATATCTGCTTATATTTAACAAATGTTTTTTTGACTTTTTTTGAGGGCGCCGGTAGCTCAGTGGTATGCGAGCTTGCTGAGCTCAAAATTGCTGCTTCGAAACCCGGCCGAGACCTTTAGTTTATTTCATCTGGGAGGTAAAATAACCTTAGGAACTCCGTCCTTCAGATGGTTCCCAGTCTGTACGATGTCAGGTACTCCTTAAACACCCTAGGTGAATAAAAATTTAGGGTAGGCAAAATTTAGGACTACCATAGTAGAGTCGGGCTCATGTCCACCAGTGTTGAAAGAGCGCTCTGATAGTAGGCGAAATGACCTTATAGTTAAAACTCATAATAGGTAACTAATTAAATAAACTTTAACAAAATAAAAATAAAAATAATCTATGGACGAAGATTTTACATAGAGTAGGGTGTTTCAAAAAGTTAAATAATGGGTCTATGTGACCCTAGAAACATACCTATTAGCCACTTCCCCTCGGTCCTGGGTCCTCCCGAAGAAATAACCCATTGATCCTGTTATACGATACATTCTTGTGTCTTCTTGCAAAATATCTGAGACATCTATTTACCTAATAATTCTTCACAAGATTGTATCCCAGATTTTTCTGTTCGATTATTGGCGAGATAGTGTAATTATTATTGGAATAAGGGGGCGTTCAAGTATTAAGTAACGCAATTTTTGACCCTCCCTCCCCCCCATGTAACGCGCCATAACGTTCCCCCCCCCCCCCCCCCCACTCCCTGAGCGTTACGTAACACCCAAGTGACCATTTTTACCTAAAAGTCACAATTATGTTGCGCAAAGTACCGGAAAGTCGCTAAAATACCTTTGTTATTGTTTTAATCGCGTTGCGGTAATAATAAATAAAACAAGAGATTTCTAACTCGCAATATATGCGTATGTTGTTTATTTTGTTTATTCATATTGTTATTTAATAAACAATCACACATAATGTAATAAACATTTGCTTAAGTTTAAAATATGTTAAAATGGGCTCAAATTTGTCCTAATAAACTTTTACTACTAATCTTACATTTAATTACTGCGTTTTCCTCACTTGGCCCTGTCCTTACATACATTTTTGGCTTCTCCCACCATTGTTCTTCTCATGCATTCTCCTATTTTAGCTTTTTTTACTAATAAACTCTTAAAATAAAATAACATATTTATTTTAACCTTTGGCAATGCAATTAGAAACGGAAACCTAACTGAAATAAAACATTTTAGTCAAAATAAAATCGTATTCTTCGTTGCCAACTTGGGAGATTTTAATTCCCTAGTTTCCCCCCTCCCGCCCCTGTAACGTTTTACAAGACCCCCCTTCCCCCCCAAATTGCGTTACGTAATACTTGAACGCCCCCTAAGGCACAAAAAGAAAGTGTTGAGGAAATTAAACTTACTCGAAGAATGAAGGTAACAAAATTCAGTTAAAAAATTGAAACAAAACTGTGGATTCTTATATATTTCATATTTGTTAGTTAATTATTAAGACTCATGTTCGGGCTTTAACTACAACGCTTTTTCGTAACTCTGGTGGACATGAGCCCTTTATGGGAGCCCTAAATTTTTCTTCACCTAGGGTAGGGCTTAACGAGTACCTGACATCGTACAGGCTCGGGACTATCGTTCAACATCCCATCCGAAGGACGGCATGCTAAAGTTTATTTTACCTCCCAGATAAAAACTAAGGGCCTCGGCCGGAAAGTCGTCTTGAGTTCAGTAAGCAAGCATGCATAACCCTGAGCTACCGTCGTCCTCTAGGTTTCATATTTAAATAAAAATACCTGTGAGCTGCCAACTACAAACATTGTGCTGTAAATTAACACTGCTACTATTTTTAGCTGAACTAGTTCAATGTGTTTTTTTTTATTTTTCTTCTTAATGGCCTAGCCATTAGCCATTGCCAAGTCGTTATTTCAAATTATATTCATTTTTAAATTATTTAGATGCCCAAACAAGGAAATTTACTGGTCATAGACTTTCACTAGAGAACATTTTCTAGGAATAAATTAAGTGCCAGACAGTCACAAAGAGATACTTTAAAATATTTGCCCTAAAGCGAAAGTTTATTAAATTGGTGTTGTGTTCAAAACGGTCATATTACACAACCAGCTGTTTTAATTCCAATTTACTAAAGGTTGAACTTCATATTTTAAATCAAAAAAAGGGGTTAATCGGAACGTGACAGCGCAATTTTTTTTTTTGCCAAAATAGTAGTTCAACTTTTTAGTTCAAAATGAGGCAGTGGACTTCCACGTGTTCCAAGCTGTTAGGTTAGGTTTGGGGGTGGGGAAGTTTCCATCATAGTGAAGGGAGGGGGGAAGTTGACCACACCATACTTGCCCTGCTGTCTCCAATATTTGACTCCTACCTATAATATATATATAAGTAGTATAGGGAAGGTTATGTAATCGGTCAAAAATTTGAAGTTTAGTTTTCACCGGAATAGCGCACGTTTCCCACCATTTGAATTAAAAAATTATAAAAGAAAAATATAGAGAGAATCCCAGTAATCGGCCGAAAGGGGTTCAGAAGAGGGGACACAACTCAAAAATACTAATAACTGCCGATATAATGAATTTATCGACACAATATTTAGTATCAGGACCTAGAAGCCACTATATAAGCCAACAATTGATTAATAGCCCAAACGGGCTGGGAGCGGGAGCGAAACGTTAATTGATTAATTCGTTATGGGGAAGTTCTTTGCGGGTGACTCACCGACGAAGTTTTTCGTTGACAAAACCGACTCACTGTGCTCCTATCTTCCACTAGTGTGGAATTTTATCCAAGCTCTGACACCATTCTACCTTACTGTGCCTTGCCGTCCAGTTTCCGTATTTTCCTATGGGCTTTCTTCTCTGGATTTTTCAAGCCTTGTACTACCCAATGCCTTTTTCCATTAATTTTACACGAAATTCTCACATGTTGAGCCCTATACAATTTGAAGGGAGGGAGAGAGGGGGGGGGGGGGGAGGGGGGGAGCTGGAGTGTTCTAAATGAACTTTTCATTATAAGGACCAGAAGACATATTATTAAAAATTAGAAACATAATTTCCTGTAAATTTCAAGTTGGGCTGTTATAAAATAACAAACAAATATTAAAAAATATATTAACTATTGTTTCTAGGTGCCTTTATACTTTCGGCAGATAACACACTGCAGCTGGTTTCCACATGCTGTGAATCTGAACTAGCAGTAAGATAGCAGTCGTGATATTTTCTGCACTTTTTCGTTAGTGTCGCAACTTATTGAGACGTTGTTGGAACTTTTTTTTCCCAGATATTTATCCATTTTAAATCCACAATTCAATGTTGTAAGGTGTAAGCAATAAACAGACACAACAATGATGATGTGAAAAGTCAGTTGAAATGAAAGGGGGCGGAGGAGCAACATTGTTGAGGATTATCAATAACAACAAAAACGGGAACATAGTGTTAGAAGGGTAGAGAACCACTGTACCAACCAAACACTAGTGGAATTTCATAAATACTTCGAGAACGGCACAAGATGGAACAAAACTCTATTTCCTAGCGAGAGGTGTACTTCGTAGGAAATTCTCTCGTTTTAAACCCCAAAACGCTGACATCCCCTCACCACAATTTTTCCAAGTTGTTAGCAATGTTTTCTGCATACATCCAGAAAATTTCAAATGTTTGCCATTTTTATTTTCAAAATTTCAGAGCCCATTAAACAACGGCTCCCACTATAGACACAAAGATTATTGCGCTGTACCAACGTTTCCCACCTATACGGAGTAATAATAATGGGGAAGTTATGTAATCGGTCAGAAATTCGATGTTGAGTTTTCACAGGAATTTCATGTTTTTCGACCCCCTATTACCAAAAATGAGAAAAAAAAAATAGGTACTCTATATGTGTGTTTGTGAACACGATAACTCTCGGTAGGATGCATGTATCGACACGACATTTTTATATGTGTATCCAGAACATAGTAACGGCGACATCTATTGATCTTCAGCCTAATCGGCCAAAGAGAAGGCGAAACTCAGGAAAGGGGGCTCAACATAAAAACTCTATTAACTGCCCTTGTAATAAATGTATCGACACAAAACTACATAGGTAAATTCAAAACTCTATGAGGACGACACATTAATTTTCCACAGAATCGGCCAAAGGAAAGAGGGGATCAAAAGAGGGGCTCGACTCAAAAACGCTAGTAACTGCCGATATAAAGAATGTATCGGATGTAAGTCAGGTATTGATTTTTAGCTCAAACGGTCGATTGGATTAGGAGGAAGAGAGAAAACTTAACTGATTAATTCGTACTGAGGAAGTACATTGCTGGTGATTCACCCACAATTTTTATTTTCATGATACGTGATTTCTCAGGGGATTTTGATGATATTAATTTACCTCCATATGAGCAATTTTCAATTCGGTACACCGTAAGGCTAACGCATTGTTGCGAGCGAATTGTAGAGGGTTAAACTGAGAGGACTGGAGGTTACGGAGCGTGGGAAGGAAAAACAAAAGCAAGAATTTATTATTTAATTGAAGCTTTTAGAACAATTATTATGGAATACTCCACCCTGACTGCGGGTAAGCTGAGCAGTAGATTAGTGTTTCATGATCTTAAGTAAGTTCGAAAACTAGGTACCTATGTACTTGTTATAATCCACTTTATATTTAAACACTCAATCGATTAGACTATTTAAAGCATCTGACGGGACTTTGCCCTATCAAGCTGTACAATTTACAATGCTCTGAATAGTGAAATCGATCGTACAGAAATTAAGAGGAATGCGATCAATACATTTTTTTCAAGCATTAGCTTCATGAAGTTCCATAAGAAAAATAAGGCAAAACAATGTACGTTTATTCTAAGCTGTACAAAAAGTATATTATACCTGACGCCCTACGTCTCCAAATAGGTCATATATTATTATAGACGCCAAGAGAGCTAAGACCAATACTCGAAAGACAACATGATCAAACGAAAATTATAGTAATGAATTTTACTATTTTTTATGCGAAAATACCCTCACTTTTTCATGACATTATTTAATTTATGCGAAAATGGTTAGTTCTTCTATTTTTGTCAGAATAGAAATAGGATCAAACGGTATAGTGCTATAGCTTCCCAAGTTTTGGCTTCTCTAATTGCAAGAAAAATATTTATTGATTCTAGGCGAAGCAATCGGTGTTGAACGGGTGAGTCCCTAGTCTAGAGGGGAAAAAAGTCGTCGGTGAATGTACTACTTCAACACGAATTAATGAAATATGATTTCGCTCTCCCGCTGAAACCAATCGACCATTTTGATTCACAATCAATAGGTAACTTACACAAGACATTCTGAATCCACAAAATTTCGTGTCAATAAATTCATTACTTCGTCAGTTATTAGGGTTTTTGAGTTGAGCCCCTTCCCTGATCCTCCCCCCCCAATCCGCCCTTCCCTTTGGTCGATTTGGCTGAAAATCAATAGGTATCGTCCTTATGGGGATCTGGGTAAATATATAAAATTTAGTGTCGATACATCAATTCTAACGGGAGTTCCAGTGTTCACAGAAATACAAACACACACAGAGGAAGAAGAAATTATTTCTGCAATTTTGGAATCAAGGGGCCAGAAAATATTTTTAAAAAAACATATAATAATTTAAAATAAAAACGAAGCTTTGAACAAATCAAATGAGAAACGAGCAGGCCGGGTAAATGACTCACCTCTTCCAAAATCATTAAACTTATCTGTACGTCACGAAAATTATCCAGTTCCTGGAAAGACTGAACATTTTTTACCTGGAGACACAATACTCTTCGAAAGTCTCTGAATTAATGAAATTTAGAAAATATCTTTAGATTTAACTTATGTAGATCATGTAACAGCCGAAATTTTCATTGAGACATGGTTATGTGATACACCGCTTCAAAGAGCAATTATAATTATTAGAATGTACAAAACACATTTATAAATTATCAACCTAAGTCATGTGACTCTCGTAATTTACCATATGCCGAGAATGCCGGGTAACGCGTCAATTCTATGGCCTCAAGAATGTAGAAAATTTCGATTTATTTCTAGGATCATGTAACCTAAAGTGTTCACGGTATAGGCAATTGTTATCCAGCTCTCATACAATTCTCGTTTAGCACATTTACTTCGGGGATGAGTGAATAGCGAACCTACTGTAGTTTGTAAGTTATTATGCCCGGGCTTTAACTACAAAGTCATCGCCTACTATCAGAGCGCTCTTTCGTCACTCTGGTGGACATGAGCCCGACTCTACTATGCGAATCCTAAATTTTTGTTCACCTAGGTAGGGAGGGGTCTTTAACGAGTACCTGACATCGTACAGGCTCGGGACCATCCGAATGACGCTAGGTACTATAGCTAGTGTTGTATAAAAATCAATATGCGAAACACTTCAATTGAGGAAACATCTCATTTAACGTGATAAATTACTTCGAAAATTATAGCAATGATTTTTTTTTATCTAATACTATTTTTGTTCTTCAATTTAAGACCTTTTTCACAAAAATCTGAGCACTATTTGTTCCAAAACGCTCAAATTTCAACAATACCTACATTATGTATATTTTTTCTTCTATCAATACAGAGGGAGGGAACCCTAGAGGCAACACCAAATAGGAAGGGGGTATAAATATCTCTTACCCAGCGAAATCAAAAACACATACATTTATATACAAATATATTTTTTGAACAGGTTTGATTTCCTAACTTTTATGTAGGGGCGGTACTTGATAGGCTGCATTCGATAATGAACTTAATTATAGAAAAGCTTACGAAGCTGTCAAGAATTACAGCGTTTTCTTTAAGATTATTCCAGAGAGGGGATTCTCCAATCGCCTTTCCTACTTACTCCCTTCCCGAGAGACAAAGGCTCGCTGTCAGCCATTTTGGGAGGAGGCACACTTTTTCGATTCAAACTAAGTGAGAGCTGGCTATTCTAAATAGTATAACTACAACAATTGAAATGTCACAATTTTGGCATGTTCTCAATTCGGGATAATCTTTTTCTACTTCACTCACTATTCTTATAGATCAGTATATGAAATCCAATAATGAATTAGAATACAATTTAATAAATCACCTGTCATAAACTTGCCATAATCGATATTATCGGCAACAGCTTCATAGAGTAAATATCCCCTTGATTTTAATGTCTGGAAAACGATAGAACATAAAATAGATTAAAATAATACGTATACATTTATATTAATGAACTATTTTTAAAATGTGCATTCACCTGACTTCGAAGACTCATCTTAATTTTGTCCATGACATTCTGGACGAGAGAGGTATCTTTGTATCCATAACTTTCAGTGCCTGAAGCAAACAGTCTTCTGCTTTCGCAATTTGTACATAAAATATCTCTTGAAGGTAAGGTTGCAACAACTCTCCGGCATAATTGCCTCGTCTGACTTTGGGTAATCTGTAAATAAATGGAATTCCTAAACGTTAACAAAATATTTCGTGAAAAGTAAGCTTTAATTCATATTAGGAGAGAAAGGAACAATAGACGAGTGAATATTTAACGGATATCAGAAATAATTTTAATGTAAAAGAAATGTTAAACAGACACCTTATTATATTGGAATATTAAGTTGAATACATGTTAAAAACTTTTACAAAACGTAAATTACCAATTGGACAATATAACTTTAAAACACAAAAATTGTAAAAGCTAACCTAATAAGAAACTAATAAAAGAATACCTTAAAGAGAAAATTCAAACCTTGATAATTCATCGCTCATATCCGTTGCAGCATGCCAAAATATACTGTAAGCAAAGTTGTTCTAACTATGAAGGAAAAGATTTTTTTTTTTTTTTGCTAGGAAATAAACATATGCAGAGTGAACAAGTTACGGTGCTGCACTCCGAACCAGTGTGGACGATCTAAGAACTAGTAACGTTTGCCCTGTGAGATTATGGTGGAGCATAGTTAGTGTGGTTTAAATGATACTTCTCATTAATAACGTGTAAACGGTTGTTTTCGACACAATTGTAAGTAGAAAACATGTTATTTCTTTAGTATTTTGTACAGGGAATGTTCTTGTGTAGTTTAAAACTCAGTAGACTGTCCGAAAATACGTTAATTTTAGGCATTGTTCCGTGAGGTTGGAAGTGACCTCAGTGTAGAAAGAGGACATACTGCAGTTTAAGCCACTGTTCAGCCATGGAGCCGCACTTTTTCTTTATTTTCTTTTTCGAAATTAATTTTGGAGTAATAAATTATTGTCACAAGTAGGAGTTTTGGTAAATTAGTATTTTTTTTTTGGAGGAGAGTGGCCACCTTCTCTTCTTTGCGTCTGTTGCAATATTTCAGCCCTCTAGCGCTCAATTAACTTTTGAAACGTAAGCTTCGTACAATAAATGATTTATATAAGCTATTTTGGCATAGTTATTTCAGTCCTGTGGCTGATTTAGCCCCTGAGAGGGTGTTGAACAATTAGAACGTGTCTATGCTTTATTGCCTCGTCTCATTGTTATTCAAGGGTTATGTGACTTTTATTTACTTCTTACTGGTACTAGCAATCTATTTTTGATGCCGTTAGTTAATTCCTGTTTGCATATTAGGGCAAGATGAGGGCAAAACCACCGCCGAGTAAACCTTCCAGACCTCAACGGCCCGCGAACGTAAATGTTAAGAAATCAAAAGGGGAATGCAGAACAAGATCCAACACAAAGACACCAGATATCTCTATATTAATGAAATCAATTGACACGAGAATTTCCAGTGTGGACCAGGTGATAAAATTGTTTGAGAACGCCACGCCTGAGGTTTGTTCCTTTTATTCATTAGAACCTTCTGTTTTTATTTATTACACTTATATATTAGAATATAATGCAATGATTACTGTTACACCCGGGGTTATAATTGTGTATTTTCTAATTTTTTTAAGGTTATCAACTTCATTTCTAAGGAATGTACATTGATATTTGAATGCAAAATATGTAAAAATTTGTTCAGAAGTCTTGCTAACTTTTTGTCTCATAAAAGAGGATTTTGTGAAGGCAAATTCGACGAACTTTTTTCTAACCATCAGGTATGTTTTTAGTTTTATAGTTATATTGTTTACTAACTACTTGGTTATATATAACTACTTCGATCTAAACAAGTAGTATCTACAAAGCTATCATTACGGATTTCCTTATCTTGTTTCTTTTTTTATACTTTAACATAAGCAACTATTATAATCGTGCCAAAAATTAGAGATATAGTTTTCAGTTGATTTTCACGTTTCAAGGTTCCTTGAACACGCTTTGACCATTTTTGCGATGATGACTATGTGTATGTGATCCGGAATTTTGTGACCGCATCAACTCAGAAACGATTGTAGTGAAATTGGAGATGATGATGCGCTATGATTTAACTTGAATCTGATTGAATTTAAGCTGAAACCGGACAAACATTGAGATCACTCCTAACTATTTACATTTTAAACTGATATCGCTTATAATATTGAGAATCAAAACTCTCTTTGAAGAAAAGTTGTAGAGAGCACGGAAAGACACATTTCATATGAAATAAATTTTTTGGAAGGCCGAAAACTGTCTTCAAAGTCAAAACGGATCACATTTTTTAGTAGAATAATTAATTTTTGTGAAATCAGTTAATCCTATCGAAAAATTGCTTCTTACAAAAAAGTTTCTTATGAAATTTCGAATCGTTCGAGATAAGACCAATGTGAATAGAGTTATAGAAATCCAAAGCTTACACAATAGGATGTTATAGCTATTAGTTTAAAAGGAAGGTACCTGCCATTGCCTAGCACACACTAGCTGAGGTGCTTACCGTTGCCTCGCGTAAATTTGCTGATGTGCCTACCGTTGCCTAGCACATACTAGCTGAGGTGCCTATCGTTGCCTTGCGCATATTTGCTGAGATGTCTACCGTTGCCTTGCACATACTAGTTGAGGTGCCTACCGTTGCCTTGCACGTACTAGCTGAGGTCCCTTACGTTGCCTTGAACATAGTAGCTGAGGTCCCGGCCGTTGCCTAGCACATACTACCTGAGGTGCCTAATGTTGCCTCGCGCATATATGCTGAGGTGCCTACGATTGCCTTGCACATACTACTTGAGGTGCCTACCGTTGCCTTGCACGTACTAGCTGAGGTGCCTATCGTTGCCTCGCGCATATTTGCTGAGGTGCCCATGGTTGCCTTGCACATACTAGTTGAGGTGCCTACCGTTGCCTTGCACGTACTAGCTGAGGTCCCTTACGACCGCCTTGCACATAGTAGCTGAGGTCCCGGCCGTTGCCTAGCACATACTACCTGAGGTGCCTAACGTTGCCTCGCGCATATATGCTGAGGTGCCTACGATTGCCTTGCACATACTACTTGAGGTGCCTACCGTTGCCTTGCACATACTAGCTGAGGTGCCCACGGTTGCCTTGCACATACTAGTTGAGGTGCCTACCGTTGCCTTGCACATACTAGCTGAGGTGCCCACGGTTGCCTTGCACATACTAGTTGAGGTGCCTACCGTTGCCTTGCACGTACTAGCTGAGGTCCCAGCCGGCTAAAGTATTTTGTCACAAGAAAGTGTTCGCAGCAGACTGCAGAAATAAGCCTTGTTTTAATGATTTACATATATAGTCGACAGTATCGTTAGAATGTTGAGGCAAGTCGAGCTTCTGTAGTTTAAATAAAAAAACTCAGTATTTGGCCAACGTTTCGGACACTATTTATTTCCCTCTTCAAGGTCTAACAACAGATTATAATAAACAAATTAGTTCGTTTTGTATTACGGAGAAATAGATAACAAGAAAAACGTACATCATAAAAGAAAGAGAAAAAAATATATATATATTACATTTTTTTGTTTTTTACTGCAAAACCTACTACTTTATTTGTTATAGTCAGATGTTAGGCCCTGAAGAGGGAAATAAACAGTTTCCGAAACGTTGGAAAAACTGAGTTTTTTAATTTACACGACAGAACCTCGACTTCCCTCAACCTGCCTTGTTTATTAAGAAATGCAATATTACTTGGCGTGATTTTTTTGTTTTTTGAACTTTTTTCGCTTTTATTTCATATATTTTTGCAACGTAGTCCGAAAAAATGTTTTAAAATGCGATTCGTGTTGTCTCTCCCCCATTAACACACGTTTTCCCTTTGTATTTTGATATTTAGACTCTTAAAATCCGTTTTAATGTGAATAATTATTTTAAATGTGATTAAACATTTTTTCTGTCCTTATCAGAGTACTCGCAATTTAGTGTGAGGTTCCTGAACATTTCTACTATTGGAAAAGGACGTCTAGCCTCTGGCGCAGGCGCTTATCCACTGGTTGAATTTGATATTTTTATTGGGACATTTTTCAAATTTTTTACATGAATGACTTTCGCGTTTTCTGATTGCTATTACGATTAACTAGACGAGTCAGTTGCCAAAATATGCCGTAGTTTATTTACATATTTCTTACTGGCAATTTAGTAGACATTTTCAAAGTTCCTTAAACTTCTTATAACTGAGAACATGACCTGATATTAAAAATTAAAAATTTACAATCACGTTGATGACTTCGTCGTCCCCAAAACAAATTTTATTTTTAAGGAGAGTAAAGATAATCACATCATAATCAGTGTCGCTGACCATGGATTCACATGACCACAATAATATAAGAATAACCCACAGATATATGAATTTTTTTGTCCTTCCATGGACGATATGAGACATACCTCTACCTCATACTACATTTTGTGTCGATACATTCATTAGATCGGCAGTAATTAGAGTATTTGAGTGGAGCCCCCCTCCCTTCAAACATTTTTCCTTACCTATTTTTATATTTCTTCCTTATTCAGGAAGGAAATTGGAAAAATGAAGACGTTACGATCTTTCTTATTAAAAAACGAATGCAATACATGCATATGCGGTTAACTGTCTTCGCAGGAAAATCGAGAGAGGCAGCAGGAAAATTTCACAAAGAAAACAGCTTCCAATTTTTTATAATATATAAAAAATATATTATAGGTGATACGAAATTTCTTATACGATAATTTTTCTTTTCTCCGTATTTCTCCTGTTTTGACCTACACCATCTAAATACCAAATTCCTCTCCCGTGCCCGAAACGTTTGAGAAAAAAAAGAGTGTTGAGGGGTCTTCATTGCTTTTGATTAGATACCTACCTATTTTGCATTTTTGGATGTCTATTCATTATTTTTAGAGCTCTAAAAAGCGCAGTTACATCAAATAGGGTTTTGTTTTCCTAATTTTTTATACATAGTTTTTTCTTAAGAGTTGCTCCCTGGTTTTATTCTATCTAAACTTACAAAACTTGAACTTTATTTTGTATTGCGTAGGCCCAACACAACCTTTACCTGACTCTAACTAGCCGCTATCTAAAACTAACAAAACAATGAACAAAAAGTTACATTTTCGTAATTTCTTGGGGAAATCTTGAGTACATAAACGTAGGTTATGTAACTTAGATGTTACATTGGAGTGTGCAAATATTGTCGATATGTGCATATGCCTCCTGGAGCAAAGGGGTCAAGACTCGGTCGATCGCGTTAGAACTATCTTAAAAGACGTTTTCTATCCCGTGGAAACTTCATTTCTTTTGAAAAATTTTTCGGTTCTATATACTGAGGTAGCATTTTCCAACTGAATGGAAACCAAATATCGATCGAGTTTGAAGGGCGACCAACCGGGAGCCATTTCTCACAGTGATTCCATTTTCCAAACAGAAATAGAAGAACAGCAATGCTAGATTTCACATAATTGAGGCATTTTTCACATTTATATTCTGTGTTTACAGTTTCTATATAGATCGTCTGACATTTTATGAATTTGCAGATCTTTATTAATAAGTCGATCGAGGATCATAAAAAAATAGCCGAATCCTTTTCTAGAGGAATGTAATAAATAATTCGAATTGCGATAGGATAGAAACCCTTGAAAAGTATTGGTGTGAGTTGGAAAAGAGAGAAAAACAATGAGGAAACCAAGAAGCTAGGAAATTTTGTCTGATGTTCCTACAAAAT
Source organism: Aradus depressus (assembly GCA_963662175.1). Taxonomy (NCBI): domain Eukaryota; kingdom Metazoa; phylum Arthropoda; class Insecta; order Hemiptera; family Aradidae; genus Aradus; species Aradus depressus. The sequence goes on from OY759215.1 coordinate 41,332,633, forward strand.
TCATAAAATAATAATAGAAAGGTGAGAGGGGCCGGGAACAGTAAACCGTTACTGTACAAGTAGTAAGTACGTTATTACTGCGTTATGAAATACAAAACGTTAGTGCAACTAATGTTCCTACCTGTTTCACACTACCTATCATTAAAATATTGCAGCTACATTATGTGCAATAAAATAACTTTTTGACAAGTAAAAAGGAAAAAAATAAAAAAAGTTGTCGGTGAATAACCAGCAATGTACTTCCTCAGAACGAACTAATCAATTATATATCCCCCCCCCCCCCCCCCAAAAAAAAATACTAGTCCACTGTTTGCGCTAGTGTTCAGTAGTTGACTTACATAGGGGCTCCTAAATCCTGATCTTTATTTTGTGTCGATACATTCATTACAGTTATAAGGGTTTTTGGATTGAACCCCTTGAATTGAGTCCCTTCTTTTATGACAAAATTGCTGAAATTTATGTATATTCTCATTGGTTCTTGAGTTCAAATACGAATTTTCATGTCGATACATACATTAGATAGTTATTGGGATTATTGAGTTGAGCCCCCCTTTCTCTTCTATCGATTCCGCTGAAAAATAAGTGCCGTCCTAACATATGAAATTTTGTATCGATACATTCATTCTATCGGCAGTTATTAGTTTTTGTGTTAAGCCTCTCCGCTAATCTCCCCTTCCCTTTGGCCGATTTGGCTGAAAATCAATAGGTGTCGTTCCGGGGTTCTGGATTCACATATAAAGTTTAATTTCGATACATTCATTCTATCGGCAGTTACCTTGTTCACACAAATAGATGGAGTCTATTATCTTTTTATTTGAAGTCTGGATTTCGGAAAACATGAAATTCTGTTGAAAACTCCCCTTCAATTTTTTAACCGTTTCTATAACTTCTCCTATACTTCGTAAAGCTGGGGAAGTAAAAATTAATACGGAATTGGTACCTAACTGAGCAGTAATAACATATTGGTAATTAGTTGTAATTTAGTAATAATAATTAGTAGTTACTGTCATAATGTTCAATCGCAATATATTTATCTACATACAAATATTTTTATTGTCGATTGACAGGAACGAATAATCCATTTTTATGTTAAAATGCTTTTTTAATTCCATTATGTTAGTTTGGTATGAAAACGTCCTGTCTGGTTCAGAGGTCATTATGAGATATTGTCATTTGAAAGTTAGCATTACCATGAAACATTTGTTCTTGACATAATTCATCATTTCATTTTGTTTTTTTCACAATTTAATCCTTTGATTTCTTTATTTTAATAATCATATGACATGTTAACAGTAGAATGTTGATATTATATTCAAACAAATATTCACACTTGAAATGTAATGTTAGCATTTCAGAACGTTCTTTCTCTTGGTTCTATCTGCAACATAAAAGTTTTAAAATATTTTTATTGCACCCAAACTTCTGGTGAAAATATCTGATATAGCCAACACTTTCTATTGGACAAAAAATTAACATTTTTTTTTTCCACTGATGAATACTTATTGCTTAACTAAAAAGTGAGTTTCTTGGAGAGTCTATTGAAGAAAATCTCCATTTATAATTTTGTTTTTGGCTAAAATGCATCATACGGCCAAAAAAAAAAAAAAAAATGTTTTGGGGGTTGCGTAAGGAGATTCTTAGTTTATTTATAATATATTATTATACATTTGTTTTTGTCTTCTCATAAATTTGCAAATTATAAAAGTTTCGGGAAGCACTTCCATTATCAGTGTCTATAATTTATCTTTTCTTCAAATTAACTAGGTAATTATTTTTTTGTTAATCAGAAACTTGCTTTTATAGAACATATTTATTGAGTCGATTTCTATATTTGAAACCGAGTCAAAATTATAAATATAGAAGTCGACTCAATAAATATGTTATATATATATATAAAAGGAAGATTCTGATTAATAGAAAGAATAGTTAACATAAAGAAAACAGTTATAGTCATTGACGATGGGAGTGCTTCCCGAAACGTTTGTAATCGCTATTTTTTAAGAAGGCAAAAAATAAATGGGAGAAGTGATACTGTATTTTGTTAGTTATTATGACTCATGTTCGTGCTTTAACTACAAGGTCATATCGCCTACTACCAGAGCGCTCTTTCGTCAGTCTGGTGGACATGAGCCCGACTCTACTATGGGAGTTCTAAATTTTACCTACCCTAAATTTTTGTTCACCTAGGATAAGTGTCTTTAACGAGTACCTGACATCGTACAGGCTCGGGACAATCGGTTAACGTCCCATCCGAAGGACGGCTTGCTTAAGTTTTGTTTATCTCTCAGATAAAGTAAACTAAGGCCCTCGGCCTAGTTTCGAACCCGCGATCTTGATCTCAGTATGCAAGCACGGCTACCACTGAGCTACCAGGGACCTCAAGTGATGTAATAATATAATATATATGTCACCATATTATGCAACAACGTCCCCCTCATTTTTTTTTTATCCTCGTTTAATGCAGATGTTAACTTTGTATTTCAATTATTTGTTCACAAGATTTGGCTAAAATGTTCGCGGTGAATGGAAAAAAACTATTATAACCAATAAATTCAAAAAAGTTTATTTAGGCAAAAATGCAGTTTGAACCCTTTCATTCCATAGTGATGAAAAATAATAGTGATTCTCTATTTGGTTAATTTTCAAATACATTACTTAACCTTTGAATTTATATTATTATCAAATATGTATGCATAAAAGTTATATATTAAATATATGTTAGCTAATCAACAGGACTCACAGGTGGTTTATTGTAAACTTCAATGTTTCCTTTAGGGATAATCGTAAATGTATAGTACGGTTTTCGTCATCATTGTGAGCTACATCAAATCCTAAAGAAGGACAAAAGATATTCCTAATATAGTTTACACTATAATGGCTCCGCAACTTTTTTTGCGTAGACCTGTGATTCTAAATATTTGAAATGGAGCTTATTTAAAAGGCAACTCCAAAGTAGCTGTATATCTGCCAAATGGAACGGTTTAGGTCTGTTATGCTTTATAAACCTGAGGCTCCTTATGGGAGTCCATTCCTGGAAAAATGAATTAAGGCGCCTCTTTTTGCTAGATTTTTTAGATATTTCCTCGGGCTGGTGATTTTCTTGCTGTTGAATGTGAGAGCACGGGGTCTATTGATCCAGCTGTCTCGTTTTCATGAATTGTATCAGAGCCATCTTTTTAACATTTAGGATTTGCTTTTCAATTTCAATATTTGTGACTTCGAAGAATTCATTGTAGCAAACAATTTTAATTTTTTTTTTATGGATTACACGGTTCGTGCATTCCAACTTTTTGGGCCTTTCCATAATCACAAAATTTATGGAGGTCAAGGTCAACCCCAAAAAATAATCCAGGGTGTGGTTTATGCCGAAAAAATGAAAAAGCGAAACACTTTGCAGTCCATCTGCGTTTGAAGAGGCGGTTCCTTTTTCGCATGGGCGTTTACTATGAGTGATAATTGAGATATTTATACTGTCTGATTCATCATCTTTTTGTTCTCTTCACAGAAAGAAAATTATTTTTAGATTTCTTAATTTTTAATAGTGAACGACATTTAGAAACAAGAAAATATAGTAACCGACATTTTTTAATTTAAAATTACCCGGTTTTTTAAAGTATTTCTGAAATTTCTTGTCGTTGGTCTGTTGTGTTCATTGGTTGAAAACAGCAATGGGAAAAGTATTGTACTTGACATTTAAACACATTAAATTTGCCTTAGCAATAAATGAGAAGAAAAAAAGTTTGATTGTATTTACAGTAAATAAATGAAACAAACTTAGTTTTTTAAATATTGTCTATTCCACTACCGGTTTAGAGACTAATAAACCTGACGATGGTGTGATGCCGGAGCCGGTAGTTTATATATAGATTTCTTGAGGAATACACAATATTTCAAAAAACGAAGTTGGTTTTATTTATTTATTATAAGTATGTTCCACAATATGTCCGCATTTCTCAATTAGAGTTTAAAATAAAGATAAAAACAGTTTTTCTTGATTCCTGTAAAGTTTGGGTTTTGGCGCTAGGACGTTTCACAGGAAAGATATCGAAAAAAGCACATGTGGAAAAGCCCTTTGATGAAGTTAAGTCGTATATTAAAAGTTATGTTTAGAAAACAGAGTTATAAGTAAAATATCTTGTAACTTTTGCTTTAATATTTTTTTTTAGCATTTTGACCAAATGTGGTATCAGAATTGCCAAAACTCGAAAACACTGTCGTCCCGTTCGACGACCCGAAAAGACATCCTATCGTTGATTGGCAAGATGAAGGATGCGACGAAAGAGCAGACAGTTCCTCAACATGTGATTCTTAAGGACTTGCCTACCACGAACGAAGCACTCTTCAACGTTCGCTACATCACTCAGGTCAGTAGAGTGTTGTCATATTAATACTCATCTCGTGCTCGTCCAACACTTACCTGAGATTAAAAAAAAAAAATCGTCGGAAAATTGCTCGCTATGTATTTCTTGAGGAATTATTTATAGTCAACTAAGTTCCGTTCTTCATATCCGCTTCTCCTTTCTGGCTCATTTTACTAAACATTTATTGGTGTGTTGTTTATGGAATTCATTCTAACTCTAGTTATTAAGCTTTTGGTGTTGAGCTTCCCTCTGACCCCCTTCCATTTGACTGATTTGACTGGAAACCAATATGTGTCATTCTTTTGAGTTTCTGGATATACATATAAAATTCGATGTAAATATATTCTTTCTATCAGGAGTTTCATTCATTCTATCCTATTAATAGACACATATATTTATATTTCATTTTCGGATTTATGTGCTCGGTGAATTCAACACAAAATCAACTTTTTGACCAATTACTTTCCTTTATTTCGTATAGGGGGAAGCAAAAGTATTGGAAATTCTAGGTTTTTTTTGTGTGTGGAGGAGACGAAGGGTACAGAGGGAGAGCGAAGACTTAGGTTTTTACGAACATTTTAAGTTGGGGAAGTACATTGCTAATGATTCACAAACCTTTTTTTTTTTTACAAATAGATATTCACAACTGTATAAATAATATTATCGGCTCAGTCCCAACCGCTAAACCTGTTGGTAGAAATCCGTAGGGATTTATCTCGGGTCTGTAACCATTCAGGACCTTAAACCTTGCCAAAATGGTATTATGGGAGGTGGCTGCCTTTCCAAGCGGCACCACAAACAGGTTGGATTCGTAGTGGCGGTGGTTGCTGGGGTCACCATTGAATGACAGGTGCTGATTGGATGAAATGGTGGAAACAGAGCGAAAAAAGTAGGTTTCCCGCCCGGGCCCTCCCTTTCTGTCGGGATCCGTAGTGGTAAGGGCTTCGGCTGGGAACTGCCACGCGCATCTTTCTGGGTATGTCAGTCGTCACGTCCGCTGTATAAATAATATATACAAGCAAATTTACTAAATTAGTAAAATATGGCATTGTCAAAATGTCAAGAGGGGAGAAATCATCCAGTGGTGACTATCCCTAAATTGTTCAATTTCACTGAACTAAATGTGTGATACCTCGACATAGATTTTCTATACTGATATCCGAAAATCAATGTCAACCCACAGTTTCTACAGTGTTTGCTCAACCATGATTCCGAAACTCCTCTAATAATGTGTACAATTAAAACAAAAAAAAATAATAATAATAAGCACTTAAAGTTTTGGCTTGAGAAATAAAGAAAAACCCTCTGATAGTAGGCGATATGACCTGGTTAAAGTCCGGGCATGAGTCCAAAAAAAAAACAAAGTTATAGATTGGATCTAAATAATAGTCAAGCGTGATGCTCAAGAACAGTTTCTAATGTTCGTGATAAGAGGAAGGGGATAACACGGTAGTTAATGAGATATAAAAAGAAAGTTATTGTATCGAGAATGATTTTGAATAGAATGAGAGTTGCGGGAAAGAAAAATGAGTGGGATGCCAAGAAATATTTATTTCAGGCCACAGATATCATCAGTTTATGCTAAAAGTTGCAGAATATTCACATTATTATAATATATGAGCAGTGCTTAAGAAAATTAGTGTAATTAAAAAAATATATTTTGGTGAATTTTACATATAAGTTAGCTTGGATCAATTTTCACAAGTCAAAAAGTAATCTATACATTGTGGATAATTGTGGATGTTTTAAAACAAAGACTAGAATATAAGTGCCTTTTTGTGTAAAATATGTCCGGTCTCAATTGGCCTAATATGATTTCTTAGTCGAAGCCCGGGCCTCGGTCAAAAAAAATACATAAAGAGAGGTCTGTCTACAGCGTTGATCGGATCGGGGTGAATCTTACATGGCAGGTTTTAATGAAGGTTTGGTTTCGGAATTCCCAATAGATAATTAGAAACATCGCGAATTTTAATTTTTTTCTATAAGCAGGTATCTTTTTACAGGACGGATCGTGATGGTACTACATAACCGCCAAATCCAAAAATTAAATAATGAAGAAACACTTTTTTTGAACTGAACCAATATTCTATTCTAGACCACGTAGCCACTAGGCTACATTTACATATTCTAAAATATTGGCTACTAGCTATGGTATTCGGCATTGCACGGTTGTCAAAACGTTTCCTGCTATTTCGAATCTTCTGCCAGCGAAATGTCGAATAAGATTTTATAAAAATAATTGAAGGAACGCGAAAACGGCTAAAAGTATGTTCACAGTACTTGGAACGTATTTCGTAAGCCAAAGCATAAAATGAGTGCTAACTTTCTAACAGTTGATCGGATTCTTCTGAAATTACACTCGTAGCTTTCTTATAAGCCCATTTCAAAAAAAGGCCATGTGGCTTGAGGCGGGGCCAACTCATAAATAGGTGCTAGCTCTTTAACGATGGATTGAAGTTTCATGAAATTCCATATGTAGCATCCTTATAAGCCCGGTTCAAACATAGACCATATTGAATCTGAAAATGTTGAACGGGAGAAGGGCTCGAGGCGGGGCCAACAAATAAAGTAAGTGCTCGATGAGTAATTGATTGGATTCTCGGAAAGATTAACGTCTGTTATTGGTAAAGAGGCAACACTACCCGCGTTTAACATCTCTGAAGTGAAAATCTGTTAATTCAGTGGCTGAGCTCAATAAAATATTAAGTAAAAATGGAATTGTTCTTAATACAACCCATAAATTATCAGAAAAACCTGTTTTAGGCCAACATAGCAGAAATATAAGAATTAAAAGCAGATATATTAAAAAAAACAACACTATTTACGCAAGTAGGTGAAATTGCATGTCTTCACAAACTAGTTATTTCTTCAATGTCTGCTGTAAACATTTTGCTGCAGCAAAACCGTTTAACTAATTTTGTATTACTAGGATAGGGGATAGGGACCTATGAAAAACTGGAAGTGGATAAAAAATAGATATATAGTATACCCCAAATATTTTTTAATAAAAGAAAATAGAGGGAAATTGCCATCGATTGGTCACATTACCAACATTGTTGAACGCCATTTTGGAAATACTGAAAATTGAACCTAGATTCATGCTGAGGGCTTCTATATATTTAAATTGATAACCCACTTGTATTTTTAGAAAAACCTATTTTTTTTTATCGCCGGCGCAGGATTTTTCCTGAACTTACACGTTTTTTTCTTGTCTTGGGGTTATGTTGCTGTGTTTTTTTAAAAATATTTTCTTAGTGCACCGTTTGGTAATGAATATGAGAGAGTGGTCAGGCCGACAGACACTCGAATGAACACAATAGGTTTCTTGGTTTACCTACAAAACCATAAAACGTGAAAATAATACTATAATTTTTATTGGCATTTATTTTTTTTGTGAAAATTAAAAAATATTAGTCAAATGTGTCCCCGATGCTCGCACGTTAAGTTTTTATAGGTTAATTCGGATTCATCTTATTTAATTTTTTTGGCTTTGTTTCATTGTGAAGAGCTATCGAACATCATCGGCTATTCCAAACGATCATCGTCGTGTTGTGTATAAGCTTGTCAACGTAGAGAGCAATGTACCGCTATAGATCTTGAAAGATAGAATAAGGTTATGCGCTCAGTCTTCTTTCAGGTAGATCCTCAGGTAATACGAGAGTTAGAATCACATGCTATTTCTAAAAAGAGGAGTTTCATAATGTACTTTCCAATCCTTTGAAATTGTTACCCCATATATATCAAAGACTGTTTCATTTTTGAGTCAGTTTGAATGCGAAGACTTTTCTGAAACTTGTCAGTAACATTCCAAAAGTACAATGTCCTTTCATTTACCTATGACCATTGGGGGAACGCTATTCAGGACAGTTTCCCGTGCAGTCGATTGACACCGCTCTGGTGTTAGCTGTTCAGAAATTTGTCAAACATTTTTTTGTAATCTACTTTTGATGCTCTTTCATCTGAACTACTCAATTGCCTCAACTTTTTTCTACATGCGCTAGTTTTTTTGAAATTTTCAAAAATATAGCGTGGCTTTTGGTCCATTTTATCAGAGAAAATGAAACTCAGTTTACGGGATTATCTTCATGATTTTGTTACGTTTTAGAGGACCGGAAATTAGCAATGGGTTTGAATGATGAAAACAGTTATTTTTGTATCTCTACAGTTGATTTTATATGGAGAAATCAAAATGCTCTTGGGCCTAATTTCTCTGAAAATTTCCAAAACGAATTTAGAATGTTACCTGTATTGAGATAAGACTAATTTTTTTTTATTTTATTCAGATTTTCAGCATAAATAGAAACATTTATAGAGGGGGAGGGGAAGCAGCCATTTGGTTTGTTTTTTCTTGTCGCGAGCAGTATTGATTTTAAAATCTTGAAAAAATATTCTTGTTAATTCCACTCAGAACCCTTAGATTTCGACTTGATACGAAAAAATTGGCTTTTTACTATTTTTTATGTAGGAGCTAGAGGCTGCTACTGACGCGAACAAACAAACATACGACGGAGAACTTTCACCTAAGAAATTCCATAAAGAAACATAACTCGGTTTTTTGGTTGCAAATTCGCTCGTATTGTTTTTTCAATGCCAATATATGAGATATTTATTTGATCTGGAATACCTCTACTACATAATGTAAATTCATTTTAATTGTTATTATTGCAGAATTTAGGAAGGTGTTTCACAGAGATAATGTCTAGAGAAAGTTGAGTGTGATGTTAGGCTAGTGGCGAGAGGTTGGTCTGTCGACTCCCCCTCTATAACCTGGGTGAGAGGCCCTGACAGACCCCCCTCTACCCAACCTCCCCGCTATTTTTTGTTTCACTTCAGTATAGAAGGGACCTGTTCTGGTCCCCCTACTGGCCGCCAACTGGACCTCGGTCCGCTGGTCCGGGTCCGGGCTATCTTGGATCGGATTATGCGCACTCAGCACTTCCCTTCTCTCAGCTCAGCAGCCTCCACTAACAACTCAAGGCTCATTCTACCCAGTACCATCTTTCAAGTTGTTTCGTTCTTACTATTTTTCCTGCCTTGTAGGCAGCTTGTCCTTATGTAAAAACTTTAAACGAAACAAAACAGACTAATAATTTAATATTAAAGAAAATTGAGGGTTCTGTCGTGTAAATAAAAAACTCAGTATTTCGCTAACATTTCGGAAAATATTTATTTCCTTCTTCAGGGCCTTATAATGACTGGAGTTGATGTGTGTGGTGAAGGTGGTAAGTGTTTGTTGTCATTATAAGGCCCTGAAGAAGAAAATAAATAGTTTCCGAAATGTTAGCGAAATAATGAGTTTTTTTATTTACACGACAGAAACTCTATTCCCTTTATTATTGAAAATATACTGTCGACTCTATCAATCATTATGACTGAAAATTGTTACTATATAATATGTTTTACTTTTTTATCTGTGCGTGGTGTACGCGAATTCACTGGAATTAAATGTTTTCTGACCTCTGAATTAAAAAATCTCGTAATTACTAGCACAACATTTTGTATGTGAATCCAGAAGCACATAAAGACGACATCTATTGACTTTCAGAAGAAGATTGGGGTGCTTAATATCGTTAGGAAATTTCATAATTGCGTTCAGAAGTCCATAAATAAGACACCTATTGATTTTCAGCTAAATCAGCCGAAAATGTGAAGTTTAGAGGGTGACTGAAAACTTAGTTGATTACGAATGACTGAAGTTGGGGAAGTATGTTGCTGGTGATTTACCGATGTCTTATTTGTAACTATATCAGTATCTTTGTTTTGTACGAGTATTGGTCTATGCAGGATCCAGTGTTTCGCTTCTAGTTTGTGACTATTGGTCTTTTGATCATTATCTCTCTATTATCAGATGAGAGTCACGTTCATTGGCTGAGCTATTATCCGCAATTTTCTCCTTCAATGGGACAAAATAAAGGAAGATAGGATACAGCGCAAACAAATTCACTCAGGGTTACAGCTTTTACCCATCTGGTGTATTAGACCATCCTCTTCTATAATTTGCAAAAACAATTCATATGAATGTCGACAAAAGTGAGGGTTACGCCATAAAGCCTCTAAACTCTCGAATCTTATTGCGATCCTTTGATTCATTTTTGTCTCTCATTTTTATGGTTCAATATGATCAACAATATGAACCTATATTAGTCGTTGCCTATATTCACCTGAATAATCATTGTTGACTATAACAAATTCCTCGTCACACAACAGCAACCATAAGGCCTTCTTTTCATTACTATTATTGCTGTCTATTCCATAGCATGAAGGGTATTCAAAAATGAAGAGTATAAAAAAAACAAAATTATATATTTTATGTATTTTCCAAAAAAGTTTTTCCAACAGTTTATGAACAATTATTTGGTTTTTCATCGTTGCAGATATTTAAAATGCAATCTGTTTTTAGACTTTTTTAAAAGAAAGTAATAGCACTCTTAATTATTTGTTTAAATGTTTTGCAATTGAAATAGATTTTCAGAACGTTTAGTTTCTGAGAATCGACACAGATTTAACAACCCTATAGTGTCAACACTGAAAACAGCGCAACCAAAAAACGTGTGTAATTTTGGCACCCTTTGATCGTTTTGCTGTTCAAATAAAGGGGCTCAATCTAACTTCCAATATAAAGTGGCGCACATCTTTTTGATCAATAAATAATTAAAAAAAAAAAAAAAAATCAACTAATTATCTAAGCAGTCAAGCCATGATTAGTTCTTTCCGACTCTAGTAAACTAATGCAAGTCTTGGGTGCCATAATGATTGATATAATTATTATAATTATGTATGAAATAAACACGTTTATTGTTATTATATAATTGCAGGACCCAGAGGAGGAGAAGAGGCGGACGGCCACTGTGGAACCCTGCTTTGACCTGCCCGAGGAACTCCCCTCTTCCGATGCAATAGATAGCAGCCACTGTTCCCTCTGTGATCGGGAGTTCCCCTCCCAGAAGGCCCTCAAACTCCACACCAAGACCGACCATGGTCACCTCCGTATTTGTTTCGTCTGTCCCTGCTGTAAGAAGTACTTCGCCAACGCCTGGTCTGTCTACCGACACATGTACAAAGGTACCCTGGTACTATCTAGTCATTTACTGATTTGTTAATATTCAACAAATAAAACAAACTTATTTTTTGAAATATTCCATAAAAAAATTATAAATAAACTACTGGTTTCGGCATTACGTCATCGTCAGATTTAATAATAAACTAAAAAGCTGTTGAGAGCGAACCGTTTTTATTTAATTTTTTTTTTTTAGGTTCCAAATATTATATATTTTTTATTTTACAAATAGATATTTACAACTGTATAAAAAATAAATGCAACAAGCAAATGTGCTGAAATCCCATGGCTTTATAGTTAAGGATTTGTTCGTTGAAATTAGCAACGTGTCTTAGCTTATAACTAAACCTGAAACCGGTAGTTTATGTACAATTTTTTTTGGAATAGACAATAATTTAAAAGAAAAGTTTGTTTTATTTATTTATTTTATTTACTACAAGTTTCATCAATAGTCCGCACTTCTAAATTTAGAAGCTGCAGTTAGTATTTTACTGAGATCACTTAGCTTCTGAAATATGCATTTTATCTTAAGGGCATCACAGTTCTTCCTGAGACTATAATCCAAGAAGTTGAAGCCATTGAAATGTCTTTTATGCCCGAGCCCGAAACAGTTTTTCGATGTCTACTGTGCTTCTGAAGACAAGTCACTTCCGTATAAAATGAAAAACTGTTCTTAGATATAAACAAGTAGTTGTTTTTATTTATTTTATTAGCTTTCCACTCTATTTACACAGATCGCAGAAATATATTCTGACATCAGTATACTAAAGTTAAATGTAATTGAAGCTGACGCTTTAGTGGGCTGTGCTAAGGGAGGAACAATCGATAGTATGAAATGACAATATCTCTGCAGTTGAGAGTATAATACACCAATGTTTTCGAGTGAGACCCGCAACAAAATGAGCGACCAGCTCGGCCGTGCGCTGCCGCGAGCGAACCTGTAACTTCATATTATTCTTGAGTGAAGGCGCACAGAGTAGACATATTTACCTCGTGGTTTGCTTTGCTGTTTTCCCAGGCACCAAATATTATTTGTAATGCCGTGTCATCACATTAATAAGGAGTGGCGTAAACTGCTTCTTAAAACTCGATGTAATGCTTAAAAAAAAATATTTTATTATTTTTTTTTTAGATGTGATTGATTATTTAGTTGTTTTTCAACTCATGCTTCAATAAATGAAAGCTATGTAAAATCTCGTCCTCAGAAGGAGCTATTATTTGCATCTTGATAAGGATCTTGTAACCGATTTGTTTTTGTTTTAGTTCATAGAAAAACAAATGAACAAGTAAGAAAATTGAGGCCACATATTCAAAAGAAACAAGTCAGCGTTGAAGAACTGATAAAAGCTAAGAAGAACGAAAAAAACTTCAAAGATGAGGATGAAAAAGATGACGAAAAGGTAAAATATTAAAATATTAATTTATATATATACTTTTCTTAGGTTGTCCGTAGCTATCAATAACTCATAAATATGAAATAATAAAAGCAGTTTGGTTGTTCTAAATAAAAACACTGTAAGCTGATATTTTTCCCAAAATGGAGATAATAGGATATTTTTTGGTAGAGTCGTACTATTTTCAATATTTAACTCTAACTTATGTTTTCTGGCCCCATAACCTGCTTGTGTCTGAGGGCTAAACAAAATATTCCGATGCTCCCCAAGCTCTCTCCCTCGAACACCATGTGTCAATTCTCCCCTATCTGTCGCATCTGGTTTAAGATTTGCACCAAATTTTGCACAAATGTTAATTAGTTCACCTTATTGTTTTTGGTTATGATCCAAATAGTTAATCTCACATAAAAAAAATAATTAAAGCAAACAGTTTTTGTCGTGTCAGTTCTACTGTCAGTCAGTCACAACACATTTGTACATATTGAAGGAATTGCGTTTGTTTGAAAATATTTTCTTTTCTAGTAGAAAATTAAAGTTTTCTTTCACTTGAGAAAATCATTTTTCAATATAAAAGTATTTTTTAGAACGGAATTCATTGCAAATCCTACCCTTTTTGCATATTTAGAAAGCTATTTGGATACTTAAAAACAAATGCTAACATGACAATGTTGGTGTCAGTTGACTTCGTTTAGTACATCGGAGTTGGAAGTGTGATTCAAAACCATATATTTATTATTGTTATTATTAAAAGACAGTTTCATTTAAAAATTATTTTTTTTAAATTCTCAACTAAATAAAATACAAAATCAGACTGTAGTTTTTTCGAAAACAATTGATAATTGAATGTTTTTTTATAAATCTTGCTTTTTGAATAAGGTTAAGAGTATGCTTTTATTCATTAATTATCTTCTGCTTGGCACATTTCGCATTTATCCATTTCTTTGTTTATATATTTTCTATCGTTATATTTCACTAGCTATTAAGTTTTTATTTTTATCTTATTCCATTAATTGCTGTAAGATATTTCTATGCGATACCAAAGAAGTTTCATTTCATATACACTATTTTTGAAATAAACATTTGAATAAAGTACTATCTCGATTCTATAGTTGATGAAATAACACGAGTTTATAATGTTTGTAAAAGGTCTTCTCTTCCGACGTAGCTGAAGTGTATTGTAAAAAACGTTTTCTAATAATTCTTGGCATCCAGTTATTTTTACTGTTAATCATACTTTTATTTAATATTTAATTTTTTTAAATAAAAAAATATATTTTAATTATAAAAATAAAGATGCCTTCTTAGAGTATGCGTGCATTGGTCCCTATCATAAAATAATGTATGCTTGGATTGTGTTATCAACTGTGTCTAATTAAAATTTCTAGAATGGCGTATATTACAGCATAATATATTTTTCTACTATTATTTGTTAAAAATATTTTGTACTAATTACTCGGTGTTTCGGCTTTTTTATTTTGTAGGCTTGCTTGAATGAACTGAAGGGCCACGACTCACTACATACTTGTGCCAGTTGCGGAAAGAAATTTGAACGTAAAGTGGCTTTAATTTCTCATTCTCAACAGTGTAAACCAGGGAACGATGTGGGAGCCTCCTCCTTCTTGCGGTCATTGAAGAGGAAAGCTCTTCTGCCAACCAAGTTGTCACCAGACGGGAAAAAGCGGCGTCTTGACGAGACGGAGGATGTAACTAGTGTTGACGAAGAACAAATAATAGTCAATTCTAATGTTTGCCTTAAAAATTGTACTGTGGTTCTAAATAAGGCTGATATCAAGGGAAGTCCATACCTATCTCTTCGTAGCAACATGCTGACGAGGAGTCCAAGAAGTGACGATGAAGTGAAAAGTATTGTTCAGAGGTATAACAAGATCACAGTAGGAAATGAACTGAAAGGGAATCCGTTCGAGGAACTTCTTAACAGACTTCACCAGCAGGTCGCTCTGGAAACCTGTGAAAGTTTGGAAAATGAAAGTGAAACGAGTGAATTTAACGATGTGTCTGAAATAATGGATAATGAAGTGATTTGCTTCAGTGATGATGATATAAACGGTAATCTAGAAGGTAGTAGTAAAGATAGTCAAGCGGTTAGCAGTTCTGAGGAAGGAAGTGATGAAGAAAGTTCAGGGGAGGAAGGATCATCAGAAGAAGAATCTGATGAAGTGGAAGTAGATGAAGAAGTAGAAGCGGAAGAATCGGAGGGAGATGGTGAAGAGGTTGAGAATGTGAATAGTTCCAGAAAAGAAGTTCTGCTTGCAGAAAAGAAACATCTTTCAGAAGCATATCCAGAAGAAGAAATAAAGGAACACAGGATAACCAGAGCGTCGTTACGTAACAGACTTTTAGCTACAGAGGCTCTTGTCGAATATCGGTCTCAATCTGCAGAAAAGTCTGAAAATTCTGGCGAAAAATTGGGAAAATCACAAGAAAATATGGAAGCTGAAATTTTAAGTCAGGTGAGTAGCAGCAACGTTAGCGTTAATGGAGAGGAAAATGAGAGCGTCACTGAAGAAAGGCCGATATATGAAGAAACAGAATCTAAATTAAACCATGATGAAAACGATGAAAGAGCTAATGCTGGATGTTCAGTGAACGCTCTCTCTTCGATTTCTGACTCAAGCAGCCCTGTCTCTGTTAGCACGAGTGTTGAAACAGAGAAAGAATTTAATGATGATTGTACATCTGATGAAATAACTCCTAAATACTCACTTTTTCCACAATCAAATGTTGACAAAGAAGATGCAAGTGCCGAAAAAGAAGATGATGAGACGATGGAATCATATATGGAAGCTAACAACCAAATCGGTCTATACAACAATTTTGAAAATGTTTGTCTGTCGAATTTCAGTACTGACGAACTCCCTGAAAGGGAGACAGAAAATGAAAGCAAAAAAGAGAGTAGGTGTTCCCCCAAAGTGAACGGACGAGCGTGGAGTTCAAGGAGTGGGAGTTCGAGCTCTTCTGTTATGGGTGAGGAGGATGTGGAGACGTTGGTCCAGAGAGGCGATTGGCTCAACAGGAAGATCAACTCCTTTATGAGCAGTCAGAAGAAGAAGTGTCTTCTCTGTCTGAAGACCTTCCACAAGATCAACTTTGTACGCCGACATATTGCTTTACATTTCAACGTTAACAAATTCCGGTGTCTGATTAATTCATGTAACTATCAGTCATATCTTCGATGTGATATCAACCATCATCTGATGCGGGTTCACAAGAAGAAGGAGTTTGACCCGTTCGTTGGTCGTATTTACCCTAAGGAGGAGGACTTCGACCAGACACTGTACAACCCTGACCCGAAACCAGTCTATGCAGGTGAAAAAAATTACAAAGTGTTGCCCGTTCATTGCCAAGATTCCGTTGAGAAGTCACCTTCAGAAATAGTTGAACTGAAGTCGGAAAGAACAGATATAGACCGAGTGGAAAGCATCACTCGGAATGGTGTTACCATGTGTAAAATCCAAAAGAGGGAACGCCAAAGAAGTATAGACGAATGTAAGTTGTTTATTATATTTATTTTACATTTATTGAAGCCGTACGCGAAATCATTCCTTGGTTGGTTGGTTGGTTTATTGGTTTATTTGGGGCGAACAACTGCTTTGGTTATCATCGCCCGAAATCATATCTTATAAGTCGGGATATAGATTTTGATTTTTCGTGAGTTTTTTGGCATTCCCACCCTCAAGCATTACTGAGTATAAGAAAGTCAAATGGTTTCTTAGTTTCATTGCAGTTTTAGCGAAAGTCTGAGAATGACTTCGTTATACCTAGTAATGCCAGCTTGAAATGAGGGAGGAATGAATTTGGGAAGGAGGGGGCATGCTCTGTAAATGTAGTGGGTATAAGAAAGACATGTTACGGTCACATCAGATATTTCTTTTCATATAATGCGTATATTTGACAAGAGAGTATTCGTTTATCTCTCTTGTACTTGTATTATAAATATGTTTTCTTCTCATTTATGATAATTATAACGAAACAATCAATATTAAAAAATGAAGAAAAAAATATTTTAAATTCACTGCCATCAGTTGGAATTTAAACATTACTTCGAACTATTTCCTACAAAAATGTATTTTACAATGTTTGGAACGCTATAAATTTGTTCGTATTGGCTCAATCTCCATGTTCCATTAACATAAACACAGACGCACGGACAGACATCATTGCGAAAAAGGGGAAAACGTGTCCAAGAGACTTTGAACCGTGATATTTGATGAAAATTCGCTCTCGCTTTTTTGACGCCATATTGAAATTATGAATTTTATTTATTTTTATTCCTTAATCAGCCACAGTTAATACACAATCATATATCTCACGTTGAATGTGTATATATTATTAAATCAAGTCGTCAGGGTACTTATATCGAGCTTCCCTTGTCAAATGACCAGTTAGTTTTATGACTCATGCCCGGGCTTTAACTACAAGGTTGTATCGCCTATTACCAGAGCGCTCTTTCGTCACTCTGGCGGACATAAGCACGACTCTGCTATAGGAGAGAGAGTATTTTGCCTACCCTACATTTTTATTCACCTAGGGTAGGGGTCTTTAACGAGTATCTGACATTGCACAGGCTCGAGTCCATCACTTAGCGTCCCATCCGAAGGACGGCGTGTTAAAGTTTCTTGTTGGGTTTTAAGTAAATTTAACAAAACATAATTGGTTCATTTTTATACATATTTTTGTTTTTCTAGCCCTGAAAATGTTAATTATTGACACAGTCGGTTATTTGTTATAAGAAATAAAAATTTTTTTATTGAATCAGCACATTACAGTGCTATACACGAAAAATGAAAACATTCAGATTAGCAACAATAGTATCAAATAGAAAGTAGTTTTTGTACAAAATATAAAAGTTCATTTTTGATTAGTCTTGTACAAAGTCTTGGTAGAGACGAGGTTTGAGCCTCCTTCCTGGTGTTGGTTCTCCCAGCTCCAGTCACCAGGACGAGGATTGTCATGGTAGTCTCTCGTCATCTTGTGTGTCTTCCATGTCAGTCTAGTGTCGAAATGTACCCCAAGGTACGTGATTGTCACGTCAATAGGTGTCCAGGGTTTGTCGTCATTGTTGATTCGAATCTGAGTGCGTCCAAGTTCGTCGTCCTTCGATGAGGAAACACTTTAGCCATCGTTTTAACAGTGTTTATTCTGAGATTCCACTGCTACTGAGACATTATAAAATTCATTATCTACCCCAAATCCACCAAATCCAGCATCTTTATTTGTTGTTGTAAGTATTGTTTGTTTGTGGCAGATGAAGAGCTGGAGAGTGGGGACCTCTCTGACCTGGCCCTCACCTCTGAAGAGAAGCTCAACGCCCTCATGATGCAGGTTATATTTGGTGGTGAAGCCAGTGGTGTCATACACATCACCAGTCAGTCTTCCGGATAAAGTTAACTATCATTAGTTTTTAATATTTTTTTTTACTTCTCTGTTAAGTTTTTCTTTTTTTTTATACTGCCTTAAAAATTATGCATTGTAAATATTTGAATGTTGTCTATGTAAATTATTCTCTTTATATATATGGATCTTTTTTCCTTTAATATAATACAGTATTTATGAAATTAATTTAGGTTATTCTATTTTGTAATATTTTAGGTAGAAAATAATTAATTCCTTGTCTTATAAATGTAAGATGGACAGTGTTACAACTAATGCGTATATCCACCCTGGCTATGAGTAACGTCCAGTTTACTTAAAGCACTGTTAACTTTAAATCAACGCCCGCCACTTAATAAAGTTACATAATTACTTCTATGATTGTAATATAATGGAATGCACATAACACTCCATAGAAAAAATTGTTCAAATATTTTCTGACTGGCAATATTTATTGTTAGATTTTGGCCTATTATTAAAAACGTTTTTCTGCACTCTTAAAATGAAAATGCAGGCTATTAAGTTGAGAAAAAAAAAAATTATATTTGGATATCAAAAATTACAATAAACCTATACTATAACATGATAAAATCTCATGGTTTTTTAGATTCAATTTTTTTTTTTTACTTTAGCTCAGGAATGAATTATAAAAACATTTTGGCTCAGGCAATTATTAAAGCATAGGCCAACTCCTGATCTACTGAAATTGAAAATACACTTACTTTGTCTAATACACAACAACAAAAAGCTTCACCCAGACATACGAGTCGTCTGAGGCTTTGTAGTGGAAATTTTTAATTGTAATAATATTGGCCCCTCACGCCTTGTCTAATTGCCTGACTAGAATACTCGCTCCTCTATGAATGGATATGGTTTTCAGAGAACGGCAACATATTGTGGAAACATGAAGAATATTTCAGACTTTTTTTTTTTTAATATTGTCTGTTCCACAAAAATATTTATTCAAAAATTTATTGTATACATTTTTGTGAAGTAGACAATATTTAAAAAAATAAAAAAAAAGGATGTTTTTTTTTACTTTTATATGTTGGAAAACAATGAAAATAAATTGAAAAATTGGGATTCGCGTTTTGTTTTCCGGTTTCTCTTTCATTTACTTTTGTTTTTTGTATAATTATCACTTATTTTGAACTGTGAAAATTGAGGTATCTTCTCAGAATAGCTATGCAAGCCTCTCTTGCTACAAGCAGTGTTTAGAGTAATGAATAGTATAGACGAGGCTCTCGAACCCAGGAGTGCTGTCATCAGGCCAAAAATGATTCTAGCCAGGGACAAAGTCTTCATAAAACTGAATAACTATTTGTTATATTGTATATTATTATGTATACCATGTTAATAAACTTTTTTCTGTATAAAAATAAAAATAAACAAAAATATTGAACCAAATCTGTGATAAAATGATACAACTAGAATTAGACAGTATGAATGCTAGTTCAGCTTTAAGATGTCATTGTGTGTCTGTTAATGGAACTAAAATGAATGTCTGCGTTTTAGTTATTTAGTTGGTTTTATATTTATTTGTAGAAAACGAATTTGGTTCATTCTGTGTTTAAAAGAAACCAGAAACATGTAGAATTTATTTAAAAATATTTTCAAGTGTTTGATTTTTTGGAAACGTTTCAATTCATTATGTTTCATGATTGTGAGAAATTTTATTTTTATATTTTTAATGAACGTATAAATGTTTTGTTTGTTGTTTTTGCATAGAATCAAATCGGAATTTTCTTAACCTCATATTTTTATTATAAATAATATGGATGAATGTTCGCTTGTGTGCATATTCATATGTATTTTCTAGTTTTGATTATGCTCATTAAATAAATCCTAGTGTTACGTAAATGTTAGAATAAAATAAGATAATTGGTTATAGAAACTACAATTATATGTATATATTTAAGTATGGAAAAGGGGATTTCACATAAAATGTCGAGTAATATGTAGATTGATTCGGAAACATCAGAACATATAGGAAGCGTTATGTTGACATGTTTTGTATCAAATTATGAAATTATGCTTATTGGTCTATGTATTTTTTTTTCAAAACTTATAGACATGAAGGTTTTTTAGAGCTGAACTTTCTTCTCAAAATTTACTGTATTACAAATTTTATTCTGACGAATCATGAAAAATTATTTTATGCGGAACACATGTGTTTTCGCCGAGTCTTTTCAATATTTTAATTGAAATTTTTGACATCATTATTTTTTTTATTATTTTGACCTAGAAAATATTATGCTCATGAGATAGCTGCATACTTCTTGGGCCATTATTTATATATAATCTATGTTTCTTCAAATATTACGAAAAAAAAAAAAATAAATAAATAAATAACCTTCTATTTGGAAAAAGTTGAACGCTTGAAAAATGAAACAATTTAAGTTCCTAGCGCTTTATCCCTTTTTCCACGACTGTCGAAAAGACTGTATGAATATAAAATTACATTCTAAAACAGATGTTTGTTGAAATAGTAGTGCTGCTGGCTTGCTTTTTTCAAATGCCTTTCTTTTGTTTTCAAATAGTGCCTTTAGTCGCTTATCAATATACTGTTTCAAGATAACAAAAACGGTGGCGACTGATAAGGATATAATTAAGTCTATTTACATTCTGAAAAAATCTTTGTATTAATATTTTTTTTACACTTTTGTCCTACATATTTTTTTTAAATTATATTATTGTCGTAGTTTCACCGCAGATTTAATTTTATGTTAAAACTTGGCAGCATGTAAAGCATAGTGTATGTATATTTCGTGCTGCATTTTGTCTATACTACATTAGATATCGATGAAATTATGGAACTAAATTTGATACTCTTGAATTGTTTGTTTTGGGCGTGTTCATGAAATGATCTGGACCAATTAACCAAAATGATGGTAGGATCTCCAAATCCTTGGTCCTTGGTTCTCAAGTTATGAGCTAGTAAACATAGTTGTTTACAATACAAAATACACCAAATAGACAAATGTTGTTCAGAACATTATTGTTATTTCTGTTGTGAAGAACCTCCTTACAAACTGAATAGAGGCAGAGTGTAGCCGGGGACCTACCTGGGATCATTGTATATAAACTTCCATATTGGCTACTTTATATCTAAAGCACCTAATGTCAGTAGTCGAACAACATTCTGCTAGTTACAATCGCTCATCCTGTTAAAAAAGAAAATTCAAAGTTTAGATATTGTCCCGTTCCTAATTGTTTTGCGGGTTTTTGCATTGTGACCCGAACCTTATGGAATGCTTGAATTAAGCTGTCCTCGTCATTTATTCCTCTTAAAAAAATATATATATATATATTATGACTAAGTAGAGTGGAAAGAGTATTTGTTAAAAATATAAAAATGGTACAAATTGAGGATTTTGATCTCAGGGCTTTTAACATAATTACTGAATGAGTTATTTTTGAAGTGAAACCTTTTTACGCGCACTGGGCAACTTGGGGACTAAGATTGTAAAGAATTACGCATTATGTGACGCGCTGACGCGAACGGAAATGGAGAGTAAGAGAGAGAAAGAGCGTGCACGCATACCCGCCGGCTGTTGAAGTCTAGTGCGCGCGCACACTTCCTCCCTCTCTCATTCTCTCCCATTTTTATTTCGTAAGTATAATTTCGATATGAATGACAGTTTTTACATAATTCGTGAATAGTCTAGGCATCTGACTTTCACAGAAAATTTTATTGAAGGAATTATGTGCCAAATTTCGTCTCGAAATCTATTTCAAAATGTCAAAACTCCCGTTCTACTAAATCAAGTTATAAAAAGGTGTTTAAAAATATGCATTTCTACAGCGAGAAGATTTCAACGGCCATTACTTTTAGTTTCAATTAATCGAGAAATTATATCTTGTCAAAGAAAAGAATGAAGTTAGTAAAAGTTGCTTACAAAAATGTGTAGAATCGAATGAAAAAATAAAAAATTTCCATCAGAAAAATTAAAATTGAGGTGCCCATGCGCTTGGGCGAAAGAAAAATAATGTCACCCCAGTTTTGAGTTTGACTGAAAAAGTAATGACATTTTGAAAAACCCTTGGTCCATCCTCAACTTCACAATCGGTATATGAAGATTTCGTTGTTTATTACTGGGCGAGGAGTGTCTATCTACATTGTACAGTCGTATGGCAAGATGGAGATACTCAAAGCTGGTTCTCTCCGGTTGGTAGTCAGTCACTCTAACCCATGAGTCTTCCAAATTGATACATAGCCATTGTTGTTGTTGATTGTGGAACCTTGGGGGGAGGAGGAACAACCAAATTGACGACTACACGCAAGTGTGGGTGCGTCCAATCAACCTTAACGAGGTGCAATTCAGGCAACTTGTCATATATCCAACTATATTTTCAAAAGACACTCTCGTTATATGTATATTTAATTTTAATTTGCAACCAGGTTGAGTTTACTATAATTTAAGTAAAGTTTTAATAATTGTATGCATTTCTGGGTGATTATTTACTCGTTCAGCAATATGAGAACACTCGAAAAACTATAATTAAGCTCAATTGCACAAGTTTTAATGTGGAATTCAATGAGAATACAATTTTGATTCACTACTAACTTTAATCCGTTAGAAAATTGGAAACCATTTAAAAAATTCCAAATCCATTTCTACCAATTAACAAACAAACATTTCCCACCATTTCAGTGGTGGTTCAAGCCTACTCCAGAGATTCATATTTTATTATATTATATTGTTATAGTTACAGAACGTATATATATTATATGACTATCAGAATAACTGTGTTAAAGTATAAACAAAATGTATTTGAATTATCAGTTTATTAATGTGGTTCGTTTTCGTGACAAGTGGGGCATCTTGAATTTTTTTTTTTTCTGACGGCTAAAAATTGATCAGTATACACGTTTAGTAGCTCTTATAATATGAATAAAATTTTTAAAAAATCTCCAACTCTCTCAAAAGAACGGGAACTCAATTATTGAACAGGAAGGTGACATCTTTCTTCTCAATGTACTTGTTGAATGCTTTCCAAACTGAGGAGACGATTCTAAAAGTAAATTGGTCGCTTTTTCTTATAATTTAGATGGTTTTTACCTAGTTAAATTTTGGCTTGATTCAATAAATATTTATAAGGTTTTATTTGACAGTAATATTGCTCTTTCAGTACAAATTTTTATTTTTAGATAAAAATAATTTAATATAATATTTTTAAAAATAGTTTCATTTCAGGCTGATCTAATTGACTTGCAAAAAAAACACATTTTGCTAATTATTATTAAAATCTTGTTTATTATTGTATTTTAATTTTGATTAATTTTTTCCATTTAATTATCATATATTGATAACAGTTAAGTACTTATTACTCTTTGCAAAAATAGGTTTTTCATAGTGGCGATGCTGAGAGAACAGTAGATACACCGAAAGTATTCCGAATCGCGTAGCGATAAACCATATATTTTGGATGCCCTTTCGCCATGGTTCGTTAATAACAGAGTGGAAAGCAGCTTAATCCTATTTTCAATTAAAAAGTTTACTTCGGTGCTCTTTTTTTTTTTTTTCACCATGATAATTTTGTGTTAAAAGTTGCGAATTTTGAATTTAGTTAACTGTGAACCATCTCGCTTGCTTAAAATCCATGCCGTACTTAGAGGATCTCTACTTCAATTGACATAACACAGCTCAAAGCCCAAAAATATAGTTTATTATTAGAATTTGAAAAAAAAAAAAATTAATATTGCCTTTATAAAAGTTTACCTCAGGACAAGAAACTTGCACTGCTATTACCTCAAAATTGTCAAATTGTGTTGTAATTTGAGCAATATTTCTACAGTGTATGTAAATAAATTTGTACGAATGTAGTTTTTCATTTTAGTTTAATTTAATATTATTTTTTATTAGGCACTGTAAATGCAAGTACGGAAAGTGACATACACTTTTTTGTAAATAATGTAAATATACTGATAACGTGTAATGTACATATTACAAAATAAACTTTTTGATTGTAAGTTTATTTTTTTTTATATTCTGCAAAATAAATAAATGCCAATAAAAATAGAGCTGTAATTCAACATAATTTTTCCTTTGATATTTCCTTTTCTAACTCGTATTTTTTATATAGTTTTTCTAAAATTTACAAATATGTATTCACAATTGTAAAAATGGTGTAAACAACAAGCAAATGTGCTAAAAGTGTAAAGTATAGCAATCACCCAGTGGTGACACTTCCCTAGATTTATAACTAGTTACTGCTGTTGCTAAGGATGTCGTCTCCAGGCGCTTAAGGCGTCACTGAGGATGTATGGCAGAATGGACTAGAGGTTTTATTGTGTAACTCTGTAGGAAAATAACTTTTTGTACCTCGGTTTAGCTACTTCGGCGATGTAGGAAATTCTGAGGTCAGTATGGAGGGTCTTGTTGGAAACATAATAAGGAGCATTGGCTATTGTACGAAGGGATTGGATGCGCTGAAGGTTGGAAGTCTTGACAAAACCCAAAACCCTAATTCTTGTTTTATCAGTCTCATGTGAAGGTTTATATTTCTTAGTTTTAAAATTTTCGTTTTTACTTCTACTCACAGAAAAATCAAAATGAAGTTTCCCTTATTTTAAAGTTACACTTCAACTCTATACAACATCCGGGGCTTTGAAAGATAGTACTGAACCAATAAGAATCAGTGCAACGTACTTAGCAACCACTTACATAAAAAGTGGTTTAGGCCATTGG
Organism: Aradus depressus; assembly: GCA_963662175.1. Taxonomy (NCBI): domain Eukaryota; kingdom Metazoa; phylum Arthropoda; class Insecta; order Hemiptera; family Aradidae; genus Aradus; species Aradus depressus. The sequence goes on from OY759215.1 coordinate 41,357,528, forward strand.
TCAAAGTTAATGAGCTTATTACTTTCCCATATATAAAGTATAGGGGAAGGTATATAATCAAAAATTAGAAGTGGAATTTTTACCAGGATTTTATGTTTTCCTATTTGTCTGTGAATACCATAACTACCAACAGAAGGAATATACCAACAATAAATTTTATACCTGTATCCAAAACCCCATAAGGTCAACGCCTAAAATACCTAAGGGACTAATTTTATCTGGGAGAAGAAAAAAAACTTGTAATTTCAGTATATATTTTTATTTCAATATATATCTTTTCAATAAAAACAGGTTTTATAATCATCGTTTCAATATAATTATCATTTCAATATTTATGTCCTGAAAAATAGAACGCAAATAATGAGAAAAACAGAACTTCCTCAAAATATGTAAAAATAGTTAAAAAAATTACAACATTAGTTTTAGGACCTCTCTATACTGAATGGAAACGTATTTATTTTAGGTTGCGTTCTTTATTTATTTTTTTTCAACGCATTGGCTGTAGGGACCATTAGCGTTTTCGATATAGGATTAGCGGTGACTACTGGAAAATTATAGCGGGTGTCAAACACTCTCCAGTTTTAGCGTCCAGTCTAGGAAGGAGACTGTAGCGAGCAGGTAACAACCAGCCAACCTAGCACCAAGTCTAGGGAGTGTTGCCAGAACGGATAGCAAGCCTCCTCAAAGCGCTACCCATCGCACCGCCAGTCTTAACTCTTCATTTCTAAACATACAAGAATATATTTCTCTCTCAGAAATTCTATTAACTTCTGGAAATTTTGGTGTTTTCTCACAAATCATATCCTGAATGTTGCGAGCATGTTGTTATTTTCTCGATACTTGGCCAGGTTCTGACAGTCCTCAGTCACACGTCTCATCTCGGAGCTCTGTCCCCCACCAGGAGGTACCTTAAATATGTCATTACCGGATCCGATGATGGCATGGTCGTTTGTTTATAGACAAATAGGAACACTTCCGAGAGCGATTAGTTCTATATTTGTAATCGATGCTATACTAATGGTTAAGACTCGATCACCTCCCCATCAATCTTTTTAAATCACAGGATATATCTGACTGTAATTTACCCAAAATTATTTTTCGTTTCACCCAATTCTTTTATTTCACTCTCAACAAGACTCTTTTCTTCCCTTACTCATCAGAGTTTCCGAGAATTTCTGCATAAACTTACATTTCTGCAAACGCACCCCTATTTTGTGTGCAGTATTAGGTGATATATATATATTTCGATTTGGTCCGGTTTTTTTTTTTCAAGAATCCCTTTTGTCGTATGGTGAATCAAATTTTGTAGTGTGGTTGTCGCAGATGTTTCCCGTATTATCAATATAACTATTTTAGATTATAAAACATTTTTTTTGTACCTTGGAAAAATTGAAGCCTGAGAAGGACGTGGATGTGCCCCGAAAATTGTCAAATAGCTGAATACACCTCTGGAAGCCCAAAAAAGTAACCAACAATCATCCCAGAGAATACTAAGAAACACATGTATTTTATTATTTATGTTTTATTTTTGTATGTTTCATTTCTTTAGAGGTTTTTGTATTTTCTTAATACATAAGATCGTATCCCTTATTGTGAAGAAGGAGCGGTGTCTAGGAAGTTCTGAAGATTGAAGATTCTTACTTTATATAATTTCACTTTGTAACTACGGTTGTGGAAGCTCTTAATCGGTCAGCCTCCACGACAAAAGAGGCCAGAGGAATCAACACTGGACAAACTAACTACGATCTCGCATTTTATCCACTCCCTGTACTTCATAAATGTAGTTTCAGGGACGGCGGGAGGGCCGGGCGAAGCGGGCAAAAGTCCCCATAAAAGAAATAGTTAATTTGTAAAAGTGAGAAGTGGTATTGACATAAAATCATTTCATAAAATAGTAGATTTTTTCATTCATATAGTTAAACATTTTTATTTTACTCTCCTCTTGTTTAAAATAATTAAATAATTGTTCAAAAAAGGTGTACAATTTATATTAAAAATTATCAATAATATATTTAAAGATTAAAATTAAAATCAAATAAAATTACATTATATGTAAAATTTAATACTTGAAAAAATGTTACTCTAAAAAAAGTAACTTTGAGGGCGCTAATTTCAGTATTGCCCGGGCGCCATTTTCATGTTCCGCCGGCCCTGTGTAGTTTTATTATGATGAAAGCCTTAACGTTTTCTTTAAAAATATCTCCCCTAATACAGTTGCTATTTGTGACAATCGGTCGTTTTGCAGATCTGAATATTGTTCTTGTAAGAAGTGTTCTAAAGAGTGATTAATTAAAACATACTTCACACAATACGCTGTACGGAATAACAAATCAAACTTTTTTTAAATTAATGTTAAGCCTGAGCAAATACACGAAGAGAAGAGCACTGATTTCACAGACATTGATATTAAACGGAGGAGGGATCCCATTAGACTCCCTGTAGAATAAACACATCATTGTTTACATGGAACAATATCATCTCATCTGTCACACTCTAGTCGACTATCTGACGATACATTTTTTCATCACATCAACAGTTAAAATTGAGTAGAGGCCAAAGTTGGCGGAAGATGGCCACTGTATTAATGGACAGCTGGTTCAACGTAACAGTTATCGAGAAAAAAAAAATAGTTGGAACTCGGAGAAACTCGTAAAAAAACACGTATGAAGGAAGCCTGAGACGGACGTGGAAGTGTCCCAAAATATTGTCAAATAGCTGAACAGACCTCTGGAACAAATTACCAAAAAAAGTATCCAACAATCTCCAAGAGAAAACCAAAAAACACATGTATTTTATTTATGTTTAATTTTTGTATGTTTCATTTCTTTATGTTTTTTTAAAATACATAGAATCGTATCCCTTTTTGTAGCTATTCTTCCCTATAATTATTATTATTTTTTTTGTATTTAAAAGGACAATTATGTATTACCTAATTGATTTATTTATACATTTATAATTGCAATAAAGTTTTCTCCTCCCAATTTCTTCATATTCTATGATTGTATTAATAAATCAATTATTACTTACTTACTCTTACTCCGTTGGCGACGAACCCTGAAGATCCTTAGCCGCCCACACTAGCCTTCTCCACCGCGATCTGTCGTGCGCCACCGGTCACCAGTTCACCACGTGGTGTTCCACAGCATCCTTCTTCACCAGGTCAGCCCACCTCAGCTGTGGCCTTCCTCGTGATCTGGCTCCTTGGACCTGAGCGTCCATGATGCGTCCTATGGCTGTCTGCAGTCCGCTTCTCTCCACATGTCCAGCCCATCTTAAGCGCCGTGATTTCATATCTGCAACTACGGTCGGGTGTTGCCAGAAGATGTCCCTCAGCTCCCTGTTGGTTCTGATCCTCCACTCTTGGGTTCTCCTTGACCGGACCTGATATTTTCCTCAGCACTTTATTTTGAAACGTCTGTAAACGTTTCTCCAGATGTGAGGTCAGGGTCCAGGTTTCACACCCATAGATCAGGGCTTTACCATGGAGCTGTAGATCCTATACTTCAGGTTCCTTTGACAAGGCTCTGGACCGTAGCAGCTTGATGACAGAGAAATACGCTCTTTGGGCCTGCAGAAGTCTTCTGTCCACCTCCTCCAGCATCGAGTTGGTGCTACTTACCGTGGACCCGAGATACCCGAAGTTCTCAACTCTTGGGAAGGAGAAGGTCTCCACATCAATTATTAGGTACTTTATTTTTGTTATAAATTCGAAAAACCAATAAATATAAATACGATAAGATATACGAATTTATTATTATTATGTATTTTATATAGTAGTCATTTATTATTATTTGATATTTTTTATTTTGATATAATTTCAAATTACTTTGTTATTCATTTAGTTATTTTCTAGATTGGAAAAGCTTTTGCTTTTAATTTTATTAATATTATCATGTCATCAGAAATCATTTGTTTAAATGCACAATCATTATTTCATGCATACCAAATATAAATTAGTTTATCTTGTTGGAATTTAAATATTATATACAAATCTAATATTAGTTTTACCTCGGTTATTGAAAAAAGGGAAGTAAATATTTCAGAACAAACAAATTGTTAACAGTAAAGCCACGTGGATTTCCTTGTTCAGATTCCAACCACATACTTACCTATATGAGGTACCTATAAGAATGGTTCGGACACAGTAAACTTGTCATACTTTGTATATACTAAACCTGTGTAATTGTAATTAATTATTGATATGTAAAATAAAATGATTGTTCTAATTTGATTCTAATTTTTAAAAAAACATTCTTAAACTTTATAATTATTTATTCCTCAGAATCCTTTCAAAAAAACTTTACTATTCTCATAAAATATATTGGTATTGCTTAAGGACTAAAGGTACTGCCTTCCAATTCTGATATTTCCATTATTATATTTACCTATTTAAATCTATTGAAGCAATTAATATCCATATTTTTGGATATTACACTTGACGATGGTGTAATAGCGAAACCATGAGTTTATATGTTTGTAAATTTTTTTGTGGAAGAGTCACAATTTCAAAATATAAAAACAATTGTCAATGTAAGTATCGATGTGTAGCATTTTGCCCTACTCTATATAACCTCATCTAAAACATTTTCCACAGCAGATTTCTAAAGGGGGAGGGGGAGGCTCCGAAAGATGTCTCAGGGCCCCAAAACTGTAGATCCGTCACTGCCATCCCTGAAACATGAAAACATTTCGGAGGGAAGACTAGAATGAAGTGTCCATTCGGTGCTCGTTGTTAGATAAGGTGAGGGGAGTGTTGAGACACCTCACTCTGTCTTCCTCTCCATTGTCAAACGGTTTCGTTCCGCATTCTGTCTTTTTTTTTGTCCACACCAGACTGTATTTCCTCCAACGACAACTGTTGTATGCTTTTTTTGTTCTCAGACTGTACTGTCCAACTTTCATACTCCATTTCACTTGCCATTTAAGTTTCCTTCTCTTATCATCACATTTGGGGTTCAAGAAATAATTTTATTTATAAAAAAAAATTACAATACGAGTATAGGGGAAGTTATGTAATCTGTCAGAAGTGTGATGTTGTTTTCACCAAAATTTTCACCATTTGATTCAAAAAAGTTTGTGTGTATCTGTGAACACAAAATTGTATATGTATCAAAAACGTCATTAGGACAACATCTATTGATTTTTAGCACAATTGGCCAAAGAGAAGATAGGGCTTAACACAAAATCCTCAATAACTGCTGATGTAATGAACATATCGATACAAAATTTAGTATGAGGATTGAGAAGATCCTATGTGTCAACTTCAGATTTTGAAGGGAGTGCAAACATTTAATTGACTAATTTGTGCTGGGAAAGTACATTACCTGTGATTCACAATAACAGTTACAGATATTTACCGATTACCGGTGATTCACAATAACAGTTACACATACAGTGTAATGAGATCTTACTAGAAAAATTTTGTGACTTCAAGAAGTTCATTTTTTGTTTTTTGTTGCTAAACGTTTATTGCAACTAAATGGCAATGAATGGTTTTTTTTTTTTACAAAATGCATATTATTATAGTTATAGAAAAGAAAATATATTAATAATAAAAAGGGCGCCGGTAGCTCAGTGGTATGCGTGCTTGACTTCTGAGCTCAAGGTTGTGGGTTCATAACCCGACCGAGGCCCTTAGTTTATTTAATCTGGGAGGTAAAATAAACTTAAGCACGCCGTCCTTCGGATGGGACGTTAAGCGATGGTCCCGAGCCTGTACGATGTCACGTACTCGTTAAAGACCCCTCCCTACCCTAGGTGAATAAAAATTTAGGGTAGGCAAAATTTAGGACTCCCACAGTAGAGTCGGGCTCATGTCCACCAGAGTGGCGAAAGAGCGCTTTGGTAGTAGGCGATATGACCTCCTTGTTAAAGCCCGGGCATGAGTCATAAAACCTAACCTAACCTATTAATAATAAATAAGTAATATATCTGTGTACATAGAAAGATATAAATAATATTAAAATAAATAAATATAGATATTGCTCTTTGATAGAAACGGAAAGAAACTGTGGAAGCAATTAGAAAATAAAAACAATTCAAACTTATATAAAACAAAATAAGAGCTTTGAGTTGTAAGATAGTAGTAACCGTAACACAAGAATAAAAACTGAAAATAAAAAATATATATGTACTTATAAGCTATAATATACTTAATGAAATACAAATGTTCCTTATTTCTAAACCAGATGCTATGAACGATATAGACTGAACTGAAATAATTGCGTTTGTTTACTTTGTTTGGGAATTAAAGGAAGGGGAGATTTTCAGAATTTGAACATCCATCAAACTTCCTAGAAAATTAAAGCCGCGGCTTTTCTTGGTGTTCTGCGTGTCTCACTCAGCATTAATTATTTTTCGGCTCTAAACGTTTTTTTTTTTTTTTTCAAAAAATGAAAAAAATTGGCGCAACATAATACGCAGTTAAAATACGCAAAAACCACTGAAATATGCATTTATGGTCAAATATGCAGACATATGCAAAATAAAAGCTGCTTTAATCGAACCGTTTTGGTCCAAAACATGTTTTAAAAGTCATAATAGTGATGTACGAAGCAGAGATAAAAATATGCAAATGCATTAACATCCGAGTCCTACTAATAACAATACTATTAACAAAAATAAAATGAAATGAATTAAATTTAAGGTAAATATTTTTTATAACACTTTCCACGACGATATTTCATACATCAGGAGACAAGTTATTGGCAAGAGAAATTCGCTTCGGAAGGGAAACACAAATTTAAGGAAAGTGAATACGTAGAAGAAAGTACCTTCTTGGCCACAAATGGTATTTTTTACAATGTGAGGGAAAATTATGAGATCTTTACTTGAGTGAGTAAGCTGAACTCCGTACAACACTTTTTCTTACAAGGCCAGGAAGTCTCTTCATCATCATATTTTTTAGGTAAAAAAAAAAAAGTTTAAGTAAACATGACGCCGGAAGCACCTCGTTTAAAGGATATTGCGGAATATCGACTAAGCTTTTTGTACTGTTCTAAAACATTTCCTATATCGTATGCTAAAATTCATACGATAAAATATTTCGCAAAGTGTACTAAAAAAAATATTTTTTTCCCGCCCAGCTGTTCGAAATATAGGATAAGTTAAGTAATCAGTCAGAAATTTCATGTTTTCCGACCCTCCGACTCCGAAAATTTAAAAAAAAAAATCCTGTCTGTATGTGCCTATGAGCGGAGTCTATCTTAGTCCACCTTTGTTGTATCTGTGTAGAGATAGTTTGGATACTTGAAGCTGACCCAGGGTATTCTATAGGTTGCCACCCTGGGGAGCCGGGATGTCCCTCAGAGGTTAGTGGGAGGTAGGTACAGTGTCGCTCCTAGCTCCGCTCATCCCTCTCTACCTCAGTCCACCCTTGTTGTATCTGTGTACAGATAGATTGGATACTTGAAGCTGACCCAGGGTATTCTATAGGTTGCCACCCTGGGGAGCCGGGATGTCCCTCAGAGGTTAGTGGGAGGTAGGTACAGTGGCGCTCCTAGCTCCGCTCTTCCCTCTCTACCTCAGTCCACCATTGTTGTATCTGTGTACAGATGGTTTGGATACTTGAAGCTGACCCAGGGTATCCTACAGGTTGCCACCCTGGGGTTCCAGGATGTCCCTCAGAGGTTAGTGGGAAGTAGGTACAGTGGCGGTCCTAGCTCCGCTCTTCCCTCTCTACCTCAGTCCACCCTTGTTGTATCTGTGTACAGGTAGTTTGGATACTTGAAGCTGACCCAGGATATTCTACAGGTTGCCATCCTGGGAGCCGGGATGTCCCTCAGAGGCTAGTGGGAGGTAGGTACAGTGGCGCTCCTAGCTCCGCTCTTCCCTCTCTACCTCAGTCCACCCTTGTTGTATCTGTGTACAGATGGTTTGGATACTTGAAGCTGACCCAGGATATTCTACAGGTTGCCATCCTGGGAGCCGGGATGTCCCTCAGAGGCTAGTGGGAGGTAGGTACAGTGGCGCTCCTAGCTCCGCTCTTCCCTCTCTACCTCAGTCCACCCTTGTTGTATCTGTGTACAGATAGTTTGGATACTTGAAGCTGACCCAGGGTATTCTACAGGTTGCCATCATGGGAGCCGGGATGTCCCTCGGAGGCTAGTGGGAGGTAGGTATAGTGGCGCTCCTAGCTCCGCTCTTCCCTCTCTACCTCAGTCCACCTTTGACTCTCTGTTCGATTGTGTCTTGTCTGTCCTCCTGTCTGCTCTCGCGTTACGTCTTTTAGTTTTGGTTTTGTTTTCCTTTTTGAAGGTTCCCAGTTCAGTCCATGTAAGTTATACATTTTTTACCTTTTTATTCTATACTAAACTCTGAAATTCGATTCTTGTATTTTTTCTAGAATATAGCTACAACTTTACTTCTAGAATATAGCTACAACTTTCTAGAATATAGCTAAGCTTGCTTGTTTTGGTTTAACGCCCCTGTTTAACTTCCAACTCGAGCAGAAAAGCTCTCTGTAGCTCTATCCGTTTCTGGTTCTGGACGCTACTGTAACGGCTGTTTTAACCAATGGCTTATTATTTATTTTCGCCTATTAGCTACATATTTACTTTATGGTTCTAGAATATAACTAGTATTTTCAATGTTTCAATTTATAGAAATCTGATTATCAGGATATATTAATGAGATTTTTGTTTCCCCCGCTATACGTATATAATATAGGAGAAGCTATGCAATCAATCAGAAATTCGATGTTAATTTCACGTTTCCAACCCCTTGATTTCAAAAATGAAAAAAAAAAAATTCTTGCATATTTGTTTGTGAATGTGTGTGTGGGTGAACACGGTGACTCCCGATAGAATTAATTTATCGACACGAAATTTTATATGTGTATCCAGGACCCCATAAGAGTGGCTCCTATTAATTATAGCGAAATCGGTCTATGGGAAGGGAGGGTTCCAGAGAAGGGGCGCTCGACTTACAAACCCTAATAACTCCTGATAGAATTCAAATATCAATATGAAATTGTATATGTATATCCAAAAGCCCAAAAGGATGTTCATTTATCGACATGAAATTTAGTATGATTCAGAAGTCTCTGTGTAAGTAAGTCCACTATCGATTTTTAGCCAAAACGGTCGATCGGTTTTAGGAGGACTGGATTAAGGAGAGCAAAAACGTACGTGATTAATTCGTGCTGGTGAAGTACATTGTCGGTGATTCACCGATGGATTTTTTTGTTCTGTCTCTGGATTTAAAATTGTGGTGGCCCCCAACGAAACGTTTTGATAAAAAAAAGTAATTTTACCAACCTACGAGAGTGGATTGAAATGAGGTTGATATTTTTAAATTATTAAAATTAAAAAAAAAAAAAAAAAAAAAACAGAGAAAAAACAAGGATTTACTGTTATATTTTTTTTTTTTACAAAAAACCACAAGGCGGTGGTCCTGGAGGACTTGTCCTCTCCCCACCCGCGCGACTGGTCTACTTCCATGATGTCTGGACGCCTGGGTCAGTTGTTCGGGAGGAAGATGCTTCATGTATAGTATCCTGGTTTGTTTGAGGGGTGACATAGTTATTGAGGCGAAGGGGCAGACCTTTTTTTGAAAAAAAAAAAAACCTTAGTTAACTAAGCTTTTGATTTTTTTCTGAAACGAATTTACCGTTTTGGAAATCATCTTATTAGGTTAGGTTTTATGACTCATCCCGGGGCTTTAACTACGAGGTCATATCGCCTACTACCAGAGCGCTCTTTCGTCACTTTGGTGGACATGAGCCCGACTCTACTGTGGGAGTCCTAAATTTTGGGGTCTTTAACAAGTACCTGACATAGTACAGGCTCGGGACCATCACTTAACGTCCCATCCGAAGGTCAGGTGTTAAGTTTATTCTACCTCCCAGATAAAATAAACTAAGGGCCTCAGTCGGGTTTCGAACTTACTATCTTGAGCTCAGAAGACAAGCACGCATACCACTGAGCTACCGGCGCCCCTAAAAAAAATCATTTTATTAAAATTCGTGTTATATTCGTTACATCGACATTTATTAGGGTTTTTAATTTGAGCCCCCTCCTCTTGTCCCTCCCCCTTCCCTTCATCTGTTTCGACTGAAAATTGTTATGTGTCATCCTTATAGGGATTTGGATTTACATATAAAATTTGGTGTGGATATATCCATTAGTTGGGAATTATCGGGATTTTTGTGTTAAGCCTCTCTCTCTCTCTCCCCCCCCCCCCCCCCCCCCGCACTTATCCCCCTTCTCTTTGGTCTGTTTGACTGAAAATCAATAGGTGTCGTCCTTTTGGTATTTTGGATTTCATGTCGATATATTCATTCTATCGGGAATAGTATTCACAGATACAAAGACAGACAGTAAACTTGTTTGTCATTTTTGGAATCAGGGGATCAGAAAACATTAAATACTTCATCGATTACATAATTTCCTCTATACTTCGTATATCTGGGGAAGTACAAACAAGTTGAGTGACGTGTTGAGTGAAGAGTGAAGAGCTGCTTGGAAGTTTAATGAAGGACAACGTGCTCGAAATTAACGCACTTTGGCACATTCATAGTCTCTAAGTAACATTGGTATCCCTGGAATATCGAATACTTTTTATGGTACCTAGTGTTGTCTGGGACAGTCACTATCTTTCTTTCTCGTTATGGCTCTTATCAGCAAAATGTACAGCATGAATCAATTCAATTTATTGGATAATTTAATGATATTTATCGTATCTCGACCTCTGTCTGAGTATTGAATAAGCTGAGATTACAGCTGTTCTGAATAAAGTAGAAAATATTGAGGATAAGAAGGGGAAAGAACAGCCCCAAAATTTAGAGATAGAGGAAGAGAAGGAAAATCATATAGTAGAGAATTTAGAATTAAATAAAGTTGAAGAAAATAGAATAAATATTGGTATGAACGGAAAGAGTGAAAGTAATATTTTGATTTTAGGAGGAATATTGGAGAAAATAGAAGTGACAGACAAAGGACAACATTTAATTTTACAGGAGAAGTAGTTAAAAAATACAGTCAAAATAGACAAAGAAAATATAAAACTAAGAGAAATGAACAAATTAAAGAAACAATGACAGACGGACTATGCCAAATTATATTAAAAAAAGGGGGGAAGATGTTTAAAGACATAATTCGTCGGGGTATCCGAAAATAGGATCAGATTGATATTAGGCTTTGCAATATAAAAAAATTGTATTAGCCGCATTTATAGTAAATATTTGTTTTTGAAACTCGAATGAGTTGTAGACATGACAGACAGACTTACTAAGCAAAACTTTAGACAGAAAATGACAGAAGACTTCGGATGAAGGACAACTATCTGACTATCGAATGAATGAGAATATATTTTTTTTATGAATGAAATTTATTGATATATGTTGAACAGACGCGAATACGTTCGAACTGTAAGATAGTATTCACGCAAGCATGAATGTTTCCTTGAACTGACTTTCTTTCTGGCAGCTGACTTGCTAGGATCCATGCATGTTTTCACACTTAAGCGATACAACCGTACTTTACTATAGTGTATAGAAGTATTGTAATGGAGTGAAAATCCGAGATCGAGTTTTCAACGGAATTTCACGTTTCAAGGTCCCATGAATACATTTTGACCGTTTTCGTGATGATGTCTCTCAGGGTGCATACATGTGATTGAAACTTTGTGAGCAAAATTGCGCATATCTCTTCTTCTCTAATCTGGCGGGGGAAAGAGTGATTTCCAATCTGAGACATTGCATAACAAATAAAAGTGAAGAAAGAGACCTCCAAATTTATGGTGGCTAGAAGACGTATCTTGTAATCTCTCCTTCTTTTGCTTCGTTCTTTAGGAATGTCCCATAGAACGATTATATCACCAATTTACTAACTACACTACAACATTATATATTCTTTTTTATAAATAATTTCTTTGCGGGTTCAAAACCCGGCTGAGGCCCTTAGGTTTTCTTATCTGGGAGGGGGAAAAACATTGAGCTTGTCTTCCTTCGAATGGGACGTAAGCGAAAGACCACCACCCAAGGTGAATAAAAACTTAGGGTAGGTCAAATTTAGGACTCCCATAGCAGAGTCGACGTCCACCAGAGCGATGAAAGAGCGCATGGCATAAGCGATATGGATCTTGTAGTTAAAGTCCAGGCATGAGTCACAATAACTAAAAACTAAGCTATACAAAGTATAGAGGAAGTCAGGAATTTGATGTCGAATTTTCACCGGAATTTCCTTTTTTCCGACCCCCTGATTTCAAAAATGGAAAAAAAAAAATGATCTATTTGTCTGTGAACATGATAACTATCGATATAATGAGTATATCGACCGGGTTTAACACACTCTAACAACTGCGAGTATCAGACTGCCGAATGATGAGGGCAACCTCGAAAGCCAGCTAATATAAAATATTAAAATATCTGAGTGGTCAGACTATATTTTTATTTTGCGACCTCTGAATTAATCACTTCTCACTACATCGACCATCTTCATATGAACCGATTTATGTATTTTCGTTTAACTGAGAGCGATAGTGCAATATAACAAATAATAAATAGTTTAAAAGGCAATATTAAGCGAGAAAAATATGTTTTCAGAATATGATGTGCTTCTGTAATTTTCGAGAAATTATTTAATGATGGTTTAAGTAACATCCATACTGAATTGTTTAGTATATAACCAGTTAAGTCACAATCCATACGTAGGAGGGGGGATAAAATAATTGATAGCTCATTAACGATTGATCGGATTTTCATGGACTTTGACATATAGCATTCTTTAATATTCAATGTCGTTTTTTTTTTTTTTTTTTTCTAACTTGTTCTAACGTTGTTATGATTGCTATTATAAGGAAGAGTCTTCTACCGAGAGATACTCCACTACCTACTAAAATATAGCTTATATGTTGGTGTCGTATACGTGTTATGAACTTTCTTTACATAGAATAATCATTTTCTATGTATAGACTATATAACAGTAGAGTATGCACATTTCTCCAAAAGTATAGACCTCGTTGTTTCAAAAACTATTGGTCGTACGTAAAAATTGTATGCAACATTTTTCTAGAGAATTTTCCGATAAACAATTTTTATAATAACAAAAATTAGCGTACAACCAATAGAAAGCGAGATATTTGCGAAAACGTGTTGAACTTTATCCATGCATAATTCGCAGCGCGAACACGATTTTGAAATAGACTTTTCGCACGTTGTTTGTTATGTATTTACCAGTATTTATTCAGAAATAAAATCCTAACTTTACTGAGCTATTAAGGCCAATTCAAACATAGGCTATGTGGCATTTCAAATTCTTGACTGGGTGAGGGGGGAGTATAAATTATGATGGATTTTTAAATTTAGCATTCTTAAAAGTCAAATTGAGACATGAGCTATATGACGTCCCAAATTTTAAATAGAAGGGGCGTTGTGTGAATGGTGGAGGGGGGGGGGGGATGAACAGTGAGTGGTATGAATTTTGATTCGGGGCAGATTGAATCCTATCTAACTACCTCTATGTTACTACATTTTATGTTCATTGAAGGTTTTACTTGTGGCTAGGGCAAAAAACTGTCACGACGGACATGGGCGCTGGCAACTCTTTAATAACTACTTACACCGTAAAAATCCACCAGTGCCATTAATCACAAATTAGTGATGTAAACACGTTAATGAAGAGTATTACGTGGGTTGTTAACAGATTAAAATTATTAAAAGTGATGTAATAACTTCATACGAACTTACGTAAAAATGTTTCTTTAGGGTGATTCCTATCACTTTCAATCTGTCGCCTGAGGCCGATATTGCCACGCAATATTTAGTTTGTGGACGGCTCCCTACTAACTTTGCCTTTGAATTGTTCCTGCAATATTTTGGAGCTTTTTGAGCTGCCGTTTTGTAGCATAACAATAGAATCCCCCCTACGCCGACTTGCTTTTATCAACTTAAAAGTGTATGTCCAGCTATGAAAAGCCTCTACCATTTCTGGGCTTTCCACTCAATAACGTCCGATTTAATGGAAATATGTGAAATTTTATATGGGGAATGAATGAGGTTAGTGGAGGAGCGACAACTTGATTTATCACAAATAGTTCAAGCTGAGGCCTGGAAAGAAAATCTCGAAAGAATAGTCCAGTTCGCTATTGTGACTCATGTCCGGGCTCTAACTACGAGGTCATATCGCGTCTACTGCCAGAGCGCTCTTTCGTCATTCTGGTGGACTTGAACCCGACTTCACAGCTTGGAGTCCTAAATGTTTATTGGTTTATTCATCTAGGGTCTTTAGCGAGTACCTGACATCTTATAGGCTCGGGACCATTGCTTAACGTCCCATGCCAAGGTTGGCATGCTTAAGGCAGAGCTCAGTAATCAAGCATGCTATTCCTCACCCACCAATCGAACTTCAAGGTCATAATTATAGTTTCACGCCGCCTAGGATATGTATTTTGGAGGTTAGTCCTGATCGTCTTTGAAGAGAGCCCTTCTTCTCTCAGGGAGGACATCCCTGCTAGGTTCCCGTTTGATATGGTCAGTGGACGAGTCATGTGAACAGATAGACCATGGTTCTCTGGAGCTGGTTCCCACGGTCAGGTCAACGTACCAACAGTCAACACTTTTCTCACAATTAATCCTTCATCCCACAATAAATGAAACTGCTCCCATTTCAAAATATACTCATTATCACTTCCATAATATAATATTCAGTCAATACTTTGGTTTGATTCCTGAAAAAAACTTCATTTAACGAAAATAATTATAATTTCTTTTTATAATTTCTACTTTTTATGAAGACACATATTTTATGACCAACAAGGCGGCCTTAGAGGTCTATAAAAGGGGAATGAACATAATGTGTTAGCGTCAGCTGCTTTCTTGCTTTCATTCATTGTACAGCGTCATTCTGAGAGTGTTTTTAGTACATTTATTTTATTACCTACAGTATAAGTATTGTAACCATGCGAAAATCGAGATTTCAACGGATTTTGTTTGTGATTCTTAGTCGCATAGTTTTAAGTCTGAAAGAAATGTTGGTACAATACAAGGGAGAAGTACTGAATGTTGGCCGGTTTTCGCTGCACAAAGCGATAAATATTGTTTTTTCTGAATTGCAAAAAACAAATATACATCGGATTATATAAAAATTTGTAAAAAATACACAAAATGATGTTGAATTACCGGCAATGTACTACCTCAGCTTGAACTATTTGTCATGAATTAAGTTTTCGCTCCTCCACTAACTTCATCCTCTTCGGCCGATTTGGCTGAACTTCAATAGGTACTTTTCATTCCCCATATAAAATTTCACATACACTCATTAAATCGGACGTTATTGAGTGTAAAGCCCAAGAATGGTAGCGGCTTTTCATAGAACATACGGGGAGGAAAGACAAATTTAAAATAGATCAACAATAATTATATCACTTTTAAAAGGCAGTCGAGGCTCGGCAGAGATTTTATTGTTATGATACAAAACTGCCGCTTAAAAAGCTTCAGGATATTGCAGGAACACTTCAAAGCTAGTAGGGAGGCCTCCAAAAACCAAATATTGCAGAGCGTGGTAATAAGCGACTGCTTGAAGATGATAGGAATCACCCTAAAGAAACATTTTTAAGGGCGGATGGAGGGTTTGAGCCATTTCAACTTCGAGTACCGGGACATCGAAAACTAATCTGATGAGAGTGTTCAGAATACGTTGACTTATTACTTTCTTATACCTTTAGTATAATTATATTTAGTATACCTTTAGTGTAAGTATATTTAGAATACCTTTAGTATAAGTATATTTAGTATACTGTTAGTATAAGTATATTTAGTATACCTTCAGTATAAGTATATTTAGAATACCTTTAGTATAAGAAAGTAATAGTAAAAACGTGAGCTTAACTTCGATAGTAACATGTTTTCAATGACATTTACTCGTATTATTAAAAGTTATTTCATTTTTGTCTATTTTTCATATTATGGGAATATGAGAAAAAACATAGGAATCTCTCAGAATGTGCAAAAACTCAGGGAAGAAAAATAAGAAGATGACTGTTCTAACGAAGAAAGAGCTAATTGACCCTTTGAGGAGGGCGAGGTCAATAGATGTCAACTGAGAGAGGTGGAGCTGTGAGTGGATCCTAGCGAACTGGGTGGCGCATTGCCTCGCAATATCTGACGCATATGCACATTGCAATGTCCTGTCCATCCCACTTATTATACAGTTAGACATTGAAAATAGAAGGCGACGGGAGCTCCGGAGCCGGGCGAAGTCCTTTTATCTTGGAGTTGAAAGATCCTTGAGCACGCCGTCCTTCGGATGGGACGTTAAGCGATGGTCCCGAGCCTGTAAGGTGTCAGGTTCTCGTTAAAGACCTCTCCAGGCAAAATTTTCACCAGAGTGACGAAAGTAGTAGGCGATATGATCTCGTAGTTGAAGCCCAATCATGAGTCATCAGAGGGGCTCAACTCAAGAATCCCAATAACTGACGATGAAAATTTTACATTTAAATTCAAACCTCCGCAACGATGGTATACATTTTCCGCAACATCGGCCGAAGGTAAGGGAAGCCTAAAGTTTGAGGATGATTGATGACTAGGTAAATATGCCATTAGATGAGGAAGACAGAGGTTTTTATTACTTCCCCAGCTATGCGAAGTATAGCAGAAGTTATGTAATCTGTCAGAAATTCGTTGTTGAGTGTTCAACATAATTTATTCTTTTTCGACCCTCTGATTCCAATAATGAAAAAAATTAATCTCCTTGCTGTGTGTCTTGTGATAGAGAATTTAAGTTAAAAAAATAAATGTATGAATACAATAATTGTATAATTGTTTTTTTAAATTATTAAAATAATTAAATTAACTTTTTTTTTTTTTTTCACTGGAAGGGGAAATGCCAGTCACGCACATCCAGGGAAGATAGCCCTGGATAGTGTGGGGCTCGAGCCGTCGGCTCCATACCCACTAAAACCCCCTCCCTCGCCGATCCTGATTCCCTTCCACGGAACTGACTGTCTGTCATTACTTCGCGGAAGGGAGGAAGGTTGGCTGGTAACGTCCCTTCTTCTGATCTTATTGCCTCTGCTGTTGTTCCTTGTCAGCCCTCTCCTGGAGGGCCAACCCCACCCATGATGAGCGCTGCAAAATCGCAGCCTTCATCCCACGACTCCTGGGAGCGCAGCATAGCGTCCACGTAACTGGTAGCAGTCAGTGGGGCGCCCATGCTGCACTCCAGATAATTAAATTAATATATATAATTCAAATAATAAATATAAAAATAAATATATAAACAATAAATTACCACATTTCCTGTAGAAATTTTATAACTGGTCTTTTAATAAATTTTGATTTCTACAGTAGTTTTCGAAAAGTATTAAAAGAGTATTAATAGTTCAAGACGTGCAATTTTTAATAAAGTGCACGTATTTTGTAAAAAATTGAATCAACCAACTTTTCATATGAATTTCTAAAGAGGTGCCATATTGTTTTTCTAAATTTTGCAAAAATATTAATCTTATCCAAAGGTTTTCAAATTTTCTTACTGGGCCAACAGGGGAAATGAATAGCATACAATTTACGAGAACAAATAATTCTGTTTATTTTCTTAAACATACATTATAAAATTAAAAACTAAACATTGAAACAAAAATCAAAAGAAAAATCGTTCAAACTAAATTCTTAACACTTTTTTTTGTTTTATATTTTGGCCATTCTTCAAATCAAAGTTATATATTTTTTTTGGGCATATATACGTATATTGTAATTATAAATAAATAACAGTACCTTCTTTGCGCATCAATTTTATTGTTAATTCACACCTACTTAGTTTATCATTTTTAAGCCTAAACAACAACTCTCTGTCCATCTTCACATTTCAACCCAGACCACACACAATTGACTCCTCTACACACCATCTAAAAACAGCTGATGGCTGTTTTATTTTCTACTCGTTTGTTTTAAAAGAAAATGCATTCATATTATTTATTTACTAATTCAGTTACTTCTTGGATTTTATAGAAAAATAAATATAATTAATTTTTTTTAGGTTTAGGTTTTATGACTCATGCCCGGGCTTTAACTACGAGGTCATATCGCCTACTACCAGAGCGCTCTTTCGTCACTCTGGTGGACATGAGCCCGACTCTACTGTGGGAGTCCTAAATTTTGCCTACCCTAAATTTTTATTCATCTAGGGTAGGGGTCTTTAACGAGTACCTGACATCGTACAGGCTCGGGACCATCGCTTAACGTCCCATCCGAAGGACGGCTTGCTTTAAGTTTATTTTGCCTCCCAGATAAAATAAACTAAGGGCCTCGGTCGGGTTACGAGATTAATTTTTTTTATATTAATAATTTAAATGTGTGTATTTTTTATACATTACAGTCTTTGAACACTATAACTCCCGATAGAATGAATGTATCGACAGGAAATTTAGTATGTGAGGGTTCAGAAATCCTTTTGTAAGTCATCTATTAATTTTTCGTCCATACATTGATGTTAAAGGAAGGGCGAAAACTTAGTTGAATAATTCATGGTTCAGCGATACTTTTTTTCAAATGGTTTTACTCTCTGGTGAACAAAGAAACTTCTGTCTTCGCTATGCCATGGATGGATAGTTATCTGTAAGAAGGAGATTGTATATACCGCTGTACATTGTATATACCAACTTTGCAGTAACTCATATCCACCGAAAATAATTATCATCAATCTTACTTATGCAAATGATCCATATCTGGGTCAACAAAAGCCTAAAGAGGACTGCGCCACTTATTGAGCTGATGCTGCAGAAAGAAGATTTCGTTAGAATTATTGCAAGGAGGTCGAGTTATCTTGTTCAGTATGGATCCGGTTGAACTTTCATTACTCTGAGTGTTCATTTGCATGATTAACGCGGTATCTCTAGAGTACCTACTAGAAAAGCTGTTTGTTAGAATTGTTTTCCTACTCCGGAGACACAAGTACAACTAAAATACTCTTTACTGAGTAGTAGCAGAGTTGTTGGCTTCATCTGTCTGTTGTCTTTGTGTTTCCTCTGTGAGAGCGCCCGCGGAGTACCCGAGGGTATTATAATACATCTGGTCCTGACTAACACTTCTTTTTTTATTTCAGTGAATGACAGCTTTGAAGTTATTATTTTTATACTTCCTAGATTTAATGTTTTGCCATCCTGAAGTTTGAATGGAGTGGCGCTTGCAAAAACCTCTTGGTCTCTGTACGCGACCTCATGCAAATTAGAGCAGTCAGGCATCCATAACCCTCGTGGTTGGATATGTCTTTAAAGAAAGAAGAAAAAAAAAAAAGACGTCGGTGAACCACAGGCTACGTACTTCCTCAGCAAGAATTAATCAATTACGTTTTCGGTCTCTCCAAAACAAATCGACTAATAAACTATAAAATAAATGATATAAAAAATAAAATAAAATAACAAAAAAAAATTAAAATAAAATAAAATATATAAGACACTCGACGAGGGCAGCTACAATAGGGCTGCTGCACACTGCCATCCACCACTTGACGGGAGGTCATCACCAGAACTCCTCCTTAGATAAATAGTGTTTTTGGTATCTCGAAGAATGAACGCATCGAACGCCCTGCAAGTAACCGCAAGCAGTTGTAATCTGTAAGTAGCGGTGTTCAAAACTCATGTAGGAGAGCTAGGCGCTTTGCACCTCCTGAAATATCAGCGTAAAGCTCGCCCTGTGAGTAACTAACGATTTCAGCTTCTTCTGATGACTGAAAGCGGAAAACCGTTACAAGAGACACGCGGGGATGATGCTTCCTGAAGTGATCACTGTTGAACCGATGACGGAGGATGTCCTCAGACGCCGCGTTTCCTCACTGCTCGGCTCGATATGCTTCAGCATTGTCTCACACACAATAGCAGGATGCTTACCTACACTGTCTCATTAAAAAGTCCTCGTTTAACTTCTCTACTTTCTATATTATTTCCGCCTTTTCTTCTTCTTCTTAGAAAAAGTTACAGTTTCAAAGTGAAAAAAAAAACAAAAAAAAAAACGTTATCTCACTTTAAAATATGGCGTACCTACGCCAGATAATGCATTTTTTCTCATTTGCATTCAGCGCCTGTTTCAGATTCTGATGTGACAAAATACCGTGGCGGCGTGTGGTATACATATGTTATCGGTGCACACACAGCGGGACCCGCCGTCGACTATTCCACGACTGCTACCTACCCCCGTCAACAATCCCACGAGTGCTTCCCCCCCCCTCCACTCGGCTATCCCACGCCCCATGACAGCACCCCAAGCTCGTCTTGCACAGGGCCACGCGGAACCTCAAGCCGCCACTGACATATTTTCGTTTTTCTGTGGTCATAAATAATAATTCATAAAACCATTTTCCCAAGAATAACAATCGCTAAAAGAAATGTGTATTTGGCCACATAGCATTTTCTCCCTCCTTTCAAATTCATTTCATACTGGCGTTACTGGGTATACCCATTTTTCTTATAAAAAAACTCTCTTTTGAGCACATCAATCAAAAACACCAATAATAAAAATATATTTTTGAAATTCGTTGTTATGCATTACAGTTTAAGCATACATAACTCAAAAAAAAAAAATTCCTAAGGTAATGTATTGTTCGTTCATTGAGGCTATATTACTTTCTTTCTATTGACCATATCTCAGATCCAAGGGCATTTCTAATTTGCTAATTTTATAAGGAACTTTTTTTTTGGTAATAATCAATTTTTCGATAGGACTAACTGTTTAAGTGCAAATCAAGCAAACGTCTAAAAAAATGGGGTTTAAAAGAAAATTCAGGCCAGATTTTGGCATGTACTTCGCAAATCGAGCGGCCGGCGAAAAATCGTATTAAATATAAAATGTGCATTTTAGTTTTTTCTACAACTTTTAATTGTAGAGACTTTTGATATGGGCATAAGCACCCGTGAAATCTTAATTTCAACCTTCAAGTTCATAGCTACAAACTCTCCATCACATACACACGGACCTTGAAACTTGCGAAAATCCGTCGAAAATTAGATCTCGGATTTTAGCACGATTACCATATTTCCTTATGCTTATTGGTAAAGAGTAGGGGGGAGAAGCTAGTGACTTCTTTCTGTTGAAGTAAGCTTAATTTGCTGTGGAAATTGTAGTAATTTATGTGTTACTTTACCTTACAAACTTGGTTCAGTGTATTATTTGTATGACAGTCATCTCTTCAAGAAAGAAAGGAAATAATGAGACGTTGATTTGTATGTCCAACTACTTAGTTTTGGGTTGATCCCTTACGAGGGAAGAGAACTGAAAGGACAGTGTGTTTGTGGGTCACAGAGGCTCCATGTTCCCTGTTCGAGAGGGAAGATTTCTCGAAGTAGAGGTCAGGCCTCTTGCAGGTCACTGAACTAAAGACCGACTTTCCGTCCTTCTCTCACTTTATTTGTCCACAGATTGATCTCTCTTACATGATAAACATCTTGTACTGAGCGAACGGCCGGTCAAGCATCCCTCCTGATCCCCCTGCTCACGTCTCAGCATCCCATATCTTCGCCACTTTTCGTCTGGCATAGCGATTAGCAAAACATTGATATACAAGTTGCAACAAAAAGATAGGATACTATAATTGTGATCTGACAGGAAATTGAATTCTAACCAGAAAAGTTTCTATGAACGTAGAAATCTTCTTCTTCTTCTTCCTGCGGTGCTACGGTCCTGAAAGAACCCGGGCCTCCGTCACAATCCTCCTCCATTCGTCTCGATCCAAAACCTTCTCCCTCCATCCTCTGATGCCCAACACTCGGAGGTCCGCCTCAACGTCGTCCAGCCAACGGAGTCTCGGTCTTCCTCTTCTCCTGGCACCGCCTGGCCTACCATAGGCCCTCTTTGCCTTTAGGGAGTCTTCCTCCTTCCATTCTCTCTACGTGGCCCAACCAACGTAATCTCGCCTGCTTGATCACAGACACCAGGTCGGAAACCCCGTAGAGGTCTCTCAACTCTCTGTTCTTCCGGATACGCCATCTGCCGTTCTCGGAAACAGGTCCATAAATCTTTATAAGTAGAAATAGAAAATGTTTAAATAAAGAGTTATTACCAAAAACCATTAAAAAAACAGTTTTTGTTGTGTTTTCCGGTCTAATATCTTGAATAAGATTCATTGGATCAAACAAATAGTTGCATAGCATCTGAATGAAAGTGAGTATACTCACACAACAAATGTTTTAATTTAAAGATATCTCATTTTAAAGGCCTCAGAAGTTAGGGCAACTCATGTTCATACTATTTTTACTATCTTGTACCTTTAGTATAAGAGAGTATTATAATCGTGCAGAAAAATTCGAGATCGAGGTTTTAATGGAATTTCACGTTTCAAAATCTCAAAACATATTTCGACCATTTTCAAAAATGGTTGTCGCAATGTATTTGAAAATTGAAATGAAGAAGTCACATGTGCTATCTTAGTTCTGATTAAATTTTGGCAGGTCGGACGAAATAAGGATGAAATAAAGACCACTACTTTGGTGTGTAAGTACATTTTACAAAATACCGCTTATACTTAATCGAAAATTACTCCAAATGAAAATTGTACTGAAAACTTACGATGGTGTAATGCCAAAACCAGTATAGGTATATTCATAATATGAATATATTATATTCATTATTATATCTTTTATAAAACTTACATAAAAAATGTTTTAAATAATTTCAACGTTATGTAGACGTTAATTCGGGGTAATATACTGAGTAGGTGAATACATATTTGTTCTGCCAACATTGATAAGAATTCAGGGACGGTTTGGTTGTAAACCTTGTATGTGTCATGGAGGCATTGGATGAGTCAAAGGATATGTTTAAAATTCACAATTAATAATTAAAATACTTTTTTACTTCCACAGCTATACGATATATAGTATAGGGGAAAGTATGTAATCGGTCAGAAATAATATGTTTAATTTTCTCCGAAATTTCATATTTCAGTCGTCGGTGAATCACGGGCAATTCACCAGAACGAATTAATCAATTAATTTTTCGTCCCCCCTCCAAAACTAGTCGACCATTTGCGCTATTATTCAATTAGTTGACTTACAAAGGGGCTCCTTAATCCTCATACTAAATTTCGTGTCGGTACATTCATTCTATCGGCAAGTTATTAAAGTTTTTATGTAAAGCCTCCCCCCTAATCCTTTCCTTCCATTTGATGAATTTGGCTGAAAATCAATGGGTGTCGTCGATAGAAGGTTCTAGATTTACATATAAAATTTCGTGTCGATACATTCATTCTATCGGCAGTTATCGTGTTCACAAACAAACAGACAGACAATTGTTTTTACCATTTTTGGATACTGGAGGTGGGAAAACATGCAATTACGTCGTATAGCTGGGAAAGTAGAAAATGTCTATGTGTGCGTGAACACGATAACTGCCGATACAGTGAATATGTCGTAACGACGACACCTATTGATTTTCAGCCAAATCGGCTTAACACAAAAACACTAATAGATGTAATAAATGTTTTAACACGAAATTGTATATTTAAATTTAAAACCCTATAAGAACGGCACCTATTAATTTTCTGCGAAATCAGCGGAATATGGGCGAATCTGAGAGGAAGGACAAATTTAGTATGAGGATTTAGAAGCCACTCTGTAAGTCAAATATTGAGTTCAAGCCCAAACGATCGATTGGCTTTGGAGGGAGAGCGAAAACATAATAATTATTAATTAATTTTTGCCGGGGAAGTACATACCCGGTGATTCACCGATGTATTTTTTTTCTGCTCTGAGTCCAAGTGAAGAAGAGACTTGGTTGAGCTGTTGTGTTGGCTCTAACCACAAGACTAGTAAGCCGAGAACTTGCCAAGGGTCTACTGTTACCGTAAGGCTGGAAGTGGCAACATGAGTCCATATCCTAGATACTTAACACTTTTCGTACACGCTCCAAACTACCAAAACGCAGCTTCGCCGCAAGTTCCGCTCATTCCTTCTCTTCCTAAATTGGTACCGCTTTTCTTGTTACTTCCTCTGCAAATTCACGTTTGATGACATTTTGATCGGACGAAAATTAGGACCACTTTACTTCGGGGCATAAGTATATTTTGCAAAATACAGCAAAAATCTCTTCAAATTGAAGTTGTAGAGAAAACTGAAATGGTGCATTTTGTATGAAAGACATTTTTTGAAGGTCATCCGGTTTACTGGGTACATGTCGAAAAAGGTCCTAAAATGTAGTTTTAAAATGTCGCCCCATCTTTTCATTGTTAATCATATAATTATACAATGCTTTTAATAAAATAAAGATGCCGGTATTTATCACATCATCACTATCGAGTAATGGTGTTACTAGCTGTTTAAATTGAATACGAAGTATAGGGGAAGTTATGCAATCGGCCAAAAATTCGATGCGGAGTTTTCAACGGAATTTCATGTTATTTAAATTTTTATCCATATCGGTCAAAGGGAAGGGGGTTAGGGTTAGTTACTCAAAAACTCTAATAACTTCCGTTATAATAAATGTATTGACACAAAATTTCATATGTTAATTCAAAACCATATAATGACGAAATTTATTAATTTTCAGCGGAATTGGCAGAAGGGAAGGGGGATCAGAGGGAGGCTCAACTCAAAAACCCCAATAACTGTCAATTTATATATATTTATATCGACATGAAATTCATATTTGAAGTCAAAACCAAATGAGGACATAATCTGTCAAATTTCAGCGATATCGGCAGAAAAAAAAGGGGGAGTTGAGAGAATGGGGTTCAATTAAAAACCCGAATAACTGAATTTATTGACACTAAATTTAGTATAAGGATTTAGGAGCCCCCATGTATGTAAACTATTGAATATTAGTGCAAATGGTCGACTGGTTTTGGAGGGTGAGCGAAAAGTTAATTGATTAATTCGTTCAGAGGATCTATATTACCAAAGATTCATTGACTTTTTTTTTTTTTCTTTTTCTTTTTTATGTTCAAAAGAATGGTATGAGGAAGATGGCTAGTTGGTATGGGTGTTGTCGCTCCGTTGACTTGAATAGTGCCTCATCACTTGATGTTCTAACTGGATGATGAGTGGAGTCACGAAAGCAGGACGTGTGCAACCCTGGTGACACTGAAGAAAGTGACGTCCTGTCTTCTAACGTTCCGCTCACTCTCCTCTTCTGCTCAGTTTAGCCAACCATTCAAACTCACTTTCTCTCTATTTAAATGGGTATATATTTTTTTATATCTATCCTTGCGAAAAAAAAAAAAAAACAAGTGAAATTTTGAATTGGATAGAATTTCTTATATCTAAGAGAGGTTTTTTTGCT
Organism: Aradus depressus; assembly: GCA_963662175.1. Classification (NCBI taxonomy): domain Eukaryota; kingdom Metazoa; phylum Arthropoda; class Insecta; order Hemiptera; family Aradidae; genus Aradus; species Aradus depressus. Next base: position 41,382,729 of record OY759215.1, read on the forward strand.
AGCTCCCTCAACTCTACAAGGAAGATGAAGAAATTCGGTAAATATTCCGTGTTATGTAAATCCACTAATTGTCGATTATTTTCGGATTAATCCTTTTGTAAAATAACCAACTTTCTTTCTGTAGAGTTCCTTCCTTTTTTTGGTTAAGAATTGGTACAAGAACCCTATTAACGAGTGTTTGATGTCTGTCGCCCTCCCACCCCTGAAGAAAAATAAATCGACAAAAATCTTGTTTTGGAAGATTGGGAATTTCCCTCTCCTCTTGTCTTAGAAAGAGCTTTAAAGCAAAAAAAGTTTTGTTATCTCGATAGTTAATACAACGTCGGGTATGGGTCTCAACACGTAGACTCCTCCTTGGCTACGCCATTGCATAACAATGAGAGAATCGTATGGAATTAAGTTACCATGTGTGTGTAGCCCATTTTTCTTTTGAAAGGAAGTACTTTGCACGTCGATGTACGTGCAAAACATGCTTTGCACACAAGAAGAGAGCAGTATGAAATGTTTTACGCTTTGGGACAAATATCCTAAAATTGCATTTTAAATAGATTGAAGGCTGCTTAAAAATCAGCTAAAGAAAACCATGAAAAGAAAAAAAAATCATTTGGACCCTAGTATATATGGGAATGGACGGAAATGACAAACAAGGCGATGGCTAAGGACCTCATTGAACCTCAGGATTCTCAAGGATTCACGACCTTGAGGAATAGACAGTGGGCAAAGGAAACTCATCTTGGTTCGAACAACCAGGTTATCGACAGTCAAATGAGTTGGTTGTGAAGGTTGGTCCTGAGGGAATGGGCATTCCGCATAGGAAACTCATCTTGGTGCGAAGAACCAGGATATTGATGGTCAAAATAGCCCCGAGTAATAAAAGATGAACAATTGGTTCTTTATCAACACCGGAGGGCGATCGTATACTTAACAGGGATATTGTAAGAAAAAATCCTGTTTACAATATGTCACGTTCCTCATCCATTCTGCAGACGTGATGGAGGAAACTAGGCTACGCATCCTGTGTGAATGAAGATCAGCCACTCCGATCGATATCTTCGGAGGCACTTGCAGAAAGTGAACAAAAGAATTCGGTTTGACGATTGGTATTTTGAAAGACCAGATGCAAGTTGGTGCAACGTATTCTATACAAAACCTATTCCACCTTATCTATTGTGAAATAGACTATTTCAGTTTTCTGTTATCATTGTTTTCTATTCTTTACTCCTTTTTTCGAAGAATTACAGATTTAAAGAAAGTCAGATTTCTAATGGATACGGTACACGTAGCAAAATACCACAACAGAGGACTGCTTCACGTTGTGTTACACAATGAAGACCTGTTGACTCGCCGGATATGTGAACACATCCGTGTGGCCTTAGTTTTCCGGTCTGCTATTGTTGAATTTTATTGTTTTTCAAATCACTTTTTAACTGATCCGATACTAGTGAAACGGTAGATACTGTGTGACCCGTTTCATTGCGAACCACTCTTTCTTCTCGTCTCAAGTGAAAGTCCCAATGGGGTCGTTTCAAATGAACTTCTTACCTTTGAAGGTTTGACATTCTGTTTTCTAATTTAACCTCAAACGCGAAAAGCGCACCATGGAATATCGCTTATCGACAGTACAAAAATATATTATTTATCACTTCATAGTTAAAGGCCGGGCATGAGTCACAATAATTAACTATATACCCGTTGATTCTGAATTCTAAACTGGTATATATAAACACATATAATTTTTAGAACTCTATGGACCCAATCTAGTCTCGAAACTTACATGCATTTCCATAAGAAAGACATTTTGTAAAACAATATTTAACTGTTTGTGAAACACTAATTTACAAGTTGATTTTTTCCAGCATTTATTTTTTTTATTTTTTCATAATGACCAGAAGAAGAGACGTGGAAGTCTCCCGAAATATTGTCAAAAAAGAAAAAAAATAAGACATTTCTGGAAAAAAAAAATGCCGGAAACATCAACATATTAACATACCAGAGAAATTTAAGAGACACAGAACTAATTTAAAAATAGCTTATCTAGATCATGTAAACAAATTACCCAAATAAATCGATTATTAAAAAGAAATATGATATTATGTTATGAGTGAATACATAAAGTAATCTTCTGATGAGAAATCGATTAAGTTTGATACAATATACAAAATTGGAAGCAGTTTTCTTTATGGAATTTTCTTGCGAAGAGGATTGATCCTACCAATCCAATCAATGGTTTCATTGGATTTATCTTTCAGTTTTCCTTCTGTGCAAGGATTCAAGGAAAATATTGTGTTTAAGTGTTTTTGAAAATGATGCCTCTCCATTTTTTCAGCAAAGATGGTTAACCGCATATGTAAGTTAGTATCATCGGATTGGTTTTTTAATAAGGAAGGTTGAAACCGTTCATTTTCCTCTTGAGCAGGAGTTATAGAGTCTGGCGGTGTTTTCTTCCTTGGCTGATCTCCTAAAGACGGTAGACCGCATGTATATGGGGTGTCATTTTCCCAATGAAAGAAATAAATTAGGAAAAACCTGTTTTTCCGGTGTTTTTTTTGTCTGCTTATTTTTCCTGGGAACATGTTTTACCGCATAGGCTTATATTATATATATATATATATATATATATATATATATATATATATATATATATATATATATATATATATGTATATATATATTTTTTTTAACAAGAAAGAGCGTAACAGCATTTTTCTTTTCTTTCTATTTTCTATTTGAGAAGAGAGGAATACACTACCCAATGAAATGAATACATTGACACGTTTTTGTATGTTGATCCAGGATACAATAAGGACGACCCCTTTGGATTGATTTTTAGTCAAATTGGCTAAAGAGAGGGGAGGGGTCAGAGGAGGGGGTCAATTGAAAAACACTAATGACTGTTGATGTAACGTATTAACACGAAATTCAATGAAATAGTATGAGATCCTGACAGAGGCGTGTCCCCCCCCCCCCCCCCCCCCCTGCCCAAAATCTTGGCTACGCCCCAGGATCCTGAGTAAGATAGCTATGGATTTTCATCGAAATTGCTAGATTGATTTGAAAGGGGGAAAAAAAAATAAGGAGCTTGTTTAACTTCTATATTGTCTAATTACAAAAAAATATATCCATAAAGTGTATCTGTTTCGGATTACGCCATTTTTAGCACAAAGTTCAAAAGTGAAAGTCAGAACATTGTGATGGGTTTTATTTATTTTACTAGCTTTCCACTATATCGATACAGATCACAGTAATGTATTCGTACATTAAACACTTGATTGATTAATTGGGGGAAGTACAATGGCGGTGATTTACAGACGACTTTTTTATTAGTTAAGTTTTAGTTATTTCGAAAGAATATGAATGGCTTGTGTGTACGAATTTTCCCTTTGTTCTGGAAGACAGACAGAGGCATGTTAAAGGCAATAGTATGGTGTAAGAAGGATTAAATCAGTGAACATGGATGGTTGGAGGAAGTGCGGCGCAGTGGAGCAGAACTGCAGTTCTTGTAGTGCCTAGTCAGCTTCTTGTCGAAACTGTATCAACAGGTGTTGGCCATTAGTCAAGTTTGTAGTCAGGCCTTATTCAGTTTTGAAGAGAAGCAAAGGCGGAGAAAAATTGTATTAAGAACCTGTATCATATTGAAGCGAATAAAAGCAGAAGTTAAGTCTTCAGAAAAATAATATTGGTTACTTACATGGTACGATAATTAGGGAGGGAAAAATTGAAAGGAGAGAATCCCTACGCGGAATCGAAGCAAAGTTGGTCTCCCTCAGAGCGTTAGTTATGCCCATTATCGCCCCACAACTACGTATAAGGCCAAAGTCGACTTACTTAAAAATCTGTTTCTTAGATTTGGCCGTGGTGGTTAACGCCTTCCTCAAAAATATTCTTCCTCATACTTAATCCGTATATCTAATCCTTTTCCGATCCCAAAACAGTTCTGCATTTTCAATCTTGAGAAAATCGTAGAGGAATTTTATATACAACGAAGGATTTCACTAAAATTGAATTTATGGGATAAACCGATAAAACAATAAAGAAAATAAGAAGTAAAAGAAAAAAAAAGTCGGCTAACTACCGACAGTGTCTTCCAATCTATCGATTTTGTTGAAAATCAGTATGTCTTAGTTCAGAATCCTCATACTCGATAGCTGAGAGGCAGCGTGCTTGCCTACAGTGCTCAAAATCAGCCGAGCCCCTTAGTTTGTGCGATGGCAGGTACTCGTTAAAGACCTCCACGTTAGGTGAATAAACCTGGGTAGGCAAGATTTAGAACTCCAACAGTAGAGTCGGGCTCATGTCCATCAGAGTGTACTTGTAGTTGAAGCCCGGGCATGGGTTACAATAACTACTAAATATTGTGTTCATAAATTCCTAACATCGACAGTTATTAGTCGAAAGTCGAGCACCCCTTCCCTGACCCCTCTCCATATCCTTCGGCCGATTTCGCAGAGCCGTCCTTACAAGCAATTATCGGAATTTTTGAGCTGAGTCATTTTTGCACGATTACAATACTTCCTTGTACTAAAGGTATAATAATGTAAATATATAGTTATCATACTGCAGCTATTGCGTCCTATTTATACAGGAGGCAGTAGTCCTGGAATATGATCTTTATAGTTTTTTCCAACAGTCTGAAGTTGTTCTTTAACTTAATGTTAATATAAGAGTAAATATTGTTCAAGCAAAACGTTTATTGGTCTAATGAAATGTGAATTGGTCACATGGTCTGTCTACGCTCTATTGTATTTTTGATTCTTTCATTCTTCGGCCGAACGAATCTATCTCAAGACGCCGAGTACCCACAATGTCGTATCATCCTTTGCTCCATTCTTCGTGGCTTTGTCTACTCCGCTATTGACACGAACGTCTTCAGACACATAATTGACTCTGGGCGTCATTTCAGTCATTCTTTGAGTTCTTTCTTACGAAAGTTGAAATAGCTTGAATCCTCATACCAAATTTCGTGTCGATACATTCATTCTATCTGGAGTTATCGTGTACACAGACGGACAACACACTCTCAGGAGATTTTGACTTGAAAACGTCTATTCGCTCGTTAAGCACAGTGATAGCCGGTCAAACTTTCTTGTGTTACAAAATACTGTCCGATTTCAATCGATAATAACTACGAGACTAATAATGCGATAACAACGGTTGAGGTCACAATGGATAGAGCATGCATGTACGTGTTTGTAGTGCAGTGTTTGTTTTGCCTGTGACGTTATCGGGCTAGTGTGGGCGCCGGCGGATGATTGATGCGAATTAGCGTTGTGTAAAATTAGAAATTAGTGTAGCGTTTAGATAGGACGTTGATTCGTGTATCATTGCAAAGAACTTGAGGAGCACTACTAGGACTCAAAGTGAAACAATAAAAATATTCGCCGAAATATAAGTAAAAATCGGTATTAAATTGAAAATTGCAAAAAAATTAAAGATGTCGTCTCATATGAATCGTAAATATGCGCGGAATTATAGAGAACGCAAATCAGAGGAAACCTCGCATCAAAAGGAATTTAAAAAACCTAAAAAGTCTAGTGCCGAGCAAATGCAAGAGGTACGACAGCATCGAAAAGAAAATGAAAAATGATTTTATCCCGACGTTTTCACGGAAAATCTATGGCGTGGACCTTGACTATTTTTTTTTCATTTTTGGAATCAGGGTATCGGAAACATATCGGAATTTCTGACATATTACATAAATTGTATACATGGTATAGCAGATGCTATAATAAGGAAGGATAGGATTATAGAAGGCTATAATAAGTGGATTATATATATTATCTGTTAAAGCTGGATTTGGGTATTTCGAAAAAGAAAGACTTATTGAGGTCGGTTGATTGATTGATTGAAGCTTATCATTTTGACAATTTTATCATTAACTATCGAAGTTATATTGGCAAGAATCTATCTATATTATACACGATCCAGAGAATGATCCATCTCTAATACGTCATTATATGAGGAAGACATGATGTTATTACTTCTCCAGTTATACGAAGTATAGGGGATGTTATGTAATCTGACAGAAATGCAATCATGAGGGTTTTCCTGAATTTCATGTTTTTCGACCCCTGATTTCAATAATGAAAATAGAAATCTCCTTTTGTGTATCTGTGAACACGATAACTCCCGATATAATGAATGTATCGACATGGCCAATGGGAAAACGAGGGGATCTACACAAAAATCCATAAGACTGCCGATATAATGAGTGTATAGACACAACATTTATTATGAGGTACAATAAGTCAACTATTGATTTTTAGCAACTGGTTTTGGAGGGAGAGCGAAACCTTAGTTTAATAATTTGTGCTGGGGAAGTACACTGTCGATGATTACAAAATATCGCCTTTCAAAAGACGTATATCAGCTTATACAAATACTTCAAACAAAACAAACACCATTTTGTAGAATTTAAGGAAGAGAAAATATAGTCTTTATACAATATATATAGGTATATACATTAAGGACTTCTAAGTTGAGGAACGCGGACATATTGTGGAAACTTGTAATAAATAAATAAAACAAACTTATTTTTTGAAATATTGTCTATTCCACTAAAGATATATATGTATATATATCTTTAGTGGAATAGACAATATTTCAAAAAATAAGTTTGTTTTATTTATTTATACATTAAGGGGTATGGGCGCTTTCGGTTGTTACAGCATTCTCAAACCCTCTAAAAAGCACATACAATATAATCAACAGTGCAACCAATTTATATATTATGTATTTTATAAAATTGCATTTTTTTGAGAGATTTAAAAAAATATATATATATCAAGTTTATCAAAAAAATGAAGTACAACTTTTTCAATTTTCCATTGAAAAGAGCTTTCCATTTTTAAAAAAGTTGCTTATAAAAATTATTATATCTAAAAAATTGTAGCCCATTAACTCATGAGCCAGTCAAATTAAAAAAATATATTTTTGAGAAGATTTCTTAAAAAATTACAATTTTATACTATTAATGTATAAATGGTTACATTTTGGATTATATTATATATGTTTTCTAAAGGGTCTGAGGATGGTGTAACAACCATCAGCGCTCACCCTAAATAATACATATCTTGAATGGCAAATGGTCTATATTTTTCTTTTCCTAATCTTCTAGTTTCCCACTACATCGTCCAGTTCCAGGAAAATTGTAGAATTTCTCTACTGAACAAATGTTGTTGAAAATTGAACTCAATAATTGAATTGACTTGGATCACACCAAGACTTTTACCAAAGTTTTACCAACAAAACGTTTTTCCATCCCATGCACTGGTTATCTGATATGTGTCACCTGTCAAGCTGTGTGGGAGAAGCCTTGTCTAGATATTGGCCGGTTGTACATGTGTCGTGGTTTGTCGGTCAGTTGTACATGTGTCGTGGTTTGTTGGTCAGTTAGTTGTCTGTGAAGAATTCTGGGGACACTAGACAATGTTTGAACACTGGGAATGTTTGACCTTTGGAAACATCAAATGCAAAGGAATGTTTGCAATTGCAACTGCAGTTACTGTCCAAATAACAAATATTTGTAGACATGCCCTTCAGTAGGTATAGAGGCCCTTTGTGGTGTTTTGTAACTACTCAGGTAGGAATCCGCATTGAACAATAGTAACTCTGCTGCATGAGGAGACTTCCTATGCTGCGTATTTTAAATGTGATCCAATCCTATCATGTTTTCATGATGTTCATACGGAGTACAGGGGAAGTTATGTAAACGGTCAGAATCCGATGTTGAGTTTCACCGGAATTTCATGTATTTCGACTCAAATATTCCAAAAATGACAAACAAAAAGTCCTGTCTATCTGTGTTTATGTGTCTGTGAACATGATAACTGCCGATGGAATGAATGCATCCATACTATATCTTCTATGACCCCTTAAGAACTACACCTATTGATTGACATCCAGAAATTTAGAATGAGGATTTACAAGTCCAAATTTAGTAAGTGAACTATTGATTTTTAATCAAAACTATGGTCGATTGATGTTAGAGGTAGAGTAAAAACTTAATTGAATAATTAGTCCTGGTGAAGTTCGATTTTTTGTTTGTTTTGTAATGAGGGCTCAGAAAATATAAAAATCCGGTGAAAATCCAACATTGAATTTCTGACAGATTACATAAATTTCCTTATACATCGGGGCAAGTAAACATTTCCTATCTGTGTGTGTATGTCTGTGAATACGATAGAATAAATATGTCCATGAATAATTACAGTACGAAATTTAGGGGAAGTTATGTAATCGGTCAGAATTTCGATGCGGAGTTTTCAATGGAATTTCATGTTTTCCGATCTCCAGAATCCAATGAAAAAAACTGTCTGTTTGTGTGTGTGGCTGTGAAAACTATCACTCCAATAGAATGAATGTATCGATACCAACATTATTCCTTTATTATTGTGTCGGGTGCACCTTGCTGTGCAACATCACCCGTCGTGTCTCTAGAGAGAGCTCGGGATCTGATCAGTGCTTAAAGTGAAGTTAATGTGGGCCGGGGGCGATCACCGGTCGAACAACGTGTGGCGATCGGTGGTCGCCTCAGCCTGTTACACCGCTATTTGCTGCCGCCAGGAGCCGACAAACCGGCTGAAACTGGGTAGTCGGTCTCCGTCACCAGCTGTGGATTCAGTCCCAGATATGATCGGGTCACCCTGGCCTGGTCATACAGCGGGCAATCCAAGGACTATATGTTCTGCAGTCTCGATGCCTCCACGTTTGGATTGTTCTTCCTTCTAAAAAAAAAGAGTTTGGAGATAAAGCCTCCATGACCTGATAATATCTGGGACATCCAGTGGGTCAGGCTGTACCCATGTCGAGTCAAGGCGTACCCGGACATTCAGAAAGTATTCATAAGTCGTTCGGCCATCCGAACTTCGTGACCAACGTTGTTGCCATTTTTCTACTATCCATTCCTGGACAATGTCCTTGCAACGCTTTGGTCTGGACTGTCCTCTCACCTCCTGCTCCAGGGCTAGATTATATGAGTATCCGAGTATCCATAACCCTTTAAGGACTTACTATACTTATTGATCTTCATCCAAATCGACCAAAGGATAGGGGGGGGGGGGGGGGGTTAATTCGTTCTGGGGAAGTACATATCCGGTGATTCGCCGACGACCTTTTTTGTTTGTTTTTGCTCCTCGACTTTGAGTAGATATCCACTGGTATTAGTTCCTCTGAAAAATACATTTTACCCTGTCTGTATTTACATTGCCCGTCAATAGGTTTGTTTAGGCTGAGTAAGTCAATGGACTGTCCTTCTTTATATAACATTAACATTAAATTAATGAGTACAATCATTAGGTATATTCGATTATTGAATGCGAAAGTTGCGTGTACATTTCCTCTAGTATCTTTTTGACATCTAGGAACTAGGTTTCAATAAAATAACTTTTCAATTTCTCTATATCTGGTGTAAATAGTAAATATTTCGTTAGGGAGGGAAAATTGAGAGAAATTTCAGTAGAAAAATATTTTCTCCTTGCTTCTAGTGTATAAAATTGTATGAAATATGTCTTTGGCTGTCGATATTTAAAGAAAAAAAAAATTGTTCGGCTTTCATTATGACTTTACTTTTTTATCATGGATTTTAAAAGAGGATTTCAAGAGAAAGCCAACCCCGTGATCCGTTTTAATTTCTATCCAGTTATATCCGAGTTATCCGCCTTCAAAGTTGAATTATTGATTTATCGTATTTAATTATTCTAATTTAATAATTAATTAATTAATTTTATGGTTATTATTTCATTATTTTATCCCAATCTCATCCAATTCACACTAATAGGTTGCTTTTTTCTGGAATTTTTCTAGAGGTGATTATGATTCAAAGAAGTGTGTCAAAATTGTGTCGAAAAAGAAAAGACGCCTCTGGAAAAAATGTCGGATAACTCGGCTAATACTAAACAAAAATTAAAACGGACCACGGGTTTGGCTTTTTGTTGTAGTTTTTTTTAAATATCGATGACCAAAGTCGTATTTCAACTTCCAAGTTGTCATATTCATAAACTAGAAGCCAAGGGTAGAATTATTTTTCCCATGGAATTTTTCTCGATTTATCCAATCTGTACTTTTGATCTATGAAAATCGTATTTGAGGCTTCGAAATGGGAGAGAGTGGTAGTAAAAGTAGAGTGTAGCCGGCCTTCGAGGTTTGTCTGTTTATTCGATTTGTTTTTGTTATTGATATTTGTCAGCATTGGCCAGTCTGTTGAATGTTCTGCTTTGATGACTTCTCTGATGCAACCTTCCCTTGTCATAACATAAACTGTTTCTACTTCCTTATTTGGCAATACTAACTTTCTTTCCACTCTATTTTATTTATTTATCTGTGTTACTTTCCAATTCCTTCATATTATAAAGAAATACGTTTAATATTTATTCATATAGTCTTACTTAAGTTTTCAAGGAAAATATAAAAAATCTTCTCATACTAACGAAATAGCATGAAAAATAGTGACTTCCGGGTCGCAGGTTACCACATTCGATATTTTATAGCATTTATTCTGCCTGATTTTCAACCGAATCGGTCGACTGGTATTAGAGAAAGAGATGAAACTTGTTGATTAATTAGCAAATATTCGGTGATTCAGTTCTTGGTATTTATTAAAGTAATTATTTATCCATTTCAATTACCTATAGTTGAATTATGTTAATATGAATATATGTAATATATTTGTAAGAACTATAAATTAGGGCCTTAAAAAGGCAATCCCCCAAAAGAAGTTATGGAGTTATGAAAAGTTATAGAAAAAACATATATGAAAATAATGTAATTATATCCCCACAAAAAAAAAAAAAAGAGGATTAAATTTTACATAAGGGCTTATGAATCCTCACACTAAATTATTTTATTTATTTAATTTTTTTGGCCTTATGTACGTACATATTAGCCATGTCAATGTGTTATCTAGTTTATTTACGACATCCATGGCCCCGGGAGGGAGTTCGATCTACGAAATAAAACTCCCGGACGGGATTTGAACCCGAAAACCATGGGAGACCATGCGACCAAAGCCCTATGCTTAGCCCGCACGGCCACCATGGCCTCCATACACTAAATTATATGTCGATATATTTATTACCTTGGCAGTTATTGGGGGGTTTTAAATAGAGCCCCTTCTTATCCCCCCCTTTTCTTTGGCCGATTCTACTGAAAATTAATAAGTACTTTGGCCAGTCTGTCCAATATATAATTGATTGCACCTCAAGCACTGTAGACTATATACTCCACTTTTCTTCTCAATTTCAGTTTTGTCCATGCACTGGTTCACGGGATTTATAGTTTTAAAACCTTTATTATATTCTTTTCTCAAACATTCTCATAATTTGTCTGAGATAATCCCATAATATGTATAGAAACTTTATTATTTTGTTCTTCTAATTTAGTAAGCTTCTTTCTATGATTATTAGTATTAACGTTTCTTTCAATTCTTTTTATGTTTTTTGTTTCTGGATAAATATTAATTGGTTTATGTATACATTGGGTATATTTGTGGAGTAGACAATATTTCATAAAATAATTTTGTTTTGTTTATTTATTACAAATGTTCACTATATGTCCGCGTTTATCAACTTTGATGTTGTGAATATTATATTTTATCTAGAATCAAGATAGCTAATCAGGTTTCAAAACAACTTTTTCTCATACATAAAGTAAGAACTTTATTATCGGTAGTTGAAGTCACGTCAAAGATGACGATGTATTTATTCGTTCTTCGATCAGAATTCCTGTATCCATGTGAGAGAGCAATTCGAGGTAGGTCCGAGTACGAGTATGCTTGCCTCAAATTAAGCCGGAGAAGAATAGCAAAGTTCACTTTTCCACGTTCCTACCATCTTGTGTGTGGTTGAAAGATTCCATCAAAATTCCCAGATTAGTTACACTCAGGGTAATGAATCTTGCTAATGGTTTCCTGAGTTAGGACAGAGAACCGCAGAACAACAGAATGCCAAATTACATCTGGGTAATCACACATTGCTTCACGAACGGACCCATCACAGAAGAAGTCTTGAGTCACATTATATGTATGACATTTTTCATATGTACTTATGACGTTTTTTTTTTGTCTTTTGCCATGTGACATTCTGGAATCTATAGGTTAGTTTAGATTAGGTTTTATGACTCATGCCTGGGCTTCAACTACGAGGTCATATCTCCTACTACCAGAGTGCTCTTTCGTCACTCTGATGGACATGAGCCCGACTCTACTTTGGGAGTCCTAAATTTTGCCTACCCTAAATTTTTATTCACCTAGGATAGGGGTCTTTAAAGAGTACCTGACATCGTACAGGCTCGGGACCATCGCTTAACGTCCCATCCGAAGGACGGTGTGCTTAAGTTTATTTTACCTCCCAGATAAGATAAACTAAGAGCATTGGTCGGGTTACGAACCCATGTTCTTGAGCTCAGAAGACAAGCACGCATACCACTGAGCTACCGGCGCCCTTCTATATATTTTATTGTGAAACTATATATAGGTTATATTTAAAAATTATTAACATGTTAAAGGCTTGAAAAAAAATATTAACTGTCAATAGTAAATGATGTGGCCATAACAAAACTTTTTTATACCAACCACGTTTTTGCAAATCATTCTCCCCTCTTCTCAAATTCGTTTCTAACAAGCATAAATGGGTAAAACATCAACGCTTTTCTTTGTCTAATTTTACTGCATAATTCTGAGAGTGACTTTCTTATAACCAATAATGCCAGTTTGAAATGATTGTGAGAGGAGGAAAGGAAGTGGGTAGTGATTTGTGAAAACGTGGTTGGTATAGAAAAGTTCTATAATGGCCTCAATATATATTTATTTTCTTTATTTTTAATACAAAACTACCGATAATAAAACAATATTTTAGAATCATTTGCTATGCGCTTCAATTAAAAAAAAAAACGTTGAAATATTTATTAAGTACCTTGTTTGGGCCGCTTTAACATTAGTCGAATATAGTTGGAAATTTAATAAGGAACATTTCTAGTTAAAACACATTTTTCGTTAGGCCTAACCGTTTTTGCTCAAAGAAAGCAAACGTCTAAAAAAAAGTAGGTTTCAGAAAGACATATTAGGACGGTTTTGGGCCGGTACCTCGTAAACCGGGCAGGCAGGCCTTTGAAAAATCGTATATTATGTCATAATCATAAGGAATAGGAAGGCTAAATGCTGAAGCGAGAAGTAGAGACTATGAAATATGGCAGTGCTGCTCACGTCTGAGAAGGGCCAAGGTCTACAGTGGCAACCTACGACCTCTGTTTCTTGTTTCTTTTCGACCTACAGACTCCACTTTTTACTGCCCCCTTCCACTAGTTTTTGTCACTACCTGTCTGTCCTTCCTGCTACCTGATCTTTCTATTTAACTCCTCTCTCCTGCCTTTCACCCAACATCCTTTATTTATTCACGTAAAAAATAAGGATTTTCAATTTTTTTTTTTTTTTTTTTGTAAAACGTTTTTGCTTTCCCAGTTTCACGAAGTGTAGGGGAAGTTATGTAATCGGTCAGAAATTCCATGTTGAGTTTTTACTAGTAATTCATGTTTTTCGACTCTCTGATTCCAAAAATGGAAAAAAAAAATTCCTGTATATCTGTGTGTTGGTGATTTTTAACCAAAACGATTGGTGTTAGAGCGAAAACATAGTAATTTGCGTTGGGGGAGCACATTGTGTGGTTAGGTTAGGTTTTATGACTCATGCCCGGGCTTTAACTACGAGGTCATATCGCCTACTATCAGATCACTCTTTCATCACTCTGATGGACATGAGCCCGACTCTACTGTGGGAGTCCTAAATTTTGCCTACCCTAAATTTTTATTCACCTAGGGCAGGGGTCTTTAACGAGTACCTGACATCGTATAGGCTCGGGACCATCGCTTAACGACCCATCCGAAGGACGGCGTGCTTAAGTTTATTTTACCTACCAGATAAAATAAACTAAGGGCCTTGGTCGGGTTACGAACCCACGTTCTTGAGCTCAGAAGACAAACAAGCATACCACTGAGCTACCGGCGCCCTCGATTCAATGGTTATCATCGTCCGAACTGATTCCATGGTTATCATCGTCTGAACTGATTCAATGGTTATCATCGTCCGAACTGATTCAATGGTTATCATCGTCCGAACTGATTCAATGGTTATGATCGTCAGAACTGATTCAATGGTTATCATCGTCCGAGCCCGACTCTACTGTAGGAGTTCCCTGGTTTATTTACGTAGGATAGGAAGGGATCTTTACCGAATACATAATGTACATGGTGAACATCTATTTTATTTTAATATATTGGGCATTAAAAAAATAAAATAAATAAATATTACAAAAACTAATAAAAAAAAGATAAATAAACAAGAGAAAATGTATGTCACTTATTAACACTATTAAAACTTTTCCATGGAAACACCACTCACGACACTTGTCTCCAACTGTTGTTCTGCTGTAAACGAAGCAGTATGTTTTTGTTAATGACATGTTTTCAACTATTTTTTGTCCAAGCTGCAACCATAATAAAATCCTCTTATTTTATCCATCTTACAATAATAATGTAGAAGGAATTTGAAGTTCTTTCGTGTAAATAGAAACTCAATATTTGGCCAATGTTTCGGAAACTTTTTATTTCCTTCTTCAGGGCCTTATAGTGACTAGAGTGGATGTGTATGGTGAAGGTGTTTGTGTCTGATTGTCTGTTACTAACATTCTACACTAAATGTGTATGTTAGTTCTGTTAACATGGCTATGCAGTGCTAGATAACCTTGAAGACTAACCTACCAACATGTGGTGACCTATTAAAGACGATAGAACAAGGAACTCTTTTGTCAACTTCTGTGAATATATTCCATCCCTGATTTACAGATGCTTAAGCGTAGACTTGTTCTCTGGAGATAATGCTCAGGCGCTCGTTTTAAGTCTCAACCCGTGCTTTTTTTTTAAACCAAAGAACAAAGCTAGGGGAGCAGCTCTGTGTTGACGATAAACATTTTGACCTTGCTCAAATGTTTATTAACATTTTGCTTGCTTTATCACCTTTATATGCTCTGATATATAGGTATTCTTGGATCATTTGAAAGCTGAAATGCTGTATTTTATCACGATCTCATTAAAACTGAATATTAAAAAAAAAAATAATAAAAAAAATAATATTTATCAATTATGAACAGATTTCTATCGGATCGTACAGAATTTTCATCCAATCTAGATTCGGATACTTTAGCAGAAAACAATTTCAAAATGTTTTGCTTCATTCGAAATATTGTAGTACCTACATGAAAATGACTACTAAACAGTAACTAAAAATGGTTGATATCATCGAAATACTGAATACTTGCGGGCGGTTCTAGCTTACCTGCCGCCGGGGGTGGAGATTTCATACCCTAAAATAATGTGCTGGCTTTGAATTTAAAAAAAAATCAGTTATGTAGCTGCCACCCCATGGCCTCTGGCTGCCATCCCGAGGTCTCTGGATGCACCCCCACTTAAGAGGCCAATGATGGGCGCTTTCATAGTGTGGTACCTATAATACAATAATATGCCTTTAAAGCGCTATAATTTATAATTTCTGGATGTGGTAACTTATGACACCGAAATGCCCATAAAGGCCTGAGGCTTTAGCTTCACAAGCCTCATGGTAGATCTGCCACTGCTTGAGAGTGGTTGCTTCTCCTGTAGCTGTCTAACATTGCTTGTGTCCTGTTCAGGCGGTGAAGAAGGCGCCCTACTTCCCAGTCTGCACATCTAACCAGGAGCTCTTCAGATATGGACTGCGGTACTTGCTTCACCAAGTACATACTATGTCTCTTCAATTTCGTCATACTTGTAAGTACAACATCTAATTTTATTTTCATATAGTTTTATTTTAATATAAATTAAAACACGTCTTCAGACGGTTCATCAGAGAGAGTGGCTCTATAGGTTGATGGTGTGACATCATGTGTATATGTATGTACATGTCAGCAATTATAATAATTCGACTGCCCTCCTGTATTCATTGAACCTCATATCTCTTCAGTAAAATATTTAGGATTAACCCTCGAGAGAAGGCCGAATTGGAACACTCAAATACGGACGACACGATTTTAGACCGGCGACTTAGACTATTGTACAGTATTTCGAAAGGGCGTACTAAATTATTTACTCGACCAAAACTGAACACACCTATCTTCTTCGACCTCTCTGGGCCTATATGATACAGCCAAGACTTCGAACATTAATAGAATACAGATATTTCAATCCAAGACTCTCCGACTGATCGCACAATACACACCAGGCTTTAGCAACAAGAACATCGCGACTTGAAGAACACACCCATAGATACAACCATGAAACCCTTATACCATCGCTTCTACACCAACATTTATTTACATATAATTGGAAGTTCACAAAGTTTTATGTCAAAAACGACACCACAATCCCCCAAAAAAGAGTTTGGCATCTCTATGCTATAGGTTCCGATATCTCTATATCCTATTATGAAGTGATGCCATGAGGATTCACCGCTAGTTGTTTTTTTCTCTCAAACTTTCATGTAATTTTTTTTTTACATCTTTACTTTTCCCCTTCAAATAAATAATTACCCCCGAAAACATTCTGTATTTTAGTATGGCTAACGGAAGAAAGCCGGGCGGTTTCCAAATAGCTCGTCGCTAATAACTGCAGTCGATTAAAAACGAATTAATTAAAAAATCATTAGCAAAATCTCAACAATTTTTTCACCTTTACATAATAGGAATTGGAAAGTTTTGTTCAGAGTAGAGCCATAGACTATAAACTGTAGTCCATGCGGATTGTCTAAGTGGACATTGTCTCACTTAGACTATGTAGACAATCAAATTGACGTCATTATGCTATATATTCTTAATTTTCCTTGGCATTTTGTACCAACACATTGATATTCACTTTAATAAATAACTATCCAATAATAAATGAACAATTTATGTAAGTGCCTATGTATTATAATATATTTTATAATATAAACAGCGGCGGGGCAAGACCTACATTTGACGTGGGCAAGATGAATTTTGCGAGGCCCCTCGGCGGTGGCCCACGTCGCCCACTCCTTGCGCCGCCTCTGAATATAAAGATACTGGGTAGAGTATCATCGATTCACGTTCTGTCTTTCTTTACTTGCATTTTCTTCTGAAAAATCCATGAATTTTACATTTTTAGATTTCAAACTCCTTGAAATATGTTCGGTTTGTAATGCCCCAGCAAAAACATTTGGAGAATTTTGAAGGACCAATATGAAAAAAGTTATAGCGCCACGAAAATGTAAAATAAATTTCCATAGGAAATATTTCATAGTAATGTTCAAATTGTAACGCATAGCAACAAACCTTGAGCATTCCGTCCTTCGGGTAGGATGTTAAGCAATGGTCTCGAGCCAGTATGATGTCAGATTCTCTTTAAAGACCCTTAATCTAGGTAAATAAAAATTTAGGATAGGCAAAATTTAGGACTGATAGTAGAGTCGGGTTCATGTCCACCAGAGCGATGAAAGAGGTGATATGACCTCGTAGTTACAGCTCGGGCATGAGCTACTAACAAATTTTAATATATCTTTTCATTATTGGTTGTTGTTTATTAAAAGGGATAACAATTAAGAAAAAACAAAAATATGGACATGACCATAACAGGACATTCTTATACCACTTTTGTGCACTCTCCCTCCCCCTCCCTCCTCTCAAATTCAGTTTTTACTCAGTATATGAAACTCTCAGAATCATGTTGTACAATAAAACAAAAAAAAAAAAAAAACGCTAACGGACTTGCATATACCCAGTAACGCAGATATGGAATACATTTGAAAGAAAGAAGGGGTAGGGATATTGATCTGCACACAAATGGTTGGTATAAGAAAGTTCTTTTATGGGCATATCACATATATTTCACTAATGTGAACATTAGTTCTTGATAACAGATGTTCTTATCACATTTCATTATCAAAGTTAGCACAGGGGTTTACACATTATCTACATTGTCTACACTTTGTCTACATAAATTACACAGGTTCATGTTATCTTTATAGATAGTGACGACATTACCCTGGTCTTGTTGCACGGGAAGTATTCACATTGATCCATTTTCATGAAACTCAAAAAATTAGTAGGACCAAGAGGCATGAAAGACTTATGAAAATATTTTTCCATAACTATCTACCCTATGTAACATAAAGCAGAATGTTTGTGTTGTTTCAAGCCAGATCCAGAAAATGTCAGAATACAGTTAGTTATTGCGACTCATGCTCGGGCTTTAACGACGAGGTCATATCGGCTACTAGTAGAGCTCTCTTTCGTCGCTCTGGTGGACATGAGCCCGACTCTACAGTGGAAGTCCTAAATTTTGCCTTTTCTGGTTTATTCACCAAAAGCCGAGTTCTTTAACGAGTATCTGCCATCGTACAGGCTCGGGATCTTCGCTTAACGTCCAATCCGTTGAGAACGGCGTGCTCAAGATGTTTTCACCTTCCAGATAAAAATTTAAGGGCCTCGGCCAGGTTGAAGCTTGAGTGTCAGAATACATTTCTGTGATTTGTGTCATTATAATGGAAAGATAATAAAATAAATAAAAATAAAGAACTTGTTTAACTTTTGTATTGTCTAATTCCACAAAAATATTACATAAAGTGTACCGGTTTCAGCATTACACCATCGTCAGGTTTATTTATTAACTAAGACTTGTTATAAACATAACATAAGTTATAAACTCTAATTATAACAAGTTTTCCCAATATGTTTCTCATCTTGGAAGTTGTAAATATGAATACGCCTCCAAATCGGAGATTTAGTAATTTATAATTCATTTGTTACAATTTATTTGTTGGCAATACTTATGATAATCACAGTTAGAATCTCCGGAATAATTTTGGAAATATTAAATTATTTTATGGCTCACTAATTAGATAAAAATTGACTATAATTCAGAACGAAATTTCACAACCTTACTAGAAGGCTTATAACCTCAAATGGATCAGTAATGTAACACAACGAGGTAAAGACGCCGTCAGAACTAGAGCCAGTTATTATCACTCTTCGGAGAAACTCTACTCCAGTGTTGCCAACACTGTGATATGGGATGTCACCAGATGGTGTATAAAAAATCACCAGATTTTTTAACAAGCGTTATAAAAAACACGATTCAGTTTTTTTAGCCAATTTCTAATATGCGTACCCACTTTTTCCTATAATTTTGAGCTAAGTATAAAATGGAGAACGTAAATAGGAATTAAAAAAAAAATATATGAGGTGTCATATTAATATATAATTAAAATAATAATAATAACATAATTGTACATAAACTAAAATTAACTTTACTTAGCCGAACATGACTTGCCGGTAAAAAATTGAAATCCAGCAGCGGGAGGTACATTTTCCCGCCGTGTTGTTCGGCTTTCTTGGCCTTCGTTCAAACTTGAGCACGCTCAGTGGCTTGCCGCGGACAGTAAATCCGAATATTCAACAGAAATAATTATAAAATTAAATAAATCTTTCTTGTGAAAAATTCACCAGAAATTTCACTAGATTTAAAAATTTCACTAAATCAAAATTTTCTTCACTAGATCATAAATAAATTCACCAGATCTGGTGAGAATTTCACCAAGTTGGCAACCCTGCTCTACTCCCTCCACAACTTTGAGCGGGAGGGCACTGGCGTTGCTTTCGTTCGTGGCATGAAATTCGGAAGTAACTGCTGAACAACACTATGCGTGATTGCTTACTTAGCGCGAGATCGCGGATTCGAAACCCGGCGAGGCCCTTTGGTTTTTTATCTGGGAGGTAAAATAACCTTGAGCACACCGTCCTTCGAATGGGATGTTAAGCGATGGCCCCAAACCTGTACGATGTCAGGTACTCGTTAAAGACCTCTCTCTACTCTAGGTGAATAAACTTAGGTAGGCAAAATTTAGAGAGTCGGGCTCATGTCCACTAGAGTGACGAAAGAGCACTCTGATAGTCGTTGCCTCGTAGTTAAAGGCCGGGCAAGAGTCATAATAACTAGCTAATATCACTTGAAACGAATTGAGCTTAGAAAACAATCCATTTTTATTGTACCAAAACCAGGAAGTAATCTGAGTGTGTTATTTTTTGAAGAATCTGATAGATTTAACAGAGTGGAGTCACACAATGTGTCCATTTCTGTTGGGTTTATCTGCAGATCGGTGCGTGCTTGGGTCATGTTCTAACGTTCTGGTTACAGATAAAGATTGGATGATCATATCACCTCTACAGATATTGTCAATAATTCTGAGTGACACAATGACAAATTGTTTTTAAAAAAAATGTGGTTGTAAAACATTTGAATCCTACATGTACCGGTACTTCAAAGCGTTCGGAAATATCTGAATATCTTGGGTTCTACGGACAGTAGGAACTTGGCAGACGGCTTGTTGGAAAGCTAGTTGCCTACGCTTTCTGAAGGCATCATAACGCTGACTCCATCTTTCATGAAGGGGCGCTCCGACTTTTCTAATTTTACATTCTTCAATGGAATGGTGAATATAGCATGCATCGTTATTCATTCTCACCCCCCCCCCCCCCCCAAAAAAAAAAAAGTTGGTTAATTACCGGCAATGTACTTCCCCATCACATAATAATCAACTAAGTTTTTAGGCTCTCACTCTAACACCAATCGACAGTTTTGGATGAAAATCAGTATATGATTTAATATAAATTTTCAGCCAAAACGGTCAATTGATGTTAGAGGGAAAACCTAAACTTAGTTGATTATTATGGGCTGAGGAAGTACATTTGCCGGTGATTCACCGAAAATTTATTTTTTATTTTTCTCGAATTTTTTTTTGGAAGAAATAAAAAATAAAAATGCTTTCGGTTGTGGCTGTCACTATTTCAGCTTGGAGAGAGTCGACCCAGAAATATAGTATCTGAAAAACGATAGTTGAAGGGGGTTGGCAGGCCTGCTCCCCACTTCCTCATTAGCAACGTAATGGTAGCTTCCGCTCATCGCCCAAGGTAAATATTATAAGGCTCAACGAGAGCAAGCATTGTCAATTTTGGATCCGCTTAGGTAGGTCCAGGAGCCAATCCAGAGAGGGGGCATTGCTCCTCCAGGACGAATTTACATTCCCAGCTATACGAAGAATAGGGGAAGTTATGTAATGATGTAAAAATTCGACGCGGAATTTTCAACGGAATTCCATATTTTCCGACCTCCAGATTTCAAATTTGAATTTTTTGCAAGTCATCCGGTTTTCGAGATACATGCCGAAAACGTCTTGAATTGTAGTTTTGAAACACATATTTTTAGACGTTTTCTTGATTCAACCAAAAACTATTAGTCCTATCGAAAAATTTATTCTTACCAAAAAATGTTCCTTAATAAATTCCCAATCGCTATTGTGTCCTCAGATTCGACGAAATGTATATCGCCTCAAACAATATAAAATTTTTCTTAGGAAATATTTCAAAATATTGTGTAAATTGTATAATGAAAATAATGATAAAATATTTTTTTATTATGATAGGTAGGTAGTTTTTATAAAAAGTAAAGAAAAAAATTAAATATATATGATGTAATAAATAACTACTCTTACAGATCACTTACCTCCCCCGTCCCTTTCTCAAAATCATTTCATACTGGCATTACTGGGTATAAGAAAGTCACTCTCAGAATTACGCTCTACAATGAAACCAACAAGACCACTGACGCCAACTCATTACTTTCATATACCCAGTATGAAATGATTTTGAGGAGGGGAGGGGGAGAGAATGATCTGGAAGCGTGGTTGGTATAAGAAAGTCCTGTAATGGCCACGTCATATATATATATATATATATATATATATATATATTTTGAAGTCTTAATTCCTATAGTTAGATTAATAAATCAGTTGTTTGTCCGCCTTCCCCCTTCCCTCATGTCTATCTGTGTATGTGTGTGTGTGTGTGTGTGTGTGTGTGTATGTGATTGGAAAATTTTGAGCGCTCGATTGCAGCTATGAACTTGAAATTTGGAATGGAGGGGTCACATGTGCTAAGGTCTACATTTTTATTAGATTTTGGCCGAAAACGAAAATTAAGGCTACTTTAGTCCGGGACCTAAGTACATTTTACAAGATACAGCTCATGTTTATGACCCAATCAAATATTCTTTCAAGTAATAGTTGTTGAGAAAACTAAAACCTATTTTATATAAAATATTCTTTCTCAGGTCGTCCGTTTTTTGAGATACCTGCCGAAAACTGTCCTGAAATGTAGTTTTGAAACATATATTTTTAGACGTTTCCATGATTTACTTGAAAACTGTTAGTCCTATCGAAAACTTGTTTCTTACTAAAAATGTTTCTTAATAAATTTCCAACTGCCAATATGTCCCTAGACTGAGATAGGATCAATACGAACGTAGTTATAGCACCCCAAAATATGTATAATAATGTTTGTAAGGCAAGACGACGAATTTTAAAATATTTTTATTTTATTGATAGTTTTTTTTATATTAAAAACAAAAAATAAACCATGTTTATACAGATCACTCAACCTCCCCTCTCTTTTATACTGGCGGTATTGAGTATAAGAAAGTCACTCTTAGAATTACTGAGAACAATGAAACAAAGAAACAACACATTACCTTCATATACACAGTAATGTTCATGTACAATAACTTTTGTATAGTCAGGATTGGTACTCTATACATCCCCTGGAAGTTAGATCTGTTTTAGAACTAGGAAAGTTAAATTTCGATAGATCGGAACTAAAGGATGTACGGCTTTATTTCTTGGCTCGTTAGATAGAAAATAGAGCCGGCCATCTAGTCGGCATTACTACAATTGGTATATAATTTGCTAGGAAAGTTGTTCATATCACTTCTGGAGAAGAGAGCGGAAGTAGTCCAGAAATGAATTGAAGCCTATAGTTCAGAGCTCTCAGTAGTAGTTAACGGAATTACTGTTCTTTCAGGGTGGTCGGCCGGAAGTCTTGACATACAGTTATTTTTATTATAATTTTATTACTTAAATTATGGGTATTTTTTTTAGATATTGATGTAACTGTGGAGATCTCTTTAACTCAGATGGCAGAAACTGCCAATATTTTGAGAATATATCTAAAATTAAAAATCTAAGACATAAATATGTGCCAAAGATCGTGAAATCGAATCCCGCATAGATGGGAGTAAAAGATGCTTTGAGCACGCCTTCTTTCGGATGCGACGTTGGCAAATTTTGAACCGAGTCAGTCTCAATTATGACCTAGTTAAAGCCCGGGCACGACATAAAAAAAAGTCGGTGGTTCACGACAATGTACTTCCCCAGCACGAATTAATTAACTAAGTTTTCGCTCTCTCTCAAAACCAAACGACAGTTTTGGCTAAAAACAAATAACAATAAAGTACATTATACTAAATTTCGTGTCGAAATATTTATTACATCGACAGTTATAGTAGTTTTTGAGTTAAGCTTGTCCCACTTCCTTTTGACTGATTTGGTTTCAAATCATTAGGTGTCAACCTTATGGGGCTTTGAATTTAAATATAAAATTTTATGTCGATATATTCATTCTATTGGTAGTTAACAAGAGTTTTTGAGTTAAGCCCTCCCCTAAACTCCTCCTTCTCATTAATCGATTTGGTTGAACATCAATATGTGTCGTCCTTACAGGGTTCTCGATAGACAATATATTGTATCGATATATATTTGTATATAATACATAATATGGCTGGGGAATTTTAATTTCCTGTTAAAGAACTCCAAATTCCGTTACATATTATTATTTTTTAAAGTGAATAGGGTGTGGTTTAATTAGCACAGATGATAATTTTTTTAATAAAAGATCCCTTCAGACACGCCTTTGTTGACAGTTACTATCTATTGTGATAGCGATGTTTGCACAAATAACTGTTCTTTTATACGTCTATAAGAATCACGTTACTGGTATATAATAACTGCGAAATATTATGTCGAAACTGATTTAATTTTCATTTTAAGTTTCATTATCTATATCTGTATCTATACAACCTCTCGAAACCCGACCGAGGTCCTTACGTTTTTTATTATGGATGTGAAAAAACGTTGAGTACGTCGTCCTTCGGATGGGACATCGATGGTTCCGAGCGGTGAATAAAACTGAGTAGGCAACATTTAAGACTCCCACTGTAGAGACTGGCTCATGACCTCCACAGCGATGAAAGAGCGTTCTGGTAGTAGACGATATGATCTCATAGTTAAAGCCCGAGCATGAGTCAGAATAACTAACTATATACCAATGTATAAAGAGACAGAGAGAGGGCGCCGGTAGCTCAGTGGTATGCGTGCTTGTTTACTGAGCTCAAGATCGCGGGTTCGAAACACAGCCGAGGCCTTTAGGTTTTTTATTTGGGAGGTGAAAAACCCTTGAGCACGCCGTCCTTCGGATGGAACTTTAAGTGATGATCCCGAACCTGTAGGATGTCAGGTACTTGTTAATGACTCCAGGTGAACAAAAATTTAGGATTCCCATAGTAGAGTCGGGCTCAAGTCCACCAGAGCGACGTAAGAGCACTCTCATAGTAGGGAATATGACCTCGTAGTTAAATCCCGGACATGAGTCACTATAACTAATTACCCAGTATATAGAGAAAGTTTTTATTTGAGGTATTCTCAAAAACTACTTAACGGATTTGTACAATTCTTTCATCGTTTCATCCAGGGGGGGGGGGGGGGGGGGGGGGGGGGGGCACCTCCGTACCTCCGTATGATTTGCCTAGGGGGCCAAAGGGTGGCAGTCCGACCCTAATTAGCCTGTGTATTCATATATCTATATACTACGTATGTGTCCCTTTGATCGTTTTGTTTTATGGAGAGTTTACACTAAATTACCAGATAATCATCTTTAGGTAGCTTTAAGGCGCGCCATCTGGCAGACATATGCGCGGGATCCATTCATGTTTTCTTAAAGTAAGCATTCAATGTTTTTTTAATTTTTTTATTTGTTCGTGGGATTGCTCAACATGCCTGTACCCATTCAATTAACTGACTGGTCTTGTTGAGTTGAAGAGATTACAGCTTCCCTCATCTGTAAACTCGATTATTCTGATACTAATTTTTAGGTTATTCTAGAAAAAAAATTATCTATATTAGTAACTCAGTGGTATGCGTGCTTGCTTTCTGAGCTCAAGATCGAGGGTTCGAAGCCCTCAAAACTTTAGGATCGGCAGAATTTAGGTCTCCCATAATAGAGTCGTGTCCACGAAGCTCATGTCCACGAGAGTGACGGAACAGCGCTCTGTTAGTAGGCGATATGACCTTGTGAGTGATAATAACTAAATAACGTGTGGGCAATAATGTAATATATATTTCTAACACAACAGGTGCTTTTAATTTATTTTTTAATAAAATGTAATCACTATAGGCAGACATATTTATGAAATATCAATATAAAATACAGGAAGGGAGAACTGACCAAGTTAGATAACTTTTAATATAAGTCGCAAAATTGCGGTTCAGAGCCAAGGACGGCGTCATGTTAGGTATTTGTAAATAGCCAAATGTCAACTGTAACTAAGGTTCTACGTAACCCCAGTAGGAACTTAAAAGAAAATATAAGTTTTAACTATCTCATTTTTAAAAGAAGGTAAGAAGAGACGACAGGCAGACAAGTAAGATATTCATACGTAAAAATACATAGAAGAGAGAAGCGGAGTGTATCACCTCGAATGCGAATTGTGCAGTTCGGTTTACACAGGTCAATCAGGACGTAAATTTAACGTAAAAGAATAAACATCTGAAATATGGAAAAAATCTACATTCGCTAAACGTATCAACGATATGGGACATATATTCAACGAAGCAACGGGAATAAAGTACCTTCATCTTTGTGAAAAAGGTAGACAGCTTGACTCTCTGGAACAGCTGGAAATTCGGAACTAGGAAACATGAGAACTGTCTGAACGATCGATCTCACTAATAAAATTTTCACCTCTGTTATCGCCAGTAAGTTAATATATAATATTGTGTATTTTATTATAAAGAGTACGCATTTTTATTTTTCTTCTTGTACTTTGATATTATGTCATATAGCCTTTATTTCTTATAAAGTTAGTTATTATTATTATTATTCATGACCGGACTTTAACTACAAGGTCATATCGCCTACTACCAGAACGCTCTGTCGTCACTCTTGTGGATGACTCCGACTCTGGTATCGGAGTTCTAAATATTGCCTACCCTAAATTTTTATTCACCTAGGGTAGGGGTCTTTAATGAGTACCTGACATGGTACAGGCTTGGGACCATTGCTTAACGTCCCATACGAAGGACGGCGTGCTCAAGGTTTTCTATAAGGGCCTCGGTCGGGCTTTGAACCCGCGATCTTGAGCTCAATAAGCAAGCACGCATAATACTCAGCTACCGGCGCTCTTATTCCTTATATATATACTACGTATTCTGCCATAAACTTATAAACTTCTTATTATTATATTTTCTTTATTTCAAATATATGTAAATGTTATGTTAAGGTAGGACACCCGCCTCCCTCTCTCCTCAGGGAATTTCCTAGCGGACAGAGTGTCACAGTAAGGTAATCTAAGGATGACAACCTAGCGATCTTAAATGTCATCTTTGAACTTTGTGCTGACGATGACGTAGCCGAAATCGGTACACATTATGTATATATTTTTGTAGAATTAGACAATACAAAAGTTAAACAAGTTCTTTCTTTTTATTTATTTTATTAGCGTTCCACTATATCGACACAGATCACAGAAATGTATTCGGAAGAAGAAGAGGAGATGAGAGACAGAGAACTGACCTGACATGTGGGACATGGAGAACCAGGTATGGCCCCACCAACCGTGACAGAAGTATGGCATCGTCACCATGTCTGATGTGAACCGGGCCGAACCCCATTCTCTTTTGTCATACCATACTCAATTGATCAATTGATCGCAATCATGAAGATCTGCAGGAGAAGGTGTTCGACCCTGTCTTACTGGACGTATGAACGATCTTGCGGCCATCTATGCTCACCTCGACTACAGACAACCTCCGGCAATCTACATTCCCTCAAGATAATTTAATTTTTTTTTAATTATTGTATTGACTACGATATAAGGTATATATACAAAATAATAATAAGAGAACACAAGAACAATAATTATTTAAAGTATGTACAAAAGTTCTTGCCTCCTCCAACACCCGCCACTGTTTTCCTTCGGCTTTCATGGAGTGCTCCATCTTCACCAAATTCTGGAGGGAACCCTTCACTATACGCTTCGCGGCTTCCATAGACAGGGGGTGTTCGAACTGTTCCATGAGGGAGCCTGCCTTGGCCAGCCGGTCCGCCTCCTCAGTCCCATGGACACCGCAATGTCCTGGGATCCACTGCAGCACAACCGTTGAGCCTCGATTCATCAGCCGGTCTATCGCTTGTCGGCACTTCAGGACATCCGGAGATTCGTTGCCTCCCGCGTTGGTCAAGGCTAGCATAGCTGCATGAGAGTCCACTAAGATAACGATATTGTTATTTGCCCTGGTTTGTAGGGTCTCAAGCGCCAGTAATATGGCCTTCAATTAATCATCGAAATTGGAGGCAAAGAGAGCAGCTATCTGGAAGTCCTTCGAATACACACCAGCCCCAGGGTTTCCCTGTACAAAATAATAAATATACACAAAATTAATAAAAATTAATTATAATAAAAACAACGAGATCCCCCGGAACACACTTGCATTATACCGCCCTAATTTCTACGACTAACTGGAGGTAGAGGAGGTTACGGTGACGCATGTGGTCTCCGTACCCCCCGGATCTGTCTAGCTCTGACTAGCAGTGGAGGCAAGCCGAGAGGGACAGGAGAGCTGAAGAGGCGACAATGAGGAAAGAAAATGGCCAGCACCACCTGAGGATCGTCTGGGTGGAAATGTGATTACAAGCCCTCAAGATGAAGATCGAAAGTTTGAATTGCCCGTGCAGCGGGAGCGGAGCTAATATAATACACATCTCGTCGTTGTTAGTGGAAAACGTCGTAAGTCTTTTCAGGGAAGAGAAAAAACATTTTCATGTGAGTTAGGTCTGTTGATTTCAAATGACTGTTTGCTTATGAGGGTATTTGACAACACAAAAAGTAACAACCAAATTGTCATCACGATGGACAACATATTTAATACGACATTCTTCAGGGGTGACATTCCCCGAACAATTTGAGAAAAGTCACGGCGCCCCTGGTTCAGTCAATTGTAGCAGAACTAATTATAGAAAATAAAAACCTAAAGAAACATTTTTTCCGTAAATGTCTGAGGATTTATAAGTCGGAGAATATAAAATAATATATATTTTGGAAAATCATACTGAGCCGCTTCGTCATGTTAACGCAACAGTAGTTTCTTCACCTCCCCGATGAAAGAATTATTCAGTTCGGTCAAGTAATTTTCGAGATTAACTCAAATACAAACTTTCTCTCTTTATATATTTGTATAATAATAATAATTAAGATAGCTTATAAATTAGATTTATAACTACTTGAGTCTAACACATCTATGATTAGTAGTAAGTATGATAAGTTAAATGAAATTAATAAAAACTGAACAAATAAATACTTAAAAATATATGAGTACATAAACCAAATTAATGCAAGATACGTTTTTTAGTAAGTAGACACATTTTTCAATTTAATAAAAATTAAAATAACTATTTTTCAAAAAAAACTCTTTGGAAGTGTTTTTATTCCAGCGATGTTTCGCGACGTTCTTACGTCCCATCATCAGGTCCCAATGTGCGAGATATAGTATAGAGTTAGTTATTGTGACTCATGTCCGGGAATTAACAATGAGGTCATATCGCCTACTACCAGAGCGCTTCGTCGAGTTTTAATGAGTACCTGACATCGTTCAGGCTCGGGACCATCGCTCAACGTCTCATCCGAAGGACAACAAGAGTAGCTATAATGAAGTTTGTAAATCAAACAATCAAATCATAAAAAGGAACACATTAGGACTTATATAATAATTATACTTTGATAAATGGGTCTTTAATGATATCTCATATAGGAAAAATTCTCGGATTAGACATAAAGTTTGCGGGAAGTGTAGTGACCTGTGGTAACTGTCCAATGGTGTCGATAAGGCGGCCATTGTCCCATGTTTGAGCCGCCGTCAACTCTAAATAACCCGGAAATCATTTTCATTTTCTCACCCCTAATGGCAAATATTATCATCGCTGGATGTATAGTCAAAAATCGATTACATCACTCTCTCTCTCTCTCTCTCCAATATCCAGATTACCTCCATCTCCCTAATGATATTCCATCTAAATATAAATTCACATATAAAAAATAATTGTTTACAGAGTCAATAAAATAAAATGATAGATAAAACACTTTTTGAGGGCGCCGGTAGCTCAGTGGTATGCGTGCTTGTCTTCTGAGCTCAAGTTCGTGGGTTCGTAACCCGACCGAGGCCCTCAGCTAATTTTATCTGGGAGATGAAATAAACTTAAGCACGCCGTCCTTCGGATGGGACGTTAAGCGATGGTCCCGAGCCTGTACGATGTCAGGTACTTGTTAAAGACCCCTGCCCTAAATGAATAAAAATTTAAGGTAGGCAAAATTTAGGACTCCCACCGTAGAGTCGGGCTCATGTCCACCAGCGCTCTGGTAGTAGGCGATATGACCTCGTAGTTAAAGCCCGGGCATGAGTCATAAAACCTAACCTAACCTAAAACACTTTTTTGAACACTTATATTGTCTAATTCCACAAACATATACTTAAATGTGTATCGGTTTCGGCTTATGCCGATTGTTGAACATTGTGCTGACGATGGCGTAAGCCGAAACCGGTACACATTTAAGTATATGTTTGTGGAATTAGACAATATATTGCCACTGACAATATATTTCCACTATATCAACACAGAACGCAAAAAATGTATTCGGATATAGAGTCAATACCCCAATTTTTGGACTTCAAATAACATTTTCCGATATTTTCTTTTTAACTGATCAAATGAAAACCTTTTGTATATAGTTAGGTATATTTCCAGCCAGGTCATGCCGATGAATTATTAAGTATCTCAGCTACCTTCGCGGTGGGGGAGGGGGGTGTGGTATTTGTTTCAAAAAGTAGTAAAAATCGAACCACCAAATCGAATTATCTAACAATGATTACTGATATCGACCAGTTAGTCTCATGATATTTTCAGCGAAATCAAAGAAAATAGGGAAAAAGTCGTCGGAGAATTACCGGAAATGTACTTCCCTCCCTCGAATAAATGAACTAAGTTTTCACTCTCGCTCAAAACCCAATTTAACGATTTGTTTGAAAATCAATAGGTGTTTTAGGAACCTTTTTCAGGAATTTTTAGTTGGGCCCTCTGATTCCCTCCTTTTCTGCTGCCGATTTGACTGAGAAGATAGGTTTTGTGCTTGGGTTGGAAAACATGAAATTCTGGTGAAAACTGAACATCGAGTTTTTGACCGATTACATAACTTCCCCTATACTCTGTATACTTGGAAGTAATTATAGACATAATAAAAGTTTAGGCTGTTACTGGAATCGAGAAGCAGGTTCTCCAAATTGCGGCCACTAACCTTAAGATATTTAAGTGGACAACTTAAATAATTCCGATATAATGGACGAACTACTTTAGATCTGACGAACCAATTATCGTACTTTTCTTTGGTTAATAACCACCTTATGCCATTGGTTAAAATCACGTTTTCCTTCCCATTATTTGTCCTTGTTACTTCATCGATAGTCTATCGTAAGATTTTTTGCTCTCCTTTTAACTTTCCTCGTTGACCAGATCTCCTCTTTATTGATATTTTTGTAATTAGTTCCAGTTTCACTTCCAATTCGTCAGGATTCCAGGCTTATCCAACAGTATTTATAAAACCGAATTAGACCTGTTAAGGCCTTAGAAACATGAGAATTCTCTGAACCATCGTTTAACGAACGTTCTAACCTTTTCAGAGTCTTTTTTATTAATAATATCTGTAATGTGACTCCATTATAGAACTTTCTTATACCAACCACGTTTGCACAGGTTACTTTCCCTCTCTCTCCCCCCCCCCCCCCCCCCCCCCCCTTCCTCCCACTCAAATTACTTTCATACTGACAATACTGGATATATGAAAGAAATGTGTAGGAGTCAGCAGTTTTCTTTGTTTCATTGTACAGCCCAGCTCTGAGTCTTTCTTATTTATTTATGAAATTTTAAAATTGGTTGCCGTACATCACAATTTAAACATTGCTTTGAATTATTTCCTGCAGAAATTTATTGTAAATTCTTTGCGCTATAACTTTGTTCGTATTGGTCTTATCTCAAATTCAGGGGAGTAATGACAATTGGAAATTTAATAAGGAACATTTTTTTTCAAAAATTCAAAAAATTTGATGCGGAGATTTCAACGGAATTTCATGTTTTCATTCTAAAAAAAAATCTATCTATGTGTGTTTGTGAACACGATTACTTTTTATAGAATGAATGTATCGACACGAAATTGTATATGTATATCCAGAACCCTCTGTGGCCGACACCTAATAAAATCGGCCATGGGGAAGAGGGTTCAGAGGAAAAGCTTAACTCAAAAGTTCCAATAACTGCCGTTGTAATGAATGCATCGACACAAAATTTCATATGTCAATTAAAAAGTCCATTAAGACGTCACTTATTAAGTTTCAGCGAAATTGGCAGAAGGGAAGGGGGAGGAGAGGGGTCTCAACACAAAAACCTCAAAACTGCCGATGTAATGAACGTACCCCCCCTTCCTCCCACTCAAATTACTTTCATACTGACAATACTGGATATATGAAAGAAATGTGTAGGAGTCAGCAGTTTTCTTTGTTTCATTGTACAGCCCAGCTCTGAGTCTTTCTTATTTATTTATGAAATTTTAAAATTGGTTGCCGTACATCACAATTTAAACATTGCTTTGAATTATTTCCTGCAGAAATTTATTGTAAATTCTTTGCGCTATAACTTTGTTCGTATTGGTCTTATCTCAAATTCAGGGGAGTAATGACAATTGGAAATTTAATAAGGAACATTTTTTTTCAAAAATTCAAAAAATTTGATGCGGAGATTTCAACGGAATTTCATGTTTTCATTCTAAAAAAAAATCTATCTATGTGTGTTTGTGAACACGATTACTTTTTATAGAATGAATGTATCGACACGAAATTGTATATGTATATCCAGAACCCTCTGTGGCCGACACCTAATAAAATCGGCCATGGGGAAGAGGGTTCAGAGGAAAAGCTTAACTCAAAAGTTCCAATAACTGCCGTTGTAATGAATGCATCGACACAAAATTTCATATGTCAATTAAAAAGTCCATTAAGACGTCACTTATTAAGTTTCAGCGAAATTGGCAGAAGGGAAGGGGGAGGAGAGGGGTCTCAACACAAAAACCTCAAAACTGCCGATGTAATGAACGTATCGACTTGAAATTTAGTATCAGGTTTCAGAAGCTACTATGTACTTAGCCAAAACGGTCGATTCGTTTTGGAGGGAGAGCGAAAACATAATAATTATTAGAGATTAATTCATGCTGGTGATTCACCGACGACGTTTTTATTTATTCCACCATTAATATATTTTGCTATATTTTTTATTTTATTTTTTTTCCTTCTCTACATTTATGTAGTCGGTACATTTATTTTCTACGTTTTGGTATTTAATTAATTTATTTTATTATATTTATTATTGTCTTATTTTACTCTATTCTAGCAATAATTTATTTTATTTTTTTCTTATAGGGCATATTGATATTTAATTTTATTGTTTATTTACCTAATTACGTTGTATGTATTTATTGTCAGGGGACCTCGGTCCCAGAATAAAATTTAATTTAATTTAAATGTTATAAGAGTTTTGTTTTGTGTTTTTATGTTAGGTGGCTGGTGCTGGGGTGCTGTTCCTCGGAGTGTGGCTCTACGCGGACAAAGACTCCCTCATGTCGGTCACACATGCCATGAACGACGGCACCATACCACAGGTGAGTCTCTTGACCGCACGGTCCTCTTTCTACAGTATATTTCTAGTCATGGCAAAAAAAAAAAAAAAAAAAAGTTGTCGGTAACTCACCGGCCCTGGCGATTGGCGGGTTCTACAGCCGGCCGTAGCACCAACAATAAATGGCCATCTACGACCAGAGCGCAGATAATAAAAATTAATCCCATTTTTATACGCCGAGAGCGCGAAGCCTCTATACGTCGAGAGCGCAATGGTTTTAATAAGGTTTTTAATTTATTTTAAAGTTGCCCGTCTCGCCCGCCCCAAAGGCCGCCACTGCAAAGGCCTACTGATTACGTTGCTGATGTGGAATGTTTTCAAAGGCTCCGCTACCATCAAATCGAATCACAAATAAATACGAGGAGTGCAAATATACTCAATCCTATAGTCAATAGTTTATAGGTCCAGTATTCGGAAAATGAAAGAATCAGCGAGTATCAACGCGAATACAGAGCAGGAAGACGTCATTTATTCGACTATATTTTCAATGCTTCAAAATATTATAAAAAATAAAATTATAATAAAAAAAAAAAGAAAAAAAAAAGAAAATAACTGATGTATAAAATCATTGCGCTCTCGTCGTATATATAGTTAAAATCAGGTTTGCGCTCTAGCCGACCAACGGCTTTGTTTGAAGTACTGTGATAAATAATTAATTAATTTGCGCTCTCGTCATATAGTGACCCTCATAATAAAAATCAGCTTTGCGCTCTCGCCGGCCAACCCCCAATAAATAAACGAGAAAATTTTATTGTGACCCTGCGCGGCGGATGGGTATTGTTGAACCTCCTTCACGGGCCGATACTACCGAAAAAAAAAATTAAAAAAAAAAGTTAACGACGCTGTAAACCAATTGTTGACTTACACTGGGACTTGTGTTTCCTCATCCTAAATTTCGGGTCGATAAATTCATTCCATTGGGACTTATTAAGGTTTTGTGTGCAGCCCCCCCCCCCCCCCCCCCCTCCACCCCCTCCCTCTGATTCCTCTCAACCCTTCCATCGATCTCAGTGATAACCAATATATGTTGTCCTTATAGGGTTTTGAATTTACATACGAAATGTTGTGTCGATACATTCATTACATCGGCAGTTTTTATGTTTGTGAATAAAATTGATTTTTACTTCCCCAGCTAAACGAAGTATAGGGGAAGTTATTCAATCGGTCAAAAGTTCAATGTGGAGTTTTCAATAGAATTTCATGTTTTCCGACCTCTAGATTCCTAATATGAAATGTCTGTGGACACGATTACTCCCGATAGAAAGAATGAACGACAGGAAATTTTACATATGAATCCAGAACCCTCTAAAGTCGACACCTATTGTTTTTCAGCCAAATCGATCAAAGGGAAGCGGGGGATTAGGGGGGAGAATAAAAATCCCAATAACTGCCGATGTAATGAATGTATCGACACGAAATTTTATATATGGAACCACAAACCCCATAAAGACAACATTTATTAATTTTCAGCGGAATCAGCAGAAGGAAAGGTTAAACTAGAGGGCAGCTCAACTTAAAAACATTTAGTATGAGGATTTAGGAGGCCCTATGTAAGTCTTACTGTTAATACAGTGGAATCCCGATATTTCGTCTCCCGATTATTCGTATTTCTGGCTAATTCGTACAAATTTGCCGGTCCCCAGAGAAAATCCCGATAAGTGGTATAAAAACAATGCATTTCGGACCCCTTGGTAATTCGTATTATTTTTATGCTCGAGGTCACTTAAAACGTCTTATAATTCGTATTTCCAGCTTAAAAACCTCGTTAATTCGTACTGTTTTCAAGAGGTGGAGAGAGGACAGTGAGAGACGAGAGAGCAGAATGAGTGCGAGATAAATGTTTTCTAGGAAATCACGTGATTCCTACAGAACCAAAGGGGAGAGCGAGTGAGACAGACAAATTTTCTATGAAATCTCATGTAATTCGTACTCTTTTCACTCAAAGGAAATGAGGAGAGGGGGAAAGTTTTAGGAATTTTATTGATATTGTCTAACATTTTTTCGAACAAATGTTTGATTGGTGTTTATTTAATCTAGAACATATATACATATTTTTTATTGCATGTATTGTTTATTGTAAAGTTTAGTATAAAACAGTGTTTATTGCATAGTTTTTATTCTTACCACATTGTACATACTTCTTAATACATACATATTTGCATTAATACGTTTTTAATTTTTTTTATATTGTACTCCCGATAATTGGTAATCCCGATAATTCGTACCAAACCGTCTGTATTAGCGCAACAGGCGACTGGTTTTGGTGGGGGAGTGAAAAGTTAATTGATTAATTCCTTCTGGGGAAGTACATTACCAGTGTTTCAATGACGATTTTGTTTTGGAGCTTAATTTTTCAGACCCACAGATGGCGTCACAAGAAGTCAATGGAGGTCGTGTGTTACCGATCCCAGACTTAGAGAGAAAACTTAGTTAATTAATGGGTATTGTATATCAAATAGATTGTAAAGACTGCTCGAAAATGTATATAGGAGAAAGCGGAAAAAGATTAAAAGACAGAATAAAACAGCACGTATCAGATTGTAAACAACCCAAAAACAAAAAAATTGGTTGTCTGTAAAGTCGGTTTACGGCCGGTAGGTTGACGTGACTACGTCATAACATCACAGTAGTATAATACACAAAAGAAGTGGAAGGAAAATAAAATGGAAACAAGTTCATTGATAATTAACGGCGCCAATCGCCGCCTTCGGTTGTAGGCAGGTGAAGATAAATATTTTTTCGCACATATTACTCCAATCGGACAACATACTCAATATGACGAGCTTTGAATTATATTTTTAAATGCAATACCATTCAAGGCACCGAAGGACGGCATGCTCGGAATTGAAGATAAATATTTTTTCGCACATATTACTCCAATCGAACAACATACTCAATATGACGAGCTTTGAATTATATTTTTAAATGCAATACTATTCAAGGCACCGAAGGACGGCATGCTCGGAATTGAAGATAAATATTTTTTCGCACATATTACTCCAATCGGACAACATACTCAATATGACGAGCTTTGAATTATATTTTTAAATGCAATACTATTCAAGGCACCGAAGGACGGCATGCTCGGAATTGAAGATAAATATTTTTTCGCACATATTACTCCAATCGGACAACATACTCAATATGACGAGCTTTGAATTATATTTTTAAATGCAATACTATTCAAGGCACCGAAGGACGGCATGCTCAAAAGTGTAGGTAGGCGATTTTTCCATCATAATACTCCAGTTTTAAATAATACTGAATACAATGATGATGATGATGATGATAGGACATGATAAGGTAGGCTACACGAATGCAGGGTTCGACATGCTTGAACACGCAAGTGCCTGTTCAAGGTCACAAAATCAGACTGAATTGGAGGGAGAACGGAAACTTATTGAGGTTTAGAGGGAGAGCGGAAACTTATTAAGGTTTAGGGAGAGAGCTGAAACTTATTGAGGTTTAGAGGGAGAGAGGAAACTTATTGATGTTTAGAGGGAGAGCGGAAACTTATTGAGGTTTAGAGGGAGAGCGGAAACGTAATGAGGTTTAGAGGGAGAGTGGAAACGTATTGGGGTTTAGAGGGAGAGCGGAAACTTATTGATCTGGGGATGTACGATGGTGGGTGATTCCCAGCTGTGGAGGGGGGGGGGGGTGATGGTCACGTGGGGTCAAAGGTCATGAGGAGTAATTAATTAGTAATTTTAATAATTTTAGTCACATGACGTCTCCCTCGCTCTCTTGGGGAACGTGACATGACGTCACACTTTTTCGAACATGCGGCCCGTCGCATCGATTTATTAGACGTAGTCACGTCAATAAAACAGCGTTAGCAAACCACAGTATTACCTACCAACACAAATTCAATTTTGATAATACTAAAATATTAGACAAGGTAGCAAACAAAACTAACCGAAAAGTGAAAGAGACGATATTTATTAACAAAAAAATAAAGTATACTGTTAATTTTAAGAAAGATACGGGTAATATTGGCAACCATTATGCGAAGTTAATTAATAATATAAAATTATAAGAATATAAAATGGAAAAATAAATCGATTTAAGACGAACTGTAATTAAAAACAGTAGGTAGGGATATATCGAATGACATTGTCACACTAGTCGAAGATGGAGGAACCCATGAAGATAGGTACTGATATTAGATTCTAAAAGAATTTAAAAAAAAAAATTGTTTAAAAACATTTTTAATATGATTAGGAATTAATAATATGGTTATTATTTTAGCACACAAATAAGAAAAGTTTACACGAATAAATTCTCATATTAATAATGTACGTTATTATATTTAAAATTTTTTTTATGGAAGTCAATAATTACATAAGAATGAGATTTCAAGATGAATAAATGGGAAGGTAAGATAAATGTTAGTAATTCGAATAATATAAAAAATAGTATTTATTAGCATAACTGTAAATCAATTATAATTGTTATGAAAATTTGTTTGAAAAAATGTATATGTTACAATTTTATTTTTGATTTATATTTTATAATAGAAAATGTTAAAATTAATAATGAATCCTGTAAAAAGGAGGATGGTTGTTATTAATGCTATAATGGTATCATAATTGTTATTTTCAGTCATTGATAATGGGCAAGGCCCGAAACTGTTTGATGTAAATTTATGATGAAGAAATAAATAATCTAATATCATTAAATTGGGAGAAAAGACCTAGGTATAAGTAAAAAAAAAGAAAAATTATTTTTTAGTTAATTACATTCATTTCGAGCTGGGGAAGTACATTGTGTTCACTTTTTTTTTGTTACATCGGGAAAGGCGAACTGATAATCGTCTAATAGAGTAATTATGTACGATTAAATAAGGAAACGTTTTGGTCTGAGTCAAAAAGTAAAAAAAAGTACATGAATGAGAAAGTGAAATGTGGATGTAATAGCAGATTGAAGTTATAGAACCTGGAGCTTATCTGAGAGATCAGGCTCACAGCGCCAATCATCAATGATTGATCATAATTAGCAATAGTCGGGAGACGGGAGGTCCCAACGGAGAGATATTAGCACAAACGGAGCTTTAATTTAATTACAGAGACAATGGGAGTACAACACTTTCACGACACTAAACTTGGTGAAAGTAACACTGGAGAAGATTGGGCACGGAGCCACTTTCCACAGACGGCCCATCTCCAGAAGGACAACCTGTCTATCCAGACCATTCCAGGGTTTTACCGGATTTTTATTGAAATCAACTTATGTGCTCAACCAGGTGGTAAGACTTGAGGACTTTGTTTGGAAATTGATGACTTTTGAATGTTACCATAACATGACTTATCCCATGTCTAAACACCATTATTTTTTAATGTTCGATAGCATCGACTGTATCGTTTCAATATTGAGGTATAATGGAGGTTCTGTCGTCTAAGGAAGTAAACTCATAATTTGGTCAAGTTTCGAAAATTATTTATTTTCTTATTTAGGGCCTTATCATGACAAGAGTGGAGAAGTTTAGTCATTATAATTAGCCCTGAAGAAGAAAATAAATAGTTTTCGAGTTTTTTTTTCATATAGAATCTCAATTTTCCTCAACATCATTATTTTTCTCCGAATTGTAGCATCAATGGGATGGAAGGATAAATGTGGTCTCATATCGCGAGCTGTATTGAACTTAATGATGACCAGACGAGAGAAGCCTGTCTTTGGTCCGTCCGATCCAGGAGTTTTAGGATTAAGACTAATGCCGAGGTCGCTGTGGAGTTTGATTAGCCCAAGGTCACAGACGTGATAAGACTGGCGAATAGGCCATGTGCATAGGGTGCAGGAGGACGAGGAAGGCCCAGGAATAGATGGTTGGACGCCGTCGATGGGGATGCAAGGAACATTTGGCTGCAAAACTGGAAAACTCTTTGGATAGGAATCTATGGGGGAAGTCTGTAGAGGCCAAGGCACGAACGGGGCTGTAGAGCCGAACGTGATGTTTGAACTTCATGTACTCACAGAACCTTTAGTTTCACATCCCTCTCCAACAAGGGTCAAAAAAGTTTTTTTTTATAAACCTTTTGCTAGAACTGCCACTACTCAGTATGTTGCTCACAAAGAGGTCCCGCGCACTAGCAACTTTTGTTACAGGCGATTAGATAGTTTAGAAAAGTGTAGATTATTTTTACTTTTTTTAAAAGTATTATATGTATTTGGTAAAAAGAATTTTTTTGATAATATTGAGAACAATTTTTACCAGTCATACCAATCACAAATTTTGATCAATTTTACTGTTCCAAAAAAAATAAAAGAAGTGCCATGTTCTAGGTTTGCTTAGTTTGGACCTGACAGCAGCCTCGACAGCAGATATCCAGGATATGAGTTTATTATGACAAGTTTATTGTGATAAGAAAGCGCTGGATAACAGGAACTGTTTTTCAATCTCAGTCATACTGATAAAAATATGCTGACATAGTTCTTTTTTATTTTAACACAAAGTGAAAATGAAATGTTTCAGTTCTGTTGATATAGTTAGTAGATCAACTGTCAAACAAGATGAAAGAACATGCATGTTGCTTCTACTTTAACTAAACGAAGTATAGGGAAAGTTCAGTAATCGGTCCGAAATTATCTGTTTTCCGGCCAGTTACGAAAAATGTTTAAAAACGTTGTCGGTGAATCACCGGGAGTATACTTCCCCAGAACGAATTCATCAATTAACTATAAATCAATACTTTACTTATATAAGGGCTTCCTCAGAAACCTCATACTCAATTTTGTGTCGATAAATTGATTTTATCGACAGTTATTAGGGATTTTCTGTTGAGCCCCTTCCTTTGATTCCCTCCGCTTCCCTTCTGCGGTTTTTGCGGAAAATTAATAGGTGCCGTCCTCGTGGGGCTTTGAATTCAAAAATGAAATTTCATGTCGATACCTTTCAGTTATTGGGGTTTTTTACTTGACGTCCCCTCTGATCCCTTCGGCCAAGTTGAATGATGTCGTCCTTATGGGGTTTTGAATTCACAAATAACAATTTGTCTCGATACGTTTATCACAACAATTTTTGTGTTAAGCCTCCCCCTTCCCTTGGGCCGATTTAGCTGAAAATCAATAGGTGTCGTCCTTAGGGTTTCTTGATACACATAATAAATTTCGTGTCTATACATTCACTCTATTGGAAGTTATCATACTCCCAATCACACAGACAGAATTGTTTTTGTCATATTTAGAATCTGGACGGTCGGAAAATATGAAATTCCGTTGAAAACTGCGCATCAGATTTTCG
The DNA here is from genome assembly GCA_963662175.1 of Aradus depressus. Lineage (NCBI taxonomy): Eukaryota > Metazoa > Arthropoda > Insecta > Hemiptera > Aradidae > Aradus > Aradus depressus. Next base: position 41,422,872 of record OY759215.1, read on the forward strand.
ACTGATTACATAACTTCCCCTATACTATATATTGTGGCTGGAAGAAAGCCACACGGCCACAAGAACGGACGTGCGTGCGGTGGACAGGATGCTGCCTCCACTCTGCCAGTTGGAGCCAACTAGGGGGATAGCCTAATCACAATAGTTGTGCTGGCGCTAATGGCCCCCGAACTCGATGCGTCTAATAAGGAAAAAAAAATTACATATTAAAATCAAACCTAAGTTACTTTAGTCCTTAAAATTTCACTATGATCATAAAAATTTTGATTTAGAAGATCTTAAATAATAATATGTCTAAACTTTCTTCTAGGAGTATTGGTAACTTGTATAGGGAGCATATTAAAGATTGGTGCAGACATGTTCAGGATCCGTTTTACCCTTTTCTAGCATCGCTAAATATGTACATAACCTCTAGCGTGGGTCTCATGGACATCACTATTCAGGTCTCTTGCTTCTTTCTTCCATTGCATACAGGAGGTTATGCAGTATGAAGAGGGAAGGCTCCTTATTATTTTCTGTTAGGTTGGCAGAAAGTAAGACTCCAAATATATAAACATAAATACTGAAGATATAAAATTTTGCGAAAAATATATATTTTTTTTATAAGGGCTATTCGCAACTTCCGACCCATCTTTGCTAGAACTTCCAACATGACGCACACCATGCGATTAGACGATAAACTATAGCTATCCCTATCTTTTTGCTCGCCCTAGGTTGTATAATGTAAGACGTTTTAAGCCAAGAAAAACAGAACAATTCTTAAAAAAAGCATCGTTATTCAACAGCTTCTGATACTTCTCCCGATTGTTCCGCTGGTTGGATAAAAAGCAGCGTTATGTATAGATAAATTATACCAAAAAAGGTATTCTAGCGAATGTTGATAATTGTGAAGATACGAGTATAGTCTGCTCGTCTTCACTGATTACAAGATGTTTTATTTCATTTTTTGTTTCTTATTTCCTCTGAATTATTTCTTCTGTTCTTCAGGAAATATTAATTTATACACTTCCATCTTTACTTAAATCAATTTTTATACATAAATGGTCTCTTACACCTTATAAGAGTTTAAAACAGTTAGGTATACAGAGTTTTGCTCGAGTTAAATTGTTTCCTTGATGTTTGCTTTTCATAACGTTTCACCTTAGCAACACTTGATATATTTAAAAAAAAATATAGGTTTATTATACGATACAACAAATAACAATTACAAAAATTGTTTATTCATTAAAATTTTGAATTATTATGAGCACCGGGGAAAAAAACAATTTTTGATGAGCCACTCCAAGTCGTAGTTAATAGTTAACTCAATCATTACTATTGCAAATTGTAGATATTTAGAGGACATTAAAATGGGTGCTCTATTTAATTATAATATTTATTTCCGTTAAAATGTAACATGGTAATAGGATATGTCATATTTTTAGAAACATGAACAGCTATTAACTCCCGGACACTAGTGTTAATAATAACAATAATAGTAAAAAATAATAAAATAAAATAAATAAGTAATACTCGTAGAAAATAAATTATCACAATAATAATAATAATAAATACGGTTGATACAGTTTGTAGTTATAATTTAAATTATGATAAATATTTATTATAATTTTTCCAGAAGTGACTTTTTCACGACGATTAACCACTTTTGCGTTAATCGAACAAATTTTTTAAACATTACGTCATTTTAAGATGATTTCCCGCGGGTATCTCGCAAACCTCGAAAAAATGTATTGCATATAAAAATTCAGGTTTCTTTACAACTTTTGTTTGAAGAGATTTTTTATTAGATTATAAATACGAGCCTCTTCCAAAATTTAATCATCTTGGCAACATCAACTTTAGACACATCAAATAAAGAACTAAACCCATTAACATTCCAGAAAGCCAGTTTGTATGTTTAATAAAATAAACGAAACTCATTTTCTTACCTATAACTGTACTTTCGTTCCAATCTAAACGTCGTTATGCAATTTAAAATGGCTATTTTGGGCGCATTTAACATTAACTTACTTATTAACAGCCATTCTTTTAATGTTTATATTTATTTAGGGTCTCTTGAAGAACATCTCTTCTCTTCCTTTGTCATCCTAATTAACCTTAATTTTACATACATTTTTCAATAATGTACACCGAATTTTTATAAGCTGATGGGCGGTGTGATGCGGTTGACAGATAAGAAGTTTATTAATAACCTAGTTGATGAGAGTGTCTATGGGAGTTACGACACAGAACACTCCTGGTATTGTTCTTGTATAATTTTCCGATGACTGGGCACACAGTCCGATGACATAATGTTTCATGTAACTCCGGTCTACATACGTTACTCTTGTTCACCCTACCGCATCGTGCCGTGCCATCTACCTAAAATGGGTTTTCATTTAGTGGAGCCTTTTTACACGAAGTGCACTGTTTCAGAATGAATCCCTCCTCATTGAATTTGTCTGAAATCTTTTGTAATGCGTTTTAAATCAAAATATGTATATGAAGTTAGGAGTAGTTATGTAATTTGGCAAAAATTTGATCATGACTTTTCACCGAAATTGATACGGAAAATTAAAAAAAAAAATCTGTTTGTGTGTGTGTACATGTGAACACGACATTTCCAATCGAATGAATGTATCGATATGAAATTTCGACATCGAATTTCTGACCGATTGCATAACTTCCCCTATACTTCGAACAGCTGGCTGGGGAATTAAAACGTTTTCTATTCCTTTCTGAAATAGTTCTGTTCGTATTGGATCAATCCAATGAAAACTTTCAATCCAATGGAAACAGTTCATGGAAACTTTTCTTTCATGGAAACTTTTCTTTCCTCAGTCCCGACAACACCGGTTAAAAGGGAACCTACTGCAGTTACTAAGCTGCTCATCTCGTGACCTCTAGCGGAGCACCTCCTTTAGTCCTCCAACTCCGTCTCTAACCTGTCTTCCTTCCCCAGGATACCTAAAGAATTCTTTTTTACTTCCCCAGCTAAACGATGTATAGAAGAAGTTATGTAATCGGTTAAAAATTCGATTTAGTTACCAGAATTTCATGATTTCCAACCTCCTGATTCCAAAAATAGAAAAAAAGTCCTAAGTGTGCCTGTGAACCCGATAACTCTCGATAGAAAAAATTTATCTACATGAAATTTCATATTTAAATTCAAATTCCCATAATGTGCTGTGGTAAAATCATTTAAGTTAAAAAAAATAAATATATAAATAAAATTAAAATAATTGAATTAATAATAATATAAACAATAAATTACCACATTTCCTGTAGACATTTTTTACTTACGTCTTTTACTAAATTTTGATTTCCACAGTAGTTTTTGAAAAGGGCCCTAAAAAAAAATCAAAAGTTTAAGACGTGCAATTTCTAAGAAAGTGCGCGTATTTAAAAAAAAATTAAATTAACCAACTTTTCATTTGGATTTCTAAAGAGGTGCCATATTGATTTCTAAATTTTGCAAAAATATTAAATCTAATCCAAGGTTTTAAATTATCTTCACTGGGCCAACAGGGAAAATGAATAGCATAGAATGTAGGAGAACAAATAATTGGGTTTATTTTCTTAAATCTACATTATAAAATTAAAAACTAAACGTTGAAACAAAAATCAAAAAAAAAAATCGTAAAAACTACTTTAATATATATTTTCGCCATTCTTCAAATCAAAGTTATATATTTTTTGCCATATATATTTTATAATTATAAATAAATAACAGTACCTTCTTTGCGCATCAATTTTACTGTTAATTTACACCTATTTAGTTCATCACATCTTAAGCCTAAACAACAACTCTCTGTCCACCTTCAAATCCTTCAAAAAACAGCTGATGGCCGTGTTTTGTTTTCTACTCATTTGTTTAAAAAGCAAATGCATTCATATTATTTATTTACTAATTCAGTTGCTTCTTGGATTTTATAGAAAAATAAATATAATTAATTTTTTTTATATTAATAATTTAAATGTGTGTATTTTTTATACATCGAAGGGGGCGGTCAGGTAAAAAGTGAGCTCATCTAAAAACCCTTAATAACTACTGATAGAATTAATGTATCGATACAAAATTTAGTATGATGATTCAGAAGTCAACTATCGATTTTCAGCCCAAACGATCGATAGGTTTTGTAGGGAGCGCGACAACTTAGTTGATTGATTCGTGACTCACCAACAACTTTTTCATTTTTTTCACGTATTTCCTCTATTTGTAAACCAGTTATTAGCCCAAATTCTCCTTCATTGTGTCAACTAAAGGAACTTTAATCACTTCCAATGACTTAAACTCCTGAGTTGATATTTTCAAGCCCTTCAAAATGTCATTTTAACTTAATGAAGTTCTTCACCAAGCTAATTGGCCTTCAGCATCATTTATGGCACCTCTCGTAATTTTATTATTTCGGCTAATAGTGTTATTTCTGACGTTACTTAATCCAGTATTTTAATTATGTTAAAGTTAGATTTAGGACAACTAGTAATATTATATATCCATATAAATACGGTGAATTAGAACAACAAGTAAATATTCCATATAAATACGGTGAATACGATAACTCCCGATAGAACAAATGTATCGACACGAAATGTTATGTGTATCAAGAACCCTTTAACGACACATATTAATTTTCAGCCAAATCGACCAAAGGGAAGGGGGAAGGCCTAATATAAAATCTCTAATAACTGCCGTTGTAACGAATATATCGAAACGAAACTATATATTTATATTCAAAAGCCCATATGGACGACACCTATTGATTTTCAGCCAAATCGGCCAAAGGTAATGTGAGGATGTGGTAGAGTGTTTAATACAAAAACTCTAATAACTAGCGATGTAATGAATGTATCGAGACAAAAATTATGATATTTAACCCAAACGGTCGATTAGTTTTGAAGGGAGAGCGAAAACTTAATTGATTAATTCGTTCTGGGGAAGTACATTTCCGATGATTCACCGACGACTTTTTTTTCTCTCTGAATGAAACAAATGAGAAGCGAAGCGTTTGTTGTTGCACATAAGTGTCATAAGTTTTTCTGAAAAGTGTTTGTTTTGAAACGCAAAATTGTGAAGGGAATTTTGATATGTTCCACTTTCAGGAATGATCACAAAGTCTCAGTGGTTAGGTTAGGTTTTATGACTCATGCCCGGGCTTTAACTACAAGGTCATATCGCCTACTACCAGAGCGCTCCTTCGTCACTCTGGTGGACATGAGCCCGACTCTACTACGGGAGTCCTAAATTTTGCCTACCCTAAATTTTTATTCACCTAGGGTAGTAAGGGGTCTTTAATGACACCCGGCTCGGGACCATCGCTTAACGTCCCATCCGAAGGACGGCGTGCTTAAGTTTATTTTACCTCCCAGACCAGAAAAAATAAACTAAGGGCCTCGGTCGGGTTTCGAACCCACAATCTTGAGCTCAGAAGACAAGCACGCATACCACTGAGCTACCAGCGCCCTCTATATCTTTTAGATATACGAAGAAATAAATTTATATTATTAGATAGCGATTGATTTATTTGTTAAATAGAATATTATTCATGGCTAATATTATTTTCATCTTTGGTGGCGTAGGCAAAAACATGTTTAGGGGAACACCTACAGAAACTTTTTTTATTACACTTTTTTTTGGAGAGGAGCAGTTAACGCTAGTGTAGACCACCGCCCCTCTGGATGACCTCCTGACCTATACATCTAGACTTGTCCATTCATTACAACCTTCATTCTAACCTCCGGATTCTACTGAAATATTCAGTGCGGCCTTGTCACAGTCTCTGACTCAGATACGTAAGATATACTCTACCAATATCTATCTAGTCTCTCATTAATATCTGACCTGAAATATTCACTACGAACCGTCAGGATTAGGTTGTCTCATACGCAGGGGCGTAGCCAGCCCCCCCCCCCCCCCTGGCCAGAGCAAAAACCAAGAAAAATTGAATAAACTATAAAAATGTTTGATTAAAAATTCCGTCTCAATGGTCTCCGCATGCTAAGCGTGCACAGAAAGTTGCTGGAAAACGAGAACACTTCAAAGAGGAAGTTCTTCACGATTTTCGGAGGATAAACGAAAATTGTGCTTTACCTAAATGTACATGTACAAAATAAGTCATATTACATGAATTCGATCATTTCATTCCCTCGCTCAAAATCTTCATTTATGTTATACTTTATACTCTTAAAGTTGATTTTACATGCGCAGTAAAAATGCAAAGCGCAACAGCAGCAATACGCGCTAGTGGATGTGAGTTATTTAATTCTAAAAGGACCAAAACCACAGCGTGCATTTGCTGCTGCTGCGCTTTGCATTTTTGCTGCTCATGTAAAGTCAGCTTAAGTATTACAGTCAGTACCTCAGGGGGGAGCTTCTAGAGGTCTGAGTCTTCCAAATTAATAACAAAAAGTCTGCAACGCTAACCACGGAAACTGTGGGCTGTGCCCCCGGGAGTCTATACCCCCCACCCTGCAGCCTAACATCACAATATCTAACTGTATCTTTATATCAATAAATATATTCACTCATGTTACTAAGATGAGACTACACAAACCATTTCATAGATGAGTGGGGTAAATATTTGAAAACGGACCAGTTTTTCACAGAAATATTCTCGTTTCATTTGGACAAGTGTAGGACAGAAAGAAGGCCCTCATCCAGTCTAACTAGAGCTGCAGCCTCGTTAGTCGGCCCTCAATTAGAGAGACATCTAAACAACTGTCTCTACCTGCCCGGCTCCATCATACAATCAACGTGGACCCTATCACAGTTTCTAAACATTTCAACTATCCACATCATTAGGAACGGCTTTATATTTTATATAAGTTATTAAATCATATAATATTCATAATACAACATTCTATGTACTTAATTAAATATAATTTTTTAGTTGCTTATAATTTAAAGAATTATTAAATGTAAAAAATAATAAAAATTCGGTTATGTACAAACTATACTTCCATAATTAGTGTTCCGTGCCATCAGTCCCCCCAGTTATAAGGAAATAAACAATTAAATTGTTTATAACAATTGATCGCGCTAGAATATTCAATCCTGATAATTTTGGCTCAATCTACATCTAATTCTCAATGTTCATAATTTTTCTCAGATTTTTTTAGCAATAGGGTGGGGGATTGCAAGTTTTAAGCATTTCCCGAAAAATGTTTTAAAAAATGCATAAAAAGTACATCATATATATTGTTCAATTCGTGCTTCAATAAGCTTTCATTTGACACGATGCCTCTGAAAAATGTTTTGTGATTTCCCAATGTACCCCCAGAATTAAAATTCAACTTTTTATACTTCATGTCTATAATTGGACCACCATACTCTAATTCTGTGCTAAATTTCAAATTTTTACGTCGAATAGTAGTTTCAGTGAAATTCGCCTGTGACAGACGGAAGAACGGACACCGAAGTGATTCCATAAGTGTTCCATTTTGCTAATTTTGGCACGGGACACTAAAAAAGAGTTACCATGTTTATAATCGCGATACTCTTGGATACCTTTTGTTTGTGATAAATGTACGTAAATAAATAACAGTATATCGTCCGCAAACATTTTTGTGGTCTGTGTCGATATTGTAGAAAGTTAATATAAAAATATATATTTTTTAAATTATTATTGAGCTTATTTACAATCGGTAAAAATAAAAAAAGGAAATAGTAATAGTAAATTTGATGACAGTGATCGATAATAAGATAATAAATGGCAACATGTAAGAAGAGAAAAAATAAATAAATAAAGATGTCTTTCTGATTTCACAATATGTTTCTCAACTTAGAAATTATATTTTTTTCATTAGTTTAAATTAGAATACATACATTTGTAGTTAAATTATTCTGAATAAGGTTACATAAAAGTCAATAGAAGGTTACAATTAACCTTTTACTTATGCTTATTGTTAATATAGTGATTTGTATAATAGAGGTTTGCTTAAAATACTTTGAGGTAATCTTAGGTTTTCAGCAAGCTTGTTAAGTATAGCTCATCTATGAAATTTCGCTCCCGAAGCTTCACTAGATATAATAATGATATTTAATTCCGTTAAACCATAACATGGTGTTTGAATACAGTTTTGTACACTAAAGTTGATGAGATGATAATTAATTATTATAATAAGATAAATAAATATAACATTTATAATATTAATAAATAGAATATATATTATTTTTTCAATTTTTTTTCACTTAACAATATTTTATATTCATATTTATTTAAGATAAATCTTTTTTCATGATGATATTTCGGGATGATTACGCTCCCCTTCCTCAGATCAAAGAGCGATATATATAAATATATATATATATATATATATATATATATATATATATATATATATATATATATATATATATATATATATATATATATATATATATATATATATATATATATATATATATATATATATATATATATATATATATATATATATATATATATATATATATATATATATATATATATATATATATATATATATATATATATATATATATATATATATATATATATATATATATATATATATATAACGGTAGATAATATGAAGAAAAAATATATTTATATCATAAGAAAATATATATTCTTCAGATTATACTATATTATACAGTTATATTTATTATATATATAATATTAAGCAAAAGTAAATACGATAGAACTAGAATTAGAATTGGGGGAAGCCAAATCCCAAGAAAATAAAAACGAAAGGAAAATATGAATTAAAGCTTTTATATACGAACTTTAATATTATGGTTAGGTGAGCATAATGTAGAAAAAAGTATAAATATAAATAAATATATTATGAAATAACTATAAAGTACATAGTAAATAACTAGTAAAATTATTGATAATGATAAAAATATTAAACAAAAAATAATTATGTACATAAGAGTATATTTAATATACTCTTATGTACATAATTATTTTTTGTTGAAAAATGAAAACAAAGTCTGAGCTAAAGCTTTTTATATACGAAACATGACTTTTATTTAATTATTTATTTTTGAACGAATATATTTATATATACTACATGGAGGAAAAGTAGTACAAATGATCGTTTTCTTTAGTCAATACAATAACGACATGCCCAGGCCAGACGACGAAACGTAAACGGCGTAATACATGTTTTTCTTTAAAAGTGACTCAGGATCGCTATGAGGTTTATACACAACATTTTTGATGTGAATGCTAAAAATTCCAAATAAATAATGCCTTATCTACAGCGATAATGTAAGCATCTATTTTAGAGAAGCTATGAAGGCAGTTTTTTGTTCAGACAATGACCACTGAGAAATTACACAGCCCATGTCACAAAATATGATAAATCTCAGTGTGAAAACTTATTATAACGCCTTACAATAGTGAACAATGTAATTTGAATGACAAAGAGTCCTCTATAGACAGGCTCAGTCTAGGTAGGATGGCGGCGACCCTCACTTCAACAGTAGTTAACCTTTTTTTTTACTCAAGTTAATGGCTGCCAACGTGTTGTTTCACAAGATTCAGCGTTTCATCACAAGTACTCTGAATTTCGTTTTATCTGTGTATCCATATATGAGATGACATAGAAAAAGAGGCCGTCTCGAATCTCTTTTGTGTTAAGCCTGTTTCACACAGTTATGGTCAAGACCTTCGTAAGGTGTTGTTAAATATAAAAGACTCTATTGAATATGTTGACTTCTTGATCCTGATGCTCAAGTCCTTATATTTGTCTGAGGAATCAACTTAATGGAAGGTGCCATGCATGAAGTACAATTCTGAAGTTGAACTTAAGGGAACTTACAAGATGTATAATTGAGATTCGGCAGAATACTGAAATATAATTATCTCCTCAAATGCTAAGAAATTAATAGGAAAAAAAGCATGTATAAATATAAATAAATAAATAATAAAAATATCTCTGTAAAGTGATGGAGAATATGTACAAAATAATATTGTATATACACAATGAGTAAAATATACACAATGTTAATAACACAAAAAGAAATATAATAATAAAAATTATAAATAAAAAAAGAGCTCAAGATCCCGACATTAGGATTCTCGATTGGAATGTCTAGATACGCTTGATGTTAGATGGGTTAGTAACTCCAAATTAGCAAGTAATAATGGTAATAGAAGTACTATAGCCCAAGATGCTAGTCCATAAATAAATGAATGAATAAATGTTTTAGTGGGAATAAGATGGCGTTATTATTATTATTACTAATTCTAAGTGTGGACATAAGAAATGAAGCCTAGATTGACACGTTATTATCCTAAAAGTCTTCCACAGAAGACGTGTAAGATAGCAAGAGCATTGTCATAACTAACACAGCCTTTAGGGTCGATTTCAATAATAAATTAAGAATAGATTACAATAATATAAATTAAATAAAAACAAAGAACTTGTTTAACTTATATATTGTCAATTTTATTGGTTTCGGCTTAGTATAATACATTGTGTATTTTAATTATAAAGAGGAGAGTACCTACGAATTTTTATTTTCTTCTTGCACTTCGGTATTATATCATTTAACTCTTTAGGACTCGTGTTTCTTGAATTGCCTTGTTCTATAAAATCGTCTTAAGAATAATGGAGAATTTTGATCTTTTATTATTATTCAATATACAATAAATTGTTATTTGTCATAGTTTTTAAATGACGATTGGATTGTACTTACTTTTGAGTTGTATCATCAATATAGATTTAGCTGAGGTTTGAGATGTAAAGAGTGTTTAAAAGAAGAGGGACTGGTATCGATCCCTGGGGTACGTCAGCTTTATGGAGTGTCGTAGATTGGCCTTTTGATTTAATGATGTCATTGGCAGTAATGATTTAAGTATGTTTAGAGGTCTCTTCTTGATAGACCCGAAGACATGTTGGACATATAAAAAATGTAATGCCACAATTTAGAGTCGATATTTGTCCTGTACTCGACATGAGTTATATCGTGCTTGAGTCTGAGCTCACAGTGTGACGTTCGATTCAGTCTGAAACAAGAGGAGACAATAATAATATTTATTTTCGTTAAACAATAACACGGTAACTGGATACCTCATACAATTTTGTGCATGAAATTAGCTTATAAAGAATATACAAAAACCGATATTAAATCTTAGAATACAAATACATATGAGATGATTAATAGTTTTTAAAAAAAGTCGGTCAAGTACAATTAGTGTTTCGTGCCATCAGCCCCCCAGTTATAAGGAAATAAACAATTAAATTGTTTATAACAATTGATCGCGTCAGAATTTTTCAACCTGATAATTTTTGCTCAATCTATACCTAATTCTCAATGTTCATGATTTTTTCAGATTTTTCTGAGCGATCCTTTTGATGATAAGGGTGTGCAACAGCAATTTTTAAGAGTTTTTCCAAAAAATGTTTTTTAAAAAAATGCATGAAAAAAAGATCATATATATTGTTGAATTCGTACTTCAATAAGCTTTCATTTGACACCCTATACGATGCCCTTAAAAAATGTGTTTTTTTCCATTTCCCAATTTATCCCCTGAAATTAACCCCCAGAATCAAAATTCAAGTTTTTATACTTAACGTTGATAATTGGGCCACCACACTCTATCTCTGTGCTAAATTTCAAATTGTTATGTCGAATAGTTTCAGAGAAAATTGCCTATGACAGACGGACACCGAAGTGATTTCTTAAGTGTTCTGCAAATTCCTAATACAATAGATAGGTACTATTTATATTTTTAATTATAATAATTTTATATTTATATTTCTTGAAGATAAATCTTCTTTCTGAAGGATATTTCGGTGATTACGGACCCTTTCCTCAAGCCACAAAGAGCATATATGAAGTTTTAAAAAATGAGAGCAAATATGCAATAAAAAATATATGTATATAAACAAATAAATTAACAAATATCATTAAATATTTTAGTATATAAGTAAAACGATTAATGATAATAATAAAAATATTAAACAACTTAATTAGGATATCAATTATATGATATTGGAGGATCTCTACCCAAAAATTTAAATTAAAACTTTTGTATACAAAACATGACTTTTGAATTTTGGATATTTATTTACTTTTTGAACATTGAGAAAAAAATTCCGTTTCCGAAGTAGGTTTCCTCAAACTTAAATATTTTTACTGAATTATAAAGTTTTTATTGTATATATTATTTTTAAGAAGTAAGAAGGACATTAAATAAGTTGATTCCTTCATGAGTTGTACTTCTTTCAAAAAGAGAGGAGCAATGTTTAGTTATTTGAAACTCTCCTTTCTTCTTGTTATCATAATCACGACTATCGTGCTTTTTTTTGAAGTCTGAAAATATTAGCACTAGAGCTAGAAGCTCCCCCGTACATATATTAAACCGTAATTAATTATAGAACGGAAATGCACAATAAAGCACAATTAATGTTTCCTTTCGATGATTTCGAAGTAAAAAAAATAATAATTATTAAAAATAAAATAAACGAATCTTTGTAAGTTTCTCATCTATGACCGACGTATATTCAGCTTAATAAGCCATATTGATACGAAACTAACATAATATGTTAGTTTCGTACCAGTATGGAGACCCAGGAATTTTATATGATCTTTAAATGATATGAAAAGAGTATTAACTCCTAATGATGGGTTCTCATTTGATAATTTAGACGACGTTTTGAAATTTAAAATAATTGTTTTGAACTCATTTAACATTAACTCATTGATTATCAGTTAAATGTTTCAAGAGCAATTGATGAGTAATTGATTCAATTAATGAAGTTGGATTTTTAGTAATCACAAGGATATTTGTATCATTCCCGAATACATTGCCGCAAATCGTAGAAATGTATTCGGACATAGAAATTGTATTTACAATTTTTTGCAGAGATATTGTGAAACACTTAATAAAAAATAAAGAACGCATGTTTTTTTAAAGATATTGTTTATTTCACAAAATATAATATATATAAAATATGGGAGTACTTTGGGTATTGCTATCATCTTCAGCCACGACGACCTATACGGATATAAAAAGTTGTACGCCATATTGCTAATAAGTATTATATAACAAAAGAGAAATGATATGTCTTCCAGGATTGAGAGTACTACTGGAGAGGCAGCTATCTGGTCCAAACCTCCACAAACTAGGTATAATAATTCTAAATTACCAGCTTCCTTTTCTAGAATCTCGTGAGGTCACACATTGAATCACTAATCTAGCATTCCTCCATCTTGTTGTTTTTATTAATATTTGGCCTTTTTAGGATGAAGAAACCTTGAACAAACTTTGTGTGGGTGTGCTCATATATCACTGTTTTCATCGCAATTTACTCAATACAATATTCGAGGACGACATGTTCTGCGGTCTCGACTCTGCCGCACGAACAATTCGGGTTGTTCTTCCTCTTAAAGAAGAATAGCTTGTTGTTGAAACCTCCGTGACCTGATATAGTATCTGGGACATCCAGTGGTCAGGCAAGCGCACCTATGGATCTTCTCAAGTTCTTCTTTTTCTATGGACAGTATTGACAAGTCCGATAGCCGTTCTTGTCCCATAGAAGTTCTACGATCATTTTTAATAAGTTTTAATTTAGAAATGTAGGCTTGGCTTTTATCAATATGACCATGGATTTTACTATTTTTTGCTTATGCATGTGGGGCTCCTCGAGGGCGCTGGTAGCTCAGTGGTATGCGTGCTTGACTTCTGAGCTCAAGAACGTGGATTCGTAACCCGACTGAGGCCCTTAGTTTATTTTATCTGGGAGGTAAAATAAACCTAACCACGCCGTCCTTCGGATGGGACGTTAAGCGATGGTCCCGAGCCTGTACGATATCAGGTACCCGTTAAAGACCCCTACCCTAGGTGAATAAAAATTTAGGATAGGCAAAATTTAGAACTCCCAGCAGTAGAGTCGGGCTCATGTCCACCAGAGTGACGAAAGAGCTCTCTGGTAGTAGGCGATATGACCTCGAAGTTAAAGCCCGGTCATGAGTCATAAAACCTAACCTATATGGGGCCCCTCGAGCTCGGGGGCCCTGTATCATTGCTACAGCTGCTACATCGGTAGCTATGCCATTTGAAACCCATTTTGAATAAGCCATAACAAATCAGTTGATGTAGTATGAGCAGTCGAAAGTTTCTGAATAAGACTCCTATTTTATCTTTCAATCAAATTGGTGAAGTGGCTTCAGAGGGAGAGAGAAAACTTAGTTCATTAATTCGTGCTGGGGGAGTACATTGCCTGTACTTGTAGAAATGTACATTGTCTGTACTTGTACAAAAGTACAATCATACTTTTTTAAATTTATTCTGGGATAAAAAAAAGACTACTAGTCTACTGCATTCAAAGGGACATTTGGTATGAGCGGAAGTAAGGCCTGGAATGGGGGGGGGGGGGGGGGGGGGGGGGGGGGGGGGGGGGGGGGGGTGGGTGCTGGACATGACATGAAATAGTCATCTGCCTCCAGGAGACCGGCCTACACAAACTTTGAGAATCGATCTTTCTCCAGTCTGGAACAACTGTCCTGATCGATACTGTCAGCAAGGCAAGTGCGTGTCCACCCTGTTCTCTTCTGGCAAATCATATTTATCTGCCGTCCTATCACCATCGATACATAATTATAAGGGAAGTGGCGAAGGGTCGAAATTTACAAAAACATTTTTCCCTTTCTGATCTATAATAATATATTTAAGTTTTTCTGTATCGGTGGCGTATCTACAGTTTTGGAGGCTCTGAGGATTTTCTTTTGAAAGAAGCGATGCCCCAGAAATTTATTTGTTTAAGGAAAACATTTTGTATTATAAAATACGGTGAATCATCGGCAATGTTCTTCCCCCAGCACGAATTAATCAATTAAGTTGAAAACACTTCCGGAAAATATATCAACACTTATTATCTTAATTTCAAGTACGTAAAATACTCCCATATTATATGTATTTTGTGAAATAGACTATTTTTTAAAATGTGTTTCTTCTTTACTTTTTATTATTTCATAATACCTCTACAAAAAATGTTAATTAGGTATAATTTATTATAATATAATAAAGATAGATATAAGAATATAATAGATAAAGTATATTATAATATAATAAAGATAGATATAAGAATATAATAGATAAAGTATATTATAATATAATAAAGATAGATATAAGAATATAATAGATAAAGTATATTATAATATAATAAAGATAGATATAAGAATATAATAGATAAAGTATATTATAATATAATAAAGATAGATATAAGAATATAATAGATAAAGTATATTATAATATAATAAAGATAGATATAAGAATATAATAGATAAAGTATATTATAATATAATAAAGATAGATATAAGAATATAATAGATAAAGTATATTATAATATAATAAAGATAGATATAAGAATATAATAGATAAAGTATATTATAATATAATAAAGATAGATATAAGAATATAATAGATAAAGTATATTATACTTTATCTACTCTATAATATTATTATTTTTGTACTCGTATTTTCAAGTATTTATTTATTCATTTCATTTTATTGTTTACTAGTATTGTTAATTCTAATCTATGTATCTCAGTCTCAAAGAGTTAATATCTAATTTATAAGCTATCTTAATGTAAACATTCTTATGAAGTATCCTATTACCATGTTATGGTTTAACAGAAATAAATATAATTATTATGGTGGTATGCTGTTCTACAGTCAACAGATTTATAAATACTAACAATAATCACAGAATGTTTTTCAATTTCTTTCTCAAATGAGGCAAGACGAAAATAAAATCAGTTTTTTTTGTTTTGCTCAAATTCCCTTTTGGGACCTTAAACCCTTTTCCAATCCATGTTTGGGTATCCAAGTTGAACAGAGTGACAAGTATGACGAGGAGCAGAGCCGGCTTTACCTATGGTGCAGGGTGTGCAGCGCAGGGTCTCAGGGGGCGCCGAGCGCCGCTCGCGACACCTTCAAAGATGCGTCGCTGTCGGCGCTCTCAAACACCCTGCGCCCGTGTCATGGCCGACGCCGGGCGCGGTAGCTGTGGCAGTAGCAAAGCAAGGCGACCCACGAGCGCGCGAGCAGCTCCTTTACTCTACACAATCAATAACTTTCAAAGTTCGAAAGAAGTTCGAGCTCTTTAATGAAATCGAATTACTACCCATGTTTATTGATGATTCCACTACGCCGTTGGATATTTTTAATTACTTGTTTACGAATAAATTAATTTCAGTGTTCCCAAATCTGTCGACAGCACTTAGAATTTACCTCACATTGCCAGTCACTGTAGCACACAGCGAAAGATCATTTTCTAAACTAAAAATAATAAAAAATTATCTTAGATCAACACTGTCGCAAAGAAGATTGACAAATTTCTCGTTAATAAGTATTGAACATGAAATCAAAATTGAAGTCAATGACATTGTTAAAGATTTTCCTGATGCAAAAGCACGAAACGTAACTTTTTTGTAAATATATGTAGGTATTTGTGTTGTATTACGAGCGTCCTGTAATGTAACTAGTTTTTAAATTAAATATTTTTGAAATAACTAAATATACTTTTTACTCCGGTGCCTATTGTTTCCCGACATCATTTAAAATTGCACCATTTGCACCCGAATTTCCGTTTGAAAATATAACTGTAAGTAATCCATTTTGACCGCGCGCCTACTAGAGGGCGCCAGGGTGTTGATTGCACACGGGCGCTACATGGGCTAGAGCCGCCTCTGACGAGGAGGTATACCCTAGAGACATACTGAAATAATTTAATGTGACAGACCTCTTCCTGATATGATATCACTGTTATTACACTTAATATCGCTATCAGATAACAAATCCTATTTTTGTAAAAGCCTGCTTCCAACTAATTATTTTTCATCGGAATACTTCCTGTTTTTGTTGATTACATCTTTTATTTTTTCACCCATTTCAAGAGTTCTTCTCTCTCCCTTTTTCATTAAGTTGCCGTACCCAAAGAACCCTACTGTTCTCTCCAAGTCGTCTGTCTGTGACAGAAAAATATTTCATGAACTATAAGTGCTCTAGCAACATGAAATATATTTAGTTTTTATTGTTTTATCTTTACCTAATTTTATTATTATTTATATATATTGCTAATGTATGTAGGTACCAGTATGTTTACATACTGAAGAAGGCACACTCAGTGCTGAAAGTTTGGTAGAAATTCTACAAGTTTGTTTTTTACCGAGCACAAACCTGATCTCCCCTTGGTCAATCCTATATATTAATAAATGTGTAAGGAAAGTCATGACCCCAACATAATACATATGCATGTATTATATATATACATAATTATTTTGATACAAATGCAGAATTATATATTTTATATCAGGAAATATCTCCCCCTGATCGAAGTTTTCTTCTTTTAAAAAGTGTTTTCAATTACTTGTTTATTATCTGTTGAATAAATTACAAAACCTTATTTCGCATTATTATTGACTTCATTTCCGAAAAAATTAAGGATAAGGGTTTGCTCAAATTATATATAAATTAGTTTTAATGAATCGTCTATTGAACTCAGCTCTAGATTAAATGTATATTTGTTTCAAAATGTTTATTTCAATGTATAACTACATAATTACAATAATTTCTTTACCTAATAACAAGAGAAAGTAAGAGTTAACAATAAATGAAGAATGGGAGAGTTCGATTTAGAAAACATAAAAGGAAATAATATAAAAAAAACTGGTCTAACAAGTTAGGAAGCAGCTGGCTGTTCGGTACACCTGTCTGCCGAAAGATGTCTCCACCACTCCACATTCTTTGGTTTATTCAACAGTGGCAGATCCCTTATTAAAGAAAATCGAAAATATACATTTAATTTCTTCAGTAGAGGGGATAAAGTAAAAATATTATTTTTGTGAAGAAGTTCAACAAAGTGGCCTCTTCTTTGATTGATTTTGGCAAAACCTCAGAGTTTAGTAAGGAAAAATGATTTGACTTTTATTGCAATTTATTTTTACTTTCTTCACTTAGAGCGCTTCACACAATTTTCAGTCTACACACATGCATACAAATTCGGGAGGGTCGAAAAAATAAGTTCTTTTTTAGTATTTCTATTGGGGTAGTGATCGAAAGTCGGCTTTAACTACATAATATAAGGACGTCAACTAATTGAGATATCCGAAAAAATTAACTTTATATCGATTTATTGAAGAGAATGGCAAAGATTTTGAAGATCAAAATAATATAGAGTTTTCAATTTGAGTCCCTCCGAATCATCCACAAATGCCAGCCATATATTAACAACTATGGCTTGAACGCCTTGTTAATGCAATACTCATAAACTAGACATAATCATGAAACATATCAAAGATTCTAAATCACCATTTATTTACGCATCATTCGGGAACTAACTTTACCTCACAATCCCTCAAGAAGATTAAAGAGCGTTTGCTATAGGAATATCCTTTTTCTTATAAGGGCTAGAGGTCCCTACCGCAGCCCTGTATCTTTAGTAAAGTCCAGGATTTTTCTGCAGGTTCCTTCCATAGCTTGTCTAGGTTCTGTTATGGCAAACGCTCTTGCTTTCTAGAGTTTTAGAGAAGCTAGCGATGCCCATATTGTGACGGTGTTTGTCCATGTGACAGTGTCCTGTGATCCGCCCTGTTATAGTTCTTAAGTTCATTCTGCTCATGTTCAGAAGCTCTCGGCTCCTTTTCTCTGATGAATCAGCCGAAGAGGAGGGGGGGATCAAAATTCTCAATAACTGCTGATGTAATGAATATGTTGGCTAGAAATTTCATATTTAAATAAATGTCAGTTATGCCCTGCGAGTTTTTGCATCTGGAAGATGTGGTTGTTGAAATGTAATAGACACAACAAAACCGCAGAACCAAGGCTTCTGCATTTCGGTTTTGCCACAAATATGTCATGGCCCTTCTTAGGAGAACCGAACTATGAGCAAGAAAGATACCGAATGTATAATTGTAAAAGATGACCACAAAGCCTTGTGTGCACTGGAGTGCAACATGCAAAAACATTTGTGTCAATGGACGTCGACAAATAAGAATTTTTGCAGGATTAATCTGCGCGATGTTTCTGGAGACAAGGAATAACGACATAATAACCTCTGACAAAAGCTGTTGTAGCAAGAACGATTCACAGTAGACATGCTACAACACTGGACGTCCACACTAAAGAAATATTAGATTCTTGTTCCTGTGTTTAAGAAGTGGCAACTTTTATTTCTTGCGACAACATCTGTCGACATTAAGAAAGAAATAGTTAGTTGACATGGAAACATACTGCTGTCGAAAAATGTCGCTTTGATTGCTGCAGTTTGGATTACTTGTTTCTGGAGAGTCAAACTTTTATGCTGTGCTATCTCTACACAAACTTCAATGCTGGACTATCTCTACGCAAACTTTAATGCTGGACTACCTCTACACAAACAAAAATTTTAGAAACTGGTGCTGTATAAATTGAAAAAAAAAACACAGGTTTACTTGCCTGTTTCAATAACACTCGTTACCATTCAAATATCCCCCTATACGCCTCTGTATGAAACAATTATTTATTTATTTTTCTTAAGGAATAAGAATGCTTTTCTAATTTTTAAGGAACACATTTGACTGAAATTTTTGGTCAGTAGCGATGTTACAGAATGCTTGTTTTGTATGGTGAATAAAAGTGATTTTCTTCCTGTTCAAAAAATGTTTTATTACACAACCGGTTTCGCATTTTCTGCATTATCAGGTTGAAGAAAAATAAAGGGGGGAGAAGGAAGTGCGTGGTAACTGCGGGCCAGTGATATTCGGCCTCCTATTCTCTCTTATTTTTCTTTAACCTGATGATGCAGAAAATGCAAAACCGATAGTGAAATAAAATATTTTAAAACAGGAAGACAAAAACTTTTATTCACTTTATACATTTTACTGCAGAAAAAAGAGACTAAATCAAAGTTATCAGAAAGTACTTAAGATATGGAAATATGAAAACATGCTTAACAGAGATAACACTGAGCCAACCATTCAAAGGTTTATTTATTGTTTACATCATGTAATTGGACATTTAGAGTCTACAGGATATCTCCACAAGTCTGAACATATTCAATAGTATTGGTTCCCCGGCCTTTAGTAACTTACAGAGTAGTAGTTAGTAGCATTATGTTAGAGAGACAGAACAAAGGATAAAAAACATTGTATCCCCCCCCCCCCCCTCACGTTTCAAAAGAAATCTAATATATAATTAATAACCGTTCTCCCGTTCAAAATTTTGAGATGCCACGTAGCGTATATGACTAATATTCAACATTTTTTGCAGAGATATTGTGAAATATTTTATAAAAATAAAGAAAACTAAGTTTTAAAAAAAAAATATTGTCTATTTCACAAAATATATACGAGTACTTTCGGTATTGTTAACATCTTCAGCCACGATTTAACAAATACTGAGTAGTTTTCATTGTATTTGTTAAGTCGGGGCTAGGACCCACCATCTTCAGCCACGACTACCATTGGTGGGTAGCAATACCGAAAGTACTCCCATATAGTTTATATATTTTGTGAAATAGACAATATTATACATACGTTTTTCTTCTACATACATGAATAATACATACATATTTTATTGATCATAATTTTCATATATAATCGGAATGGCACCTTTTCCGTGAAAACTCAAGGATTTTCTTTTTGATATAGTATTAACGTTCTTGTAAAACCAGCGTGTATTAAAAATAGGACTCTAAAACCAAAACAAACCACACTACGTAGTGGGGAGGAGGATTCATGGAATTGAAGGCTACAAACGAACCAGGTGGGTGAAACTCAATGCTAAAAGCGTGGCTATATGCTTTAGTTCAGGCTAGGGGAGTCCGGTACATAGTTGCGCCACAGTCGCCCCCAAGATGAACAGTAAGACCTCCTAGATATTTAAATAACGACCATACAGTTTCTGTTGCGCCATGTTTGTTTTCTTTATTTTTTACTTCACTTACACTATGACTGATTTCAGTGTTTTAGTTTTCAATAGAATGTTATCTATTCTGTTTAGCGAACCCAACCCGTTGAACAGTTGTTCGCTGTACTTAGTATAATATCTACTCAGTTCGTGCTCTTTCAGTGCCGGCGAGGCCCTGGGCCGTGGACTTTTCGCGAGGCCTTCGCGGTTAAAATTAAATTTCAGCTCAAGGTTTCACCTCAAGTAACATTTGGGAAGAAAGTTTGTAGTAATGCTGCGAATTCTTCGAATAATCATCATCATTTAATAGTATTGTTATGGTATTTTTCAATCGATACTCCATTGAATAATCCATCGATTATATTCGAAAATCGTTTCAAATGGAACTAAGATGCATTCAAACGTCCATGCAAACACTAATAAATGCACATTAATAAATTGATCAATGTATAAATGTTTTTAATTTACAAGCGCGAGGCCCTGGGCAGTGGCCCAGGTTTGCCGCACCTAAATCCGCTACTGTGCTCTTTCAGGAACTTCCTGACTGTGTCGTCTTTTTTACCTAACCAAATCATACAATTAGTTATTTTTTCCCCTCATCCCTGAAATGACATAGTTTTATGGTATTATATATATATATATATATATATATATATATATATATATTTTTTTTTTTTTAAATAATTTTTTATTTGCATATTTACAATCGGCTACATAACCAACTTGATGACTGACTTCAATGTAATGTATATATACAAATAATAAAAAGAAACAAGAACAATAATAATATAAATACAGTATGTACGTAATATAAAGTATGTACGAAATAATAAATATATACAAAATAATAATTTAAAAAATGAGGTTAAATAAATAAAATAAATGAACAATGATAAAAAAAAATTCAAAGAAAACGTACAATAAACTAAATAAAAAAGAGTATGTACAAAACGAGATGATAAAACAAGCTGTTGCGCTCCGAGGCCCCACGGAACACCCCCGCATGATACCGTCCTCATTCCTGCAACTAAATGGAGATAGAGGAGGCCACGAAGGTCCGGGTTGTGCCCCATACCCCCCGGAACAGAAAACATTTTTCTATTAAAATTTTGCGAGACTCAAAAAAGGAGGGTTTTGATATATGGTGGTCCAACTGTATAATATACAGTACCCTATATTATAGGGTTAACATTATTCTATTTAAATAAAATTAAAAATATGGTAAATAAATCATTTTTTTATTGTCTCATTCCAAAAACATATACATAAATGTGTACCGGTTTCGGCTTACGCCATCGTAGGCACAAGGTTCAACAATAATGGAGATAAGAGCTAGGCAGACATATTTATTTATATTAACTTGGAAAGTACCTGGGGTAAGAGGCGTCCTCCTCCCTAGAGGGTGAAAATCCCTATTCTAATGGTATTGACCAACTGTGGATATATTTGAAAACGAGACAATAACAAGAAACCAAAATATTATAAAATATACAATTATAAAAAGTTCTATGAAATCAATATGACATGAATGTGCAGTATATAGTTACTTATGTCTGAGTAGAGTCTAATAAAACTGATATACATATTTACCACCTCTGCTGATATGAACTCGAGATTTATGTTTCTCTATGTCAATGTGCAGGAAGAGTGACACAAATATCCTGTCTGCACTGTTGACTCGGTGGATGTGATGTACTGCGGGTCACCCTGGTTCTGTGAACTCGTGCAGGGTCACCCAGCTAGGTCAAGGCCATGCTCTGACCTGGCCGTTCACTTCTGTTTCTATCCTCCTGCCTAAAGTTGACCTCATTCTTTACTTAATTGGATTATAACAACATCTTTTGTTATTATTTCGTCACACAGAAATATACTATATCTTAAGAGCGAATTTTTGGTGACCCTTTAATTTTGTAACCAATATCAATATTGATACTTACTTTCAGTATTTATTAATTTCAAAAATGAAGAATTACCCCATGTCTGATTCCAGTTTCACAAGGGAATACCTTCTTAAAACATTTCATCTGGTCATAGCCTGCTCCCGAATTTAATAAGGAACATTTTTGGTAAGAACCAATTATTCGATAGGACTTAACAGTTTTTAGGTAAATGAAGGAAACGTTTAAAACTATGTTTCAAAATAACATTTTCGGCATGTATCTCGCAAATCGAGTGACTTTCGAAAAAATTATTTTATATAAAATATTTTTTTTTTTTTTTTTGCTCCAAGGCGTACTTGACCTATATAGCCGGACATAAGATGTTTGATTCTTTGGGGAAACCTAGGAGGGAAAGAGACCCGGGGCGGAAACAGGGCTTCCAACGACGCAAGCCATCAGCCCCACCCCAGCCCCCCACCCCCCCATGGTCCCCTTCCTATCTTTACTAAATTTCTATGTTATTCCGTTTCATAAATTGGAGTATACTAGGAATGAATTTAGCTTTAGAAGTTACTGTTTCAGAAAACTTACAGCTTTTATTTGAGATTGTTTTTGAGTAGATCATGAATATAATTGGTGTCTTGTAAAATGTACTTAGGTCCCAAAGTAATGTGGTCTTAATTTTCGTCCGATTTCCGCCAAAAACTAATTAGTTCTAAGTTAGCCCATGTGACATCTTTATAATGATTAATAGAGTCGACAATATCTTTTCAATGTAGAAGGAATTCGAGGTTCTGTCGTGTAAAAGAAAATTCAAAATTTGGCCAACGTTTCGAAAATAAATACTTTTCGAAAAGTTGGCCAAATTTTGAATTTTCTTTTACACGACCGAACCTCGAATTCCTTCTACAGTGACATCTTTATTTTAAATTTTAAATTCTTAGCTACAATATTTTCTGTGTTCGACTGCTCACAAAGTTCCAATCACATACGCACGCACAGTCATCGCGACAATAGTCAAAACTCGATCTCGGATTTTCGCACGATTATAATACTCTCTTTATATTACTGTATAAGAGAGTAAAAAAGTTAAGTAAGTAAACAATTGTACCAAAACAATTATTTTATATTCTTTTAATTTCATGTTGCGTACCCTTCCATACTCACACCATATTCCTAAAGCAAGCGTACCTCCGGTTACATAACGCTGCTGTAGGAGGCCTAAATATTTCTTAACGTGTTTTCAAACTATTAATTTTTCCGTAATTAAAATGTACAATAAGAATGGCCATTTTTGAAATGACAGTTGAAGAAAAAAACTCATTGGTGAAACACCGACGAATTAATCAATTACGTTTTCGCTCTTCCTCCAAAACTCAAAATTTGACTTACATAGTGTCCTGAATTCTGAATATTCATACTCATACTAAATTTTGTGTCGATACATTTATTACATCGGGAGCTATAGTTTTCACAATTTTAGAGACACAAACACAGACATATAGCTTTTTTTTTTGTTTTTTTCATTTTTGAATCAGGGGGTCGGAAAACATGAAATTCCGGTGAAAACTCAAAATCGAATTTCTGACCGATACATAAATAAGCTAGCGAACTGAAATGTATACTTTTCTTCTCTGAGAAAACATATTTTTTTCTTTATTTTTGCACCTGCACTAATGATGAGGGTTACACAATAAATATTCTAAAAAACATATACGTAGGTATGTCTAGTAAAACCATAAATAGAAAACTTGTTTTCGTAAGTATGATCTGGGAAACTGAGAAAGTTGCTCAGAGAAGACATTAGAAATCTCGTCCATTTCAGCGCAAACCTGTTTTTACACTTGGCTCATTGTTGCAACATGATATAACAAAGAAAAAAATATATATATAAATGTGGCATTCTTCATTAAAGGTCAAGCAAAAAATATTTACATAAGAAATGTTGGTGAAATCGGTCCTTCCTAGTTCAACAGAAGCAGGAAAAAAATGCTTTAAACTAAGAACTTCTAAGTTGAGGAACGCGGACATATTGTAGAATTTGTAATAAATAAATAAAACAAACTTATTTTTTGAAATATTGTCTATTCCACTAAAGATTATAGGTTTCCACATATATGTTATTATCTGTTATGTTTTTAGTTTTATTCTTTACTTATTAGTCAAAGGATGTTATTTTATGTAAATTAAGTAAAATTAGTGTTTTGTCAAATATTTCATGATGTAGCTAACGGTTAAGCCGAGGGATTCCCTAATTGAAGTGGCACCTTTCACCAGAGATGTATTGGAGGGGTCGCACTCTGCAAACTAACTTAGTTCATAACTACACCTGACGATGGTGTGAGGCCGAAACCGGTAGTTTTATTTTTATAAATATCTTTAGTGGAATAGACAATATTTCATAAAATAGTTTGTTTTAAACTAAGAATCAAATGGAGACGTATAGAGTTATGGTCAAAACAGAAGTGACTGATCCCCAGTGTTTGATGATTTAGGGCAGTGGTCGGCAACCTAAGCCCTTGGTACTCAAGTGCCGGCCTAATGGTCA
Source organism: Aradus depressus (assembly GCA_963662175.1). NCBI lineage: Eukaryota > Metazoa > Arthropoda > Insecta > Hemiptera > Aradidae > Aradus > Aradus depressus. Next base: position 41,448,146 of record OY759215.1, read on the forward strand.
ACTAGGTTGTCAAGAGCGGGGCGCATATCAGAATAGAACAAGTTAAATAGGCGCTAAGATATGCAAAAAGTGCAAAAAAATTCACAAATCGTATCTGTTAGTTGATACTCAACAAACTGACTGGGTGACACTGTATATCCCTAACTTCTTTTTTGCACATTTAGTGATTTAGGGAAAATGAAGGGCTGAGTTCTGCCGAGGTGCTGGAAAAGTGACCTTTAGTTGTCTGTGTGTGTGACTGGGACCTTGTCAGCGCTCAAAAACAATTGTAGCTATTAAATTGAAATATGAAAGTTATATTTCATATGTTGTAACTTAGATCTAGGTTTTAGTACATGTTATCTGACGTCTCTTATATTATTAATCTAATCAAAATACTTCAAATAAAAGTAGTAGACAATATATATTATATAAGGTGGGCAGATTTGTGAGATATTTACCCAAAGCTGATGGCGACCAACCGCCGGCTATACTGCTGGAATACAGCAAATAATAGTTAACCTAAAAATGAATCATTGTAAATAATTTTGTGCCCCGGGATACGGATAAGCCTATTACTATATTGTATTTCAAATGTCTTGGTGTGGTTTTCATGGTAGTGGGAGGGGGGGAAGTACAATGCGCCAAATTGCATTAGTCTGCCCTGTCTGTAGATGAACTCATTCACTACTGGATGAGACTTATCACTCCTTGAGGCATCTAAAATTAAGTTGAACCATTTATTAAGCTTCTTCATTTTTCATTTCTCCACCGGAACAGTCGACTTCAGTGAAAAATTATGTGATGACACGCCATTCTGAGCGTCTCGATGTAGGTACCAGATAGGTCAGTGTAACCTTTTGGCTTCCCCAGAAAAAGGAATATAAATTAATCAACGCAATTTTTTTTCTTCCGGAAAGAGAAAAATGTTGTAGTATCTTTAATAATTCACGTGGACTGAGTATATTTATGTCATATAATTCTTAATTTCACATGAATACAGTTTTGCTTATCATTCCATTTTCTCTTATGCCTTATTTACAGTGCCATCGGTATCTGTAAAGTAATTAAGTTGTGTGCTTTCAGATATTCGGTAAACTGTAGATAGTTTCTTCCGAGAAAATCTATCATATTTATTACTTCTCCAGCTTTACGAAGTATATGGGGGAAGTTATATCTGTCAGAAATTTAATTTTGAATTTTCTCCGGGATTTTATGTTTTTCAACCCCTGATTTCAAAAATGAAGAAAATTGCTTTCTGTGTGTCTGTGAACACAATAACTCCCGATAGAAAGAATGTATCCACACGCAATTATTTTATATGTGTATCCTGAACCCCTTATGGGATCAGAAGGATGGCTCAACTCAATACCCCAATAACTGCCGTTGTAATGAATGCATCGACACAAAATTTTGTGTAAGGATTCAGAAGCCGAGATGTTTAGCTCGAGCAGTCTATTGATTTTGGAGGGATAGAGGAAACTTAATTGATTAATGGGGGAAGTACATTGCTGGTGATTAACCAACTTTTTTTTGGGTTGCAGTTTATTGTCACCCGATTTATTAAAAACTTAATTTTATTACTTAGACGATTCCATCGTCAATCAATTTTTTTCTTTACTTTCCCTGGCGTTACGGTCCTTGTAGAACTTGAGCCTCCGCAACGATCTTCCGCCGTTCTTCCCTATTCTACTGTTTCCATCTTCTCACACCCATCGTCCTGAGGTCGTCCTCCAGACAACGTAAGCGGGTGTCCTCCCGAGTAGGTACCCCTCCAGTATCCTCCTCGGCAATCTGTGTGGCTCCCTCCGCTGTAAATGTCACAGCAATCGCAGCCGCCTCTTCACGAAGGCCACCATTCCTCAGCTCAGCTCTCTTTGGACCGTATCCTCCATCTACCCCCCTCAGGAGTAGGCAATGAGCATGATTTCGTCCCTCTTAATCAGGACCCAGGTTTCACTCGCAAACTTGTATGTGACGACCGATCTCAGGACTGTTTTATAAATAGTTATTTTGGCGTCTCATGACACAGTCCTCGATCCGAGCACCTTCTGCAGTGACTGGTAGCATCTATTCCCAGCCGTTATCCTTGCTTTAATTTCCTCTTTAACATCATTCCTTTCCGTGATAACAGCCCCCAGCATACCTGCAACCTCAAAGTACGAGTTCCCTGTCTCTTATTTCCTTCCTCGTGGTTCTCATGTACTTGGTCTTGCCTTCGTTGACATGAAGACCCAGCTTCCTGGACTCCTCGTAACATTCCTGGAAAGCCCCCGCCAATGCAGTCTTCTTCCACCCGGTAATGACAACATCGTCCACATATGCTCACTGAGCCTGTTATAGAATCTATAATTTTTATTCAACATTATTTTGAGTAATTGTTTTATGTAATTACAGTCTTTATTAACAATAATATTTTTTCACATTCATGCTATAATCAATATTTGTTTCTATTTTAATTTACCTTATTTTTCCGAGTCATATCATTTCGTCCATTGGATTTTTTGCTAGACTGTCATCGGGAACTCAATCCCTACTCAATAATATAATTCTTGGATCGGTATGGAAGAGGTGAAAGTGGAAGAGAGGGTCTGGGAACCAGTCGTGAAAAGGGACTCTCGATATGATGATAGCTGTTTATTACTGTGATTGAAAACATGAAACATCAGTCTTCGCACGCTGAGGAATCCTTTGACAGCTACGAGGAAATACCGTGAAGTCAAATCTGCATGAAACAGACTTATAAAAAATTATTTCCAGTGAACAAGATTGTGCCTCAAGCCATGAGACACCTTCTTGGAAAGGTCCTTTCTCCATTTCATTTCCTCAGCTCTATGAAGTATAAGGGAAGTTTTATGTAATCGGTTCTAATATCAATGCGGAGTATTCTATCGAATTTCATGTTTTCCGATGTCCTATATAAGATAACCAGTTATCTTCCAACCGCTGTGCTGTGTGGGTGGGATGAACCACTGATGATGACGCTGTTGCGTCGAAAACCGGTTCTGGTATAAAATAAAACAGTGGGAAGACAACGTCTTTTATTTCTATTAGAAATCTAGTCCCACAACATCTTACTATCACATATGAAATACAACATACATATTATATTCATCTGTATTTATATATTAAATAAAAGAACAGTGATTTAAGTATTTAACATTTCGATTATTCAAGCGAGATAATCCATATGCCACCACCAAAATGCGCTCACACAGTTATAGTAAAAGCGCTCCAAAGAATGTAAAACATATTTCCGTAGGAAACAATTCTAAGTAATGTTTACATTGTAACGGATAGCAACATTGTTTAAAAAATATTGTTATTGTAGGCAGCGAGGGCGTCTGTAACTCAATGGGTGCGTGCTTGCTTACTGAGCTCAAGGTCGCGAGTTCAAAACCCGGCCGAGGCTCTTAGTTTATTTTATCTGAGAGGTAAAATAAACTTAAGCACGCCATCCTTCGGATGAGATGTTAAGCAATGGTTCCGAGCCTGCACGATATCAGTTTCTCGTTAAAGACACCCTACCCTAGGCGAATAAAAATTTAGGGGATAGGCAAAATTTAGGCTCACATAGTAGAATCCGGCTCATCTCCATCGACGAAAGAGCGCCCTGGTAGTAGGCGATATGACCTCGTAGTTAAAGCCCGGGCATGAGTCATATAACTAACTATTGTAGTTAGTTTTTTATTTAAAGAAAAAATAAATTAACAAAAAATTATATATGTTTAATTTCTTTAGTTCTTTTTTGTCTTTTTAAACGTACGATCTTATCCCTTATTGTATTTCTCCCCTATTTTTATTTTTTTGTATTTATAACGACAATGATTTATTTATACATTTATAACTGCAATGAGATTTTTTACTCCAGTGGTACAGACGGTACGTCAAAAGAATTCTCCTATTTCTTCATATTCATATTTATATAAATAAATAAATTATTACTTTATTTTCGTTATAAATACAAAAAACCGATAAATATAGGTAGGTGTACGATGAGGGATAAGATCCAATATATATTTTTCTTCTTTCCCTAACCCACCTAACCTCATCCATAGTTTTACCATATCAAATTTCTGGAGGTGGGCCTCTTTTAAAAGAAAAGCCTGAGGGCCGCTAAGAGTGTAGATCCGTCACTGCATATTAATCTGAAGAACGCGGAAGAAAACACTGGTCCGGGTGTTTTGCTGGCTCTGCATTTTGTTTAATATCTTGAAGAAAGTATAATCAGCGAAAATTTAGCATTGATTGGTCCTCCTCACAGTCTGTTCTGTTGAGATATTTGAACATAAACATTCTCCTAGTTTTGGTCTGGAGTTTGTTAACCCCGTTATAACGAGGGCGGTGGTCAGTCCAACAACTCCATTTCCACCGTCAGACATACCAACGTCTATCAGGACGCTGCTCCACTACTAACGAACAAAGCCGATTTCTCTCGCCAACGGATACATCTCCATATTGCATACTGATTTGAAACTTTTTATTATTTCCTTTAATGATTTTCCCAGATCACGTCCAACTTTCTATAGAATGTTTAATAGTTTAATCTATGTTTTTCTAATTCACAATGAATATAATAAAGGTTTAGACATCTCATGCACCATTAATAATAATAATCTTTATTGACGGCAATGAGCCAGATGTACAATTTACAATTTATTACGTATAATAATTTAAATAAGTGTACAAACGAAAAAAGATAAATGCATACAGATATATTTTTGGTCAAAGAACAACATTAAACATTAACATACAAGAAATAGTAATACAATTGAACAGAAAACAAAAGCTTTTATTCTAAACAACACAATTTATAAATTCAATACAATAAGAATAAATAAATAATCGTAGACCGTGGAATTTTATAAATAATGAAATATTCCAAAATTTGATATAAGACATCAAATAAGAAATATGAATTATAAATTTAAATAAGATCATATTTTAAAATGGAGATAATATTTATACAAGGGGCCATGGTGGATGGATCGTAGAGCTTATCGCATTGTTGCGGGTTCGAATCCCGTCCGGGAAAGAGTTTTATTTGATAGATGGAACTCTAGTTCATCTATCAAATAAAACTCTCTCTCGGGGTCATGGATGTTGTGTAAATAACAAAAAGTACCATTATAGAAGCATGGCTCGTACATAAATTCAAAAATTTAAATTAAAAAAAAAAAATGTATACTAGTATTATTGGAAAATGAATAGGTACTATAAATTATAATAACATATAATTAGCTATTATGACTAATGCCCAGGCTTTAACCACATGGTCATATCGCGTACTACCAGTGCGCTCTTTCGTCAGTCTGGTGGACATGAGCCCGAATCTACTGTGGGAGCCCTAAATTTTGCCTACCCTAAATTTTTATTCACCTAGGGTGTGGATCTTTAACGAGTATCTGAAAACGTACAGGCTCGGGTCCATCGCTTAACGTCACATCCGAAGGATGACGTACTTAAGTTTTCTTTTACCTTCCTAATAAACTAAACAAAGGGCTTCTACAGGATTTAGAACCCGCGACCTTGAGCATAGTAAGAAGCACTCATACCTACCGGCGTCCTTTAAAAACATATATTGTTGATTGGTATCTATTGTTTGTAAAGTCCTAGAAACTCAAATACAAATATTGTAATCTTCTTTATAAACAAACTTGTAAGCAGGTGACATTCTGTACATTGGGGTATTATTGAAAACTATTTGAACATTTTAAACTCGGCATTGTTAAGAAAAAAAAAATTGAAGTTTCGTCAGTGTTTATTCGTTAGGAATAGCTTACATTTTGTTTAAGCAAATAGAAATACATTGAAAAGCACAAATCCTGATGTACTTAACTTTTGTTTAGACGGTGGACAAGACAACACTGCTTTTCTATGAAACCTCCAGTGTATGGTTATATCTCAAGTTATTCAATTTAGGTAACTTTTCTACCTTTGGCCTCCCATTAAAACGACATTTTGTTATGTTTCAGTTGGAGCTGTTCTCGGAGCCTGAGGTGACCACCCAGATCTCGTACATCATGATGATAGTGGGCGGATCCATGTTCATTCTCAGTATCCTTGGCTACTGCGGAGCCCTCAGAGAGTCCCGCTGTCTGCTTGGCTTTGTAAGTACCACTCAGTATGGGTTATTTGAGAGGGGGAAGGAGGAGGCAGTGTGATCTGAAAAAATCTGATTGGTACAAGAATGTCCCTGTGGTGGCTACATCACAAATATTTTTAATATAATTTTTATACACTTATAAAAAAAATAGCTTACACCCATAGCCGGCCTCTACAGAGATACCACCATATTTTCATCAATAATACTCCCCTGAATATTGGTAAAGCGTCTCGGCAAACAGAGCAACTTTCGCACTTAACTTTCAGGTTTGCCTTATTCTGTCAGAAACTGATTATGTAGGCTGCTTTACAATACTCCTTTCATTTGTCGCCTTAGATTCAACCACAAACGATTACCTTTCCACCTTGATAAAATAAAAATTTTAGATCATCCTTTTTGTAGCTGGGACGGACTTATTCCAGCTGACTCCAATCATGTCTTGTTAGTCTGTCCACTAACTGCCCTCCACAGAGACCAGCTATTTCATATTTTAATATCCAATCGTGGCCCCTACCAATCGATATTAGACTCATAATTAGTATAGATAAAAGTATTGTGATCCTTGACGCTCTTTTCAATTTTATTTCTGCAATGATATAGTTTTATTGTAACAATTTTAATTATAATCGTATTTTACTCCTCTCTGCCCCCCTTGTATAATTCTTGACTTATTTAACTAATTTAGTAATTCTTGTCAAATTCGTAACTCAATAGTGTCATGGATATGCATTGACCATAAAGCCAACAAAAAAAAAAAGGACCACTCAAGTAGATAGTTAAGTTTATAAGAAGGGGCTTTGCAAGTACAACTTAAGTAGATGGGCTTGCCTTGGTCAAGTAGTAGGCTTGGTGTGCTTGGCTTAGTAAGTACTACTCAAGTAGGTAGGCTTGCTGTAGGATAGTGCAGGGCACATCCTCTCTGTAGGTAATTATGGTAATGCAAGGATACGCGCGGCCGACTTGGTCACGCAACCATTCTTCCCTCTCGCCACACATTCATTTCATTTATATCCATCTAATGTAACCCTTCTCAGTTAATTATTTTAGATAATTATTCAGTTACCACGTCTTAGTCGCAACTTCCAGCATTAGTAAATTTAAATATTTCTTAAAACATTTATTTCTTCCTCACCACATTTATTATAGTTATTTATTTAATTATTATGGCTCATGCCCGGGCTTTAACTACAAGGTCATATCGCCTACTACCAGAGTGCTCTTTCGTCACTCTGGTGAACATGAGCCCAATATATGGGAGTCCTAAATTTTGCCTGCCCTAAATTTTTATTCTTTAACGAGTACCTGACATCGTACAGGCTCAGGACCATCGTTTAACGTCCCATATATAGTATATATAATATGTATCCTATATCTCGTATCCTATATAATATATTATATCCTATCCTATATAATATATTATATCTCGCAAACCGTCCTAAAATGTCGTTTTGAAACATATATTTTTAGACGTTTCCTTAATTTATCCGAAAATGGCCAATTCAATTGAAAAATTGGTTCTTACCAAAAATGTTCCTTATTAATTTCAAATCGCTAATTTTTCCTCAGTTTTGAGATAGTACCTATACGTCCAATGTTATAGCCCCAAAGAATGGAAAATAAATTTTCTAGAGATTGGAGTCAACAGTTCTAAGGATATAGTTTACAGTGACCAGTAAATATACTTTACTCTCGATTAACCGTGGTAATGATGTGGACAATAACCACGGATAAAGCAAAATCAGGGTTAACCCAAGGGCTAAAGAAAATATGGATGTTTCTCTTTAGAAATGTAAGTTAATGAGGTTAAAATATACTTATCTATTATCAAGGTATAACTCGTGTGACTTAAATTTTAAGATGAAGCCTATTGGATTGTACCCTTTCACAGTCCTTCCTGCTTATTACGGATTAACAAAGTCCTCCTTACCTTGCGTTTCCCTCGGAGGGACAAGTCTTCTCTCTCTCTTGTATGTACTTCCCTCCTTAGCTTCATTGTCTGTTAGGTTGACCTATTTTTATTTTCTCAATCCTGCTATATAAAAATGTTGTTGGCTACCTTTGAAACTATTTCCCACTTTATTACCGATTTTTTACCCACATTATTTTCTGCTTTCCAGTTTCATTGCCTTCTCCTTTCAGCTTACATTTTAATTTTTTATTATCATTTTTTCTTCTTCACTTTTTTTTTTATTTTATTCCTTCCTGCCACCCCTACTCCTTCTCCTATCTTGCTTTTGTTCACACATTAGAACTGTATATGCTAATACATCGTTCTGTTCGTTAATTACTCTGTGGCTGTCCTTTTTGCAATTTTTTAACGAATTGATTGATCTTTGGGGTTGCATATCCTTTCACCCATTGTCCTCTATTAGTCGCGCGTTAATTTTGTGAGAATGGTCATTCTTTTATTTCACAGTGCATTAAAGGGAGCGGTCTGCGTGCAATTTAGTAAGTACATTTGAGTAAAAAAACTTCTCGGATAATAAAAAGTTATTTCCTCAACACGAAGCAATCAATTACGTTTTTGCTCTCCCTCCAAAACCAATCGACTATTTGGGCTAAAAAACAATAGTTGATTTACATAGAGGCTTCTGAATCTTCATAGTAAATTTTGTGTCAATTCATTTATTACATCGGCCGTTATTAGAGTTTTTGAGTCGAGCCCCCTCGAACCACTTCTTCCCTTCGGCCGATCCCTCTGAAAATTAATAGAGGTCAGCATTTTAGGATTTTGAATTTACATATGAAATTTTGTGTTGATACATTCATTACAATGACAGTTATTAGAATTTTTGTGTTAAGCTTCCCATTCCCTATGACGCATTTAGCAAGGTATCTCGATATATTTATTCATTCTATCGTGAGTTTATCTTGTTCATAGTCACACAGTCAGACTTTTTTTTTTGCAATTTTGGAATCAGAAAATGTAAGTCATTGGAAAACATACATATCAAAGAGCGGATATATCAGGTAACAGTCCATGTAATTGACATACCATCCAACTGACAAGATTTGACTTTTCGGATCTTTGAACAAGAAAAAATAATTTTTTTCAAAACTCAATTCGAAATTTTTGAGTGTCATTGTCAGAAAGCATGTCAACAAGAGGTAGGAGAGCGGTGGGGAGACGTCACGTCCTCATGACCCTCTGTAGTCACACCAATCTCTCCACAACGTATTGGTCCACCAAGGATTTCTTCTTTCCTACTATAAACGGAACAGAAATACTTTTTTCAGTGCTACCTCGTGTTTGAGATCAACTTGTAAACTCGAACCGTAACTAGTCCTCTCTGATAGGAAGGTGATGTGGATTCTCTCAAGGAAACTATCTTGGAGCTGTTGTTCTCGATTTTTAACTCAGCAGGTTTTCTCTTATATTCAAGCCCTGGAAGAAGAGGTGTAATATTGAAAGGTTTCTAGTTAATAAAAAATAAATGAATTTAATTTATAATTATTGAAGTTAATAATAAAACGAAATCTCAAATAAATAATTGAAGTTAATGAAATAAAAAAGTATCTAAATGAATTTACGTAAATATGCAATGAATATAAATGGTTATTAATCTGATTTGAATTTACTGTACCTAAAAAAAATTATTAATAATTAAAAAGAAGTTTCAATAAATATTATTTTGAGAGAGGCTGAAAAAAATTACATAAATAACTCTGGGCAAAATTTGTAGCTACTTTATTAACTGTACCAATCAATAAAAAAAATATATTCCGATTTTAACATTATTTAAATAAAACTTTCTATGTTCCGAATTGGTACTATCTAAAGGCTTGAATCCGAAGAAATCCATAAGTCTTGAAACTCTGCGTTGTAAAATGAATTCATTTAACTAATCAATTTTATGTTTCTTTTATATTCGACAAAACAAGCAATAAAATATGTACAGATATACTCGTATATACCTATATTAAAAGGTTCTAAAAATAAATAAGTATAAAATAAAATAATAAATATATATAATGAAATATTAGGGTTTTTGAGTTGAGCCCCGTAGTATTGTCCTCTTGGGGTCTTGATATGAATTTCTTGTCTTCATACATTCATTCCATCAGCAGTCATTGGAGGTTTTGTGTTAAGCCTCCCTCCTAATCTTTGGTCGATTTGAATGAAAATCAATAGGTGTCGTCCCCAGAGGATTCTGGATTCACAGATACAATTTCTTGTCGATATATTCATTGTATCGAGAGTTATCGTGTTGACGCACACAGTTAGAAATGTTTTTCAACTGGCTTTACTGGAACGACACAGAACAAAGAAAACTGCTGATACCAACAAATTATTTTCTTATACCCAGTAATCTCCCAGCTTGATAATAATTTTGGGGGGGGGGGGGGGGGGGGGGGGAGTAAAGTGATCTGTAAAAACTGGTTGGTATAAGAATGTTTTGTTATAGCAACATCATATTTTAAGGATGCTAACACTCCTGATTTTTTAATTAGCCGTAAATTATTTATTGTTTTCAATAACATACATCTCCTGTTAAATATAGTTGAGTAATGCCATGATGTTTAGTCCAACGGCCGTTTGATAGAGGCTAGTAAATGGAAATAAAAGAAAGGCGAAGAGAAAATAGTATAAGAGGATGTGTGGGTCCGGAGCGGGGCGCGGCTCTCACGGGAACCTGAGGGTGGAGGGGTGTCAAGGTCAGGACACGGGCCCTAACGAAGGAGTCAGCGACGAGATGATCCAACCATCCGCGGCACTCGACAAAGGACATGTCTCCTTACCCATCCCAGGAGCAGTGATCCCCCATTAAGGAAAGAAATCAGATCCCAGACAATATCCCAGCATTCGTTATTCTCATCAAGAAGCAGCAGGATGGCACTCGTCCAAAGGTGCATTGCTTTCCTTCATTTTCACAAAAACTGGGCCTGCAATTCGTGGAAAATTAACTAAGTTAAGGTCCTTCGTCCTTTCTAGGGGAAGTTATGTAATCGGTCAAAAATTCGATATTGTATTTTGAGAAATTTCTTTTTTTTTACCCCTGATTCCAAAATTGAAAAAAAAAGTTATCGGTGAATCACGTCTAAAAAAAAACAAACATTGTTTTTGAGGAGCTCCCCCTAATCTCCCTCTTTCCTTTGACCGATTTGTCTGAAAATTAATAGATGTTATCCTTATAAGATTCTGGACACACATAAACAATATCGTGTCGATATATTCATTCTAATGGGAGTTATCGTGTTCACAAACAAACAGAAAAGTTAGTTTACATTTTCGGAATCAGGTGGAAAACGTGAAAATTCGTTGAAAACTCAATATCGAAACTCTGACCGATTACATAATTTGCTCTGAACATCGTATAGCTGGGGAAGTAGAAGTTCTTGTCTCCGTGAGCATGGGTAATATAGTATGTATGCATAATATAATAATAAAAAAAGGCACCTACTGATTTTCAGCTAAATCAGCCAATGGGAAGAGGGGTAAGGCTTAACACAAAAACCCCATTAACTGCGAAGTAATGAATGTATTGACACATTTTTATAAGTGAATTCGAAACCCCATAACTTTGACACCTAACAATTTTCAACCGACTCGGCATAAAAGGGAGGAGGAATTGACGGGTTGTACTTGAAAACACTGATAACTGTCGATGTAACGAAAGTATCAACATTTTTGTGCAGTAAAAACCTAAAACTTGCAATTTTGCCAAAAAAAAGTTAAAAACGCAATTTCATGCAAAATAAAATGTATGTATATTAATCAGGATGACTTAATTCGTAAAAATAAATTGTTATTTAATGATTTAAACAAGCGAAAAAAAAAAAAAAAAATGCAATTGCACGGGAATGCGGGCTCTAATAATGATGTAACGTTAAAGATCTTTTAAAACAATGTTTCACACTTATAATTAAAAACAACCCAGTCTGTGAAGCAAGCGGAAACGAGATTGCCGAAGCGTGCCTTGGTGAACTGGCCCGCTCTGTAGACATAAAAAATTGATTGTATACAGAGCGGCGTGGTTATATTTTTTTACTATAAGTAATTATATCTTCAAAAAAAAAAACTTAGTTGCACCCTTTTGTAATATTTTTTTTTTAAATGTTGCAATCAGCTGATGTGCTCTATTAAATGGGGAGCAAGAAGTTCCTAGAATTGAGGAGAACATTTCAGACTCGAATCAACTGCAGTCTAAGTGAGAAACCAGCCCAAGCATCTTCTCCTTTTGGCAGTAACCACACCCTAGTTCACACTCAAATTCGTCGAGAAAGTGACTCAGTCATCCCAGATTTCCTGCAGAAAATCACCACGATGGGCCATCTTTGGTCTTTGGTGCTAACTTCTATCAATTGGGCCACCAAACTCAAAACAGAAGGCTCAAACCTCACAATTACAAAACATTTTATAATAAACATAAAAATTCTTTCCTTTTTTTTTCAAGTGTAGAGTGCTTCGTGCACTGAAGTCAGATATATAATGTTTTTATTATTTATTTATTTTTTAAACATTGACTTTTTTCGGTTCCAAATGTAGACAATGAAAGGTATACAACACTGCGTAACTACCACATTTTGATATACCTTCAAAAGTGACTAGGCTCATTTCTGCTCTGAATCATAAAAATTTCATACTACAGTCGATTAACCGGAAGTCAGTGTACCTGAAAGTCAATTATCCGGAACAACCCTAAAAAAATACGTGGAGCAGGGTTTTGTATGGATTGTATGTCGAGTGATCTCCGAATTGAGGAACAGATCGCTATGAGCCTCATGCTCGTTCCCATTTTCCCAGAAAATGTGAGGTCACGATTTCGACTTAAATGTTTCCCATAGGCCGTTTTAACCTAAAATCAATAGGCGTCCCCCTTATGGGGTTTTGGGTACACATATAAATGTCGTGCTAATACTTTCGTCCTAGCGGGTTATCGTATTCAGACAATTTTATTTTTTATCTTTAGGGTGTTGGAAAATATATAATATTATATGCTCAACTATACCTGTGTGTATAATGAGTAGATTTTTTTTTTGTTTGCTTTCCCTAAGGATGATCATTGAATATTGCATTTTTTTTTGTTTATTATTTTTATTTATTTTATTTTATTTTTTTCAGTACGGATTTGTTTTGGTGGTAATTCTTCTCCTGGAAATCACAGCTGCGAGTCTAGCTTTCGTTTATAAGGATAAAGTAAGTATTCAGCTCTTTCATTAGTAAGTATTCATCACATTCACAAAAAAAGAATAATAGTATATATATTATAGGTTAGGTTTTACGACTCATGCTCGGGCTTTAACTACGAGGTCATATCGCCTACTACCAGAGCGCTCTTTGGTCACTCTGGTGGACATTAGCCCGACTCTACTGTGGGAGTCCTAAATTTTGCCTACCCTAAATTTTTATTCACCTAGGGCAGGAGTCTTTAACGAGTACCTGACATCGTACAGGCTCGGGACCATCGTTTAACGTCCCATCCGAAGGACGGCGTGCTTAAGTTTATTTTACCTCCCAGATAAAATAAATTAAGGGCCTCGGTCGGGTTTCGAACCCACGTTCTTGAGCTCAGAAGACAAGCACGCATACCACTTAGCTACCGGCGCCCTCTATAATATATATATTATACTCTGTAATAATATAAAAAGATTATATTCGGTGACGAATGTCTGTAATGATAATGTGAAAAGAAAAAGAGTGATGTTAACATGTCTAGTACACCGTTGAATGAAATCATGAAACTGAATTCGGGTTGAAACCATGGTGTTAACCTAATGAAACAATAGTGGTAGTCTTACCGCTAGACTACGCATATCTTACATATTTTAAAATATTGACTACTATCTATGTATACGGCGTTGCCTGGGGAAGTCATTACTAACAGCGTAATATCTAATTACAATTTAAACTAATGAAATGGAACTATTTTTGAGGAGAGAGAAGAGGCAGGTGAAGTGAGGACTTGTTTGAAGAACATATGTGAATATATTTGGCCTATTTTAAATTTAAATTGAATTATAAAGTTGAACGCTTCATGTAAAGTAGGTTGTTCGACTGAACTGGTTCTCTATTCTTGCAATAAATGTCAGACCTTGTGTAAAAATGTATGTGAACGCTTATTGTGCCTTTAGGTATTTTGAAGAAAGTGACTATAAAAGTTGAATACAGTTTCATAGAGAATTCAGAGTTGTTTATAGAATTAACTTCATATCTACCAATAGGGTTATTATTAAGTTGTTAGAAGGTATTTACAAATAATTTTGCTAATAACCAATTTTGTTGTTGTGTTGTTTATAGGCAGATAACGAAGTTCGATCACTACTAAAGGGAACGATACAAAACTATTATCTGACTGAAACGAACCAAGAGAACGCACCAACTGTCTTTTTGAACATTATAATGACCAAGGTAAGTAGCTTATTTATTAATTTTTTTATTGTTTCTTGTTCTTTGGGAAGTGAGCAGAAGTACAGTGGAAAAACGATCCGACTCTTAATTTTTCGGGTTAGTTGAGAATCAAACTTTAAATGTATGATTTTTAAGACAGAATTTCATGTTTGCTATCAACTATAATTTACATTTACTCTTAAGGTTCTGCTTAAATAAATTGAACAATAAACTCTCTCTCGAAAAAAGTAATAACTAAAGTGTTCTTATGAGTAAAATAACTTACTGTACATCATTAACTTTCTGCTTCAATTTGATTGGAATCAGTTCAAAATTGTACAGTCGTTGAGCAATGGGTTGCGCCCATATACATATAAGTTCAAAAAATTCAGATGCCCTATCTGAGACGTATGAATATTGAAATTGACCTATATTACCCAAAACGTTGGCAACCCCTCATTCAGTGTCACCTACTAATAGATTACTCTAAAATTCAGTAACAATTTAATTCAATGCGGATACATTTTTCTACAAATATTTCCAGATGGATCTGTTGTTATTTTACTCTCACCATGTATTCATGTTATGTTCTATACCCAGATGCAGTGCTGCGGAGTGGACAACTACACAGACTTCTACAGTTCGGAGAGGTTCGTCAACTCCGGGTACAAGGTGCCGCCAGCCTGCTGCCGCTTCAAGGACCACTCCTTCGGCAACAGGACTCTCCTCGATCCGGACTGCCCCAAGAACCCAAAACCAGAAAGCTCCTACTACCTCACGGTAAGGTCCTCCATATTAGTGACAAATTAGGAGAAAACGTTTCGAGGCTTTCACATGTCAAGTATAGTGTTAATTAAGCCATTCGGCGAATTTTACGTTCCACTACTGATTAACGTAGTCCTATCTCAAATCGTTGGACCAAAAATCTCATAAAGAACTTATAGACTAGATATCCTTGAAAACTTTAGTCCAAAGGTATAAATGATCAGAAAACGTGAAATGGGGTATTCCCTAAATATTTACAGGCCAATTTTCAATTTTCTCCTTCAACCAGCCAGCTGCTATATATATGTTTACATATTCTGTATATAATTCATCGATTTGCGTTTAGTTGTTTTCCGTTTGACGCTTGATATTCTCTTTTTTATTTAAAAATAACATTTCTATACGACATATCAGTTTTTTACACACCCGAAAGAATCCAATTTAAAATAAATTTCTGGTCATGCTTTTTCAAGATGGTTAACAAATTAAAGCCACATATTTCATGTTCATAGCAGAGACGGCTTTCGGGTTCAGGGACCTGTTGTCAGTGCCATATCAACAATATTTTTAGTGGAGGTAGACAGCTGTAAAAGCTAATGACTCCTGGAACTGTTCATCAAAAAGTCTTTAATTAGATAAAACAAACTTCTTTTTGAAATATTGTCTATTTCAAAAAAAATGGAGAGAGAAGAATATTCGCGAGAACACAATCTTTCAAAAATAAATATATTTTATTTATTCATTAAAAGTGTCGACAATATCTCCCTGTTCCTCAGTTTAGAAGTTGAATGAATAAAAAACTTTATTGCTTATAAAAAATGCTCTTACAGTAAGGAGTTCGATACATAATCATAAATACAATTTCTTAATAATAACGACTAAAATAAAATGAAACAAAGCCGATAACATTAACTAACAAAACAATAGGAGCGATTTCTTCATAATAACTTGATTCTAAAAACATAAAAATACAATATACGATAATAATAAAAAAGTTATAATAAAATAAAACAACAGGTAGGTAAACATTGGCCTTTTGTGTTTCCCTTAACTGCAAACTTGGTAGATCAAACAAATAAATATCATGAAGCTTCTGTTCATCTGAAACTATTAGTAAATTGTGGGGATGTGTTTGTTGTTGAGAGACATCTATCGGAATATCTCCTAAATATCAAGCAAAATATTTATCTCTAATCATGGCATAGTTGAGGCAGCCTATCAGAAAGTGGACCCCGTCATCCTTCTCCTCCAAAGAACACAACCCACAACTAATCTCAGTAGAGAGCTCATATTTATAACAAATTCCTTGCTAGCCGAAGTTGACAAGTACTCTCATCTTGTTAATATGACTATATAGGAGGGTATGTATCTCTATGATCCCTAGACTGTTGACATTTCGGATATAAAGATTAAAGCTACTACATACTTAGATGTTGTAAATAGTTATTCATTATAAGATTGCGCCGACATTTTGAAGTATCTTGAATCTGTTCGATACGATAAATTGTGTATATTGTAACATTAGTTGTTTATGGATGAACATTGAAACACCCGAAATTATTTATTTCCTTAGATAACAGATTTTACTGATTTTTTGATTACTGAATATATACCGTAATCCGGGGTTACTTTGATCTTCCGGGGTAACTTTGATACAGCCACGTTTTTCAAATTCAAATCGTTTTGGCGGGCTCAATTCAGATCCTACTAACCCCCAGCTGGTATCATAGTTACGACAGTTACACGTAGAGTGCAATGCTCACATTTGCAATGCACATCACATTTTGCTCCAATCTCTCAGCTTCTCTGTTACGAGTAGCCTTCGATTTCCGCTTTCGCCTAGGGTCGGGTGGTACACTTTTCGCGCCCTCTCCAACACTTATGTCTTCCAAAGGTGTTTCTACCTTAGGTGGCATAGCAAATGAGATTATGCTGGCAAATCCAAGCAAAATGTGATGTGCATTGCAAATGTGAGTATTGCACTCTACGTGTAACTCTCGTAACTATGATACCAGCTGGGGGTTAGTAGGATCTGAATTGAGCCCGCCAAAACGATTTGAATTTGAAAAACGTGGCTGTATCAAAGTTACCCCGGAAGATCAAAGTAACCCCGGATTACATATATGTTAGCTATTGTTTGAAGAAATGTGTTTTCGTTGGATAGTAGCGTCTCATGTTGTCGTATTTTTTGCACTTAGTGAAAATGTGGACTACGTCCTCAGTCTCATCGCAGTGTTCACAGTTGGGGGATGGTTTTATTTTGATTAGATGTAAGGTATTTGTTTGTTCTGGCATGTCCGGTCCTCAGTCGTGTCAAGTATTTGACCTGTTTAGTCGTCAGTGTCTTACTTCCATCTCCATACTCGTACATTGACGTGGTTCAACTTACTCTCCATCTTCTTTAATAATATAAGTAAATAAGAATACCTATATCTGCAATAGGAATTTATATCTACATATATATATATATATATTTTTTTTTTGCTGATAGTTCTAGAAAATGACTATCTTAATTTCTGTCTATTTTATTTACTTTGTCTATTTTGTTTTATTATATTATTTTATTTTATTATTACTATCTGACTATCTGGTATATATTTTTTCTTACAGGGT
This sequence comes from Aradus depressus, assembly GCA_963662175.1. Classification (NCBI taxonomy): domain Eukaryota; kingdom Metazoa; phylum Arthropoda; class Insecta; order Hemiptera; family Aradidae; genus Aradus; species Aradus depressus. The sequence goes on from OY759215.1 coordinate 41,465,938, forward strand.
TGCTACCTCGTGGTGCTGAATCAGATTAAAGAACACATGAACATCATCATCTACGTCGTGGCGGGCCTTGTCGCCATCCAACTTCTATCAATATTTTTAGCTTTTTGTCTGTGCAAAACGTTAGAACCTTACGATAAATAATACACATATTGACTCACAAATACGTTGGTATCAAAAAAGTGTTCAAATGTACAATTTTTATATAAAAGAAATGTGATAATTGTTTGGTTTTTTTTTTCTTACAATTGCTCGGGACCAGATTACACATGGTTTGTTTTCAGAGCCATAAAAGTCATTTATGAACGTGCGTTAGAGGAATGTGGTGAATTTTTTTTGTAGATATTCTACTTTCATATCCCCTTTGAGCGAGGAGACAAAATAATATTTTGATATTATCTTAAAAAAAAATGAGTGATCTTAAAAATATATGTTCAGTCGATTTTGAAAGTATTTTGTAATTTTTTATAGAAGTGTATATGTAGATATATAATTAATTATGCACATAAAGGCAAAACTCAATTAGTAGTTTGAAATACACTGCATCGATTTATAAGAACAAAATGTAGAAGATTGAAGAGTTAAGTAGGACAATAAGAAAATGTTTATTTTATTACAAGTTTCTAAAAGAAAGACTAAGTCCATGTATGATAGTTTTGAGATATTCCAGTTTAAAGTTTCACATTGCTCGATTGTCAGAGAAAGTATTTTAATCATTGCTATTGTACCCATGTATAGTATGTTTTGAATTACTGTATAGGTGAGAAAATATTATTTATATTTTGACCAGTATATCAGAAATGTATACACTCTGTTCTTCCCGGAACTGTGGACTTTTTCCGGTAAACTTATTATTTTTTAAATGGACTTAAGTCGTATATCCACAGATGTATATTTACATAACGTATATTATTCGTATATGATTGCAGAATGGCTCCATGTCTTGGCCATGTTTTCCTCATTCTCTTTCACTTAACATTTCGTAAAGAAATTGTTAAAAAATGCATATGTGATAGTAAGATGTTGTGGGTCGAGATTTTTCATAGAAATAGAAGAGTGTGTCTTCCCATAGTTTTATTTTTGACCAGATGGTTTTCAGGGGTTAAAGGACAACTGGCCTGTGTTGTGTGGGTGGGATGTACCACTGATGATGACGCTGTTGCGTTGAAATCCGGTTCTGGTCAAAAATAAAACAGTGGGAAGACAACGTGTTTTATTTCTATGTTAAAAAATTGTCAACGAGGGAAACAGTTTCTTGTAGGTTTCATATGTTTATATATTTTCGATAAAGACTATTTTGAAAACAGTCTCCACATTTATACTTTTATTTCATGGTACCTATATGAAAGTTCAATGAGTTAAGCCTAACTTTAATGTTATCAAGAAACTAATAAAGTCTATGATGTTGCGGTTAACAGTTTTTAGAAAGAAGTAGTAAATATGAATTCCTTTGTGTTTTTGTTGGAGCTTCTATAAACAATTTTTTCATACACAGACATCATCCTGGAAATACAGTGGCGTTCAAAAGTATTTGCACAAGCAATATTTTACTCATAATCATAGTAAGGGACAACTAAAAAAATCATATAACTAGGTACACAAAAACCTTATTTATTTAAGCATATATTTACGTAAAACCCGTTAATGCGAAATAAGAATACATATTTTTACAACAATTTTTCTTGAAAAAGCTCCGTTCAAAAGTATTTGCACATAATATAAAACTTGAAATAAAAATTATTATAAAATCAATAAAACAACCTATAATATTTTTAATACTTGGTATAAAGTCCATTGGCGTCTATCACAGCCTGAAGCCTCCTTGGCATGGAATTAACTAAATTTTTTATGAAGTTAATGTCAACTTTATTCCACTCGTCCAATAAAATGTCTTTTAAATTATTTTTTTCCTTAATTTTATGTTTTCGAATGTTAAGGTCTAAATAGTTCCAAACATGTTCTATAATATTTAAATCTGGAGATTGTGGAGGGGTTTGTAGCATCCTGGGCGCATTATAAAGAAGCCATTCTCTGGTTTTATTGGCCTTGTGTTTTGGATCATTGTCCTGTTAAAATATAAAAATATTTTCCATATTCAATTTGATGGCACTAGCTCGGAGATTATGGCGCAAAATGTTGACGTAGGTATCAGCAGTCATGACAGATTCAATTGGGACAAGATTGCCTACCCCATTATAAGCCACACACCCCCAGACCATCACATGACCTCCACCATGTTTTATCGTAGGTGTGACATTAAGGCGTTTAAGCTCTTTATTTGATTTTCGCCAGATATATTTTTTCCCGTCACTTCCAAAAACGTTAAATTTGCTCTCATCACTAAAGAGGACGCTTTGCCAAAATTCCATTGGCTTGCTGAGATGGGTTTTTGCAAATTCCAATCTATTTTCCTGTTGACCTGAGAAATGAAGGGCTTTTTCCTTGGAACCCTTCCATGAAAATCAGCTTTATAGAGCGCTCTTTTTACTGTTGATTCACTCACACGTTTTTCACAAGTCAATTCGACCTTATGGACTAATTGCCAACCTCTTGTGGATGGGTGTGCCTTTACTTCCCCTACGATATCCCTGCACTCCCGTTGTGTCAGAGCCCTTGGTCGTCCTGTTCGTTGCTTATTTAACGTATTTCTTGTCTCGAACCTTTTTATGACATAACGGACTGTAGAAAAATTTAAATTTAAAATATTCCCAATTTCACGGTAGGTTTTGCCTTGGTTTCTCAATAAAATAATATTTCCCCTTACTGCCTGGGATAACTCACGTTTCTTCGGTGCCATGTTGACTGAGACTGGATTAAAATAGTAGAACATCCTGAAGAATGTTAATCCCTAATTGAGTGAGAAAGGAAATGTAAACAAAAATAGTAAACACACTTAGGTATAGAATTACTGTGCTAATTAAAATAACCAGTATAATTTGTGCAAATACTTTTGAACGGTCTTTTTCAAGAAAAAATGTTGTAAAAATACCTATACTTATTTCGCATTAACGGTTTTTACGTAAATATATGCATAAATAAATAACGTTTTTGTGTACCTAGTTATATGATTTTTTTAGTTATCCCTTACTATGATTATGAGTAAAATATTGCTTGTGCAAATACTTTTGAACGCCACAGTACATATATAAATGTATTGAGGGAGCCTTGAAACCTGTAATTTTTTTAAAATCCCCCTCTTGTTTTCTTTTCTAATAATTAAGTACAGTGTATTAGAATTTTTTCTGATTTTGTATCCATGAAATGACTGAAAATGTTAAACTATAAATTTTTTATTTTTTTAACAAATTAAAATTTGGTACACCTGTATGAGATTTGAGTTAATTTTAATTCCCTATTAACGGTCCTAAATTCTTAGAAATTATTTTATCAATTGTCACTTTATTATGTTTTGTATTATAGAATTTATTAAATGTGTGTATTATGTTATGAGTTTACAGTATTTTAGTTTATTACTGCTGCTGTTATAGTAAAATTTAATGTAGTCTGCCTCAGTTAATTTAAAGTTGTAAATATAATATATAAATAGTTAAATATATGTATTATAAAATGGCACAAAATGTTAAAATATTTACTTGTAAATAAAAGTTATACGTATTACAAAATTATGACATAATGAATATGAATTTATTTTCCTAGTACCCCAGGTAGTTCTATGGTCTTTCCCTTTTCTATTTTTTTAAATGTATTAGTTTATTGTTATTTACGTCGTCACAAATAGGGCCTTGTGGTCATAAAGTAATTATTAATGCTGAAATGTTTTTCCGAATTTCTGTATGGCTAGTGTTCGAAACTGTTATTTTTTTGTTATATAGTAGAAGTTTTCAAAAGAATTAAACATTTTTTTAGGTTTCCTCAAGTTTTCGAAAAAATGTAACAAACTATCATATTGTCGCTCTCGAGCTGGACGCGGCATTTTTGATCATGGATAGATTAATACTAAATTTCTATCATTAAAAAAAAAAAAAAAAAAAAAAAACAGTCGTCATTGAAAACAGTTCTTTTTTGACTTTTACAAAAATCGTTGAGATAACTGAAAATTAACGTTTTATTGATGTTTGCTAAACTGTGGTGAAAAAAAAAAAAATCAAATATAGTGAACAATATCTAAGGATGTCCAAATACATTTCTGCGATCTGCGTCGATATGGTGGAAAGCTAATAAAAAGAAAGAATTTGTTGTTATTCATAATATCTAGAGGTTCCGCTTTTAAGTAAAGGTAGAGACACCACTAACCACCCTTTGCGTTTATCTCGAATATCTGAGTTAATATCGAAATTGAAAAATTAAAAAGTTAATTTTTTTTCGATTTCCTCAACTTTTTTTTTGCCATTTTCTGATTGCTCCAATATTTACAGGCGTAGCACACAAATAAGAATGTACGCTAATTTTTAGTATCAATGTTATTTAGGTTGTTTAATTATTCTCAACTTTTTAAGGGTCAACTCTGCTTACTTTCGCAAATTAGAATATGAAAAATAAGCCTAGAAGCAAAAATAACCCAGAGTACTCTGCAAGGAGGTGGTGGATCTGCATGATTATTTTGGGCTATTCTAGCATTAAAATAAGCCGAGTTTCTTCTATAAAACATATAGCATCACTTTTCTCATTTATTCTTTTTGCCTTCTCAAAAACTAGCAATTACAAACGTTTCGGAAGGTACCCAGCATTAGTAAAAACTATATTTTGTATAATATAAAAGAAAGATTCTGATTGACAGAAAGAATAGTTAACGAAGTACTTCCCGAAACGTTTGTAATTGCTAGTTTTTGAGAAGGCAAAAAAAAAAAATGGGAGAAGTGATCCAGTAATAACTAAAATATATAACCTATATATAATATATATGATATGTATAACCTAGAAGAAGATATTTTATAATTTATCATAATTATTATGATCTTTTTGGGTTGTGTAGGGAGATTCTTAATTCTTTTATATTATATACCTATATATATATATATAAGAATTAAGAATCTCTATACAACCCAAAAAGATCATAATAATCATGATAAATTATAAAATATCTAAATACAAGAAGAAGATATTTTCTAATTTGACGTTTGTTCAGTACACAAGAGAGTGACGACCTTTACAAGTTGAAACTAGTCAAGTTAAAGTTTTCTGTTACAATAAATTGAATATAAATTATAATTATACTATTTTATATTTTTGGCATATTTAGAAAACACCCCCTGTGCCCTACTTAGTAACCGGACTTGCGAAACGAGCTGTCATTGAAAACTTAAAAGTTAGAATTGAGAAGCACACTTTTTTTGAATCCGTTAGGAGTGTTGAATCTGATTAATAAAATAGTATTTTAAATTGTTAAACATGTTTGTTCAAAGTCGACATTGAGTCTCTATAGACCGAAATCTCTTATTTATAATATTTTCTTGGAGTTTTTTTCACTGGAATATATAAAAAATATAATATCCAAAAATTAAGTTACTCTTCATCCCATTATGGATAATAACTAATGATTTTACGAACTGATGAAATCCTGGCCGAATGATCGATGTTTGACTTGTGCGCAGGAGCTTCCCCTAACCTCTTGGGATCACCTCTCAATTCACAATTTTCTTCTCACCGTCAGCAATGCATGTACCTCATCAGTCAAGTAATATAAGTGTAAGTATTTCTAATAATTGGAATTTTTGAAAATTCATAGTAACTTTGAAATTAAGAAATATTGTGAAATTAAGAAATGTATGTTTCTGTTTACCCCCGATCAACAGATGGAGTCACCTATCGGTCACTATTTTAGTAAGTGTGAGTATGTTACCTAGTAATGTTTTGAGATAAGAGTGTAAAATTAGTGTGAACCCATTTTATCTTGGAAAAGTGAAAAATGGGAATAATTGTAGGAAAAAAAACAATATATGTAAATTATGAAACACTAGCAGAAGAAAGAGAGGGTTCCTCCTCGAGGTCTCCTCCACCGATGAGCTGGGACATTAGCGACCAGCCAGAAGCGAGCCCCAAAGCGGAGGCGATCAAAAGAAGTAGGCCGCACCAGATCAGCCTAAAGCAGATTCTTTATTGTTTATTGAATGTTTGTGGGTACTCCAACTATACAAATGAAGAACATCACAACTCTTTTATTGAATCTAAATCTAATACAACACCGATCATTTAATCAATATAACTCATGCAACAAATCTAGAAACATTAGAAGACTATCTGTACTATTTCAAGGAACGCAATGTCACGAAACTCCCATATTAAACAAAAATCTAAGAAATGAGGGCTCAAGATCGAAACTTGGTCGAGACCCTTGGGTTTTTTTTATCTGGGAGGTAAAATAATATTGAGCACACCGTCTTTCGGATGCGGCGTTAAGTGATGTTTCTGAGCTTGTACGATGTCAGGTACTCGTTAAAGGCTTTGAGTGAACAAACCTAGGTAGGCAAAATTTAGGACTCCCCTAGTAGAGTCGGGCTCGTGTCCATCAGAATGACGAGAGAGCGCTCTGGTACTAGGCGATATGATTTCATAGTTAAAGCCCGGACATGAGTCATATGAACCAACTGTAACAAATATTTTCCAATTTATATTTTAACGTAATTTAAATCCTTATGTAAATAACGTTATTTTTAATGTAACTAAACTCACATTGTATATTCCTATAACGCAGAAGTAAAGTTCATGAACATTTCTGCCGGTATTTATACTGGTGGAAACGAGGTTCTCTGACGCCAATATTTCTTCGCTGATTAAATTTAATATTTTTCGACATTTATCAAATTTTTTTACATGTACTAATAATAACTTTTGCGCTTTCTGACTGCTAACTTTAATTAAACGAATCAGCTACCAAAATAAGCCCTGACATGAGGGCGGCAACCTGTGGAATGTTGTTAATTATATTGCCAAACGCAACCATTAAAACAAGTCTATGATTATAGAAAATAAAATTGAAATAATGCTTTCAACCTAGTTGTATTATTTGCATTTTTTTAATGCAAAACAACAACATTTTTATTATTTATTTTGATCTCATTTTAAAAATGCAAATTTCAGATATAAGGTACACATTGAGTTATACATGGAAGCTGTGCCTGCAGCCTATTAGATACATTTTGGTAAGTTCAAGTTTGTAGCTAATTAGCATGTGTAATGTAGTAATTACAGATTTCAGTTGTCATTTATACTCATTTCATTATATAAAAATTAATATGTATTCATACATGAATGCACTTTTTAGGGATTTTTTTATGATGAGAATAATCCAAAAGATGAGATGCCAAAAAGGATCTTCGCCGAAGAAATTGACAGGATAAATAATGAAAAAACTCAGGAGAAGCTTGAGATGCAGAAAAATGGCTGTACAGACTTCCTGCCAGCGACGGATGTGACTGTATGGCTGAGGACTTGCAAGAAGGAAACCATCCAACCCATCAAAGGCAAAGTATCAGGTAAATTCAGGGTCAGCTCTTGCTTTTCTTCCGCCCGAAAATGTCACACCAGGCAAACAACCCACCTATTTCTCAATACATTAAGATTTTTTTTTTTTTTTCACCGTGCGAATTTGTGATTTTATGAGAGAACATTTTTTAGTGCTGAGTATTATTGCTATTATTAAAAATAGTTAAACAAAAAACATGGAAAAGATTTTGAAATATAATTATATAAAAATAAAAATTTTGAGTAAAAGTAATCTACTGTTTTTGCCGCCCTCCAAAATGTGTCGCCCTAGGCAACTGCCTACCCTGCTCCTCCCCCCTCCCTAGGACTGGCCCTGCATGAATTATATTTGACCGAGTGATCAAACAGAAAAGATAGCTGATAGTTGTCTTATTATTACCACAATGAAAAATCTGTATTTCAATAGAAATAGCAACTTATTTATTTATTTATTTAAATCAACTTCATGGGATATTTTTATTTTTTATGTCAGTATTCTTCATGTACTTTTTGCATTCGGTTTTCATTCCATATACAGGTAGATTACCTGACTGGCTCCGAGGAAGTCTATACAGAAATGGCCCCGGCAGTATAGAGATGGGAGAGTACACCTTCAACCACCTCTTTGACTGTCCTGCTCTTGTACACAAGTAGGACCTTTTTTTTTTTTTTTAATTCAAAATATAATTTAAGGAGAGGTTCCTAAACTTGGGTGATCATGTGCACAAAGTGGTACTATGTGTGCATGGATGGAGTATAATGGGGACGTCATAGCATATGAAAGTTTCAATTATGTATTAAGGTATAAAATAAGGTTGCTCATCAAAACGTTACCACTGACTGACTAAGACAGCAATGCATTTTAGCGTCAGGTCTTGGAAGAAGCTTTCTCAACTTCCTGGACTCGTTATTTGAATGATACCTCTTTTTACTGAAGACTGGGTAGAAATTTGGAGCATTTAACATTATCTGATAGTTTTTGATTTGATCAGGTAAAACGTGGTTTATTATTCTTGTGTTTATACTTGCTGTTGTACCTTTCGGTTGAAACCGTCGTCACTGGCTGCTGGTCGAGTACTTCGATGTGAAGACATCATCTTCAAGGCACTGTTAATGTTGTTAAAAGGTATGACAACAGTAATATATTTACTGGGGGAACTAACCCCTTTGTTTATACTTGGTTTGGGACCTTTATATAAAACCTTTGACCCTTTTGAAGAATATATCTTTGTCCTAAAATTGGCGGCAGCGCTCGGTCGAGTTGGTCATTCATTTTTTTCCCCGTTCCGCAAAATATTTTTTTTTTTTTATTTTTCTCGTCAGTAGTGATATCATTTCACATTCGATTGTTTTATAGTAATTAATATTATATGTCATTTTTATCTATATATTTTGTTGTCTTAAACTCGACAAAAATAATCTGTTGATTAATTGAATTTTCGTTAAAGTCTACGACGCAGTTTTCTTCTCATCTCTCATTTATAAATAATTTTTTATCTCACACTCTATTCAAAAAGGCCTAATTATTTAACATAATTGTATGTTATATTTTTTTAAATGGATTTATATTCCTTTTTATTGTGATAAATTTAGGAATTTCTTAAAGAAAATCTAGGAGAATCTTAAAATGCTTGGTTTTACTGGAAAGGAATTTTAAAATCATGGCCTGGGAACACTGATAGTAATAGACAAGTAATAGGTTAAAAAAAATAAAAAATAAATGTTCAATTGGAAATATAAGAACTTGTATATAAATGTTAACCGGGGACAACATAACCGAAATGAACCGACCTTGTATGATAAAGCTTTTAGATTCACGACGTGGGCTACACCAGTTGTGAATGTTCATTACGTATATTCTTCATATTTTCATCTGGATGTTACATTAACCCTTTATATTTTGCTTTACTGTTATTGTTTTTTTACTATTCGCCGATCTAGATTCCGTATAGGGGAGGGTGAGGTGAGTTACCAGTGCAGATTTGTGCAGACGGAGGCCTACAAAAGGGGGACTGCCTCAGGAAGGATCGTCCTCACAGAATTCGGAACTAGAGCGGTACCAGATCCATGCAAAACCATTTTTCACAAGTAAGACATACGAAAGCTCCATTTAATTATTTTATCAATTCCTTAATTTTGTGCTTTATTATTATTTCACAAAAAAGTATATATTTTTACTTTCTTATGCCTTTAATCGTGCGAAAATCCGTGATGGAGGTTTCAACAGATTTTCACGTTTCAAAAACCCCTGAATACGTTTTGACTATTTTCGCGATGATGTCTGTGCGTGCGTGTATGTGACTGGATGATTGTGAGCGCTTTACCGCAAAAAGATTGTAGCTATGAACTTGAAATTTGTAATAGAGTAGTCACATGCTCTAACGTAGATCTGATTACCTTTGGCTGAAACCATACGAAAATTGAGATCACTTTACTCCAAGTTCTATGTTACAAGACTCCGCTTATGTTTATGACCTAATCAAAAATCTTTTCAAGTAATAATTGTAGAGAAAATTGAAATACATATTTTATAAACACGATTTTATATAGGTCGTCCGGTTTTCGAAATACATATCTTCTGAAAATGTAGTTTTCAAAAACATATTTTAGACGATTCCTTGATTTAACCGAAAACAATTAATCCTATGGAAAAATTGATTATTACTATAAATGTTCCTTATAAAACCAATAGGTAATAAATAGGATCAACACGACAAAAGGTAAGAATGAAAAATAAAATTTCGTCAGAAATATTTCAAAATAATTTTCTTTGATATTGTGTGTAAGCAGAGTTGTTAAATAATAAACTTCTGTTTTTCTTTAAGGTCTTCTCCCAATTTATTAATTTTTCACTATTTTTTCTTCATTAGAACTTTTGTCAAACAGTTTCGGGTTTGACAAAAGTTCTAACGAAGAAAAAATAGTGAAAAATTAATAAATTGGGAGATAAGATCTTAAAGAAAAACAGAAGTTTATTCAAAATAATGTTTAAATAGTTTCGCGTAGCAGAGAATTATTGGTAGTTTTTATGAAAAATTATAAAAATTATGAAAAAAATAAAACATACGTGATGTGGCCATTACAGGCCATTAATTTCACCAACCACCCTTATAGATCATACTCTCTCACCCTCTTCTTTTTCAAAATTATTTCTATTGGATATAAGAAAGTCACCCTCAGGAGTACGCTATACAATGAAACAAAAAAATACCGCTGATGCCAAGTCACTACTTTCATATACCCAGTACTGCCTGTATTGATTTTGAGATGGGGAGGAGGAGAGAGTATGATCTGTAAACGTGGTTGGTGTAAGAAGAAACTCCATCAGATAATCGTATTTTTCTTTCTTATTGTAGGTTTTCAAGCTACTTCCAACCTCTGGAAATGTCAGACAACTGCATGATTACTGTTTACCCCTTCAACGACCAGCTGTACACATTTGGTGAAACCCCGGTCATCCACAGGATTGATCCTGCAACACTTGAAACTATAAAGCCGGTACGCATATATAAATAAATACTGCATATTATAATTCGGATATTAACCATTAATTTGACTCATTACTCTCTTGTCTATGTCGACACATTCATTTTATTTTTAATTATTAGTGACCTAATAACTTGGCAATTTTAAAGATAATTAATTAACTTTAACATAAACGTTATTCTTAGGCCGACCGCACACTATCGAAAACAAAACGTTTGCTGGCAACACTGAATGCGTGCTACCCAACCAGTTACGACTGTTTGTCTTGATTCTCCCCGCACACTTGGGCAAACATTTCCAAACATTATTTCGAAGGGCCCTTTAATTCCTTTTGAAATTCTTGGAACTTAATCATAACAAAGTCCTATATCTATTCCAGTTCGCCTCCAGTATGTTTTAAAATGAGGAAATCGATAGCGTGGTTCCAGTTTTGTGGGATATGTGGTCAAATTTTTATAATCGACGTTATTGGGTTCACCCTTTCTTAATGTACAGAGACAAAAGCAACTCTTTAATTAATTGTATTAATGCATTTAAAAAATATAATAACAAGTTCAAAAATTACACGAGAATGTCAGTGGAAAGTTTTAATTTTTTGTTGGAGTTAATCGGAGACGAAATAAAAACGCAGGTTACCTCGTTCCGGAAAGCAGTACAGCCGGAAGAAGAACTCTTCGTGACATTGAAGTAAGCAATAATGAATAAAATGCAATGAAACTTTCTAAATATTTATTTATATACATAAATTATTATACATAATATTATAATTGTTACTATTAATTAGTTAGTTTGAGCACCCGGAAATCAATAATAATAAGTATTTTGCAAAAAACATGGAAATATACTTACTTTTGTTTAGATCGCAAATAAGAAGGAAACATTGACAAACAATGACTGGGCTGTTTGTGTGAATGGCAAACACCTGCTCGGCTAGTGTGCGGGTTAACCCTACACCGTATTTCGGTGCATTCTCCACCCGCTTCAAACAAAATGTTTTGGTTGGCCCTGATTGTTTGCGATAGTGTGCGGCCGGCCTTAAAGTACCAATTTCGAATTAGAAATATAATTTAGACTTTTGTTCTTTGTAGGTAGACTTGACAAAGTATGTAGCGATAGTTCACCACACATCACACCCTCACGTGGAGAGGGACGGCACTGTTTACAATGTGGGACTTAACGTAGGTGCCAAGGGCCCGCGGTACGCCATCATGCACTTCCCCAATAGTAAGAGAGGTAAACCAGGATTTCTGCTTGAATATTTAATTGCAATGTAATAACTTGAAATATTAATTGAAATAACTGGTTATTTCGTTCAAATTATTTTTAATACAAATACTATTTCAACGATGAAATGCAATAATGAAATAACTAGACATTATTTGAAATAAACATTTGAATATTTTTTAAAAATTTTAATCCTTTTTTCTCTTTGATACTGTTCGATTGTATATGTCATTAGTTCGGTTTGTTTTATATTATTTCAAATAATTCTTTTGATTCCATATAGGAAACTTATAAATATGTATATTATTTAATGTGAATTATTTCAGACGTGGAAATAGTGCTGAATTTGACTGGGGAGGATTTAATCAAATAAATGAAAACTCTGCCATATCTTAAAACGATAGATTATCACCTTTTTTGAATAATGTGTGTATTACATTTAACAAACCGGTTCTGTCATCAGGGCCAGTGGAACAATAATTTTCTTTCCCGACAATGTTTCATGTGCCAAAACAAAAAAAAAAAAAAAAAACAATGAGCTGTTTGAACAAGGTGTGTTTTTAAAGGCAAACGTTTATTATTTCCTGATCTGATTTATTTTTTATTGAATACATTTGATAATCAGTTTATTATTATGACTTATTCCTGGGAGTTAATTTCAAGGTCATATCGCCTACTACTAGATCGCTCTTTTGTCGACTCTAGCATGGGAGTCGTAAATTTTGCCTACCCTAAATGTTTATATACCTAGGATAGGGGTCTTGCACGAGAATACCTGACATCGTACAGGCTCGGGAACATCGCTTAATGTCCCATCCTAAGGACGACGTGCTTGAGTTTTTTTTTACCTCCCGGATAAAATAAACTAACGGCCTCGGCTGGGTCTTGAACCCGCGATCTTGAGCTCAGTAAGCACGCACGCATACCACTGAGCTATCGGCACCTTCCTATATAGATATCTTACGGTCTAAACCTCAAATCGGTCCCTTCACGATAAGATTTAATCAGAGAAAGATTTCAATAAGATATTAATTTTTCTCCCAGATCTAGCAGTCGGTTTATTTTTCGAATCGAAACCCAGATGGAAAAGTATTGTACAAAATAAATAGTAAATGTATATAAAAAATCATCATTGATAAAAAATTAACTTTACTACTTTTTCTCCCAGAATGCAAAACCCAGACTACATTTGATACAATATATATATAATACACACAGAAAAAGTTATTCTAAAAATAAAAAAAATGAATTTTAATATAACAATTGATTATCTGTAATGATTAATATAACATTTAATGAATGTTACTTTTCATTATTTAAATTAATTCACAAATATTCGAAATTAGAATTTTATACAAAAAAATACCCATAAACTCACAAACAACTCATGAAATAAATTTTTGGCTGCAACATAAGACTTTATGCCATGGTTATTTCACCCAGTTGGCAATACTGACGATTGTTGTTCAGATATAAGTGGCCACTGTGATGACCCTTTCAAGGAGGGCCGGCTGGTGGGAGGAGCAGCCTGTAGATGGCCTCTCCATCCTGGCTACATGCACACCTTCGGCATAACTCCTTCCTACTTCATCATTGTGGAACAGCCCTTGTCAGTGTCGCTCCCGGCAAGGGTCCGTCTTCAGTTCACCAACCAACCCTTCTACCACGTTCTCAAGTGGTATCCTCAATATTCTGTGAGTTGAATTATTATATAAAACTAATTAACTGAAAATGTTATTGCCACAAAATTATGGGAATGTTGGCAATCAAAGGCTCTAAAGAAAAAATCGTAGAAAAAAAGAGTGAATGTCGAATTGCTTTCGAAGGTAGATAACATACGATACATTCCAATAGGTCATTATGACCCCACCTGTATTACTGTTTGCAGACAGTGTTCCACGTGATATGCCGAGTCAGCGGTGCGACAGTGGCCACATTCAAAGCTGAGCCCTTCTTCTATTTGCATCTCATCAACCAGTACCAGGAGACTGACAGAATCGTGGTCGACATATGTGCTTACAAGGATCCATCTATGATCGACTGTATGCTCATTGAAGCACTCAAGGTATATATCAAAGTATTTATTTTAAGAAACACAATAAGAACGTTTACTTGTAAATTATTTTTGAAATATCTGGTATACTGCGTGTTTTATGTGGTTTCAGTTCGATGTGAAGGATGAGAAAGGCGATGATGGCCATCTCGCCTCTGCGATGGAAGTATGTCAGCAAAGAGTTAACTATAACTCAGTTTCAAACGGTGCCATTTCCGCCATATTTCCTCCCCTCCCCCCGACCCGTGAAATGGCTACAATAATTTTTCTCGTGGGTCCCATATTGAAAACGAACTAAATATTATAAATAATGTGTATTTGCAGCATTCAGTTCGTTTTATTATTATTATTATTATTATTTTTTGTTTGTCTTTTATTTATAAAGAAACAACTGTTGCTAGAATGCAACAACCATGGTAGGTAGTGACATGTTGGCCTGAATGGCATGTGAGAGGACGGCCACCCAATGGTAGGTCCTCGGGACGAAAATTTATCTTAATTATTAGGACAAGGGAAAAAAAAATAAATAAAGAAATAAATAAAAAGGAATTGAAAGACAATTTTGATGGATGGGTAAGAGAGATGATAAAAGTAAAGGAAAATAATGTGAAAAAAACTTTTTAAAAAATACAAATAATTAAGAACGAATAGGATTTAAGGTGGCAGGCGGTTCCATCTTCTCTTCAACCTTCGTGGGGGGTTTTGTGGTAAGTGTTGTGAAGATAAAGTACGTATTTCAGGGTTTGTATGTGTGTAAAGTTTTGTAAAAAAACGTATAACTTATGTTTTATTATTAAACATATTTTTAATGTTGAGTAAACTTAATTCTTTGAATTAATTTTTCTCAAAACATTGCTGTTGGAAGTTAAGTAAGTACAGCTACTGTATACCTCTTCTCAAAACCTCACCATATAAAACATAAAAAAATACAATATTTGATGGCTTCAGGTCTTTCAGACTTGTAGCTTTGAGATATGTATTTTGAATGTTAATATTGAAAAGATGTGTTTAACCAATGAATTGATGTGTTTGATTGCCAGACAGCCAAACAAGATCCCAAGTACTCCAACATGTTCCGAGGACGCCCTGTTCGTTTCGTTCTGCCGTTGTCCACTCCTGGGGTGTGGGTGACCCCGGAGTTCCTCTGCGATATGGGCTGTGAAACCCCACAAATCAACTACCCTCTCTACTCTGGCCAACCGTATCGCTACTTCTACGCCATCACATCTGATGTAGACCTCGATAAGCCTGGAAATGTAAGTTGTTTCTCAAGTGAGCATATCTGTAACATTTACTATGAAATGAACAACCATTTTCATGAGAATATGTTACATATCAGTTTTTATTCCATTGTGGTCAGATCTTTTGTCTTTACTTAGATCTGTTACCGTCGAGTCAAATCTGACCGGTCCATCGATTGATAGTCTCATTTTGATAACTTACCTTAACTGCTGTCTGGCATCAATCATATCAAGTAAAGTACAATGTATAAATATATTTTTTATCAAGGGTCAAATGGTGGATATTATGAATATAGGAAAAAATAAGTTTTGAAAACGCCTGAATGGGAGAACGTTAACCAATGTGTAAAAAATAAATATATTTGGGAGACTGCAAGGCTAGTAACTGTTCTTTATCAACTTCTTTTTATCTATCGTTAGATGTGTTTTAAGAAACATCATTGGCGAATATCTAATAAATAAATGTGTGAATATATTCTGTCTGTTTGTCCGGGCATCACCCGAAACGGCTGAACATACGATGTGTATTTCATGGGCTGGATCAACTCATAAAATGAGTGCTACTTTAACAGTTGATCGGGATCTCTTAAAATTACACATTTAGCATCCTTATAAGCCTAGTTCAAACTTGTCCAGTTTTCTGTACAAATTGTATATATATATATATATATTTTTTTTTTGTAGTTGGTTAAAGTGGATGTTATTAACAAAACTAAGAAAATATGGGGAGAGAAGGACACATTCCCCAGTGAACCTATTTTCGTCGCTTCTCCTGGCGCAAAAGTAAGATTTTTATCCTAATTTTTCTTTCTTTAGTACGTTTATTAAAATAAATATTTTTGAAACATGTCTATTAAATTAAAGCTTTAACACAGAAATTCAAGTGATTAGCTGTTTGAAAAGTTCAGGATGAAAACTTACCTATGGATAATTCTAGCAAAAGGAATGAAGACTAGAATAATTATTTTCCCAAAATTAAACCTACCATTTTTTTTTTTTTTTTTTAAAGTAAAGGCATTCCGACCATATTAACTGAACGAAAATAGTGATAAATATGGAAATGTCTTCAAAATGCATCTCAAAATGTTAGAATAGAGGTAATGCTTGTTTATCTTAGTAGATGCAAAACAAAATTAAATCAGCATAACTTTTATCAGCATAACTCAATATTTTTATTCAGCGTCTTAAACTCTCTTCTTTTCGTCCTCCAATTTCTGTTCGCCATCATCAGATAGAGATAGTTCTTGCTAATCCTAAATTCTTTGAAGTAAGTAAATGTGTTATTATTTTCAGAATGAGGATGACGGAGTGGTTGTGAGTGTGCTACTCTGGACCACAGATGTAACTAAAGTGGCTCTGGTGGTGCTGGACGCTGCCTCCTTCACAGAGATTTCAAGAACTGTCTTCAAGACGGAGTCTCCCGTGCCCAAAAGTCTTCACGGCTGGTTCCTGCCCTCCAAACAGACCAATCAAGAGTCCTGAAAGAAAATCGCACTTTGCTAAGGCGTTTGCCACTGTGGAAGATGTTGCATTGTGATCAAAAATTAATTTATAGCTGGACAAAATACTGGAATTGGCCATAAATAGGTTCTGATTAATTATTCTTATTATTATATTCAGTAGTAGTTCAATGAAATAGAAACTACAAAGATGATAAAAAAACAATAATGTAAATGAAACAGTGCATGGAGCAAATCCTTAATTATGTTATCGGAATGTGTTTGCAATGAATAATTACCGAACACAGGCTTTATATGTGGTTTCCAGCTCAATAAGAGGCATATACGATTATAATAGTGACAACAATATGAATCAGGGACATTAAAAAAAAAAATCTTCATTTAAAAAAATAGTATATACATATATTTTATTAAATAAAAAAATAACACAGCTTTGCAAGCTGTGTAAATTATTTTTACTTCAATAATTAATAATTCTTTAATGAATATAATATTAACCATATATTTATTATAACAATGATGAAAGAAAATTTTAACAATAGATAAAGTGTGTTATAAGACATAACACTTCAGTAAATAAAAAAACAAAACATTTAACAAAACATAATAACATAAAATATAAATTTATAATATCTACAGACAAACATTTAAAGAATAATTCAAAATTTGTGCGAGCATTACCAATGGACTTCGCAGGCTTGAAAGTTGTTTGTAATTGGTTCAACATAACTTTCAAGCTAACTTTACGCGAAGACTGAGGGCGCTGAGGTAGTAGCGTTCCTGTCTATTGTGCTCAAGATAGCGGGTTTAAAACCGGACCGGTGCCCATTAGATTTTTTATCTGGGAGGTGACAAAACCTCGAGCATGATATCCTTCGGACAGAACTTTAAATGGCGGTCCCGCCCACTATATCTATCTATGCGAGGTCTGTTAGTAGTGGATGAGAGGTCAGCTACGAACTCCTTCAACTCTACATCGAAACGAATTGTCATCCCGTGGTCTGATTTGGTTTAAGGTCTTATGATTATATATTCTGGATTCATATATAAGGTTGAGTAGAGGACGCCGGTAGCACAGAGGGCTAGCCTTCTGAGCTCAAATCATGGATTCAAAAACTGGCTGAGACTCTCAAAAAATATGTTTTTTTTTGGGAGTTAAAAAAAACCTTATGCACGCCGTCCTTCGGATAGAACGTTAAGCGAGGGTCCCAATCCTGTACGATGTCAAATATGTCTCGTTAAAGATCCCCTCCTACCTTAGTTAGCTAAACCTGGGTAGGCAAAATGTAGGACTCACACTGTAGAATCGGGCTCATGTCCACCAGAGTGACGAAGGATCGCTCTGGTGATAGGGGATATAATCTCGTACTTAAAGCCCAGAAATGAGTCACAATAACTAATTATAAATATGTGTCGATATATTCATTCTATCTGGAGTTATGACATTTTTTAAATTTCATTTAATTATTGGATTCACTGAAGAAATATTGGACTTGTAACCGATTACATAAATTTCCTTATACTTGGTCTAGTTGAGGATGTAAATCAACGTTTAATAAACTGTCATAGCATCTTCAAACAACTTTCCTAAATCTTCTTCCGACTGTTCTCTTGGAGCGAGTTTCGTTATTCGATGCTGCAAAAAAGGAAATTAAAATAAATGTCAACACTTAGATAACTAATATATCTCAATATTCTATTTTAGTATTTAGAGAGTTACAATTCAAAAATCATCTCTGACCTGTGGAAGAGTTCCTTTGACGAGGGAGGGGATATCGTCTTTAGAATAGCCCAGGGCAGCCAGTCCATTTTCTATCTTCATGAAGTCCATGTAGCCCTTGACGGTGTCTGACAGGATGGCACCTGGCAATGTCAACCCAACACAAGTATAGTTAGACAAATTAATAAGACTTAACATTTTATGCAGAGATAATGTGAAACACTTAATAAAAAATAAAGAAAAAAGTATGTTTTTTAAAAATATTGTCTATTTGACAAGATATATCTCTGATGTTTGGGCAAAAGGGCTAAAGTCAGAATAAGTCTTGTGATCCAGGACTTAATTGCATTTAAATATTTTTACCGTACATAACTGATTGTCGGAATATTTTACTTTGTTTGTATTTAATACTTTTATTGAAATAATATTTCAAGTAACATAAATGTGTTTTACCTGATTTGCAGGAATTTTTCAAATGTTCAGAAATTGTCCTCCTAAAATTCAGATTTGCTGACTTGAGCCCTTTTGCCCAAACACCCAAGATATATAATATGGGAGTACTTTCGGTATTGCAAACATCTTCAGCCATGACTTAACAAATACTATTTGTTAAGTCGTGGCTGAAGATGGTAAGTAATTTTTCAAATTAATAAGAAGTTACTAGATGAAAAAAGTCCATTTCACATGCCTACCACAGATAAGAGTTTTTCTTTCTCAATGTCTGAAGTTTGGATATGACCCATTATATCTCAAATCAAGACTTGTACAAAATGTGTCAAATACTAGACATTTTAAAAAATGCCAAAGCTTTGGTTTTAACAGTTTTTTTTCAGCCCTTTATGGCTATATCAAGACTCGGAACGGCAAATTAACAGTTCAGGAGAGTTTTGGAGACTAATTTGCCTGAAAAAGAGACTAAAGAAAGGAAACTTTAGCATATATTATTCAGACATGAAAAACTAAATTCTAAATGATTACCTCCTCACCCCTTTTGAACATAATCATCTAAGCAGTGGGAACATTCATTTTTTCATTCAACAATTTTCTTAAAGAAATAATTGGGGAGAATTCTTCTGATAACTGAGAAAATGGTAGTCAATATTGAAAAAATGAGACATTTAGAGACTGTTCCGATGCTTGCCAATTAAAAAAAGCTAAGCCTTCATGTTCGAAACCTCACTCAATTTAAATACAATACGTCCAAAGAAAAATAACCCGACATTATTTTCTTGTTTGAAAGTACTTGTGTTCATTTCAAACATCTTTTAGTTTTTCTTTCAAAATTGTTGAATTCTCACAATTAATTTCTGGATTTTAAGAACTCTATAATATTGGAACAAATGTCTACATTTAGTAGGATTATCTTTCAAGTTCTCTTGAGGCACATCACGGGGTAGATATTCATAGTCAAAATGTAAAACAATGCTATTTTAGAAAAAAAAAATAAATAAAATGAAAACCGGGTGTTATTTTTTTTTTCTTTAATGAATTTGAAATTAGCCATTTTTTTTTTACTTCATTTTAATTTTATAGGTCTTTCCATAAACCAAGTGTGGGAGACGTTACGTTCCTATACTAATATGAAATACCTGCATCGGCCCTCTTGGCGTTAGTGACATCAGCTCCTAGAAGAGACGCAGCCTCCAGATGGCGGTCCGGACATGCGCCAGCGGTGAACCTGAACACTGAAGGAGCCGAAATCACCACAGACAGTCCGTGCGGGATGATGGGATGCTCCTCACTATTAAACATTGTAATAGTTATCAAGTGTGAATGACCGAATTATTATTTGAAATAATTAGTATTAATTATACAGGTGTCCTAAAAAATATGGCTCAATACAAAATATCTCCTAAACTACTCAAAATAGAAAAAGCCGCTAGATATATAGTTTCCTATAGCGACAAACCAATTTCCAAGTTTCTTTCCTCCGACCACTCGAAAGTCAACGGTGCCAACAGTATAAGAAAAAAGCCAGCTTTTCTTATTTTTAAAGTCTACTTTCTTAATTTAAAAAATATATATCTTTGCGCTCAAAAGTGCGTGGGTAAGTCCTGGTACAGCCGAGGATCGAGACTGTTTTGTTGTGTGAGTCTTCGGGTTGACTGAAGGAAGCTTACTCACAAAGAATAGTGAAAAAAAGTAACTAGTAAAAGAGAGGAAGATGAATGGTATATTTGACAAACCTGTATCCTTTTGGTTGGAAGGCCTTAACATGTCCGGATATGGGATAGGAGAGGCCGTGGCAGAGATGTACCCCAGCGTTACCGAAACCAACCCCAGCCATGGTGGAGGCCAGATGCATGTTGGAGCGAGCTTCCAGGTCGTCAGCCTTGTACACCGCTCTGTAATATACAAGTTGGTTACTAGTTTGAATGCATTTACTTCAAGCATACAGTGTTGCTAACTTAGTAAAGTACCTATAAATTTTGGAATCTGCGTGGATCAGTAAATTTAGAGAATATTATATGTGTGTTGATTGATGTAGGATATCCTAAAGAGGATCGATAAAAGCAAGGTCAGATGACCTTTAACAGTCATCCAGGACTCATGCGGTTTACGATATTATCAAGAAGTTCTGAAACCGGAAGGCCATTGGAGAAAATCTTATTCCCAGCATCGCGCTGACCTTCAATATAGTCACGAGTACCCAGAAATGTTTTTCTCGCAGCAATCTTTAACATCTGCCTCATATACTGCTATTCCTTCTCAGCCACAAGAGAACATGCTATTACCATATGGTATTCCACAAGTATGTTGAGCTAAAAGAACTAACGGCCTATTTGTCTCCTGAGCGGTATTTCAAGAATTTTTGAAAAAAAAAACACTAACGTTTGTAAGACTACATACGTTTGGATCATGTTTTGATTTGTTAGCAGATTCGTATCCTTCCTCAGGGTATTCTTGTTCACGAAGGTCGACGGACAAACAATTACTTATCTTTTCAATGTTTTACTAAAATGTATCTCCCCCCCCCCCCCCCCCCCCCTCCCCCCAGCTCCCTGATTCATTGGCAAATCATTAATTCACATGGAACACATTTCACTCCTTATTCACTGGGAGAAAAACTGAGCGGATGATTGAATTTTTTTTGTTTTTCTTAAAGAGTAGAACTAGAACACATTTTCGAAAAACGCTTGAGTGCTTTTCCAGGCTTTTGGCAGAAACAGTAATTGTATCGTCAAAAGTAAGCACTAAAGAGCATACCTTTGGTCAATGGTTATTTAATACGACTTTTCTAATCAGAGGTATTGAATAGATTTTTGAGGCACACATTTCATTTGTTTTGTTTGTCTTCCTAAGCTTAATTGCACGACCAAAAGTTATATTAACTAAATATGATGTAGACCAAGAAACTTGTGCTCAATTTCCACACTTGCACACAGAATTATTTTTTACAGGTTACTCCTTCGGAAACTGCTCATGTTTGCATGTTATTGTAAAACACTAGTTACAGAAGATACAACTAGATTACTCGTTCCTTTCCAAATAATACTTTCTTATTGGCCTATGTATGCTATCTTCTTGCATTAGATCTTAGCTTATAAGAGCCCCCATGCATAAGAAATTCACTTAAATTTAACTTAATGTAAGACTTCTGCCGGCAACTCTATACTTCTTTAAGCCCCATTAGGGAATAAGACATACCTCTTGAAATACTTATTGATGATCTGGAGGGCGTATCGAGCCCAGACATCGGATACAGGGTTGGATCCCTGGTAGGCAGGCCTGAGGAGGGGGTTCGGAGGACAGGGGGTCCTTTCACTGTAGGGGATGGCAGTGAAGGACTCCAGGGCATGGCAGAACACGTCGAATCTGAAAGAGCATCACACTAGAACCCACCTCAACTATGGGCTAATGAACAGAAGTGTAGTCAGCTCACACATTGAGAAGACCCATACGTGTAGATTCATAGTAACAATGGTTACAAAAACTAGTGAAATTTTGCACCTATTTCCAGTGAAGACATTTTCTCAAACTTGTTACTTCCCCAGCTATTCCAAGTTTAGGGGAAGTTAGTTATAAAATCAGTCAGTTTTTACGGGAATTTTATGTTTTTCGAACCGTGACTCCAAATACATTACTATACTATGAGAACTACTAGATACAAACATTTCAGTAATATAAATGAATTCATTATATGACTTACCTACTGCTGTCGATGACCGACCTGTCGACATTTCTGTCGGAAACAATTTAACTAGATAATAAATTTATAGTTCATCAAAATTATTTATTTTATATATATATTTATTTTATAGTGTAAACTGGAAAAAGTTATCTGAAAATTTTCTTCTGCCCCATAGGCTAAGGAAGATCGAGCGATCTGCCATTTGTCTCCTATCCCAGTTGACACAAACTGAGTCTAAAAATATAATATAATCTCAAAAAAATTGTTTTGTTGTGTAGCAGATCGTTAAAGGTCACCTTGACATCCCCTCTGATTTAGGGTAGAATCTAGCGCTGGACACCGTTTAGTTGAACACTACTGTTCTTTCTTATCCCGTACATAATACCATTTGGCCTACCCGCTGTATGCAACGACCCTCTCGTGCAGACTGAGGGTGTGAAGGGGGTCAACAATGCCAAGGGTGGGCCTCAGGGCTCTATTGGCGATCCCAGTCTTGGCGTGAAGCGGCTCATAGTCAAAGATACTCACTCCTGTTGTCTCACTCCCAGTTCCCGACGTCGTCGGCACTACAACAGAGAGATGTGCCAGTGTACCATCGTAAATTCATTGTGCGGAAATGTAAGAATTTTCGATTCACACTTGCTTTACTGGATAGAAAGCTTTACTAGGGCTGATCGGGCGAGAGATTACAGTAATGCTCTGGGCAAGAATCGCTTTAGTTTATTTGCTTAAAACAATAAATGGAAGATATCTATATAAATATAAGCTATCTATTGATGTATTATTAATTACTTCAACATTATTAGTTTTGAAGATATAAGCGTTCACATTGTGACATGTTTTCGTAGACCGGATGACCTGTGAAAATCATATTTCATATAAATGGAAAGTGGTCTCCATTTTCGTTCGATTTCGGCTAAAATCTAATCAGACCTAATTAGAACATGTTACTCCTTCATTCCAAATTTCAAGTTCACAGCTACAATCGTTTCTACCATAGAGAGCTCACAATTTTTCAACCACATAAACACAGACAGACATCATTCTGAAAATTGTCAAAACCTATTCAGGGGACCTTGAAACGTGAAAATAGTTGAAACCTCGATCTCGGATTTTCGGACGATTGCAATACTTCCTTATACTCTAGGTATAACGTAAAAAGATAAGATTAATCTAACAATCAGAGTATGTACCTTGTTGTGCACATCTTCTACTCTTATGACATACCTGAGGAAAAGAAACTCAAAATTAATAGAATTTCAGAAGCGACAGATAAAAAAATGAAGAAATAGATTTTTATAACATGAATTTTTTGCAAGGCATTTGCTTGTGGGAAGACTTTTCAAGACAAAATATAAGGATATCAGCATAAAACTATATAGTTAAATGACAAAAGAAAAGTTTGAAAATATTGAACACTGAATAAAGACAATCTTTTCTAAATGTGTCATAAAGAAATTGGATCCTGCAGAACATAAGACAAGAAAACGACTATATGCATTATATCAGTTAAAAAATTGCGTCTGTAGAAACGTGGTACTTTCCCATTATTCTAGTAACTACACTTTACTTATTGCATCTAATTATTATTATACCGAAATCGGACATAAAATACTCCCAGATTTAAGATGAATAAATTGATACCAAAAACATCAAAAATCTCTTTCGCAATTTTACTTTGGGGATGAAGGATAAGCGAACCTATTATCTAAGTAATAGTATAGCGACCCTGTCTTAAAAGACATTTAATGTTGTAAAATGATTTTCTTCAATTAAATAAATTTAATTTTTCATTCCTTACACGAACACCTTTTCAATGCGAATCAATTCGTTCAGAAAAGAATGTGCTTGATGAAAACACTGATTGGCAGTAGAACTGAAGTTCGAACTGAACTCGCGCGTCGATTACATGAAATCTCTATTTTTTCGGTTCCAACTCAGATCCATTAGGAACTACGCAAAGACAATATGACGGCATACCGATCAAATAGGTATCAAATGAAACCTAAATACGTCTTAAAATCATCGGAATTTTTCACGATTTCAATACTTTCTCTATCTGAATGATGAGAATGTAAACAAAAAGAAAAAAAAACTCACCTGCAATCAGTGGTTTTAAAGGTACTGTGACAGGCTTTCCTTTTCCGATTGGAGCATTGACGTAATCAAGAAGTTCAGCAGTTGGATCACATGAGAAGAGATTAGCTGCTTTGCAGGTATCCATAACGGAGCCACCCCCGACAGCAATGTAGCAATCAAAGTCACCGCTTTTGGCGAAGTCTATAGCGTCTTGAAAACTAAAACAATTTAGATGCATTACTCCCTGTACTACAGATTTTTTAAATGTTGAAAACAATATAAAAACTACGACAAAAACGAGACAGATATTTTATTTAAAAAAAAATCTTTGTTTACAGTTTTTTTTTTTTTTTTTTTTTTAGTATTTATAGAATTTCATAAGGTTCCACCAACGTTTAAATCAGAATCATGAAACTAAAGACAAAGAAAGCCCGTGCTGGCAGAAGCTACCTAAACAGACAATTTCCATGGTAGGTATTTATAATTTTTACTTTCTCATAGGGAAAAAGTTTTGTAAGTAATCATGACAAAAGTCGAATTTGGGATTTTGCGTTTTTTTCATGTCTTGTGAAACAGTGTATGAAAAAGTCTTAGGTTTATGTAGGTCCGTCGTCCCTCATATCTGCAAAACTAATAGATCGACTAAATTTTGTAACTATACTATAGTGTAAACCCCTATTGAGTCAGCAGATAAAAAAAATAACAATAAATAAAATAGTATGTATACCTATATAAATAAATTAAAAAAAATAAAATGAAAAATTCTTGATGAAAATTGAATTTATGGTGAATTTGAGGTTTTGAAGAGAGTTCAACGCGACGTTCCCCTCTACCCTTCCCTGTTTACAAAAAAGGTTTTCTCGCAACGTTTGAAAGAAATCAGGAGTTAAATATTCTCAACTCTCTCACATCGGCTTTTAATGAATACAGACGAACGTTTAATGACTCGAATTAAAGAAAACACTTAATGCAAACTGACCGAAAACGACGAATCCAAGAGCGTAGCAAAAATTGTTGGTTAAATTGAATAGACAGCCTAATGCCATGAACGAAAGTCTAAAAACTGATAGTCAAGCGGCTGTTGAAGGGACTTCTTTTTCTGAAAAATGTGTAGTTGAAATAAGGCTGCTTTGTAGTTTGTTGAGGCGAATCCCTCTCATCTCCAACTTCGTGTTCATTTAATAATTTCTTTTTATTTGGATTTATTCAGTATTTATAATTTATATTCAAAAAATATTAATTTCAGTCTTTTTCAAGAAATTATTTACTTTTATAGCAAAATTTCTAGATAAAGAGACTTTTATTTCGATTACATGCATATAATAGGCATTTATTCTTACACTTGTAGCCAACAGATGGAGCATAAACTTAGTATTTTTTTTCATGAAGTCCCTCACACAATACTTTAATTAGAATTATTGTGATTGATATGATTACACTATAATTAATATTTCAAGAGAGTTTTTGACTCTTTGTTTAGGAAGCTCTGCGAAGGACGCACATTCTCCCAGAAGTTCTCTTCTTACCTTTTATCAGTAGGTTCGACACGTACCCTATCATACAGATCGAAGGGTACATTATTTTTGGCCAACGAGTCGAAGACAGCTTTGACAGGAGCCAGTTTGGCTATGATAGGATCAGTCATGACACAGACTCTCTTCACACCCATGTTGACCATATCCTGGCCCACCTCTCGGGTTACCCCCACTCCGTACCGCACTGTCGAACACGCCATCTAAACAATACAATATCATCAATATGCCAGCTTGAGATTGGCAGACACAACCAAAAATCTTACCGTTTGCTTATATAATAATTTAAAGTTTAAAATGTACACATTTTACACATATTTTTTCCATTCGGTCTAGATTACATATTAGATCAACAGTATATGTATTGAAATGTAATGTAACGTGAACTAATATGGATTTAAAATAATGAACTGACGTGAATATATTAAAATTTTTCCAAACCGGGACATAAAATGTTCAATTTTAAATTAAACCTGACTGATTTCATAAGAAATCAGCTTACGCGCTTACCCGGTCGTAAAACCTACGGAAACTACTACTTCATGAAAGAGGCTCCCCTGAATACGACTTGCGGTGACGTCCCATTTCTTATGTATTTTTTTAATATGTGTCCATACGCCCTGTAGCTCCTAAAGGCCTATTCCGATCTCTTTCAAATCTTGCATAACTATCGTTCTTGTAAAAAGGAAGATCAATTAAATTAACAAAAAGAATCGGTCAATCGGGAGGCGTTGTAATTTCGCGCTACGCTATCGAACTCGCCATTTTCGGTCAGTAATACATTAGAAGCCGAGGTATGCCATGCAGAATTTTTGTGTCCGTTCGCGCGAAGTTCTGAACACGTATTCTGATTTTTTTCGAACTTTGCACAAAAATAGTTTGTAATAAGTTCTCTGTTCAGTAAAATAGCAGCAACGGAACGGAAAAGGGGGGAAATGAGGGGCCATGTTTAAAAAAAAATTTAATTTCGCACCAAATACTAGAAATTGTCAAATTCTGCCAGAAACAGATTATATAAAGTGTTTTCCTTCTATCTATAAAACGTTTGTCTTAACGCGTCCATTAACGCAGGTAGCTCAGAGGTAGCTTACTCGAAACGCGGCCAAGGCCCTTATTAGATTTATTTTATCTGGGAGGTAAAAAAAACTTAAGCACGCCGCCCTTCGGATGGTACTTTAAGCGATGGTCTCGAGCCTGAACGATGTCAGGTACTCGTTAAAGACCCCTGCCCTAAATAACTAAACCTAAGTAGGCAACATTTAGGACTCCCACAGTAGAGGCAGGCTCATGTCCACCAGAGCGACGAAACAGCATTCTGGTAATAGATGATATGACCTTGTAGTTAAAGCCCGGAAAAGAGTACAATAACTTAACTACACTGTTCAAAATAATAGCGCCTTACCTCTTGTGTGAACAACTTGTGTCAATGTAAAAATGTAAATGCTGTATTGCTTGCCCTGTCTTTGTGTATAGCCAATATAAGATAACATAAGGGGGAAAAAATGTTAATAATGAAATCCGCTAACTTTCCATTATGTAGAAATCAGCTAACTTTACGCAGCTTCTGCCTGCACGAATTCTTAAATATCGCGGTGGTGAATTTTTCAATATTAAGCATAAATTTAAGCACTCTTTAGCGGAGCAATTCATGCAGTATTATTCAGAATCGTCGTATAAACTAACAATATAGAAAGCTCAGAACACAGTGCACTGCCCTAGATAAAAGGGTCTTTTTTTGCCCTTAATACCATTCTTGAAAAATTTAAAAGCACTCACTTCGAAAGCATATTCCTTGAGTGGGAGAGCTGCCTCGGCTGATGAAGTACCTCGATTCGTAAACAAAACAGGACCCCCATTCGAATGTGCCGGACATCTACACCTGGAAAAATTGAATAAATTAAGAAATATTTTATTAAAATGTAAACTATAACTGTTGAATAACTTTTGTTAGAGCCATTTAGAGTAACCAGTATAGCTTCATCCCTTACTGATTTTTATGATCTCTAACAATTAGTAGGATCTCATCTTGCTAAAATGTGAAATAAGTTTTGAAATAATAATAAACTAGACTTACGAAGTTGAAGATATGGTTTGAAGCAAGTCGTAGACTCTTTTTCTTGAAGCCATTATCGCAGCACTTCAAGGAATAATTAAAATAACAATGATGAAAATGTTAAAAGGCTGATAAAAAAAATAGGATGGACGTCAACTGACAACATAGTCAGTGATAAGGTCATATCAATCAGGTAACTGCTGCGATAACAGAGCTGATGACATAACAACAGTGTTTTCTTGTTTGGTATTATTCCAAATAATTGTTCTGCAAGATTTATAACATGATTCAGCTTATCATAAAACATGATAAAAGTTATGTTAAAGTAAAAATTAAAATAATTAAATATGCATTTAAACATAGAAGGGATGCCAAAATATGATTTCAATAGTTTACTTCTTTGTATAGCATTTTTTTACTGCAACAATCGTTTTATTTTTTCATAATCCTGAGTGTCGTAAATATTTTGCATTTTTCTTTCAAGAGGGGGAGGAGGCTCATCTCACCTCTTACAGCAGGCTTTCCTCAAGTATACTTTCATATCCCCTGAAATTACCAAAATTTAAGATCGTCTAGATGAAGCAGTTTACACTTAAGTATTGTAAATTCACATAAAAATATGAAAAACATAGGTGGATGGGTCATAGAAACGTTAATTAAGGATGACAAATACATAATATGATAAGTACATGTAATAGTTATTGTGACTTACGCCCGGGCTTCATAACTAGGGCATATCGCCTACTACCAGAGCTATCTTTCGTCACTCAATTGAACATGAGCCCGACTCTACTGTGGGAATCCTAAATTTTGTCTACTCTAAATTGTTATTCACCTAGGGCAGGGATCTTTACCTGACATCATACAGTCTCGGGACCATCGCTTAACGTCCCATCCAGAGGACGGCGTACTCAAGGTTTTCTCCCAGATAGAAAAAACCTATAATATGCATATATTATGTAGGTCAACTGTTTTACTTCCATATACTATACTATTTATTTTTACTACATATAGTATAGAAGTATTGTAATCGGTAAAAATTGGAGTATTCACGTTCTCCATCCGCGTGAACCTAAAAATGGGGGAGGGGGGAGACGGTAACACCTGATGGAATGAAAATATCGACAGGAAATGTTAAATGTAGTCAGATCACCTAAATTAAGACACCTATTGATTTTCGGCAAGATAAAAGGGGAGCTTAGGGGCTATACATAAATAAATTACCATAATCTTCGACCACCGCCTAAATTGTCGAACTCTTCCCAACCCCCTTTCATAACAAACACGAAAAAATGATAATAGTAATATATAATAGTTCAAATGTAAAAATAAATTTAAAAAAGTTTACAAAACTACGAATAAAATTAGTTACGTAATATTACGTAACACATTCCGAGATCACCATCCACTATCACGAAATCCCAATCCCCTCTCCCATCCTCTTATAGCGTTACGTAATTTACGGATGGCCCCTCAACTCCAAAACCCTAATAATTCTCAATATGTGCATGATATAAGAAACCTTATTTAATGCCAACTACCGAAGACAACACTGAAAAAATAGATCTGTTTTCATAAAAAATTACATTCAGATAGGAAAGGGCAGAGGGAAATCAATAATTAAAAACTTTTATCATATAAAAGTATATTTTAAAACAATAACAAGATGTATGAATTAGTTTTAAATACACAAATCGTCCAACATCTCCTCGAGGGTGATACGAGGTTGGGCTGGGTCATCCATATCGTCCGTGTCCACAGGCATTACGTCCCTGTTTCGGTAGATGTTCACATCCTTCCTGTAGTTAGGATCCTCCTCCAGGTCCTCCAAGAACTCAGCATAGTCACTGCAAAATATCATACAACATTATAACATACAATACACACAGCAGATATGGGCAGTCATATAGCAATTCTTGCTAGGTATATTATTCGGGGATTTTTTTTTTAAAGCCTCTTGATATAAATCATGTCCATTTCGAGCCTCATGAATGAGTTTTTTAGTGATTTCTATTTTTTGTATCCCACCTTGATACACAATTGCATTGAACACTTACTTTTGCGCAATTAGTCAAATATTAAACTAACACTAAAATAAAATTAGTACAAACCGATTGGCGGAGCCGATACTAGCGCTGTCATCGCGCATCTCGAGATGTTTCAACTTCCAGGGTCTCTTCCTCCTTCGTTCGTAGAATTTCTTTACGAGGATCACATCCGGTACAAAGTCCTTGTTGATTTTGTCAAAGTTGTCATCATTGATGTTGCTCTCATGAACATTGTACCTGGAAATAGAACAATACTACTACAGTTTGACTTATTAGAATTCAAACTAAAAGTTATGGATGATGGAAGTTGCCATTAAATACTTAGAGATATTCACTACTTCTATGTAGAGAAACGTGGATATATTGTGGAAATTTGTAATTAATAAATAAAACAAACTTATTTTTGAAATATTGTCTGTTCCGAACATAAACTACCTGTTATTGTTAAATACACAATCATTATTTTACGCATATCACTTATAAATCAGTTCATGTAATTAGAATTTAATCATTTTATCTTTAATTTTACTTTCGCAGCTATACAAAGTATAGAGGAAATTATGTAAGCGGTCAGAAATTCGATGCGGAGTTTTCAATGGAATTTCATGTTTTCCGACCTCCTGTCCAAAAAGTAAAAAAAAAACCTGTCAGTGAACACGATAACTCCGGGTAGAACAAATTTACAGACATAAAATTTTATATTTGTATCAAGAACCCTCTAAAGACGACACTTATTGATTTTCAGCCAAATAAAGGAGGGGGATTAAGGGGGGTGGCTCAACAAAAAAAAACTCGAATAACTGTCGTTGTAATGAATGTATCGACATGAAATTTCAAATATAAATAAATGCGAATTCTTATGAGGATTCAGAATCCACTATCTAAGTCAAATATTGAGTTTTAGCCCAAACGGTAGATTGGCTTTGGAGAGAAACCGAAAAATTAATTGATGAACTCGTGCTGGGAAAGGACACAGCTGGTGATTCATCGACTACTTTTTACTTTTACCATCGTCATTGAATAAAGGGAAGTCAATATTTCAGAACAAACAAATTCTTAACTGTAGTCACGGGGATTTCCTAGTTCAGGTTCCAACCCCTCCCTTACCTACAAGCACGGAACAAAACTCAGCAAACTTAGTTTATGGTACACCTAGACGATGGTGTAGTGCCAAAACCAGTAGTTTATGTATAATTTATTTTCGGAATAGATATTTCAAAAAATAAGCTTATTAAGTTCTTCAATGAAGGTTTTCGCACACTTTTTTGTGGAGAAAATGTGTATAGCTTCACCATGTAAGTACATCAGAAAGAGTAGAGCCGCATACCGTGTAAATAATAGGTCTCCATAGGAGCGATGTTTCAAGAGAAAATAATTGTATAAGTTATTATAGAAAAGTTTTTCCTAAAAATTTGAAGTAAAACTAATGCCCCCTGAGCAGATGACAAGAAATATTATTCCTACAGGTGTACGTCAAAAAAGCCACACGCTACTAACTGGCTTAATGTCCAGACTAGGACAAGCTCCAATGGGTACAGCCTAACTCAACAATAGTTTCTGGATAGTAACATGAAGAGGTTTGCCCAGACAAGTGATAATTTGATAGTGAATATGGTGACAATTAGTGATCGGAAAAAGTTCCCCTGGGTCTTAAACTGTCCATCCAGCCTAATTTGACATCCCCTGACCATTAGAGTATTGCCATTTAATTAGTTGGCACAAAAGATGCAGTGAGATTAATCGTAAGATAACCTACTACTTACCCAAGAACCTTGTCGAAAGGTTTGAGGAGGTGGCCCAGATGGCTCTGTGTGTGGATCCAGTTGTCTGTAAGTCCCACCTCAGAGGACTTCACCACGTACACGTCACACACCACATGCTGCAACATCACAAATTAGGAAATAATACACAAATTAGAGAATGTGACACACCCTTATTGTGCAGGTTTGGTATAGTCGCAGTAAAATTAAATAACTATTTTACTGAATAAGCCTGTGGGGGAACATTTTTGAAACTACTCAATTTCAGTTTAATATGAAGCCATTTTGAAACTGTATGAGATAGAAAAAAAATAAGACTCTAGACTCTAGAATTTGTTTAAACGTCAAAGAAGGAATTTAAGGGAGTGTGTAAGTACGGAAACAGTAACTATAAAAATGGATTAGGATCTTGAAATATTTGAATTTCAGTTATAGACAATGAAAGTTATGAAGCTGTAAGATGCAGAAGATCGAATAGAACAAACGTATCCACGTAATTAAAATAATGGCAGTTTAAAATGAGACTAAACATTTTAGGTTTAATTTTCTTCCCTTATTTTAACTAAAACTAACTCAAAAAATAAGAATTATTGTCTACATTAATTAAATGCAGGAATTAAAAATGTGATAAGAGAAGGGGGCTCAGCGCAAAAACCTTAATACGTTTTAAGACACGTCTTGATTTTTAGCCAATTCGATCAATTGGTTTTAAAAAGAGAGTGAAAACTTAGTTCATTAATTTGCGTTGGTAAAATACATTGCCAGCGATTCCCCGACGATTTGTTTTTATTAGTTAGGTCCGGTACTATGATGACCCTATATTCCATCGACATGATTTTGAAGAGAGAATATTCGAATACACATTCAAAAATGAATAAAGCGACATTAAGAATACTAATAATGCAATAATTCAATTTTGTAAGTAACATAATCCCGGGATCATTTTTCACTTTTTACAAACTCGGTATTGAAATTTTTTAATCCCGGGAGTTTTATTCAGTTGCTATACCTGAATTTCAACGTGAGCAGGAGAGAAGAGCAATTCCTCTGTTCGCTCTGTAACCTGAGGGAGGCAAGTAGGGATTTTATGTAAAGAGAGACTTCGATAGACCTCCGAAAGCTATTTGAAATAGCTGGGTATACTCCTCCTTCGTCTTGGAATAGAATCCAATCAAAAGTATTAAGTTGAGAACTTGCCAGACCCGGTAATGACGAAAAATCAATGAGAAATGCACTTAAACGGGAAATGAAACAATTTACAACCGAAAGTTCACCGAAAAGAACGAAAGAAGATCTGGAGAGCCAGCTGGAGAAAGAAATGAGTGTTTTCAAAAACAGTGGTAAAATAGGATTGTACTTGAACTTTGTGTACAGATCATTGCTAACAATTCTACCGACCAGTGTAGAGGCCTATCTACGACTGGGTACTTTTGTACCCCAAGCTGAGGACAAGATTAGGCGATAACTCTTTGGAAACATTATGCTTTTTAAGGGCATATTTTTAAGCGTCAAGTTCCAATCCCTAGCCGTAACCGGTAGTTTATGTATACATTTTTTTGTGGAATAGACAATATTTTAAAAAGGAGTTTCGTTTTATTTATTTATAATGCATACAACTTCATTTGGTCCGGAACAATACATTATTTTCCCAGATTGAAATAATTTCTTAAAAAAAACAAAATATATAAATAAATAAATAAAAATAAACTAAAATATAATACTCTTTCAAATCAGAATGCCTGGCTTGCAGGAGGTTTGAAGGAATAAAGCCTGGTTAAACAGAAATGGGTTACCTTGTTGGATATAGGTCCCTGGCCAGGGAAGGGCTTCTTGTCCCGCTCCGGGATCTGCTCCACCTCCATGACTACGTACTCGGTCAGCTGTTTGGGGTTGAACACACTTTTGAACGAGTCCCGCCAGAAAGTCATCGCGTTCACCTCAGCAACTGGACACAAACACACATTACAGACCAATCGCATTGATTGTACATTTAAAATTGGTGCTGTAGCTTGAATAGAGTCTATACAATACTATTGACGAGTGTCTGACCTCTATCGGTCTGTGAAATCCTGGAAACTAACTAAAACTTTAAATAAAGTTAAAGGTTGATATGGTAGACACTAAATTTATTACTATTCGATGATGGAATTAATTTAGATTATTCTAGACTTCATATTAGAAGTGTTGGGAACTTACGTTGTGCGTTGCAAGGATCAATAAGATGGATAGTGTTGGTGACTCTAAGCACCAGGCAGAGAGGCCGGATCCCTCCCAGCTGATGGGTCATCCGTTTGGACAGACAGACTACACTATTCTTGGAGATCGGCACCAACTCAACACTAAAATAAACAAATATATACATCACTGATTTTCGATAATCATAAAGATATATAAAAGCTGTATGTAAGATCCAGTCTTGTTGAGAATATGGAGGGGTGTGTAATTGTCGGTAAGCATAGCGATTCTCATTGTTCTGAGCAGTACTTCGAAGGACGGCGTGCTCAAGGTTGTTTTACCTTCCAGATAAAAAACTAGAATATATATATATATATATATATATATATATATATATATATATATATATATATATAGATTATACATATTTTATTAAACTAGGTATAAATTCAACTTACCTGAAGGTAAACTTGTAGTTGTAAATATTACTGTGAATGTCATGTGACAATAATTTTTTTGAATGTTGGTAACGACAGGGAGTCACCGTATTCAAAAAGTCAATCATCCGTCTAGCATGAGCCTCCGTTGAATAATAAAAGTCGATACCCTCTAAAAAAACAATAACAGTAAACATACTGGGATAGATAATTTGAATTCGATTCTAAAAAATGTACATAATAAAATTAAGATTTGTTCAAAGAACAAAATGGACTCCAAATGAGAAAAAAAAAATTGATCTCAAATATAAATTGTCGGATGGCCGTATCTAGTGATGATGGAAATTTTACATGTTACTAAAAGGATCTACGACGATGTAAGGCTCTCTTTTGTCGCTCTGGTGGACAAGGGTCCGACTCCACTATGGGAGTTTTAAATTGTGTCTACCATTTTGTTTTCTCCTGACCTCGCAGAGGCTCAAGACCATTGCTTAACGCCCTATCCAAAGGATAGCGTGCTCATAATTTTTTCACCTCCCAAATGAAAAAACGCAAGGACCTCGGCTGGGATTCGAACTAGCTTTCGCGAAATAAGTAAGCGTGAAATCAGGCACCCTCGCGGCCTTTATTGATTATCATAGAAAGACATTTAACACAGATTTTCTTACCATGAATCTGTTTTATCCCAAGTGTATTCTCATGGGCTTTGTGTTTCAATATAAGTTGTTCCAGATAATAGAATGTCTTCTTATTTTCAGCCTTCTGTCGGATTTGTACCTGTCAAGTGAAAAAGAAAATATGTAAATGCATCGATTATGTTAATTTTACGTTGAACAGATTTTTTTATCTTAATGCTCTAACCCTGAAACCAACTGTTTGTTTCCCGTGTTTCAAAGTTTCTTTTCCTCCTCACTAGGGGGCATTGTAAGTTATTTTTAATGTTAACATTAGTTCATGTCAATGTTGAGTAGAGTAAATATGGAACTGAGCAAAGCCGGCTGCCCAGTCAACAATAACACATTTTGAAGTGCAAAATGGACAATTTGAATCATGTCACAAACACTAAACACTTTCAACACACACATCCACTCAAGTCATTATAAGGCCCTGAAGAAGGAAATAAATAACTGCCGAAACGTTGGCCAAATACCGAGTTTTTTATTCATATGACAGAGCCTCGAATTCCTTCTAAAATGAAAAGATTCTGTCGACTCAATTTATAAAACATCGATCATCAATTTATAATATATTCATCAAGGGCTTATTTTGGCGGCTGACTCATCAAGTAATTAACAGAAGTCAGGAAGTGTACAGTAATTAACAGACGTCAGGAAGCTTACAATAATTAAT
Source organism: Aradus depressus (assembly GCA_963662175.1). Lineage (NCBI taxonomy): Eukaryota > Metazoa > Arthropoda > Insecta > Hemiptera > Aradidae > Aradus > Aradus depressus. The sequence continues at coordinate 41,502,107 of OY759215.1, forward strand.
TCATGCCCCGAATTAGAAAATGTCCAAAAATACAAAATTCAACTTACGAAGACCATCACCAGAGATCGTTTCCACCAGTAAACTAAAATAGTTAAGCCAGAAATGCTGAGGAACCTTAGAATATACGTTATAGAAATATCGGATTTAAAATTGAGTTATTTGATATGAACACAAAAGTTGAATGACATTAAAAAGTAAAGAAGAGAGTCTTCAATAAAGATTCTCAGGTAACCCATATGTTACTTACTAGTGGGAAGATAAATTAATTGTCAAAAACAATAGCTTTGTACAGACTAAATATTCAACAATGTTTTTAAAGTAAATACGCCTCATTTCTATATACAATTGTCAAAAAACATTCCACTCCCTCATTCCGCCGAATATATAAAGAATTTAGAGAAAACACCGAGAAAACTATTTGATTAACTTAATTATTTGAAACCCACAGAAGTATAGTCTAACTCACCATTGCTTTCCAAAAGTCTTTGGCTTCAGTCCTATGACAGTCATCACACATCTGATTTGCTATCGTGTATTCAACTATGAATACTTGCTGTAGAACTGTACCTCCGAGAACCTCACCATGTACCGTCAGTTTAACCTAGAACATTTGTAAAGTCTATTACTGGAAGGTTCATGTTAAGGGGGAAAAAATAACTACATAAAAAAAAAAATGTTTGTAAACTTGCCTTGAGCCTCTTAGAGTGAGGTTCTGTCCAGACAAAACCAGCATCAACTAGTTTCACTCTATTTAAACCTTTCAGTTTCCGGAGACATAACTGTAACAATTCTCGCGATTCTAATGAGCAATGAACCCAATCCGATGGAGGTTGAAAATACCTATGGCAAACCATTGTAAGATTAACATAAAGAAAATAAACACTAATTAAGAAAATAATTTAGATAGTTGTTTCAAAAATGACCTTTCGCATCCTCTGCAAAACTGTATGGTTGCCTGTTTTGGTATTCCTTCTGTGATATCAACATTAGTACGGAGACATCCAACACACATGTTGGCTGGATTTGGGTCGATGAGTGCACCACATTGACAGCACAATCTATATTAAAAGAAAGAATAGTAATAAAAAATATAAGTAAGTGCACCACAATCAAGTAAATTAATTTGCACTTACATCTTTGCAGCTCCCCCCTGAAGATCATTTTCAGGCGAAATGCTGAACATTTTGAGACACCAATGTGAAAACTTTTAGAACCTTCCCCTTTACATCTAACCTGTAAAGACACAATCGATTTTTCACTGTTTTAAAAATTTTATTAATTTTATTATTTTTTTGAGTCATGTCCGATGAGTAATTATTTTTTTCTGAAAAATTAGGTGTATTGCAAAAATATCTTTCTCAATCTTTTAGCTGTTTCATAAATGGATCCGAATGTCTGTTAGCGTCTTAAACAGACACTAAGTAAATTACGAGCGCACTTCACTTGGAGGAGGTTCTGAGGTGGTTTCGTATTGTTGTTAAATACAGTTTGTTAATCCAACAAAATGCTGATATTTTGATTTCATTGTTTTTGTGAACTATGTTAAACAAAATGTCTTTCATTCAGTATCTCCAGCAAGTAAGCATCTTTGGTAAAATAGCTTAAACAAACAAATATTGAAATTCAGTCATAACATACTATATAGAAATGTACGTGTAAAAAATGTTGCCTGACATTTATTTCTGAAGTCGATATTTCTTGTTGATTGTTTTTTTTTGTGACCCGGACCTTAACAACTAGGTTATATCGCCTACTATCAGAGCCCGCTTTCGTCATTCTGTCGAACATGAGCCGGACTTCACAATGGGAGTCTTAAATTTTGCCTAACCGGGATTATCAAGGGTAAGGGTCTTTAACGACTACCTGCCATCGCACAGGCTTGGAAACATCGCTTAACCTCCCAGCCGAAGGATGGCGTGCTCAAGTTTTTTTCATATAAAAAACCGAAAGGCCTCGTACCCGCGATCTTGAAGCTCAATAGGCAAGCATGCTTCCAGCTACCGCTTACAGTCACATGTGAAATAAAAAAAGTGACGCTTTGTCGAATAAATACTAACTAACCAAATATCTATGTACACTTCTTCTTTTTATTATTAAGGACTGTTACGAAAATAATCTTTTCTCCTAGTGCTTTCTTATATCATAGTCCAGTTTCCGGGTGGTTCTCCTTTCTTTAACAGTATTTCCGGGATGATATACTCCTATCCAGCAGGACCCTCAGAACGATTATTCACGTTTTTTTTTTTTTTAATAGCTTTATGTTAAGACGTTGCGATTCGATTATAATAAATATTTTGTCGATTTTATTCTGGTATGAAGTTAAATTAGACTGCATGTTAAAATAAAGTTTCCCTTTTCTTTTTTAAATTTGTAATGAATAAACTAGAGGAAGTTCACCTTAGTCCAGTACACAAAAAATTCAAAAACTTGCAATATGATAATGTCATACATTTCAGATGAATGGTTATTGGGTGCGGAGAAATGGACCTGCGCTTGCAGTATGTTTTTTAAATTATATTTTACTTTTACTTAATTATTGAGAGCTTGTAGCTCATTGGCTGGGTAAATTATGTTTGTGATTAATTTTAACCTCAACTTATATGTTCTCAGGATTGGCTTTCCTTAAGACATAACCATGTTCACAACAAGGCTCTTTGGAACCCAAGACCAGAAAATATGGTATCAACTTACATCCATGATCCTTTCAATGAACTTGTTTCAGCTCATTTACGGTAAATATTTGTTTCTTATGTTGTCATTATGAACTTGAGTTTTTTTTTTATAATTTAGATTTATCACCACTATGATGTATTTAGACATGTTAAGATGCGATTTGATCATACTTATTCATGGTGGATGGACATATTATAATCATAAAATAGGGCTATTTAAATCAACATAATTGAGGGCGCCGGTAGCTCAGTGGTCGTGAGTTCGAAACCCCGCCGAGGCCCTTAGTTTATTTTATCTGGGACGTAAAATAAACTTAAGCACGCCGTCTTTCGGATGGGACGTAAAGCGATGGTCCCGAGCCTGTACGATATCAGGTACTCGTTAAAGATCCCTGCCCTAGGTGAATAAAAATTTAGGGTAGGCAAAATTTAGGACTCCCACGCAGAAATATATAAATAATAAATTAAATTTTTAATTTGTGTAAATTACAGTTGTATCTACGCAGTGTCCATTGACGATGCAAATCAAGCGTACAACGAACAGAACAACGTAGTGCAGATCTTTATAAAGATGTTGCAGTACTTCAAGGAGGAGAACTGGCTGCTGCCTGTGATGAACACAGTCTGTCTGGACCTCCGGCTCATAGCTGGCAAGGTGGACTCCGCCCCCTCCAAGGGCCTCCACAGCGGGGTAATCAAACCCAGAGAGGCACTCGAGAAGGCAGCTGAGACCCTCATGGCCTGCTTCAGGATATGCTCCTCCGACAAGTTAGTTCCACTATGAAATTTTTACTTTTACGGGAAAGTAATGCGATCGACCAAAAAATCCAACCTTGAGATTTACCATTCCCCCGAATTGTATGTTTTGTACTGTTAGTAAGTGTTTATAAACACATTTTATATACACCGTAGATATATATTTCAAATAGTATTAGCTAAAATAGTTAAAATTGAGTCATTCTTTCTAACAGTTATTACACTTGGGCGAAGATGGATGAAAATAAAGACCAATTTACTTAAGGACCTAGCAGCATTTTTGTAATTATATTGTGTAAATTTCGCTTGGACCCATAGTGGCCGAGCGTGCTAGAGCGTAGGGCTTTGGACGCATGGTCTCACCATGGTTACGAGTTCGAATCCCGTCTGGGAAAGAGTTTTATTTCGTAGATAGAACCCTCTCGGGGCCATAGAAGTTGCTAATAACTAAATAACTACATAAGGCCAATAAAAAAAAATTAAAAATTTCACTTTTATCAAAAAAATAGGCTAAACTAATTGAGAAAATTGAAATACACATTTTTTATGAAATATTTTTTCTCGTTTTGAAAAGATTATATAATTGATTTTGTGTGACAACCAGTCATCTCTTGACATCACAGGTATGAACTCACAAGTAAATATCCACACACTGTCTGAGGCTGCAAGTGTTGCAGGCTACAACTTACTAAAATATTACATTAAGTCAAGGGAGGCATTTTATGACTGAAACTAAGGCTCTGAAGAATAACGAAACGTATTAATATAATTGCTCATTTCTTCATAATATTCTCACATATTTTATTAGGATGAAATAAGCTTTCCAACAGTGTACAACATTACTTGTTATATTCTGGACTACTATAAGAAAGCGTTTGTCTGTTTAGCCGTTCCTCTGAACAGGAGACCAAGAAATGGGGGATGCTGTCTCTGGTGAACCAATTATTCAAACTCTACTTTCGAATCAACAAGCTCCATCTAATGAAACCTCTGATTCGTGCTATTGACTCTTCCCCTCTCAAAGACAAGTTCCCTCTCAGTCAGCAGATCACCTACAGATATTATGTTGGAAGAAAAGCTATGTTCGACAGCGACTATACACTTGGTAACTATTTAGCTTAAATGTTCATTGGATAACTTGGACCGCGCACTTAGCCAATATAGATATGACGGACGCCACGGTTCTCTTGGCATTATTTCACAGTCGAATTGAAGTTCTTATGCTCTTTTTACTGCTTTCTAACCCAAACTGCGACTCTTTGACGTTTTATCTTTATTCAATTTTAGAAATAATTCATTACCAAAATGTCACTTTTTTCTTCTGTTTATAACATTCATTGGAGTGTTTGCAACAGAAATTAACATTTCCGATTCAACTTAACTGAGAATATAATAATAATAATAATAATAATAATTTTATTAAATTTAAACAAATAAATCTCATAGAAAGAGGATCGATGTTTCAATGTCTTTTCCAGTACTTTATAGAATTCAATACAAAACATTTTAATTCAATACAAAAAATTTTACGCCAATTCGTGTAATAATTTTTGTTCCATAAGCGAATGGACAAAATGCCGGGGGTGGGTAGGGTAATGGTGGGATAAAACTATGTTCTAAACCTCGGTGACTCGACGAACATAACTGCTGAACATAAGAACAAAATCGGATCGAAGTTTAGGAGTCTATAAAACACAAACATACAGACATTAGATTTTATATATATATAGACATCTCACATAATATTTACAGTTATTTTTCTATTTCAGCAAATGAAAATTTAACTTTTGCTTTTCAACGATGTCATCAGTTATCAAAAAAGAACAAACATTCTATTTTAATATATCTCGTCCCTTTGAAAATATTACTGGTAAGCATACTGATTGTGTATACTACATTTAAAAATTTTTTTAATTGCGTTTCTATTGAATAAATACATTTTAGGGTTATCTTCCAAAACGAAAATTACTAGAGAAGTATGATTTACTTCAGTTATGGGAAGTTGGGGAAGCTGTGAGGTAAAATAAATAATCTGTATTTTTTTCGCAACAATTACAACATCGTCTGTGAACAATTATTTTGAAATTTTGACATATCTTATATTTTAGATCTGGCAATTCTAAGAAATTAACTGAAGCCATTGAGAATCATCAAGAGTTTTTCATCAGAAGTGGTATCTATTTAATTTTAGAACGGTTGAGGTTGGTCACATACAGGAATCTTTTTAAAAAAGTGTAAGTAATAAATAGAATACAGAGAAAATGTTCTCTCTTTATCATATTGTCACTTGTTTATTAGAATTCATTGATATAAGGGCAACAAAGGATTGTTTTTTGGTGTATTTAAATAGTTTTGTATTTGCCTGCGGTAATATGTCTAATTTTCCATGTTTTGCACCTTCTTGACAGCATTAGAGTAAATTTCAAAGAACAAAATCTCGATTTAACGAAAAAAGTTATCCAAATTTAATACAATATCTACTCTATAAAAATATAAAAAAGAAGAAATTCAAATAAAGTAAAAAAATTGTATTCATAAAAAGTAAATAGTAGAGTTAAGTTAATTAATTATTGTGACTCATGCCCAAGCTTTAACTACGATGTCATATCGCCTACTGCCAGAGCGCTCATTCGTCACTCTGATGGATATGAGCCCGACTCTACTATGGGGAAACTATATCAAAATAATGAATAACACTAATTGATTAACCTAGTGGCAACAGAGGTGAGAATTTGAAATTTGTTTGGTCATTCAAACAAATTATTGCAGGGCATCCCTTGGGGAAGGGGAGTCAGAGCCTCAGGTAATCTCAGAATTGTATATATACCATAAGCCAACCTAGCAAACTTAAATGTTACTGTTGAACTTTGCTGACGATGGCATAAGCCAAAACCGGTACACTATATGTGTATATAGATGAAGATCGCGTGTTCGGAACCCGGCTGGGACCATCAATTTTTTTATCTGGGTGGTGGAAAAACTTTGAGCCTGCCATCCTTCATATGGAACGTTAAACGATGTTTCCGAGCCTGTATGATCAGGTACTCTTGATAAAATTCCTATCCTTGGTGAATGAACCTGGGTAGGAAATATTTAGGACTTTCACAGTAGAGTCGGGCTCATGTCCACCAGAGCGACGAGGGAGCGCTCTGGTAGTAGGTGATATGTCATAGTTGGAGCCCGGGTATCAGTCCCAATAACTAACTATATGTATAAACATATATTTGTTTTCGTGAAATTAGAAGAAGAAGAAGAGTTTATTATAACAGTCGCATTTACAGAGGTACAATTATACAACAAGGTTCCTTCCTTAAAAAAAAAAAATAACAATGAACGGATATTTTTCCGTTTCCTTCTCTGAGTTTTCCCTATTTTCTTTACCAAAACGTTTTGATTTGTGTCACACTTAAGTAAAAAGTTTTTACAAAAATTTATTATGTAGTCCAGTAAGAGCTCAACATTTAGATCTTCATAGATTTGGAGGATGGAGGTGTCCCTCGAGTCGCTACCAACCAATTTAAGGCATTTGTTTTGGGCCACTTTCTCAGTTTTTCAGTTGTGAAATTAGATAATGTTAAGAAAATAATATATAGTTACAATATTTTTTTGTTTCAGATATTTGATTGTTGAAAACCCAGTACTAACATTGGAAGACCTGTTGATCGCCCTAAGAGTGTCCGAAAGTCCTGACATCGATTTAGAAGAAGCCAACTGTATACTTGCCAATTTGATCCATCAGGGAAAAGTGAAGGGCTACATCTCACACACTCATCAGAAAGTTGTCCTCAGCAAAACGGATGCATTTCCTAAACTAAGCAGTTTGGTTCAATAACATACGGTAGTAAGGGATCCCAATTATGACTGGCCAGTCGACTAGATTTGAACTTTAAACGTCAGCAGAAACTTGTTTAAACAAAAATTATAATTATTTAAACGTTATGATGGATCCAAGGAAATATCACATGGTTCTGCTCCTAAAAATATAAAAAAAAAACGGAATCAAAATGTATACTTAGTCGATAAGAAACTTCTGGTTATGGATCTTTCAGAAAATATTTTTTTATACAATTTTTGTAAATTTAAATGTTTAAGGGTCATTCCATTCAATGTCGCTCAATTAGGAAATTAAGTGTACATCGTAGTGATTTATTTGCTTGTTTCGCGTTCTTTAGATCTCTTCTGGTGTCTTTTGTAAAAAAATGTATTTACTTATCTACTCATGTAAAATAGAAATTGTTTTTTTTTTAATGTTTTTTTCTTTTTTTCACCTTCTGATCTCGAAGTTTATCACACTTCGTGGTGATCACGAAGTCATTAGTCAAGGACAAATAACTGGGTTGCTTCAAAGCATGGATTTTAATAAAGGGGCCACCCCTACTCTCTTAACTTAACTTTTAACGAATTCCAAAGAAAGGTATACTTTTTTGACATTTTTATGAACTATTTCTTTACCTGAGAACACATGCAATAAAATTATTGAAAGCCAATCATTCAATCAGAAGTTATAGGCATTTGAAGTCACAGACTTTTCTTTCACAAAAAGTGGTGTTATTAGTAAAAAATTGTTTTTTGGTCAAAGAAAAAAATGAATTTTTGACGAAGGTTGTAGAAAAATCTACCATTTCAAGCCGATGTGTGGCTGAAACGTGTGTGGTATCGCAGGCCTCCTTAGAACGCGAAAAAAAAAAAAATCAGGAAATTCAGTTTTGAAACGGTGGTAATCCTGAATCCGCCCTTCAATATTTGAATGAATTATGAGGATCAATAATGTAAATGTTGGTTTTAGGGGCGAAATACGTTAAAGGGGAGATGAACAGGCACAACTGCAGATACTGAGACTGGAATCACTGGTTTTGAGAAACCTAAACAGTACCCACAAAAAATTAACGTTCTCGGTAACCACTTAATTTGAACCAATTTTTATTTTACAGGTGGACGATATCTGCAGTTGTTAGAGGAGGGTTTTGGAGTGGGGAAGAACGTCCAGTTATAACTCTCAATTCTTGTACCGCGATTCAGGAGATACTAGTCCTTAATTCATTGCATTGATAAATTTCGAGATGTAGATCCCCAGACGGAAACGGAATGAAAGCTGAACCATCCGTAAACAAATGTCGTCCCCTAATGCTTGAGTTGTATGCCTACTTCCTTACTGAGTTCAAGATCGCAGGTTCGAGACCCTTCGTTTATTTTATTTGGTAGCTTTAAAAACCTTAAGCATGCCGTCCTTCGGATGGGTCGTTCAGCAATGGAATAAAAATGTAGGGCAGGCAAAATTTAGGATTCCCATAGTAGAGTCGGGCTCATGTCTACCAGAGCGCTCTTTCGTCGCTCGTCGGCGATATGACCTTGTTAAAGCCCGGCCATGAGTCATAATAACTAATGCTGGGTTAATATTTTGTGAAGGTCTCTACGGCATTATGACTCAGTTTTCCATCATAGAAAAGTGCGGAGATTTATAAGACGTTCATTGTAGGATTAAAACAAACAAAATATGTCTTCTTAAAAGGTACCTTCATGGAAAATAGGGTGGCATCAGACAATCAACTACTGCCAATAAATTCATCAATCCCTAGCACGAATTAATGAACTAGGTTTTCGCGTTCCCTTTGACCCCAATTTACCGATTTGGTTTAAAATCAATAGAGCCTTTTGGTGTTCTGGATACACATTAGATTTCGGTCGATAAATTCATTCTATCAAGAGTTATCGTTCACAGAAAGGATTTTTTTGTCTATTTTTGGAAACGGGTTCCGAAAACATTAAATTCCGTTGAAAACTTAACATCGAATTTCTGATCTATTATGTAACTTCATCTACATTTCGTATAAATGTGGAAGTAAAAATACAGCATTTCCATTTCTTTAATTATCAGGAAATAAAATTAAAAACATTAAATCTAAACAAATATTTAAACTTTTTCTTTTTCTAAATTATAAACAATAGAATTAAACATTTAATAACACTAGAAAAGTAAATAATAATATAAAAAATATAATGAACAATAGCCATATGAGGTCAATTGAAGTCTTTATATCTATTAAAGTAGTTGGAATAGAAGCTCCATTGTGTGCTCCCTCGATTAGATAACAATATACCCAACTATTTCATAACTTAAATTTTTCTGGTCTGTGATAACATACACATTCTGTAATATTTACAATTAAAAATTGTGAAATTAGGATTTATTTGTTCAACTGGTGCAACATCTGTGAGTAAATCAGAATAGTTCCATTTATGTATTAGTTTAATTTATGTATCGCATCGTGTAGACAGGTCGCTGCCCTTCTTTACTATCATCTACTCAAATGAAATTGCAGTTCAATACATTACTAATTTAATCTTTACTGTACATATCAACGGAGCTATTGTTTTAAGTGTGTGAAGAAAGGTTGTTAAAGGCTTACTTAAAAACTCGTATAGTCCATCAGAGGTCGATATTTCATGTCGCATTTATTATCACAAGTAAAAGAACAAGGAGAGATTACTTGGCTCCTGTCTCATGGTAGTGGGCTGCAACATGTTCACATGTAGAGAAAAGTAAGGGGCGGTCTGGATTCCTATATTCAAACTTTATGTGGACACTCAGTGAGTCAAACTGAGCTCTGAAAAATAACTGAGAATAAGCTATTTTAAATCTCACGAAAGATAAGATTTAAACAAATAATAATAATGATAATAAAACAGTTATTGGGGAAAAATGTCTGGGCCGCGGTAGGCGGTGAGCTCTCGGCTCTGGAGGAACGTCTGAGTGATGTCCATGGGAGCTGTTAGCCCTTCATCAGAGGAAGCGACTCGTGTTGCACCTTAGCGAAAAGGTCATTCTACAGAGGAGCTGTACGTAGGCAGTGAATTTGAATTATTAATAAATGGTAAAATAAGACTCAACCGATAAGAAACCATACCAAACACTCAAAGGAATAATTACATGACAAATAAACAAAAATGTATGTTTTTCAAAAAATATTGTCCATTTCACAAAATATATATAATATGAGAGTACTTTCGGTGTTGATACCATCTTCAGCCACGACTTAACAAATACTAAATGGAAGTTCAACAAGTTTATAAACCTAACACCCTTTTTCCAGCCCCCAAGAGGTTTTTCCCTGCCCCTCCAGTACAGTAGCGTCTTAAAAACATGGAAAACAAAAAATAAATTGAAATTTTAATAATATGAGAATATATTTGGTTCAATAGTATGTGCTAATTAGAATACAAATATATATGCCTATATGAAATAAAACAAGGATGACAATAATAAATATATGAATAAAAAAAACTGTATTTTTGTGAAATAGACAATATTTTTAAAAAACAGACACGTTTTTCTTTATTTTTTATTATTTGTATCACAATACTTCTACAAAAAATGTTAAGTATCAATAATTACATGCATAATTAGCATGCAAGAGATATAATAAAAAATGAAATACTAAACAGTACTCTCATTCTTAGTAGTCGCGTGTGAAGTGATTACAAAACGCTTCATCTGTCAATAATGATGTGAAAGTGTGAATTTCAACTTTGGGCACAGTGTCATTACATTTGATGGGTGTGTAAAATTGTGAGATATCAAAGAATTGTGATGTGATGAGGCTTGAATAAATCCATAAATAAGGTTTTTCAATTTATTCATACTTTTTTTTAATTAATATTTTATTGGTTCACAAGACTTGCATTTGTTCTGAGGAGGCGAAAATGAGTAATTCTTTTGTTGTTTGTTTTTGTGACTCATGCCCGGGCTTAAACTACGAGGTCACCTCCTACTACCTAACGGTGAAAATAAGCCCAACTCTATTGTCGGAGTTCTGAATTTTGTTTGTCCATTATTAGTGAGAGGTGTTTGTAATGAGTACTTGCCTGGGGTGTGTCACTACTGGGTGATTTCTCCCCTCTTGCCATTTCGGTGACACTGCCATTTGCCTCAGCACATTTGCTTGTTGAAAATATATTTATTATACACTTGTGATTACCTATTCGTAAATTGAAAAAAAGTTATGGTGACATGCCCTTGCTGTAATTACGAGGTCATATCGCCTACTACCAGAGCACACTTTTGTTGCTCCGGTGAACATGAGCCCGACTCAACTGTACGAGCTTTAAATTGTGCCTACCTAGGTTTAGTTGCCTAGGATAAGGGTCCTTAAAGGGTACCTGACGTATAGGCTCGGGACCATCACTTTGTTCCATCCGAAGAACGAGCTCAAGCTTTTTTTATCTCCCAAATAAAAAACCTAATGGCCTTAGTCGGAGTTCGAACCCGCGATCTTGAGCTCAGTAGGCAAGCACGCTACCTCTAAGCCACCGACGGGCTAAAGAAAGTTAAAGGATGAAGATACGGCAATAATTAACAATTAACAAAACAACTAATAATGACAACCCATATTTATCTATATCGAAACTCAAAATTACCTGATACTTTTCTTATGTTGTATGTATTACCGAGGAAGTAGCCCATGATTAACCGACAACGTTTTGTGGAAAGGAAATTGATCGGGATATTCATAAAGTCCCCATTAAATATAAATAAAAAAATACAACCATTCATTTGTGTCGACTGACAACACATTTTGATACAACTCTGGTTGGTTCCAGGTCTATTTTCAATAAAGTTCAGAGGAAAGTTTGCAATTTGAACAAAAAAGGCTTCAAGTTTCGTTTCCTCGCTTCTAAAATAATATATTTTGGTATCCAAATCATTTCTCTCAAAAATACACACTAATTGCTTTTTTGATATTTCACTTCTCATATATAAGACGATTGATAATATACAGCTATTTACAAATATATATAAAATAGATGATTATGAGCTTTATAGGTTCATTTATATTTCTTGGTTGGCCATGAAAAGGTTTGGTATATCACATTATCATCTTTGTCGACAGTGGCGATGACTAAATTTTTTCTGGTGAAAACGCTGATTCGAGCTTTGGACAAAATATTTCTGAGGGGTAATGGCTCATCGCAAGGAACACAGATCACAACAAAAAACGAATGAAACCTCCATGGTTCACCTGAAAAATAAACAAATAAACTGCAAATTATTTAAATAAATAGAGAATTAAAAAAAAAAAAACTTTTATTACTTCTCCAGCTATACGAAGTATAGGGGAAGTTATGTAATCGGTATGGCATTAGATGCGGAGTTTTCAAAGGAATTTCATGCTTTCCAACAGCTTGATTTCAAAAATGAAAAAAAAAAAAAAAAGGAAAGGGGAGGGATAAGAGGAGAGACTAAACACAACAACTGTAATAATTGCCGTTGTAATGAATGTATTAACACGAAATTTGTTATGTACATTCAAAGTCCTATAAGAACATGAACTATCAAATTTCGGCGGAATCAGCCAAAAAGTAGGGAGGATCAGAATGGGGTTTCAACTCAAAAATCCCAATACCTTCCTATGTAATGAATGTATCCACCTGAAATTTTATATTTAAATTCAAACCCCCAAGGACCTATATCAATTTTTCGCGAAATCGGTTGAGGGGAAGGGGATGACCAAAGAAGGGGACTAATGAATGTATGGACACAAAATTTTGTACGAGGATTCAGAAGCCACTATGTAAGTCAAATATTGAGTTAGTCCAAACGGTCGATTCGCTTTGGGGAGAGAGCGAAAAAGTAATTGATTAATTCGTGCTGGGGAAGTAAATAGCCGGTGATTCATCGGTCATTTTGTTTTCGTAGGTGTTATCTAAATATAGACTTACTTTTAATTTTTTCAAAAAATGGAATAGCAATTGAAAAAGGATTTAATATTTAGGAAGATTACTTGGGACCTAAATACAAAACAGCTATCTCCATTTCTGACTCTTGGTCTTGATCTTGTAAGTAGTTCCTGCACACTCATCTCAAAGTAAATAGAAAACTGCACCGGATTCTCTCTGAATTCCATAAAAGAAAAAAGGAATAAGCCTCTTGTGTGAGTGAAAGTTTGCATCTAATAACGCCATGGACTCGCCAAAAAAATAAATAAAAAATTGAGTTCTCTAGCTACGCACTATCACATCCACCTTTGTCGTCAGAAAGTTATACTGCGCAGCAGTTGGCCACTATGCGACACTGAGGGATCGCAGTAGATTCAAAGAGCGCACGTATGCCCCGATCCTAACGCACTTACTTACTCTTCTATACATTATCGTAGTAGAATAAAGTTTGGTAGTTTTGCTTCTTCACCCAAAATGGTTAATCATAAATCACTGACTTCTTGACTGATTTCACAAAATGTTTTTTCATTTCATAATATGGCAACATGATATGTACTCATGTTGCCATATTTATATTATTCATTTCATATTTACTGATAAATTGTATTCAGTGAAAATTCATACAGTATTCTGTTTCATAATGTGCTATTTTATGTATTTTAATTTTCAAAATATCTAAACAGGTTGCAAATGACGAGAATGTTGTCCGCAAAATCTTACAAGAGAAGCCAATAATTATTATTTTCTTAAAATAAAATTAAAATTTTTCTTCAAGTTACCTGGGTAAACAAGGTAGTCACCTCCAAATTTGGAACCTGATGTAATAGAGTAATCTTTTTCCCAAAGATCCTTAAAAATTCTATATCGTAATTTTTCTTTCGTGGTCCCTGGATACTTCCATTCTACAGGTGTTAAATGATCATCTGTCATCCAGGGGTCAGCTAAACAATAAAAAATTATTAATACACACCAGGCTTAAGACCACCACGAAAATAAGAGATTTTAAGAGCTAAAAGTACCGATAATAGTTGAAACTTTTTTTTTTTTCATGCTTATAAATACCACTCACTTCTGTCGCCTTTACTCTTCCGCATAATATATTTAGGGAGACAAAGAAAATAAGTAACGAATTTCAACAAAATAAATTATATCTACTTCACAAACGCTGTAAGAGTTATTGATTGGTTTAGCTTGCGTATTTCCAATTCAGGAAGAAAGAACGAACTCTCTACAGTTTCTGCTCTTTTTACTTTCTTGTGCCTTATTAAAGAAGTAATCGTGCCAATTCGATCACGAGTTCTCAACGGAATTTCACCTTTCAAGGTTGCCTGAACACGATTTGACCAATTTCAATATGGTCTGTTTATGAGTTTGTGAATATAACAGGAATTTTGTAAGGGTGTAGTTCGAAAACGATTGTCGCAATAATCTTGAAATTTGAGATGAAGATGTCACATGTCCTAGCTCAAAGATAGCGTGCTTGCCTACTAAGCCCAAGATCGCTGGTTTGAAACCGAGCCGAGGCCTTTAGGTTTTTTATCTGGGAGGTGAAAAGGACATTATGCGATAGTGCTGAGTCTGAACAATGTCAGATACTCGTTAAAGATCCATGCCGTAGGTGAATAAACCTGTGTAGGCAACATTTAGGAATTCACAGTAGAGTTGGGCTGACATCAAAAGAGAGACTCATGACGAAAGAGCACTCTGGTAGTAGGCGATATGACCTCATAGTAAAGCGCGGGCACGAGCCATAACAACTAACAATAGAGTAGTTAGTCGAATACCACGATGAAGACAATGGTTCTTGTGCGATCACCAAAGTTAACTACCAATATTTTTCAAACTATTTGCATGTTATGTTATTTACAAGCAAATCCTATTGAAACATTCACGTAAACTTAGAGATAATTACCTCAATAATAACAGCGTACAGGTTGTAAAATAAAAAGTAGTATGACCTCTCACAGATTTTATTATTTTATGCTCGCCGGCTTTCGAGGCTTCCCCCATCATCAAGCAGTCTGATAAAACACTCAAAAGAAAGTAATAATTTAAAAAAAACAAATGAATAAATAAAATTTGATGGAGTTTTATTTTATTTATTCATTTGTTTTTAAATTGTTACATTCTTTTGAATATTTTAACTGTATGCTGATGAGGGCATTCTCGAAAGCCGGCTATATAATAAAATCTGTGTGAGGTCAGACATTTTTTATCTTTCAATCTGAAAAATAATCACTACATCAGCCATCTTCACATTAATAACAGCTTAATTATATGAACAATGGATAATAAAAAAAACACCAAATTCATTCTTTAAATACCAGAACTTGATGTATGGCTGGACAGTAAGTTAAAAGAAAAAAACAAAACAGATAAAGTTATAATAGAGGATACAAATGAAAAATGTTGATTTCTGAAAACAAAAAACAGGGCTGATATGAAATTTTTCTACACAGCTAACGACTTAGTTCATACTTCGTAAGGTACTTTACTTCAAAATGAACAATACGGTAAACATTAGATTACCTGTAGGTATTTGTACAAGAGTTGGGTTGTTTGTTTCCAGACTCAGTTTCTTCTTCTCAAGCTCAACCCTGAATATCTCCTCTCTATCGAAGCTTGCCTCTATAGCTCCATGCTCCAGGCGAGTCAACTCACGTCCACCTCCCTCATTTTTCTTCTGTGTAACTAACTTTCTTATTTTGCCCTCTATGATTTGATCCAGACGAGAGGAGATTTGTCTCTTACCTTCATTTACAAAACACTCCATCTGTAATATACATTTTAAAAAAATGGAATAAAAAATATTATAGAGAAGTGTGTTCAAGTTCTTGGGTGAAAATATAATATTTGTATGTAATGTTCGCTAGGTTAAAATATCACCCCTTTAATTTCGTACAAAATTCAGTTGAAAAACTTCGGCGTCTTCAAAATATCAGGGTACATTCGTTACTTAATAGCGATAAAGTTGAAATGGCTGTGCCTTAATTTGCAGTTAAAGAGCTCACAATGGTGAGTAAAACTGCACATGATCCCTTTTAAATTACAAAAGAAAATTGGTCTATAAGTATTCTAACAATACTCACGCAGAAACATATCCAGGACTGAGAATTCTGTAATAACACATTTGATGAGATACGGTAGAAAGATTGAAATAAATGAATGATAAATGAGACAAGTAGTCAATGACCGCAGCATTTCTCATGTCTTCGGAACATAATAATCTGTGAAGCCCTCCAAAGAGGGAGAAGAGTCACCTCTAAAAGTAAAATTACCTGATCCTCAGCATTTCGCTTACGATATTCCTTAAACTTTCCAATAATTTCATCACTTGGGAGTTCTCTCCATGTTGGATTATATGTATATACTCTACCCAACTTTTTTTCAACCATCAAAGTGACTTCTTCATTGAGTAGAAGCATGGGTAGACCATTGACGGAAGCTTGTTTAGAAATACCAGCAACAGAGCCCGTAAGAGTACCGTGAATACGATTTAACTGCAGTTGTTTCCAATCTGAAAAAAAAAAAAATATATATATTTCTCAAATAATTGAAAATTATAACTTTTACATGGATGAAGGCTGTTGGTGGGAGGAAAGGGAAATGTTAGTGGGATTGAGAGAAATGAGCAGTTCAAAGTAAACTGCACAAGATGAAGACTGAACCAGCCGAACTTACCGCAGACACTCCTCCTTGCTCAATGTGAACCTGTACGGTTCTGTCACCAAGGAGAACTTCCTAACAGACCCGCAAAGAGAAGTACTAGAACATCTGAGAAATTGGTTTAAACTTACGCATTTTCTGACTGATAAATGAGCTTCAAAACAACTGCACATGTTTCATCTCATGAGTCATATCTAACTGCGACAATGCCTCAGAGCAGACAGTTAACCACCTCAACTATACTTGTTCTATGAACGAAGGCAGAAGGAACTGTAAGTAGCCTATTTGACTGCAACAAACTGGTCAATTATCAACGGATAGCTTCCAGCATAATGTAAAATTACAAAAAACTGAAGTTAGAATTGCTCCTAGAAACCAAAAAGGTTTTAACCCTTTAACGAGAGTTAATTTTTGTTTACCCCTGCAGGTAATTTTTTCAAATGAATAAAAAATTCAAATTCTTTATTGTATTTATAAAGATATTAACGTATTTAAGAGACGTTCTGAGAATTGACATCAGCTATTGTAGGCCTCTCCGGGAAACTTGAAAAAATTGAATCCACTGAAGTCGATTTGTACTAACAGTTAAAAAATCGCAGTCATTTCTCCAGATGTAATAAAAAAAGGGGAAAACACAACCTATAACATGAAACAAAAGTATAGAAAATATATATTTTGTTCCTGAAAAAAGTGGTAAAGATAATGGTGCGTTGAACGGAAATGTTATAAGTGAATATATAAAATGAACATTTTTTAAAAAATAAATCTGAGTTAAAACTTTTCAACATGCAATTCAAGTAATAAACTGCCTTCAGAATTAATCATTTAAAAAATAAAGAAACATAGATGAATAGTAAATAAAGTAATTACAAACCACTAGCTTTCCAAACGAGAGGTTTACCCTGAATCAATTTAATTTTTATAGGTTCACTTAAAATATTCTCAGTATCCATTCTGGCTCATACGATGAAATAAGATAGATATTTTAAGATAAATTTTAAAAGAGAATTTGGTTCTGCAATGCAATATGAACGTAAATTATGAAAGTGAAGCCGGCTTTCTTGTTTGGATAACAGTCTGATTACCTTTGTGAATTTGTAATTTTGTAAGTAATCGATTTTGATAGTGTTCAATCAAAAACATTAAGAAACAATTGGTGACATAGGGGCATAACCAGAATTAACTTTTGGGGGAGAGGGGGGATCTAAATTTGTGAACATGATATATATATATATAATATTAATGCATATATCGGGAGCCAATCCCGTGAGTCACTCGTTCTGTAACAAGAGAAAGATTTTTCCACTTTAGCAGTGGAAACTGGTTGGTAACATAGCCAAAACAAAGCAGATGTATGATGTTAGGGTAAAAATCTTTAGTACATTCGTCTAGAATACTCATAATTCCACTTAGTTTTACAGTCAAATTTCTCCTGACACAATAGATATTTTCCCTTTACCATAATCTCTGATACCTTGTCTTCATAACCATTTTTCTGGACTAATATTTTTGGGAATCTCAATCTTAAAAACTCTGTATTGTTAGTAACAATTTGTTACTAAAACCTTCAACTAATCTGGATGTAAAACGGTCCAAGCAAAAGAAAAAAATTGAAAGAATTCTTTACGTCCCCTGCTATCTTTAGTCTTTGCTTTATGGAATGATCACAGTTGACATGACCTGACGTACGTAAAGATTGAAATTCGGCTATAATATTTTCTAAATTGTTCAACGAGGATTACAAGTCATCATGCGAATTTTGATGATACTTAGAGAGAGGTAAAGCGAGGCTAAAAATGTTCTCGCAGGTCATAAAAGCCACGAATATGATGTCAGCGCCTAAATATGATGGGTTAAATGTTTTTATCATATGAGGCTGGTTGCCCGTTAATAACTTTAATATATTCGATCTGTTCCGGAAGACATTAAAATTTAGTCGTGGGCGGAATTTTTTATTTTCTTTAATTTCATAAAAAATACATTTTTAACCTATAATAAAACATTTTTGGGTGTTCAAAGCAGAAATTTAATATTTTATGACGATTTTTATGTTTACTTTTTAAGAGACCACCCACACGGCACGCCACGCGGGAGCAGCCAATATAGACAAACCCGCAAAAACGAGTATATAAACATGATTACCAATAAGGTCCGTTCCATTAATTAAATATTCCAAACATTATATAACTCAGTTCTTCTCCCACACTCAAAAAAATTCAATAAATAAACACTTTAGTATACATTTCCATAGTTAATTTAATTCTGTGTATCTAAAATAAGATTTATTTTTCTGTTTGTATATTGCATTTCATTTACCTGTATAATTTTACCTTGTAATAAAGAGGATATAGAAGAATAATAGGTACATTTCCAATATGATTGACATATCTTCTTTTAACAAAATCAAAGGTATTATCAAATTAGTTTCATATATATTATATAAAAAACAAACATAATTAAAAAGTATTTTCATATGATTATTTACAATTTTAATATACACCGATAAGCAAACAAAAGTGACCAGCCTCTAATTAGAGGATTTCATGTAACAAATACTCGTATGAACCTATGGATATAGGTAGTATAAGTAATCTCAAAGATTGGAGTATAGTTTCCGTGTTGAATGTCAAATCAAGGTGGAAATTTAGCAATGTTTACAGTTAAACAACTCATTTTGCAAATATGGATAACCAACTGTAGGATTAACTTATCAGTAAAACGTTGTTGTTGTTTATTTAATATCCTTATTGTTTTGACAGTTCATTGCCGTCTAGTTTATTCACGTGTTCATCTCAGGTGTTAATATTGTTTTAAACTCCATGGACACAGAGAGAATGTTAGCGTTACAGAATGACGGAGGAGCCAAGAGTAGGTGTCATGCGCACTTAATACTCGTAGGACTACCGTCTGGAGGACACACCGGCGGTATCTGGAAACTGATGCATTTTTGAGAATATCTGAATCTGGCCAGAATCGTGTGTCAACTCATATAGATGACCAATATTTTAAGAGATAAACACATTAGCGCTGTCGAAATTAGACACCATTTTCAACAAATGAATGTTAGAAGACGAATTGACGAAAGTGGACTAGCTTCAGGAAGGCCTGGACTATGTCCAGAACTTCAGCCGCTGTCAAATTGTAAACATGTCCAGTGGATTGGGATGAAATCCTATTTTCTAATGAATTCCGCTTTTGTCTAAGGTTTTCTGACGGTGGAAAAAGGGTGTGGACAAAAAGATATAGGCGATATACTGCAGCAACCTTCTCTCATCAGAGAAGCTACGGTGGTGGTGGACTGGCATGATTCTGGAAGCCCGCACACGGACCTAATTTCGGTGTTCAATGGGTGTCTAATAGCTGGCAGATATGTAGAGGAAGTTCTCTTTGAAGCTGTTCTCCCATTGCCGGGGGAGAATTTTTTTTTTCGCTCATGGAGATGCTCGACCTCATACAGTGAGAATTGTTTCACAGTACTTGGAAATGGCTTCTATCCGTTGTTTACATTGGCCAGCTTGTAGCCCAGATCTAACCATCGAGGACCTATGCGATGAAGTTAGTTAATATAACTCATGCCCGGGCTTTAACTACGAGGTCATATCGCCTACTACCAGAGCGCTCTTTCGTCACTCTGGTGGACATGAGCCCGACTCTACTGTGGGAGTCCTAAATTTTACCTACCCTAAATTTGTATTCACCTAGAGTAAGGTTCTTCAACGAGTAGCTGACATCGTCCAGGCTCGGAACCATCGCTTAACGCCCCATCCGAAGGACGGCGTGCTTAAGTTTATTTTACCTCCCAGTTAAAATAAACTAAGGGCCTCAGCCGGGTTTCGAATCCACGATCTTGAGCTTAGAAGGAAAGCACGCATACCACTGAGCTACTGGCGCCCTCCTATGGGATGAAGTGCAGTAAGTGTTAAAAAGAGACCACAAATGCTTAATATATATCAGGAGCTCAGGATTGCTTTGGAGGAGGACTATGAGAATATCCCCGAGGATTGTGTCAGTAACCTCATCTCATCAATGCCGCGCCGTCTGCAGGCTATTATGAACGCAAGAGGAAGCAATAATCCTTATTAGTTAATTTTTGGGATGTGTAAGAAGATTCTTAATTCATACATAATAATTATTACATCATCAATTTTCCCATTTATTTTTTGCCTTCTCACAAAATAGCAATTACATACTTTTCGGGAAGCATTCCTATCATTAGTGTCTCTAATATATGTGTTCTTTAAGTTAACTGTTTCTTCTGTTAGTTAGAATCTTCCTTCTACAAAACATATTTATTGAGTCGATTCATTCTAATTGCTATTTTTAGAATAGTTAGAAGCTGTAATAATATATTATATATTTATTAATTAGGTTTTTTATTTTTGGAAAATACCGCTAGAATACATTAATTTTTTTCTTATGTTATAGTTGCATTTTATTTCACTTATTATACCTGCCATTTTCTGAAGAATAAAAATGAATAACCATAAGCATATATTTGTTGTACAAAAACCCTCAAATAGGGTGTAACCATTTTTTTTTAGCTCTTAGTGATGATAACATTTAAATTATTTTCAATTTATATATTTTTCAAATTTACATATGAAAAAATTATAATTTTATTTTAGTTACATCTCTTTAATTTTATGAATTTCATAATGAGATTATTCCTCTTTGGCGCCCCTCCCTGGCTATGCACATCACTCTGATAAGAAGGTCCTGGAATATTAAACACAGAATAACTAAATCATACATTCCCAAACAAACAATTCCCAGATTTTTCCATTTTTGAAAACATTTGTTCTATTTTGAGATATATCTCATGATATTTCATGAAAATCCGATCAACTGTCAAGGACTCTCACTTTACGTTTTGCGCCCCCCCCCCCCCCCCCCCCACCAACCTCCCCTTCAATTTTTAATTTTCAAACCGTTCACGGTATTTCCAGCAAGTTAGGAGTGTCCATTTCAAATTTTAACTTTTCAGCTTCATTATTTTTTGAGATACAGTGATGAGCCAGGACCCAGATTCTGAATTCATTTATAACTTATTATTACAGCAGTCCTTCACCCATTTATTTTTCGACTTGAAAACGCCAATTACAGACGTTTCGGGAAGCACTTCCATCATCAGTGAATATCTATAATTCATCTGTTCTTTATGTCAACTACTCCTACTGTCAATCAGAATCTTTCTTCTAAAGAAGATGTTTCTTGAGTCGACTTCTATATTTAAACACGAGTGTTTAGTTTTGACTAGTTGTTTATATAGAAGTCGACTCAACAAATATCTTCTATAGAAGAAAGATTCTGATTGATAGAAGAAATAGTTAACATAAAGAACAGATGAGTTATAGATACTGATGACTGAAGTGCTACCCGAAGCGTTTGTAATTGCAATTTTTTTCAACTTTCAATAATTATTTAAAGTTACTATTATCACCTGAACAGATTTGCCAGCCTTATCTGCAACTAAAGTGCATTAACTTAATAGCTCACATTAGATTGGGCGGCAAGCATTTTCTAAACTTAGTGTGCCAGGCATTTCAATTAAATTATAATAACCAGCCTAATTGTAATATCTGAGGCAATGAAACTGATGATTTTATTTGTAAATGTCCAGTTTTTTCAAGCATTGGAATACAATTTTTTGGTAACTCAGGAGATGCAAATAAAATAATGAACTAGTAACCTCTCAGACAGTCCAACAGTTGTGTAAATATTATAACTATATTTCTCTTATTGCCAAATTAAGAAATGTTTTATTATTTTCATGAGGTTGTTTGCTAACATATTTATTACTAATATTCTTATAAATATATTTACTTATCCATTTTATTTTATTTTCTTTCTGTGATGTATAAATCAATATTTACGATTGTATAATTTCAGTATGAACACAAGCTCTATTGTAACGTTGATTCTTATACAATAGTAATAAATAAATAAATATTTTTTGTGAGAGAAAAACATAAATGAGAGAAGTTAGTTATTATTACACATGCCCGGGCTTTCGCTATGTGGTCATATCGCTTACTACCAGAGCGCTCCTTCGTCGCTATGGGAGTCCTAAATTTTGCCTACCCTAAATTTGTATTCACAGGTAGAAGTGTTGCTATAATAACATATAATATATAATAAACTGAGTAGGCTCTGGACTTGAAGATAAACAGACAGACACACATCACAGATGTACGCAATAGACAACAAATACGTCAAAAAGAAAAAGAATTCCAAAAAAATTTCGTATCGTCTGATTGTTTATCTAATTGTTAAATTTTATTGCAGACTACCGTCTGTGTTTAAGATAACATGACACAATCTTTAAATTTAAAATTTTTATTTCATTGTGACATAATGTTGGTAGAGACAAGGCGAGTTGGCTAGTAGCATTCTCAGCGGTACCCAGTTAGGTTTAAGGTGACTTTGCATGCAGCTCACATCAAATACTGATTTCAACCATTCACTTTAATACTTGGGCCAACAATGTTCCTTTAACTAACTATTGTACACTCCAATCACCTCATGAGGTAAGTAGCAACACATTCCGTCTCAGGTTAGAATTTGGACGTTTCTTGTTTGCTTTTGAGTAGCACGAATTGTAATTTTAAATATATGCTAATTCTACTTTTATTTTCATAATAGCTGTGCCCATTCGAATAATTCCCACAGTAAAAATTAATACACTCAATTGAAATTATTTTTTGTCATTTCAAGTGAGAATTTATCACTTCAGAAGTTGTGATGAATATATATTATATAAAGAGGGCGCCGGTAGCTCAGTGGTATGCGTGCTTGCTTACTGAGCTCAAGATCGTGGGTTCGAAACCCGGGCGAGGTCCCTTTGTTTCTTTTTCCTGGATGATAAAAATAAACTTAAGCAAGCCGTCCTTCGGATGGGACTTTAAGTGATGGTTCCGAGCCTATACGATATCAGGTACTCGTTAAAGAACATAAGTGAATAAAAATTTAGGATAGGTCAAATTTTTGACTAAAGAAGGCCTCATTAAGCCTTAAGTTATTGAGGTTACTTGAAAAAAGTTTATTTAGTGCAGAATTTGTTGCTATTATGATTAATTTTTTAAATAATGCATTATCTTGTTAGGTATTGTAACTCATGCCCGGGCTTTAACTACGTGGTCATATGACCTACTACGAGAGCGCTCATTCGTCACTCTAGTGGACATGAGCTCGACTCTACTATGGGAGTCCTAAATTTTACCTACAAAAGGACAGGGTAGGTGTCTTTAACGAGTACCTGACAATTCACAGGCTCTGGACCATTGCTAAACGTCCCATTCTCTTGTTAATACTAGATAATTAATTAAGAATATACGGTACAGCAGCACCATCTAGCGGAGCCTTGGTGCAAAAAGTTCGTAAAAACTCCACAAGATGGTACTTTAATACCATTTATTCTTTATAAAGCATTTGGTAATAATAAAAAAATATTTTTAATAATATTAACACATTTTATACTGAAAGACCTTTTTTTAATAATAATTTTATTGAGATGAGTTGGGCAGTTTGAGAGAGAACTTGGGAGCAATATATGTGACAGACTTCAAACCATAGCAAAGTTATGGAAGAAGTGATCAGAGCTACGTCAGAAATGAAATTTAAGAATGCAGCTGGGAAAGATGAAATTACAACTGAACGCCAAGGAATTGGCTGCTAAGTTATTTATTTACCAAAATAGTAGAAACCAGGACGATCCCCAAGCAATGGCATAAGAGATAAATTATAATTCAGTAGAAGAAAGGGAATAGAGAGGTCATTATTAAAAATGTTTTCTAACTTTTAGATTGCAAAAACAATTCAAGGAAGAGTTTGAAGTATAATGAGAAAAAACATGTCAATAACCAGGGGCGTAGCCAGGGGGGGCAGATTTAATTAAATAAACTAAAAAAAATAGTTTTTATTAAAAATGGATTGCTTGCAAGTTACCAATAGGATCTTCAAATGTCCCATGCGTCTGATTCCTAAATCAGCAATCAGCTGTTGCAAGTGCGGGGCAGGCGCCAGAATTTTTAAACATACATGGATTCGATCATTTCATTTCCTCGCTCAAAATCTTCATTTATGTTATAATTTATTCTCTTAAAGCTGATTTTACAATCGCAGTAAAAATGCAAGGCGCAGCAGCAGCAGATGCACGCTATTGGCTGTAAGTCATTTAATTCTAAAAGCACAGAAACCATAGCGTGCATTTTCTGCTGCTGCCTTTGCATTTTTGCTGCTCATGTTAAGTCAGCTTAATTATTACAGTCAGTGGTTACGTCAGGGGGAGCTTCTAGAGGTCCGAGCCTCCCAAATTAATAACAAAAGTCTACAGCGCTAACCACGAAAATTACCGGCTGTGCCCCCGGAAGTCTATACCCCCCCCCCCCCCCCCCCCCCCCCCCCCCAATGGACTAGATTATGTGTATACAAAGAATGTCTATAAAAACAGCAAGGCCCACAAATCCCAAGACAAAGATGGAAGAGATTCAATATGAAGAGAAAGGAGTTGGACAAGGCTGCCCTATGACTCTTGGTGTATTTTACTGCACGCTGGAAGATCTCTAAAGAAGAAACTGGATTGGT
The DNA here is from genome assembly GCA_963662175.1 of Aradus depressus. Classification (NCBI taxonomy): domain Eukaryota; kingdom Metazoa; phylum Arthropoda; class Insecta; order Hemiptera; family Aradidae; genus Aradus; species Aradus depressus. The sequence continues at coordinate 41,527,498 of OY759215.1, forward strand.
GTTTACATGTAATAACAGTGAATGGAAATGTTATGAATAATTCAAATTTTTCAGTTGAAAGATCGAGACAGTTTGAAAAATTATAAAATATTTGATAAAGGCTAACAAGAAGCGAGGTCTGGAGGTAAACAATGAAAAGACGACGGTTAAAATGAGGAAATATTGAAGGTTAAATTAAATTGCTTTATCAGTGTATAAAGTAGCTTTTCCAAAGGTTTAAAAAAAAATTTTTCGTGAGTGGTCCAGCTCTTTTTTTTAAATAAAAAATATACGTGATGTGGCCATAATAGGACTTTCTTATACCAACCAATTTTTACAGATCTTCCTCCCACCTCAAATTCAGTTCCTACTGGCATACGTGGGTATACGACAGTGACGAGTTAGCTTCAGCAGTTTTCGTTATTTTATTGTATACTGTAATTCTGAGGGTGACTTTCTTATACCTACCGATTAGGGGGCAGTCTTAACAGAAACTCTAATAACTGCCGTTGTAATGAATGTATTGACAAGAAATTTCATAGGTAAATTCAAAGCCCTATAAGGAGAACACCTATCAATTTTCAGCGGAATCAATTAGAGATGAGAGGGGAATCATAGGAGGGCTCAATTGTAAAATCACAATAACTGCCGATGTAATGAATGTATCGACAAGAAATTTTATATTTAATTTTTAAAAAAACCATAAGAATGGCATATATTAATTTTAAGCGAAATCGGTCGAAAGTAAGGGGTCGACTCAAATACCCTAATAATGGATGTAGTGATTCGACACAAAGCACACAATTTAATATGAGAATTCAAAAGCCTCTATGTAGATCAAATATTGAGTTTTAGCCTGGTCGATTAGATTTAGAGAGAGAGCGAAAACATAATTGATTAAATCGTACTGGGTAAGTCCAAGTTGTACTTAGAAATGTTAGGTTAACACGTTTTCATTCTTGAACGTTTGTAGTTTTGTTTCCTGTCTTGAATGCAGGAAGTTACATGTAATCTTTATAACTACCACCTGTTCAAACGACTCTCCCAAATTACTGTAATTTACTGATAAAGAAAGTCATGCTATTTATGTTTAATTATTTTATAACCAAGATAATGGATTAATTTATAACAATTATCATTAATGTGAAGCTTTGATGATAAAACAAAGCAAATCTGCAGACTTATATTTCACAATATCTATAAAGAGCAATGTTTCCCTCTTACAACCCAACCAAGAGGGGGGAGGGTTATCTCTGAGTTTCAAAATTAAAAATACTTTATATGAATAGCAGAAGTCAGTGTAATTTAGACTTTAAGGATCGAAAAACATCAAATTCAAGTGAAAAATTAATAAATAAAAAATATTGGTCCATTATTCAACTTTCAGGAAGGATTGACTTAGGATGTAATAGGAATGTGGAGATGAGGCTTCTGGTTGATAAAAACAAATTCCAACAATTTCTACGTTAACAATAAGCTTATATAAGCTACAATTAAGGAAGAATAAAACAATAAAAAGAAAATGTAAACTAAACAAGACCTACATAATAACAGAATAATCATTTTACGAACCTACATCATAACAGAATAAACATCTTAAAAATAGGACAAAATATGATATCACAATAATAATATTAACCCTTAACGACCATTTTTTTATTTTAAACGAATTAATTTTTTTTAAATAGATTTTAACCTGCTGAATACGTGAAAATAGTTTTAAAAAATCAACGGCTTATAATTAAAAAGTTATTTAAGGATTTCTGTCCGTTGCATATATGCAACGCTGGGCGCTCTGACAACAAATAATGCGTAATGCAACAAGTCATCCTCAGTTATTGGTTTCCCTTTGAGCTTATTCGTTTGAACCCGAAATAAATTGGATTGAAAAACTATATCCCTAATCAAATCGTCAGGGAAAAAAGAATTAAAAAAAAAGACAAAGGCACTTGTTTATGCAAATTATTTTTTTCAAATTTTAAAAAATTGTCTAACGTTATAAAATTTCCCCTTTTCCATTGCAGATGTTTTATACTATCTGCTGGTTCCGTGGGCTGAAATAATGTCTGGGCTCACTGGAACATTTTCGGCAGGATAATCGTTTATAACTGAAGGGCCAGGATTGGACGATCAACATCAATACGGTCATGAGAAGGAAATATGTTACTGTAAATAACCCCTTAGATTATATACTAGGAAATATGTCGTTTACTTGTTCACCAACTTGTTTATTCCTTATTCAGTCATCAATATCAGAAATATGCAGTTCACTTTCCTCCCAAGGAGACTCAACAAGAGACCTATATTCATTTTCTGAGCTGACATGTTTTTCCATCCCAGCCCAGCGTTGCATATCTGCAACGCACCTAAAACCCCACAGCAAATTAATTGTAATGAACGATTTGCTCTAATTACAACTGAATAATATTTTACATTCCTAAGTTGACGTCTCTGCAAATTTTGGTTACAATATTCCTCCAATAACACGTCCAAAAATAATCACTAATGTTGTATAATGGGAGACGTGAGACTCGTGTTGGCGGGCTCGATTGTTGTCACTAATACTTATCAACACGCATGTAAATATGTATAAGCTTCAATGTTTAACGGGCAGATGGTAGGTGAGAGTAGAAATGGCTTGAGATTAAAAAAAAAAAATATTTTTCATAGCGTTGCAGATATGCTACACTGGTCGTTTAAGGGTTAATATGGTTAAAAAAATGACTTAGTGTATCGAAAAACAATGAAGTCATAAGTGTATACAAGAAAAAATTCAAAAAATTAACAATAATAATAATATTAATATGGATAAAACGTTAACAATAAGCTTTAATAAGTAAAAAACAAAATATTTACTGAACAAACCTGCATTATAACAGAATAAACATTTTAAAAATAAAACAAAATATGGTATCACAATAATAATGTTAATAAAAGCAGATCTATCTATGTGCTTCCACTGCCCCTTTTATCCCGATGGATAAATAACGAAACGAAGAGAGCATACACATTTTTGACCATATTAATATTATTAGAAATATTACCTATATATAATATATATTAATAAAAATAACAAACTCGCTAACTTTTTGTCTAATCTAACACTGTAAAATTGGTTTTGCTAATTATATTTTGTAATATATACTAATAATAAATTGCACAAGAACATAAATTATTGTATAACATTATTATATCCATAATTTGCAGGACTTTATCTGTGCGAAATTCATACCTAATAATTGTCTCTTTGTCTATCTCTTCTAGAACATCAGATTCAATTGATGTCATTGCCAGTCCAAGCAGATGTTCCCGTTACATTGTGGACTTTAAATAATTTTTATTAACTTTAATTTTGAAAAACTTCTTTCTCTGGACGCAACGATCACAGGAAGAGTTTGGGATTCTAAGCGACATTGTTGTGTTAGGAAGATTATTGGTTGTAATAAAACTCAATATTTTTAACCGCTCATTTTCTTCGTATCAGTTAAATATTATTTATAAATTTACGTAGATTTTTATCATAACTTCTTATTGGTTTCTGATTTGTTTGTTGTATTATTTACAGTTGCACTGCCTTTTCAGGTTTTTTGTTTCTCTTCGATTCTGCCTTCTGTTATTGGTTAAACGATTGTGATATTCCCCCCTTTCTTCAGGTTAATTTCTTGCTACTTTTGCCGTCTTTATTTATTACAATTTTTTTTGCTTTCCTAAATTTCTAGTGTAAGGAAGTGCGAAAATGCGAGATCGAGCTTTCAACGAATTTTACGTTCAAGGTCTCCGAATATATATATATCTATATATATACACATATATAATCTAATGTCTGTATGTTTGTGTATTATAGACTTCTAAACTTCGATCCGATTCAAGCCGAAAATCTTCCTGAAATGTCCTTCTGAAACCCAGTTTTTTAGACGTTTGCTCGATTTACTTTAATTCATCCGAACGTCTTGTTATAGCCAAATCACATATTCAAGTTAAAAACTTGAATTTTTGACATCCATTTGCCGTCCTCTTGACGCTCGGCTCTTCCGCCGCTCCTGGTGAGAAACTAGCTCTCGCCAGTTTTCAGCGCAAGAGCACAAGGAACCAGCTTTAAAGCTATACGACCATGAGAAAAATCATCTTCCTTTTCAACGAGAATGCTTTTTCGGTAATGCCCATTTCGTCACATCAGTTTATGCTTGTAGTCTACTCTTCACGCCTCAAGGAATCCAAAAATTGTTTTATTATACACGCGCTGCTAACCTTTGTTTGTTCACAATTTCGTCAGCTAAATTGCAATTTTGAAAGTATTATGCATACCTAGTCCCATACTTCCTATTTGCTTATGTAAATGAGTTACACAAAAGAGACTCGATAAAAGATTCAACCAAGAAATACTTCATTACAAGAAACTATGATTTTTATAATTCAGACTAAATAAACAGATTGTTGAAAGCTGAAACCCACAAAACGAACGCTTTTGCTATGTTCAAGATATAACCTCATTAAAAAAACAAAAACAATGATATCAGAAATTATTGCCTACTTTTAAGTCAGTACATCTCTTGCCTAAGTTTACCTTATCGTTCAATTACAGTATGTTTCCTAGAATCTATCCCTTAAAGACAGTAATTTAAGTTAATTTAGTTAACCAAACTTGGTGGGAAAAAAACAATAGAAGGGGTCTAGTAATGAACAGCACAATTAGCAAGTGAGGAGTTTGGCGTTTGCGATGGTATTCATGAGCAGAAGGACGAGGTTCTGTAGATAATTTCAAGGTGTTGTCATTGCTATAATTTATATAGATACGTTTTCATATATTTGTCAAATATCAATTTAGAGCTGCTAGGTTGACTTTTTGTATACATACATCGGTTTAATAATTGGATAAGAAATTATATTCAGTTCATATTGTGAAAATTACAACTCTTTAGTTCGGAAGAATCTACTTTTGCTATTAATTATAGTCATTCTGCAGCTCACAGCTGCTTTGTGATGTGAATGTTTCGGAGAAGCATGTTATTACTTACCTATAGTATAATATTATTCACCTCAGTTTATTTTATCTGGGAGGTAAAATATACTTAAGCACGCAGTCCTTCGTATAATGTAATGAAATATTGTAATCGTGCGAAAATCCGATATCGAGTTTTCAACGAATTTTTGGGTTTCAAAGTCCCCTAAATATGTTTTGACCATTTTCGCAATGATGTCTGTGTGTATGTGATTGGAATTTGTGAGCGCTCCAACTCAGAAACGATTGTAGCTAGGAACTTGAAATTTAAGATGAAGATGTCACATCTACTAACTTAGATCTTATTAGACTTTGGCCGAAATCAAACAAAACTTGAGACCACTTGATTTAAGGGTCTAAGTACATCTTACAAGATAGGTACCGCATATAATTATGAAATAATCAAAAATGTCTTCGAATAAAAGTTCAAGAGAACACTGTAAGGCACATTCTATATACAATACGATTTTTTGAAAGTCGTTCCGTTTACGAGATATATGATACAAAAACTCTCTTAAAATTACATCTCGAAACCAATTTTTTTTTAGAAATGCGGTTAATCCTGTCGAAAAATTGTTTTCCAACCATCAATATGCCCCAGATTTGAGATCGGACTCCAAAGAAAGTACCATAAACTTCCGAAATCGGGCTGATAAAAAGCCGTTTGGGTCCATCAATGTAGACGAAGAAAAAGAGGAAGAAAAACAAGATTAGTTAAGATAGTCGCGTTTTGAACGCTTATATCTCCGACCCTGATGGAATGATTTTGATGTGGATACCCATGCGTTATGTGGTCTGTGGGTGTTCCCATGTCAGGTACGGTGGTCCTTCTTCCAGAGGTTCCTCAAACTGAGAAAAAGAGACCAGTAGACCCCTAATTGTCACGTCAAGTAGATAAAAGAGAGTCATCGTTTTTTTTTTTCGTACTATTTGACGGAAATAAGTGAAATGAACTGAAGAGATGTTTTAAAAGAGGAGTGAACCTTGAGAGTGGCCAAGAAGTCAGATCGCCCTTGATACTGTGATGCGCCGTCAAATCACATCAGGTACGGATCATCTTCTTTGATTTGTTCACCTCCTTCCATTCCATTTACATCAAACGATAGATGAATAATACCAACTTATTTTTTAAAATACTGTTTATTCCACAGATCAGAGCGGGGCACAACACAAAAACCCAAATAACTGCCCATTTAATCAATATATCGACATGAAATTTTATATTTAAATTCATAATCACATAAGGGCAGCATCTATTAGTTTTCCGCAAAATCGTAAGAGAGGAAAGAGGCGATCAAAAAAGGCAGGCTCGCCTTAAAAAACCTAATTACTGCCGATGTAATGAAAAAAATGAATATATCGGCACTGCATTTAGTAGAGGATTCAGAAGACCCTATGTAAGTCAACTATTGATTTTTAGTCTAGCGGTCGATTGTCGAGGGAGAGCGAAAACTTAATTGATTAATTCGTGCTGGGGAAGTACATAGCCAACTTTTTTCTTCATTTTTTGAAATGGGTGTCGGGAAACAGGCACATTTTCAGAATCAGGTTACCTGAGAACGTGGAGGAGTTTCGTTGGAAACGACTAAATAATTTCTGACCGATTATATCATTATATCACTTTCCATACAATTTTTTCAACAATTTACAGACATCTAAGACTCGCTCTTGCTAATGCTCGAAAATAAGTAATCCTGCTGTTGGATGCTCACATTAATATGTCGATTTAAAGTAAGAGTAAAGTTACTGTAGTCATACCTTTCTATGGAAACCGTCGTCACTGGCTGCTGGTCGAGTACTGTGGGCGAGCGCTTTCGATGTGAAGACATCATTTTCAATGTTGAACAGTACAACATTAACAGTGGCTTGAAGATGATGTCTTGAAATCGAAAGCGCTCGCCCACAGTACTGGACCAGCAGCCAGTGATGACGGTTTCCACCGAAAGGTATGACAACAATAATATATTTACTGGCGGAACTAAACTCTTAGATTATATAAGAATAAAGTTATTCGTAAGTCCTGGTCATTTATTTATTTAAGCTCCCAGCGTCTTGATTAATTACTTCGGGAACTAACATATAACAATATACAAACAAATTAAATAAACGAACAATTAAAATAAACGTTTTATTCATGAATTCCCAGTGTGCATCAATGAAATAAGATGGCTATTTGATATTGTTCAAGGGCTCAGTTAGTATGCAGACATGACTGCTGTTTGGATGACCGCATCACGGCCAGGGGCGACTGTGAATATAGGCTGCGTGTCGAGTGGCACATCATGATCTGGTTTATCGATAGTAACAGCTATATGGCACAAGGGTGTTCCAAATACGTAGACGAAGAAGGCGGTACGGTACGACCTCAGCCAACCCTCCCTGCCTCCATACCCAATGTCCACCTCCTTCATGAAATTTTACTGTACCTAAGCCGTTGGCGTAGCTAGGGGGGGGGGGGGGGGGGGGAGCAGATGGCACGACCTCCCCAGAATGCCTGGTGTCCCCCCCTAAAGTGTGTTCTAATGTACCTAATTTAAAAAAAATTATAATATATAACGACAATTCCATCACATTCAAACTCTACAGTCAAGACATTAGAAGGATATAGAAAGCTTCAGTTCCCAGTCAAAAGTTATTTGGATTCAAATTACGCTTTCTTAAAGTTTGGACTCCAAGGAATGCTACCAATCGGCGAAGTATGAGAGTTTAGCGAACGCATCGTCGTGCATCACAACAAAACACGCAGCAATTTTAAAATCTCTTCCAAAAACTCCTCTCCAAACGTGTAAAAAAAGAAGAAAAAATTAGAGTTATTTTCAGCTACGTACTCAAGCTTCGGCAAAAGAGGTATTTGCTTTGGGTGCAGTTATGTGAAAATGTTTAAGGTTCTACAGACTATACAGCAGGAGCACAGAGGTGCAGAGGACACTGTTAGCGGGCTTGTCTACTTGATCCTGAGTTAGATCCCTTCGATTTTTTTTTTATCTGGGAGATAGAAAAAAAACGGCCAGAGCTGCTAATATCAACTTGGTTACTTTCCATACAAACAGTTAAATACTATGAAATTCTATCCGACCCAGCAGAGGGATGCCATTTTCATCAGAAACACGGAATGCAGAGTTTTATTGTCTCGCTAATGTGTTGTTATTGGTGATGTGCTGTCTTCTCAACACCCTTGGGCAATCTGCAGAAATGTAAATAAAAAAATGAGCGTGTTAATGAGGGGGAATATTCATTAGAATTATATTATATAATATTCTCCTTCAAACCCGAAAGTAACTAGCTTCAATCGTTAAACCAAATTTCCTCTACTCCTTCTTCCCTCCGCCTCCTGTTCGAAACTTTTGAACTGCCATTATTGAAAAATATATGAAAGGTGGTTAGGGAATGATGCGTTTTTATATGCTTTGAGGGTGACGATAAAAATCACTGGATAATTTATCGTACGCATAATTATAATGGTATATAATACTAGCAGGTTACCCGGAGTAACTTTAAACAGGTTAGTAACTTTATCTGTCCGGTTAGTAAATTTAAGTAAGGTTTGTGACTTACCCTCCCCTTTCCTTCCTTAACAAAAATGGAAATATCTGATGCCAGGCCTATGTGAGATTTTTAAAACGATGTTCTACTCAGTATTCAATTCAAAACTCCTTATCCATTTTAGCAGCGTCCTCCCCATCTCCCCTACTAGTTAATTATTATGACTCATGCCCAGGCTTTAACTGTGTGGTCATATCGCCCACTACCAGAGCGCTCTTTCGTCACTCTGGTGGACATGAGCCCGACTCTACTATGGGCATCCTAAATTTTGCCTACGCTACATTTTTATTTACGTTGAGTAGGGATCTTTAACGAGTACCTGACATCGTAAAGGCTCGGAACCATCGTTTAACGTTCCATTCGAAGGTTTTACCTCCCAGATAAAATAAACTAAGGATCTAGACCGGGTTCATTCATGATTTAATTCATTTCACATTATGCCCCTCTCCCCCTGTTCAAATATTTGGGACTCCACATAGTCTGTGATACTATCGGGCTTATAAGGATATAGAAAATTTTATCAAAATCAGTGCAGTAGTTTTTTTGCAAACTTGTTACAAACCCACGGACAGGGAAAACTACAGATTTATATATAGAGATAAAAACTGAAGGCTATCTGTTATAGAGTTATAGTCCTGTATATGCTGTCACAGACTTATTTGTTGAACTTTTTATTGCCAACAATTCTTCCTTACATCATTATCGGTTTAGGCAGTTATGTAATAAGTTGCGCCTGGACGGCTGTTTTTCTTCCCACTTGCTTCACTTTTACATCTCCCTTTGATAAAGAGTGAAGATGCATAGTCTCTGTCCACCGGAAAAAAATAAGCTTCCCACCGGTGAAAAAATGATCAAAACCGATTAAGTAGTTTCCGAAATTACCTCAAAAACACAAATTTTCTCTCTGTAAATATATTAGTATAGATGTACTTTTCTACAATAGATGTAGCTGGAATAAATTGTTTATTTAAAATTATTTTCAATGATAATTTATAAAAGTCAGATTCTGATAAAACTATAAATTTAAATGGACATTCACTTCATCGGGAAGTTTTTGTTCACTTATTTTTTTTTAAAACTGCTACCTAGCCTAAAAAGGATTGATTGACCAAGATAAAAACTATATAAATGCTAATATGTTTTTGCAGATGTGATAGACTGCCCTGCTGAAATCAAGCAATGCCATGCACGAACATGAACTCCAAAATGTCAGAAACATCTGGACACAAAAGTGTGGAGTCTTCTCCAGTCGTAGTCAGGTACTGTCTCATTCCGTATATCATCTGTAAAAATATATATCTTTTTTTATGTAAATGTTACATTTTTACAAAATCTAATGAGACCTAAGTTAGAACTTGTGACTCCTTCATTCCAAATTTCAAGTTCATGACTACAATCGTTTTTGCGGTAGAGAGCTCACAACTTTCCAATCATAAACACACATACGCACATATAGACATCATCGTGAAAATGGTCAAAACGTATTCAGGGGACCTTGCAACGTGAAAATCAGTTTGAACCTCGATCTCGAATTTTCGCTCGATTACAATACTTCCTTATACTAGGCATAATAAAGTAAATAATTGGAATTAGAGAACTTACACGAGTTCTTAAGTTGTGAAATAATTTTTAAAAAATTATTATATATTGTAAAGGTCGTTAGTTGGGGGTTCTTTTTAAAAAATTATTATATATTGTAAAGGTCGTTAGTTGGGGGTTCTTTTTAAAAAATTATTATATATTGTAAAGGTCGTTAGTTGGGGGTTCTTTTTAAAAAAATTGAAATAAAATACTACTTTTTTTTATTTAATAATTTATTTTTTGTAACGGTGTAAGTATTACTTGATGTGATGGGTTGGATGTTGCTTGATAGAAAGGTTTTGAGTTGTTTATTCTTCTTTCGAAAGTATCCTCTTCCTTCTTTTTTTCTTTCTTCTTACTCGAGGACAGACAGACAGGCAGATACACTTGAGGACAGACCGGCAGGCAGATACACTTGAGGACAGACCGGCAGGCAGATACAATCGGGGACAGACGAGCAGGCGACAGACGAGCAACGACAGACAACGTACAACATCAAGACACCAACAACAAACTTGCCCAGCTGTCTTTCCTCACTTTTTATATTCCAGCCTTCTCGATTAATTAAAATTATTAATGTTTTATATTTTTTAAATTTGTATTTATGTTCCTAATTACTGACCGTTACAATATAAATAAAATAAAATATAAATATAAATTGTTATATTTCTTCATATTACCTTTTACGCAAACACTAAAAACAATGTGTGGATGTATATATCTCGAATTATTTCTTTATATATATATATTTACAATTTCTTTATATATATACATTTAAAAATATAACTCAAAGCTCGTCATATTGAGTATGTTGTCCGATTGGAGTAATATGATGGAAAAATCGCCTACCTACACTTTTGAGCATGCCGTCCTTCGGTGCCTTGAAAAGTATTGCATTTAAAAATATAACTCAAAGCTCGTCATATTGAGTATGTTGTCCGATTGGAGTAATATGATGGAAAAATCGCCTACCTACACTTTTGAGCATGCCGTCCTTCGGTGCCTTGAAAAGTATTGCATTTAAAAATATAATTCAAAGCTCGTCATATTGAGTATGTTGTCCGATTGGAGTAATATGATGGAAAAATCGCCTACCTACACTTTTGAGCATGCTGTCCTTTGGTGTTTTTTGTGAATTCTTGTTTTTTATTTATTTTTTTAACATCTACTATGGTTTGGAAATGACCTTCGTATCTGTAGGGATTAAGTCGTTGTTTACATGTTTCAAACATGTCGAGACCTGTTGTTTATACTTCACCAATTTTTATTTCATGATTTATCTCCCCACGTAATCTTACACGCCCCACGTCAATTAACACATCCAATATGCTTCCCCATCTCAATACCCCCGCTCTCCCTCCGATTCACTACTCTCTATCTTCAGCGGCGTAGCCAATCCATCTCAATTTTCTCACTTATACTTCCCCACCTAATTCTCCCTTTAAACCTTTTACTCAGACACACATCCAAGCAATTTTCTTTAGATTTCATCATAGTCCACTACTCTTAGCACCATCATGCTTCGCCCCTGTTCAACACCTACAACCTCTCTAGATCGTCTGACATTTTCATCATAACTCGGTCTACCCATACATAAACCTACATTCTACGTCCATTAGCCTTTCCCTCTGAGTCAGTCAAACTTACCCACCTCAAATCATCTTCAATGCACATACCCACATCAATTATTCTAAAACATAATCTTTAATTATAATAGTTCTACTTCCTCAGACCTATTGTACTTCTTCCAATCCGGCAGAGACTTTGCAACCCACACCTAATCCTCAGGTCTTTCTCCTAATGTTTATGACTCACTTCTACTTCCCCACATCAATCGTCTAATTGTTTTTTCTCAACTTGTCCTTACCAATTTTCTGTTCTCTACTTCTAAAACCTTTTACTCATACATACCCGCCCATACACGCGGAGTAATCTTTAGATCTAGATGTACCTTTCCATGGATACATTCTTAGGCTAACATGCAGTATATTCAACTTACGTTATGTTACATACTACTTCTCATCTCCAGCACTTAACTTACTTAGCACCTCTACTGTATTCCAATCCTCGTTTAAAGCGGTCAAAACAATTTATTTTTCCTTCCACCAACCGTCCTCTACTGTAATTGCTCTCCTAACCTTCTCAAACCCCCGCACAATTCTGACAACGACCAATCCTTCCCAATATTCTGCTCTCCACTTCTACTTCCCCAACATCATATCAAGTTAGAACCCTACAAGTGTAGACTACTGCCCCGTCAACATTTCTTTCTCATTCAAACCACTTCTATCCCACCTCTCACTCAGACATACCTGCACACTTGCATCACATGCAGAAAATCAAATTTAAATGCTTCTCCCTACCTAAACCGCCAGGTCAACACCCCCACAGTTCTCGTCGATATTTAGATTCACATTTCCAATATTACTTTACCATCACTATTTTTACGACTAATAACCTACAATCTAGCAGGAACTTAAATCATCCCCCTGCACAACACTACTCCGGATATATTCAGAACCCACTCCCACACATCTGAGCACCAATAGAACTCTAACCTAGGACCCCTGCTGTGTAGGCTCACTAACATTGGTACCTGTCAACCCATCTTTATAACTGCAAAAGCCGGGGGTAATTTCATATTCAAGTATTTTTCCTAAGATTTCATACTGATGAAGGCTCTAGACCCCTTCATCACCAACGAGATCAGTTAAAGAACTATTTTATAACACAGCCCCAACCTACTTATAAGGTGTGTCCAATACAATAGGAACTCTTCTTATATAGCTATCCTAAGAAGAAGTCATTGAAAACTTTACCCACTGAGCCGGATAATTATTTATAGTAGAGATACTAATATTTTTTGAATGGGTAGGCGGCCTTGTGTAACATTTCATTATCAGAGATTAGCTGTGATGTACTTTTCTACAAATCAGAGACTATGCAGAGACAATAGAATCCTTCCGAGAGATCCAATATATCGTCACGACACAACACTTCACAAAAGTACGGAATTGTTCACCTATCCCTATAAACATCACTCAACTGCAACTTCCCCAAATCTAAAAAACTTAGAAGTCGCTCGGACACATTTTAAAAACCCCACCACTCTTCTATATACTTCCTCAGCTAAATTCTTTCCCTGGTTCCCCTCTATAGTATATCTTAAACTCTAAAGTAACCCCAACCCGAACACCATTCCTATCAATCTAAACTTTTATTTCTCAGTCATGCACCATAGATAGGGTTTTCTATAAGTGCTATCACCAGTCTCCTACATGCATATATATATAATATATTTTCTATAGTTCCCCCGACATTTTTCTACAACTAACACTCAACCGTTCCTCAATTAATATTATAACGCAGCCCTCACACCCATACTCCATTGTATTTATTTTTCAAGTCCCAAGCTCTTCGTCTAATATACATCACAGTTCCCACCGGTATTTGAGAACCCATATAGTATTATTGTTCCATCCTCACCCACATCTCATGGACCCCACAATTCAGCCCTCCTTCCCCGCATATATGGTATTGAGAGCCAAAACACTTACGATGACCCAATACAACAGTTATTTTACCGATTCATCTTCATAGCCACAAAACCCGGGATTATTTAATATTTTAGTATATTTCTTTTTTCATTATTTATCACAGGTTTTTTTTTCCTCACATACAACGCCTACTCCACTCAACTGTTTTTTCTTAAAGTCCTATACATATCTTACATCCTCTCATATATTTATTTTTTATTTAGTCATATTATTTTATATTTTATGCGATTAATATTTATTTACATTTTCGAAAATTTACGTAAATTATGAAAATTTTGTAGCATATTCAGGAACATTTTTTGTGATGAATGTGACTGCATAATAACTATCGTGATTATAAGAAAAATTGGTGAGTACAAGCTGGTCAGTATTAAGAAATAAAAATCGTATATAGGTTCCATATCATAGGCAGTTTCTTATTGTTGTTGGGGCTAGGTGTATTGCTGGAAACCCATTAATGATCGGCTCTTCTCGGCTCGTCTCGGATTTTATCGGCTCCTTTCGTTGCATGTAGGATGAAAAAAACTATAAATACGTTCTGTTTGGTCAGTAGTTATCTGTTTTCATTGTGAACGTGTTAACAACTTTGAGATAAATACAATCTGATCATTCACTATTTATTGAACCGAAGTTGTCAACCCTGTTACAATAAATACGGTCTGTTTGGTGATTATTAGGCAGACTTCATTGATCTAGTAATCCACAGCAGGTTAGATACCATGGGGGTCAAACGAAACGCTCTCACTATAGAAAATAAAATAAAAATAATTAAACTTTTTGATGAAGGAGAAAAGGTTAGAAGGGAAAAAGTAGAAGGGAAATGGGGACTCTGGCGCAGTTGCCCCACATGACCTTTGACCCCACGGGGTCACGTGACCCATCACTCCCCACCACCACCCCCCCCCCTCCACGCTCCGAATCACCCACCATCGTACATCCCCAGCTCAATAAGTTTCCACTCTCCCTCTAAACCTCAATAAGTTTACACTCTCCCTCTAAACCTCAATAAGTTTACACTCTCCCTCTAAAACTCAATAAGTTTCCACTCTCCCTCCTAACCTTAATAAGTTTCCACTCTCCCTCTAAACCCCAATAAGTTTCCACTCTCCCTCTAAACCTCAATAAGTTTCCGCTCTCCCTCTAAACCTCAATAAGGCCCCCCCCCCCAAATTTTTTGATCTCAATTTTTGTCCTTTGAATCACTACCAATCTACTTCCCCATCTAAATAAGTTTCCGCTCTCACTCTAAACCTCAATAAGTTTCCGCTCTTCCTCTAAACCTCAATAAGTTTCCTCTCTCCCTCTAAACCTCATTACGTTTCCGCTCTCCCTCTAAACCTCAATAAGTTTCCGCTCCCCCTCCAAACCCTACTTTACATTTTTAACCCACCCCTCGCCTGTGCCCCTAATTTTTTTAATTAGCCCACTACCAACAATTTTGATATTTTTTCAGTCTGATTTCGTGACCTTGAACAGGCACTTGCGTGTTCAAGCATGGAACCCTTCATTCGTGTAGCCTACCTTATCATGCCCTATCAGCATCATCATCATCATTGTATTCAGTATTATTTAAAACTGAAGTATAATGATGGAATAATCGCCTACCTACAATTTTGAGCATGCCGTCCTTCGGTGCCTTGAAAAGTATTGCATTTAAAAATATAACTCAAAGCTCGTCATATTGAGTATGTTGTCCGATTGGAGTAATATGATGGAAAAATCGCCTACCTACACTTTTGAGCATGCCGTCCTTCGGTGCCTTGAAAAGTATTGCATTTAAAAATATAACTCAAAGCTCGTCATATTGAGTATGTTGTCCGATTGGAGTAATATGATGGAAAAATCGCCTACCTACACTTTTGAGCATGCCGTCCTTCGGTGCCTTGAAAAGTATTGCATTTAAAAATATAATTCAAAGCTCGTCATATTGAGTATGTTGTCCGATTGGAGTAATATGATGGAAAAATCGCCTACCTACACTTTTGAGCATGCTGTCCTTTGGTGTTTTTTGTGAATTCTTGTTTTTTATTTATTTTTTTAACATCTACTATGGTTTGGAAATGACCTTCGTATCTGTAGGGATTAAGTCGTTGTTTACATGTTTCAAACATGTCGAGACCTGTTGTTTATACTTCACCAATTTTTATTTCATGATTTATCTCCCCACGTAATCTTACACGCCCCACGTCAATTAACACATCCAATATGCTTCCCCATCTCAATACCCCCGCTCTCCCTCCGATTCACTACTCTCTATCTTCAGCGGCGTAGCCAATCCATCTCAATTTTCTCACTTATACTTCCCCACCTAATTCTCCCTTTAAACCTTTTACTCAGACACACATCCAAGCAATTTTCTTTAGATTTCATCATAGTCCACTACTCTTAGCACCATCATGCTTCGCCCCTGTTCAACACCTACAACCTCTCTAGATCGTCTGACATTTTCATCATAACTCGGTCTACCCATACATAAACCTACATTCTACGTCCATTAGCCTTTCCCTCTGAGTCAGTCAAACTTACCCACCTCAAATCATCTTCAATGCACATACCCACATCAATTATTCTAAAACATAATCTTTAATTATAATAGTTCTACTTCCTCAGACCTATTGTACTTCTTCCAATCCGGCAGAGACTTTGCAACCCACACCTAATCCTCAGGTCTTTCTCCTAATGTTTATGACTCACTTCTACTTCCCCACATCAATCGTCTAATTGTTTTTTCTCAACTTGTCCTTACCAATTTTCTGTTCTCTACTTCTAAAACCTTTTACTCATACATACCCGCCCATACACGCGGAGTAATCTTTAGATCTAGATGTACCTTTCCATGGATACATTCTTAGGCTAACATGCAGTATATTCAACTTACGTTATGTTACATACTACTTCTCATCTCCAGCACTTAACTTACTTAGCACCTCTACTGTATTCCAATCCTCGTTTAAAGCGGTCAAAACAATTTATTTTTCCTTCCACCAACCGTCCTCTACTGTAATTGCTCTCCTAACCTTCTCAAACCCCCGCACAATTCTGACAACGACCAATCCTTCCCAATATTCTGCTCTCCACTTCTACTTCCCCAACATCATATCAAGTTAGAACCCTACAAGTGTAGACTACTGCCCCGTCAACATTTCTTTCTCATTCAAACCACTTCTATCCCACCTCTCACTCAGACATACCTGCACACTTGCATCACATGCAGAAAATCAAATTTAAATGCTTCTCCCTACCTAAACCGCCAGGTCAACACCCCCACAGTTCTCGTCGATATTTAGATTCACATTTCCAATATTACTTTACCATCACTATTTTTACGACTAATAACCTACAATCTAGCAGGAACTTAAATCATCCCCCTGCACAACACTACTCCGGATATATTCAGAACCCACTCCCACACATCTGAGCACCAATAGAACTCTAACCTAGGACCCCTGCTGTGTAGGCTCACTAACATTGGTACCTGTCAACCCATCTTTATAACTGCAAAAGCCGGGGGTAATTTCATATTCAAGTATTTTTCCTAAGATTTCATACTGATGAAGGCTCTAGACCCCTTCATCACCAACGAGATCAGTTAAAGAACTATTTTATAACACAGCCCCAACCTACTTATAAGGTGTGTCCAATACAATAGGAACTCTTCTTATATAGCTATCCTAAGAAGAAGTCATTGAAAACTTTACCCACTGAGCCGGATAATTATTTATAGTAGAGATACTAATATTTTTTGAATGGGTAGGCGGCCTTGTGTAACATTTCATTATCAGAGATTAGCTGTGATGTACTTTTCTACAAATCAGAGACTATGCAGAGACAATAGAATCCTTCCGAGAGATCCAATATATCGTCACGACACAACACTTCACAAAAGTACGGAATTGTTCACCTATCCCTATAAACATCACTCAACTGCAACTTCCCCAAATCTAAAAAACTTAGAAGTCGCTCGGACACATTTTAAAAACCCCACCACTCTTCTATATACTTCCTCAGCTAAATTCTTTCCCTGGTTCCCCTCTATAGTATATCTTAAACTCTAAAGTAACCCCAACCCGAACACCATTCCTATCAATCTAAACTTTTATTTCTCAGTCATGCACCATAGATAGGGTTTTCTATAAGTGCTATCACCAGTCTCCTACATGCATATATATATAATATATTTTCTATAGTTCCCCCGACATTTTTCTACAACTAACACTCAACCGTTCCTCAATTAATATTATAACGCAGCCCTCACACCCATACTCCATTGTATTTATTTTTCAAGTCCCAAGCTCTTCGTCTAATATACATCACAGTTCCCACCGGTATTTGAGAACCCATATAGTATTATTGTTCCATCCTCACCCACATCTCATGGACCCCACAATTCAGCCCTCCTTCCCCGCATATATGGTATTGAGAGCCAAAACACTTACGATGACCCAATACAACAGTTATTTTACCGATTCATCTTCATAGCCACAAAACCCGGGATTATTTAATATTTTAGTATATTTCTTTTTTCATTATTTATCACAGGTTTTTTTTTCCTCACATACAACGCCTACTCCACTCAACTGTTTTTTCTTAAAGTCCTATACATATCTTACATCCTCTCATATATTTATTTTTTATTTAGTCATATTATTTTATATTTTATGCGATTAATATTTATTTACATTTTCGAAAATTTACGTAAATTATGAAAATTTTGTAGCATATTCAGGAACATTTTTTGTGATGAATGTGACTGCATAATAACTATCGTGATTATAAGAAAAATTGGTGAGTACAAGCTGGTCAGTATTAAGAAATAAAAATCGTATATAGGTTCCATATCATAGGCAGTTTCTTATTGTTGTTGGGGCTAGGTGTATTGCTGGAAACCCATTAATGATCGGCTCTTCTCGGCTCGTCTCGGATTTTATCGGCTCCTTTCGTTGCATGTAGGATGAAAAAAACTATAAATACGTTCTGTTTGGTCAGTAGTTATCTGTTTTCATTGTGAACGTGTTAACAACTTTGAGATAAATACAATCTGATCATTCACTATTTATTGAACCGAAGTTGTCAACCCTGTTACAATAAATACGGTCTGTTTGGTGATTATTAGGCAGACTTCATTGATCTAGTAATCCACAGCAGGTTAGATACCATGGGGGTCAAACGAAACGCTCTCACTATAGAAAATAAAATAAAAATAATTAAACTTTTTGATGAAGGAGAAAAGGTTGGAGAAATATCGAAACATTTCAAGATTCCTCAATCCACGATTTCTTCAATTTTAAAGAGGCGAGCAACCATTTTTCAATTAGATACATGTGGTAAAAGACATATTAAACGAATTAGAACTAATGGTGGAACACACTCCCAGAATACACCCCCACTTGCCTTCAACGGAGAGAATTACACACAACAACACACAGACTCTTCAGAGGAGGATGTGGGTGAACACTCCAGTTCATCACAACAGCAAACGGACTCTTCACAGCATGATACGGATGAAGACGGAAGTGAACGAATTCATTCAACAGAACACCGACGAGTAGTATATGGTGATAAAAAACCAACAAAAAAGTTCAACCTTCCTAAACCCGTAAAAGGCTTAATACCTCTGTCTAAGGAAAATATGACGTTTTTACGTTTGGTCGGGTATAAAGTTCTGTCATCAACGTATAGATGTTAGATTTGGATAGTTCAAAGAGGGGTTCGGGTATCATTTTCATTACCGAAGCCATCGGGGGTATAGATGGAATAAGAAAATCTGTTCGACATGAAAACACTCACACTTTGCCATCATATAGGTTTATCTATTTAAAAGGTAGATTTTTTCAAGGAGAATGGGACAACGACAGTTGCAACATTCTAAAAGCGGGTTTTGTTCAATTCCAGTGCTTCCTGGGTAATAACTCGGACTATATTTTGAAGGATATGTCAATAATGGGCATTAACTTTATTGGGAATAGGTACACAGCATATCATAAACGAAAAGATTATTAAAAAGAATCAAATCGAATGCTGTGAGGTTGAAGGCTTGGAGAGGCTATAAACGCACGCAGGTCGTATGAGTGAAGGTTTGGAGAGGATATAGATGCCCGCAGACCAGTGTGATCACCAGCAGTTCTAAATGTTGAAAACACTGATTTGAGGAAAAGTAGGAGAGTACAATCGTGTTAATATGCCTGTATTTTTGATTTGCAGGAAAGGGCCTTGCCCCTTTTTATTCATGCTTTGTATCCAAAAGTATATATATTTCAGTTTTCATTTGACTATATGCTTATATCATCTCTTTGTGAGAGCGGTTCTAAATCTGCTGGGTAAGTTTCGTTCTTGATCAGTGTATACATGTACCCCCAAAATCCTGTTCCTTTGAACCAAATTCAACTCAGTCAAATCGATTCAAATCCCTATATTATACTGCAATATTCTCGCTCAAACATCACTACACTCTCCTTCTAGTTATAACGATATCGTTATAACTACTGTGATATCGTTATAAATATACCGATATCGTTATAACTACTGTGATATCGTTATAAATATAGCGATATCGTTATAACTACTGTGATATCGTTATAAATATAGCGATATCGTTATAACTACTGTGATATCGTTATAAATATAGCGATATCGTTATAACTACAGTAATATCGTTATAAATATAGCGATATCGTTATAACTCCTGTGATATCGTTATAAATATAGCGATATCGTTATAACTACTGTGATATCGTTATAAATATAGCGATATCATTATAACTACAGTAATATCGTTATAAATATAGCGATATCGTTATAACTACAGTAATATCGGTATAAATATAGCGATATCGTTATAACTACTGTGATATTGTTATAAATATAGCGATATCGTTATAACTACAGTAATATCGTTATAAATATAGCGATATCGTTATAACTCCTGTGATATCGTTATAAATATAGCGATATCGTTATAACTCCTGTGATATCGTTATAAATATAGCGATATCGTTATAACTACTGTGATATCGTTATAAATATAGCGATATCGTTATAACTACAGTAATATCGTTATAAATATAGCGATAACTACAGTAATATCGTTATAAATATAGCGATAACTACAGTAATATCGTTATAAATATAGCGATATCGTTATAACTACAGTAATATCGTTATAAATATAGCGATATCGTTATAACTCCTGTGATATCGGTTTAAATATAGCGATATCGTTATAACTACTGTGATATCGTTATAAATATAGCGATATCGTTATAACTACAGTAATATCGTTATAAATATAGCGATATCGTTATAACTACAGTAATATCGTTATAAATATAGCGATATCGCTATAACTACAGTGATATCGTTATAACTACTGTGATATCACAGTAGTTATAACGATATCGTTATAACTAGAAGGAGAGTGTAGTGATGTTTGAGCGAGAATATTGCAGTATAATATAGGGATTTGAATCGATTTGACTGAGTTGAATTTGGTTCAAAGGAACAGGATTTTGGGGGTACATGTATACACTGATCAAGAACGAAACTTACCCAGCAGATTTAGAACCGCTCTCACAAAGAGATGATATAAGCATATAGTCAAATGAAAACTGAAATATATATACTTTTGGATACAAAGCATGAATAAAAAGGGGCAAGGCCCTTTCCTGCAAATCAAAAATACAGGCATATTAACACGATTGTACTCTCCTACTTTTCCTCAAATCAGTGTTTTCAACATTTAGAACTGCTGGTGATCACACTGGTCTGCGGGCATCTATATCCTCTCCAAACCTTCACTCATACGACCTGCGTGCGTTTATAGCCTCTCCAAGCCTTCAACCTCACAGCATTCGATTTGATTCTTTTTAATAATCTTTTCGTTTATGATATGCTGTGTACCTATTCCCAATAAAGTTAATGCCCATTATTGACATATCCTTCAAAATATAGTCCGAGTTATTACCCAGGAAGCACTGGAATTGAACAAAACCCGCTTTTAGAATGTTGCAACTGTCGTTGTCCCATTCTCCTTGAAAAAATCTACCTTTTAAATAGATAAACCTATATGATGGCAAAGTGTGAGTGTTTTCATGTCGAACAGATTTTCTTATTCCATCTATACCCCCGATGGCTTCGGTAATGAAAATGATACCCGAACCCCTCTTTGAACTATCCAAATCTAACATCTATACGTTGATGACAGAACTTTATACCCGACCAAACGTAAAAACGTCATATTTTCCTTAGACAGAGGTATTAAGCCTTTTACGGGTTTAGGAAGGTTGAACTTTTTTGTTGGTTTTTTATCACCATATACTACTCGTCGGTGTTCTGTTGAATGAATTCGTTCACTTCCGTCTTCATCCGTATCATGCTGTGAAGAGTCCGTTTGCTGTTGTGATGAACTGGAGTGTTCACCCACATCCTCCTCTGAAGAGTCTGTGTGTTGTTGTGTGTAATTCTCTCCGTTGAAGGCAAGTGGGGGTGTATTCTGGGAGTGTGTTCCACCATTAGTTCTAATTCGTTTAATATGTCTTTTACCACATGTATCTAATTGAAAAATGGTTGCTCGCCTCTTTAAAATTGAAGAAATCGTGGATTGAGGAATCTTGAAATGTTTCGATATTTCTCCAACCTTTTCTCCTTCATCAAAAAGTTTAATTATTTTTATTTTATTTTCTATAGTGAGAGCGTTTCGTTTGACCCCCATGGTATCTAACCTGCTGTGGATTACTAGATCAATGAAGTCTGCCTAATAATCACCAAACAGACCGTATTTATTGTAACAGGGTTGACAACTTCGGTTCAATAAATAGTGAATGATCAGATTGTATTTATCTCAAAGTTGTTAACACGTTCACAATGAAAACAGATAACTACTGACCAAACAGAACGTATTTATAGTTTTTTTCATCCTACATGCAACGAAAGGAGCCGATAAAATCCGAGACGAGCCGAGAAGAGCCGATCATTAATGGGTTTCCAGCAATACACCTAGCCCCAACAACAATAAGAAACTGCCTATGATATGGAACCTATATACGATTTTTATTTCTTAATACTGACCAGCTTGTACTCACCAATTTTTCTTATAATCACGATAGTTATTATGCAGTCACATTCATCACAAAAAATGTTCCTGAATATGCTACAAAATTTTCATAATTTACGTAAATTTTCGAAAATGTAAATAAATATTAATCGCATAAAATATAAAATAATATGACTAAATAAAAAATAAATATATGAGAGGATGTAAGATATGTATAGGACTTTAAGAAAAAACAGTTGAGTGGAGTAGGCGTTGTATGTGAGGAAAAAAAACCTGTGATAAATAATGAAAAAAGAAATATACTAAAATATTAAATAATCCCGGGTTTTGTGGCTATGAAGATGAATCGGTAAAATAACTGTTGTATTGGGTCATCGTAAGTGTTTTGGCTCTCAATACCATATATGCGGGGAAGGAGGGCTGAATTGTGGGGTCCATGAGATGTGGGTGAGGATGGAACAATAATACTATATGGGTTCTCAAATACCGGTGGGAACTGTGATGTATATTAGACGAAGAGCTTGGGACTTGAAAAATAAATACAATGGAGTATGGGTGTGAGGGCTGCGTTATAATATTAATTGAGGAACGGTTGAGTGTTAGTTGTAGAAAAATGTCGGGGGAACTATAGAAAATATATTATATATATATGCATGTAGGAGACTGGTGATAGCACTTATAGAAAACCCTATCTATGGTGCATGACTGAGAAATAAAAGTTTAGATTGATAGGAATGGTGTTCGGGTTGGGGTTACTTTAGAGTTTAAGATATACTATAGAGGGGAACCAGGGAAATAATTTAGCTGAGGAAGTATATAGAAGAGTGGTGGGGTTTTTAAAATGTGTCCGAGCGACTTCTAAGTTTTTTAGATTTGGGGAAGTTGCAGTTGAGTGATGTTTATAGGGATAGGTGAACAATTCCGTACTTTTGTGAAGTGTTGTGTCGTGACGATATATTGGATCTCTCGGAAGGATTCTATTGTCTCTGCATAGTCTCTGATTTGTAGAAAAGTACATCGCAGTTAATCTCTGATAATGAAATGTTACACAAGGCCGCCTACCCATTCAAAAAATATTAGTATCTCTACTATAAATAATTATCCGGCTCAGTGGGCAAAGTTTTCAATGACTTCTTCTTAGGATAGCTATATAAGAAGAGTTCCTATTGTATTGGACACACCTTATATGTACGTTGGGGCTGTGTTATAAAATAGTTCTTTAACTGATCTCGTTGGTGATGAAGGGGTCTAGAGCCTTCATCAGTATGAAATCTTAGGAAAAATACTTGAATATGAAATTACCCCCGGCTTTTGCAGTTATAAAGATGGGTTGACAGGTACCAATGTGAGTGAGCCTACACAGCAGGGGTCCTAGGTTAGAGTTCTATTAGTGCTCAGATTTGTGGGAGTGGGTTCTGAATATATCCGGAGTAGTGTTGTGCAGGGGGATGATTTAAGTTCCTGCTAGATTGTAGGTTATTAGTCGTAAAAATAGTGATGGTAAAGTAATATTGGAAATGCGAATCTAAATATCGACGAGAACTGTGGGGGTGTTGACCTGGCGGTTTAGGTAGGGAGAAGCATTTAAATTTGATTTTCTGCATGTGATGCAAGTGTACAGGTATGTCTGAGTGAGAGGTGGGATAGAAGTGGTTTGAATGAGAAAGAAATGTTGACGGGGCAGTAGTCTACACTTGTAGGGTTCTAACTTGATATGATGTTGGGGAAGTAGAAGTGGAGAGCAGAATATTGGGATGGATTGGTCGTTGTCAGAATTGTGCGGGGGTTTGAGAAGGTTAGGAGAGCAATTACAGTAGAGGACGGTTGGTGGAAGGAAAAATAAATTGTTTTGACCGCTATAAACGAGGATTGGAATACAGTAGAGGTGCTAAGTAAGTTAAGTGCTGGAGATGAGAAGTAGTATGTAACATAACGTAAGTTGAATATACTGCATGTTAGCCTAAGAATGTATCCATGGAAAGGTACATCTAGATCTAAAGATTACACCGCGTGTATGGGCGGGTACGTATGAGTAAAAGGTTTTAGAAGTAGAGAACAGAAAATTGGTAAGGACAAGTTGAGAAAAAACAATTAGACGATTGATGTGGGGAAGTAGAAGTGAGTCATAAAAATTAGGAGAAAGACCTGAGGATTAGGTGTGGGTTGCAAAGTCTCTGCCGGTTGGAAGAAGTCTAATAGGTCTCAGGAAGTAGAACTATTATAATTAAAGATTATGTTTTAGAATAATTGATGTGGGTATGTGCATTGAAGGTGATTTGAGGTGGGTAAGTTTGACTGACTCAGAGGGAAAGGCTAATGGACGTAGAATGTAGGTTTATGTATGGGTTGACCGGGTTATGATGAAAATGTCAGACGATCTAGAGAGAGTGTCTGAGTAAAAGGTTTAAAGGGAGAATTAGGTGGGGAAGTATAAGTGAGAAAATTGAGATGGATTGGCTACGCCGCTATACTGAAGATAGAGAGTAGTGAATCGGAGGGAGAGCGGGGGTATTGAGATGGGGAAGCACATTGGATGTGTTAATTGACGTGGGGATGTAAGATTAAATCATGAAATAAAAATTGGTGAAGTATGCCTGCAACAACAGGTCTCGACATGTTTGAACATGTATAATGCATGCAAAAACCATTTCAAGGTCTAGGATGTCTTCAGATTGGAGAAAACGCAAAATTACTAATAAATGATTGTTGAAATAAAAAAAACAAGAATTCACAAATAACACCAAAGGAATTGAAGATAAATGCTTTTTTTTTTTTCCATCATATTACTCCAGTTTAAAATAATACTGAATATGACGAGCTTTGAATTATATTTTTAAATGCAATACGTTTCAAGGCACCGAAGGACGGCATGCTCAAAAGTGTAGGTAGGCGATTTTTCCATCATATTACTCCAATCGGACAACATACTCAATATGACGAGCTTTGAATTATATTTTTAAATGCAATACTTTTCAAGGCACCGAAGGACGGCATGCTCAAAAGTGTAGGTAGGCGATTTTTCCATCATATTACTCCAATCGGACAACATACTCAATATGACGATCTTTGAGTTATATTTTTAAATGCAATACTTTTCAAGGCACCGAAGGACGGCATGCTCAAAATTGTAGGTAGGCGATTATTCCATCATTATACTTCAGTTTAAAATAATACTGAATACAATGATGATGATGATCATGCTAGGACATGATATGGTAGGCTACACGAATGCAGGGTTCGACATGTTAGATCACGAAAGTGCCTGTTCAAGGTCACGAAATCAGTCTTTAAAAATATAAAAATTGTTACTAGTGGGCTAATTAAAAAAAATATAGGGGCACAGGCGAGGGGTGAGATAAAAATGTAAAGCAGGGTTTAGAGGGAGAGCGGAAACTTATAGAGGTTTAGAGGAAGAGCGGAAACTTATTGAGGTTTAGAGGGAGAGGGGAACTTATTGAGGTTTAGAGGAAGAGCGAAAACTTATTGAGGTTTAGAGGGAGAGTGGAAACTTATTTAGATGGGGAAGTAGATTGGTAGTGATTCAAAGGACAAAAATTGAGATGAAAAAATTAGGGGGGGGGGGCTTATTGAGGTTTAGAGGGAGAGCGGAAACTTATTGAGGTTTAGAGGGAGAGTGGAAACTTATTGAGCTGGGGATGTACGATGGTGGGTGATTCGGAGCGTGGAGGGGGGGGGTGGTGGGGAGTGATGGGTCACGTGACCCCGTGGGGTCAAAGGTCATGTGGGGCAACTGCGCCAGAGTCCCAATTTCCCTTCTACTGATGGTCCCGAGCCTGTACTGCCAGGTACTCGTTAAAGACCTCTACCCTAGGTTAACAGAATTTTAGGGTAAGCAAAATTTGGGACTCCCATAGTAGAGCTTTTGTCCACCAGAGCGACAAAATAGCGTCTGATAGTATTTCGATATGGTTTCGTAGCTCAAACCCGGGTAACAGTCACAATTAACTAAATTGAAATAAGTTGTAAATCCTTTCTTCTTATTCCACTTGAGAACCAATCGGCTCAAATATCTTCAGTTTTCATGGTTGTGTCAGGAATTCCCGCACTTCTGTAGTATTTCTCAAACAATCTCTTTCTCTGCACTCCTTCTTGCATTCTAATTTCCGGCTCCTTTTGTCCATTCCCTGCGTGTTCAAGAGACTTTGAAAACGTGAACTTCCGTTGAAAATTTGATCTTGAATTTACGATTACAATGAGTTCTGTTTTGGGTTGGCAATGGATGAGACCGAGAGCGTGGTTTGAGATGGTAACTTTTGTCAGATAATCTTCTACATCCAAACGACCGGTTTGATTGTTCCACAAGAACCAATGTGCGATGCTCTTCTTTTCAAATCTTCCAAACATTGTTTTCTTCACAATTCAGATAAGTTCTGTGTAGATGATTAGGAGTTAGAATAATGGTTGGAGGATATTGAGTGTCTATTATTAATTACATTTCAAACAAGATGCAGGTTGTTGAGTTTTACTCCAAATACTACAACCATTTACCACCATTATTTAGTTTACTCTTTCAATTAATTTGTTCTTCATATACATTTGTTTAATTTTTTATTTATATTTATGTACTATTATTTTTTTAGAAAAGAATAACTATATGTAGTATTATTATTGATTTTGGCTGTCTCTAGTCATGATATAGTCCTCTATTTTATTCTTTCTCGTAGACTAAGTTAACTCAGTATCTTTGTTTTTATTATTTACAATATTCATTTTCCCAGTTTTATTACTTGTATAAATATTACCTCCATTTTTGAATTTCACCACATTTTTACTATATTTCATTTTTCTCAACATTATTATCTCTTACCTCAACTTGAGGTAACTCAAAGAGCAATGGAGAGAAGCATGCTGGGAATTAAGAAAAAAGGATAAAATTCGGAACTCCGAAATAAGAAAAAAGACAGGAGTACGGGACGTGAAGGAAGTGGTGCTGCAACAAAAGTGGAAATGGGCAGGACATGTGGCGAGGATGGAAGAAGGAAGATGGGCCAAGAGGACGACAGAGTGGTACCCGATATACCTGAAGAGAAGAAGAGGAAGACAACTGGTGCGGTGGAGGAACGATCTGGACAGGATAGTGGGGAGTCTCTGGCACAGATCGGCCTGGGACAGGAGTGCATGGAAGAAAATGGGAGATGCCCAAAGATGGGCCTAGTTTCCAATTTATATAAATATCTAGTACTACTATTGTTTTATTATTATACTAAGGAAGAAATAAAAGGCTATTATTATTATTATTTCCTCAACTTTGCAATATTTAATAATTAAATATTGCAAAGTTGAGGTAATAATAATAATAATAGCCTTTTATTTCTTCCTTAGTATAATAATATAACAATAGTAGTACTAGATATTTATATAAATTGGAAACTAGGCCCAAATATTGATTACAACATTTTATAATCTATAACTATTTGTTTATTCCCTTCTCTTTTGTATTATTACATGAATTATTTCCTACAAATTTAATTTATTATTTAATTTATTATATTACAAATTATATTCATAATTTTTTCATCTTATTGTTTTATTTATTTTTATCCTATTATTATTTTTTTTATATTATAATATTTCTTATTAGTAGGTATTATTTTATTTATTATTATTATTACATGTCTATTATTCATTTTATATATACAATGTATATTTTTCTTTCATAAAATGTGTCTATTATTTATTTCTTATTGTATTCCTACTGTATAAAATGTATGGATATAGGTATGTTGTGTAGCATTACGTTTTTATTTTCTGTTCTATTTTATTATATTATTATTTATTTTTGTATATTCGAGCTTAACTTCTGTTGTTCTTTCACAGAGAAAATGTATATATACATATACATATATATACGTATTCATTTATCCTGTATCGTTTGTATACTTATTGAAATAAGTATACTTAACACATTGAAAATAATGTATTGGGCTCATTCCCGTCAATAAAGATTATTATTATATTAATAATTGAATGCAGGATAACCAAATGAACAAACCCAGAAAATTCTGTCAATTATGGAATCTTCTGAGATGAAGGTGAAGGAAAGAACGGATGTTGTACCATTTCTTTTGTTTCATTGAGCAAGTAAACATCAAATCGAATCTCAAGCCTTGATTGTCGCATTCAAGACAAGCCAGTGCAAGTCCAACAAACAGGATCTGTGTTTATTAATGTTCTGTTTGCAATCAACATGCTAACTAACACGCATCATCTACATGGACCGAATACAAGAACAACCATCAGGAAATTCCAATACTTTTGCTTTCTTTTGTTCACTTTTATCGAACATCATTACCATTCCGTTTCGGTACAAACCTTGGAATAGAAAATGAAAAAAGAATTAACATTATACAAAAAACTATCATTTCCTTCATAGAATAAGCAACTGGATGTACGTAGATATAGGAAGTGCTATAAATAAATAAAAAAATACACCGGGATTAATCGGGGTATTGATGAGGGGACACTGCGAATAAAGCAAAATCACTGTTGACTCAAAGGTCAAAGTAAATATGCACGTTTTTCTATAGAAACACAGTATAAATTATGATGACTCTGAGAATCCAGTGCTGAAAAATATTCATTCATTAATAGAACTTTACTCCACTTTTTTCTCCCCACGCATTTCTCTCTTCCTTATAAGATGGAGAGTATTGTTTTGCTAATATTTATCGTTTAACTACGCCATTCATCCTTTCATTTCCTATAATGATAATTTCATACATTTTAACTTGATGATACTTAACATTTTTTGCAAGAGATATTGTGAAAAACTTAATAAAATATAAAGAAAAACATATGTTTTTTTTTTTTAAATATTGTCTATTTCACAAAATATATATAAAATATGGGAGTACTTTCGGTATTGCTACCATCCCCAAGAAATACTGATAAAGCAAAACCACTGTTGACCCAAAGGCCAAAGTAAACATGGATATTTTTCTATAGAAATGCAGGTTAAATTATGACGTGGACTCTTTGAATGAATTTGTTAAGTCATGGCTGAAGATGGTAGCAATACCGAAATTACTCCCATATTTTATATATATTTTGTGAAATAGACAATATTTTAAAAAAACATACGTTTTTCTTTATTATTTATTTTAACTTGAGTTTTTGCGGATTACTTTAATCGCGTGAGGGTTTTCCATCTTTCTCTGAGTCCTCTGATAGTCGTGAGAGAAAAGTCGCCATATTGGGTACCTGTTTCCAAACATCCAAGGATAGTGGGCAGAAATGTAAATTATAATTCATCCTAATACTGGCACGACGGAGGTTGGTAACCAGACGTGCAGTCCGGTTCTGTAATTAAATTGATATTCCAAGTTGTATCTTTCAAAAGAATCAGCTTTTTCTCGACCTAAATACATAATGAATATAAACAAAATATCTCATTTTTAGAAGCTTCATCCCACACCCCCCTCTCAAATTGATTCCATGCTGGCAATATTTGGAGAATGAGAGAAATGAGTTGGCGTCCTTCATTTTACATCGTAATTCTGAGAGTAATTTTCACATATACAGTAATACCAATATGAAATGAATTTGAGAGGGGAAGTTGGAGGAAGAGTGATCTCTACAAAAGTGGTTGATATAAGAAAGTCCTGTTATGGCCAACTCACTTATATTTTCTTCTTTATTTTTATCTTATTTACAGTAGACTCTCCCTTATCCGGCGTTCTGTTAACCGGCGCGCTCCCTTATCCGGCACTTGCAAAATAATATCAAATTTGTTAAACTAAAATTATCATTCAATTATTAGATTGCATGAGCACATAATAATTCCGTAACTCACGAATCTTTCATGTATTTGTATTGTACATACATACATATGTACATTGTATTTATAATGAATGGGACGCTAATACAATATTTTATTACTTCACTAATATCCTGTAAATAAATTATAATAAATACATAATTGAACATCAAACATTTATAAAACATGTTTTCTAGAATAGAAAAATAAAGGTACAGTCCCGTCCGTGGAACAACAATATCGTCTTATCGGGAAATGAACACTTAACTGGTAAAGTCAAAGTTTAATTTTTTTCCACAGAAACCCTCTCCTCCTATTTATTTTTCCTTTACACCAGTTCTCTTTTTCTCAGTTTTCATTTGATTTTCATAGTGAAAAGAATTGTTGGATCGTTTTTCAGACATCTTAACACTAAAGATGTGGTGGGACTACGCAGCACGGAACAGTGTTGTGTTAGCGAAACAAGAAAATTACCGATTTTTTTAACAAATAATATTTCTAGAATTTTAGATTTTGTTTTAAATATGTATGTAATTAAACGAAGATTTCAAAATATCTTTTTAATGCTTGGATAAATATACATATGTATTTTTTTTTTTTTTTCCCCGAGGGCTGATTTGTGTCACCGCGGCCAGAGTAGGCCTATTGTGTGCCTAAGTATATTCATTATAGTTCAGTATATACATATTTGTCAATTTAATAAATGTACATACGTGTTTTATTCCTTAGCTCACCTAAAAGCACTTTTTTTTATGCTTTAATTGATATATTTTTTCCATTGATTGATGATTTCCGTTATCCGGCGTTTTCTGTTATCCGGCGTCACGTCGGTCCCGGCAACGCCGGATAAGGGAGACTGTAATAACAAAAAATATATGTGATATGTCTATAACACGATTTTCTTATTCCAACTATTTTTTATTTAAAAAAATAAAATCTCGAGTTTGAAATCAGGCCAGTTCTTAAGTTTTTTATCTGGGAGGTTAAAAAAAAAAATTTTACGATATCTGGTACTCGTTAAAGATCTCTATCCTAGGTAAATAAACTAGGTAGGCAAAATTTAGAACTCTCACAGTGGAGTCGGACTCATGTTCACTAGAGCGACGAAAGAGCGCCCTGGTTGTAGGCTGGGCCTGAGTCACAATAACTAACTAACTTTTAATAAAAAAAACTAAAAAAATACTAAAGGTACAATAAAGTAAAAAATTTTTAAATAAAACAAAATAATGGTTAATGAGGGAGCCGGTAGCGTCCTTATCTACTTAGCTCAAGATCGCGGATTCGAAACCCGGCCGAGACCATTAGGTTCTTTATAGGAGGTAAAAACCTTGAGCAAGCCGTCCTTTGGATCCCCCTACATCAGGTCACGAAGAGGGAATATAGAAAAAAAAAAGAAAAAGAGCGAAATATACAAAAAAAATAGATATAAATAAATTTACGAATAACAGTTAAGTAAATAGTATATGAAACTAAAAAAATGTATGATAATAATAAAAATATTAAATAAAGGTAATAAAGATTATTACACAATTATGGACTACAGTTCCTTATTATCTCTTATACTCGCTTTGTAGAGGAGTGTGTTTTTAAATGAGGCTAAGATATTTTGTTTTATTTTTACTTAATTCTAGTGCAATAATGTTACAACTATTGAATATGCTGATAAAGGCTCTGAAGAAGGCACACTCAGTGCCAAAGCTTGGCAGATATTCTCGAAGTTTGTGTTTATCGACACAAGCCTCAACCTACCTTTCGATTGACAGTTAATGTTCAAACCTCGTTTATCAAGTGGCGGCCACTTTAATGTTAGTCAAAAAATAAAAGAGAATGATCTTTGACTAATTAACAGTATTCTTGTTTGGATGCCATAGTAGCCATTATCGCCGCGCCTCAACAAACAACTGTTCTCTTGTGTACACTTCCATTGTCCTACATTTTTTTCGAAAGATTCTTTCCTCGAGGGGGGTCGCTGATGGTCAAGGTCGGAATGATATAATTATGTTACCTATATATATGTGAAGGCGTCTCCATTATTCTATTTGATACATAGATACTCTGTTATCAAAAGCAAAATTTCCATAATTTTATAAAGTAATGGGTTGTACGGAAATAAATGCAGGTTTATGGTTTTAAAATATATAAAATAAAGTAAATGATTTAAAACAATTTTTATTAATCAAAATACTCTCCATTACTCTCAATACATTTCTGCCAACGAGTGCCCTCTGAATAGAACTTTGAATCTTTAGTATTAACAAATTCTATAAACGCATTTCTATCGAATTTTGATTAAGAAATTTTTTATCTTGTAAAAAGTTGTCCAGTTGTCTAAAAAATGGTAGTCGGTTGGGGAGAGGTCTGGAGAGTAAAGTGGATGAGGCAGAGTCTCATAACCAAGCTCAAACAATTTTCGTGAGGTCACACTTGAGAGATGGGGCCGAGCATTGTCGTGTAACAGAATAGGGCCTTTCCGATTGACCAAAAATGGCTTCATTAATGTCAATTTCTGGTGCATTGCATCAATTTGAGAACAATACCTTTCGGCATTGATTGTTTCGCCAGAATTCAAGAAGCTGTAGTGAATCAGCCCAAATGAAGCCCACCAAACAGTAACCATTACCTTTTTTTGATGAGTTGGGGGCTTTGGAAAATGTGCCGCTTCTCCTTTGTCGAGCCACTGTCCAGAACGTTTAGAGTTGTAGAGAATCCACTTTTCATCACAAGTGACGATTCTGGTTAGAAAAGGTTCGTTTCTGTTTCGGCTAAGAAGTGCATTGCAAACTTCATAACGGTGACTTTTTTGGCGGTCGGTTAATGCATGAGGTACCCAAGTTTCGAGATTTTTTACTTTTCCGATCGTCTTGAGGAGGTCAGCGACGGTCGATTAGCTGACAGAGATTCTCCGCAAGTTCTCGAACAGTTGTTCTGGGGTTTTCTTCGACAACAGCTCTCAGGGGAATGAGTCCTT
This sequence comes from Aradus depressus, assembly GCA_963662175.1. Classification (NCBI taxonomy): domain Eukaryota; kingdom Metazoa; phylum Arthropoda; class Insecta; order Hemiptera; family Aradidae; genus Aradus; species Aradus depressus. Next base: position 41,560,951 of record OY759215.1, read on the forward strand.
CCACGACCTTCAAGGCTGAAATCCCCCTCCCGAAATTTTTTAAACCACCGTTGAACGGTGCTCTCACTCACACTGCCATCACCCCAGATTTCGTTAATGTTTCTGGCCGTTTGGGCCCCGTTCCGACCGAGTTTAAACTAGTAAAAAGAAATTAAGCGAAAATCACGCTTTGGCATCTTAGTACAAACTGGATTATTTCCAAGCAGTGAAATGCTACAGAGGTAAACAAACATTTTTGTTTGGAAGAGGATCAATAAGTGTTTACAACCATACAAAGAAATAATCCGTCAAACGTAGTTTATTATATAGAGAGGTGATTTAATGCAAACATGAAAACCTGCATTTATTTCCAGACAACCCATTATTTATTTATATTTTCACTTTCCTAGACCTTTGGAATAAGGAAGTAGTGTATTAGTGCGAAAATCTGAGATCGAGTTTTTAACGGAATTTTACGAATAAAGGATCCCTGAACATGTTTTTTCACCATAATGTCTGCATGTGTGATTGGAACTTCGTGAGCGCTATAATTCTTCAAACGATTTTAGCAATGAGCTTGGAAATTGAGATGAAATCTCTTAAAATAATGTTGCAGAGAATACTGAGGCACATCTCCAAATCCTTAGCTTGATTTTCGCGAAAACGGTTAGTTCTATTGAAAAATTGTTTCTTACCAAAAACGTTCCTTTCTAAATTTTCAGATTTTCATATGCCCTCAGATGGGAGCAATGCAAAAAATGCTGAGCTCAGGATCGCGGGTTCGAAAACCAGATTTTTTGTCTGGAAGTTGAACAACCCTTCACTATGCCCACTTTGGAAAGGACGTTAGACTTATATTCACCAGAGTCACAAAAAAAAAACGCTTTAGTAATACGCGATATGACCTCATACGTAAAGCCTGGGCTTGAGTCATTAAAACTAAATATATATATATATTGTGATATATCGCATATCACAGACCGATTGGTAATTATAGTTATGAGAGCGACTACGAGAAGCGCACTAGTAGAAGATACATAAAGTGGAGGGGATGGAAATTGAAGGATTCCTCGCTGAAGTGCGGTATGAGGTAGGAGTCCTAGTTGAGCTGTCGGAGGAGGTAGACATTGCTCGTTGAGCTGTTGAGGTGGACAGTCTTCAGTCAGCTATCAGAGGAGGTAGTCAGTCCTCATTCAGCTACTAGAGGAGGTAGTCATTCCGAGTTCAGCTGTTGAGCTGGGCAGTTATTCAGAGTTGAGCTATTGAGGGAGAGGACATTCCTGGCTGAGCTGTAGGAGGAAGGAGACTCCTGTTTGAGCGGACGTAGGAGACCGAAGACTCTCATTTTGCTGCTGGAGGGAAATCATCCCTGCTGCCTACTTCGAAGGGACTGGAAGTTCCTCAATCTTTGTGGATCCTGGAGGAGAAACCACAGGCTTGAGTGTGGTTATGAATAAAGAAGACTTACAAGGTAACGGAATCATTTATTTTACATTTTTCTCCGACATCGAGACGAATGGCTGGCTGATCATCAATAGACACCTTCATGTTGCGGGAGTTACCAGAACATTTAAGTCTATATAAATTATTTCATGTTTTATAGATATTTTATTCCAGATGTGCGATTATGGAGGGACGCCTCACTAATATATGTCAATAATTGTGTTAATAAATGTATGTTGTCTTATAAATTGTTCTCTAAATTCTCTACAGCCTAGTTCACCTTCTGAGTACGCATGTTAACCCCAAAAGTAAAATCATTTTCATAGTAATTAATAAAAGTTTAAAGCCCCCAAGCAAAGATCACCTCAATTTATGGTGGAGGCGCCGGGTATAGCTTCAATCAATTATAAGAGGCAAAGATCATCTCAATTTATGGTGGATTGTGCCGGGTACGAAAGAAATCCGGTGAGATAAGAGAAGAATTTATAATTTATATTGATTTATATCTATTATATTATTTTGTATTTTAAAAATGGCTGAAGGGACAAGGTCAAAAATACGTGAGTCAATGACAGAGGGTGACCAAAGGGATGACGGAGAGACTAATGGGGAATTAATATTAGAGACAAACGAAACAACGAAAAAAACGACAGACAGAAACATAAGTAGTATAGACATAGAAACATTCATGAAAACAATGACAGAAAATAGTAAATTATTAATGACAGAAATAATATCAATTAGGACGGATAATAAGAAAATGAAAGAAAGTAATGAATTAAATAATAAATTGTTAATGACAAAGATGACAGAAAGTAATGAAAGAATGGACTCAAATATGACATCAATTAGGACAGAGATGACAGAGAACTTACAATCAATAAGGACAGATATACGAAATGGTTTCCGAGAATTGAGCATAAAAATTGAGGACCTGACCGGTCATAATAAACAATTACAGACTGACATGGACATTCAGGGACAAGAATTAACTACGGAAACTATACAACAAGGGGACATGATAAAAAAAGAAATATTAGACACGAAAACAGAACTGACAGACGAGTGCGTACAAATGAATGAGGATACAGAAAGCCAATACATGTCTCCACTGGTATGCATACATAAGACAGACAAAAAAAAAAGGGGACGTTTTCATATTTCTCTTTTGAAAAGATATAAGAGGGAAGGGTCGAAATTGACGCGGGAAATTGACAAGGGAAGAGCCCGGGACTAAATAAACGCCGCAGACGGAATTGACCAGGATTCTTGGGGTCCCACGAACCCCCGGCTAGTTGAGTGCAATTGGGTATTTTTCGGAATTCAGGAAAATATCCATACTGGGCATGTTTGTAAATAAAAATTGTAAATAAGTATTATATAGTTTTGCGTTCATATATTTTTCGTTTCGTTTTGTGTTAATATTTTTGTTAGTTATTCATTTTGGCGGGCTTCAGGTCTAAACCTGACAGGACAAGATTGTTCAACATTTGTAGATAAGTAAGAATTAAATTAACTTCGACGCATTGTTATAACGGCGGGCTTCAGGTCTCAACACAACAATACTAGGCAGGACATTTGTAGATAACGTAGAAATCAAATTAATTTTTGAAAAGTATTATGATAGCGGCTTGCAGGTTTCAACATGACGATACAGGACAGAACATTAGTAGATAAATAAGAAACCAAATTAAGTTAAGGACATTGTTAGGATAGCGGTTCCAATTTGGAAGATATCTCAACAGAGTATTTTGATTCTTTTGACTGTCGGCTGATTAAATTTTGATAGATAAATAAGGAAAACTTTATTAACATTGTTATTTTTGGATGCCTTGATGATTAAATATGGTGCGAAGTAAAGAAAGAATGGTATTGGTAATTATTATACAGAGAAGGATATTTGACGATAGATAATGATATGAAAGTTTATGAAGAATTTTGTGAGCCGAAATAGGGCCAATCTACGATGTCAGGAAAGACATTCTTCGTCGATAATTGTGGTAGTAATTGTGGATATAGATGCGTTGAGAGCATATTTCGTCGTTATTAGTATTTTAATGCTGTGGAAGCATTCTTCGTCGGTCGTCGTTAATAATTGATACCTAAGTGGGGTATTTGGAATGAGATATGATAGCAGGAAATGAATGTTGATAATTAAAAAAGAAATTTATTATCAAGGCACATGTATCGATGAATAATAAAGAATTTGAAGAATAAATAATAAAGAATTAAGGAGAATTTGAGGAATAAATAATAAAGAATAAATAATTTAAAGTAATAATTTAATTAAATAAGCCGACAGTACAAAGCTGATAAAATATGAGACAGACAGACAGGACGAAGTTGATAAAGTACGAAACAGACTAACATATTCAAGCCATTTTTAAATCCATCGTTATATATTGTAAAAAAAATTGTAATATAGTATAAGATTGTACAGTGTAATATAAGAAGTGTTCAGAAGTGAGTGAAGTTAGAGCCAAGTGAAAAAATAAAAAAATTACGTCGCTACCTTAACTAATGTATCTCCGCAATTTTTTTAATCAAAGGGAGGCAATTGTGATATATCGCATATCACAGACCGATTGGTAATTATAGTTATGAGAGCGACTACGAGAAGCGCACTAGTAGAAGATACATAAAGTGGAGGGGATGGAAATTGAAGGATTCCTCGCTGAAGTGCGGTATGAGGTAGGAGTCCTAGTTGAGCTGTCGGAGGAGGTAGACATTGCTCGTTGAGCTGTTGAGGTGGACAGTCTTCAGTCAGCTATCAGAGGAGGTAGTCAGTCCTCATTCAGCTACTAGAGGAGGTAGTCATTCCGAGTTCAGCTGTTGAGCTGGGCAGTTATTCAGAGTTGAGCTATTGAGGGAGAGGACATTCCTGGCTGAGCTGTAGGAGGAAGGAGACTCCTGTTTGAGCGGACGTAGGAGACCGAAGACTCTCATTTTGCTGCTGGAGGGAAATCATCCCTGCTGCCTACTTCGAAGGGACTGGAAGTTCCTCAATCTTTGTGGATCCTGGAGGAGAAACCACAGGCTTGAGTGTGGTTATGAATAAAGAAGACTTACAAGGTAACGGAATCATTTATTTTACATTTTTCTCCGACATCGAGACGAATGGCTGGCTGATCATCAATAGACACCTTCATGTTGCGGGAGTTACCAGAACATTTAAGTCTATATAAATTATTTCATGTTTTATAGATATTTTATTCCAGATGTGCGATTATGGAGGGACGCCTCACTAATATATGTCAATAATTGTGTTAATAAATGTATGTTGTCTTATAAATTGTTCTCTAAATTCTCTACAGCCTAGTTCACCTTCTGAGTACGCATGTTAACCCCAAAAGTAAAATCATTTTCATAGTAATTAATAAAAGTTTAAAGCCCCCAAGCAAAGATCACCTCAATTTATGGTGGAGGCGCCGGGTATAGCTTCAATCAATTATAAGAGGCAAAGATCATCTCAATATATTTTTTTAAATTTGTATGTTGTGTTATTTACAAGCAAACCCTATCAAAACAACATCCATGTAAACTTTTAGCTAATTACCGCTATCACAGATTTTATTATTTTACGCGAAGCCCGAGGCCCTTAATTTTTTTATCTGGGGGCTGAAAAAACCTTGAGTACGCCGTCCTTCAGATGAGGCGTTAAACGATGGTCCCGAGCGACGTCAGGTACTCGTTAAAGACTCCAATAGGACTCACTGTAGAGTCGGGCTCATGCCTTGTAATTAAAGTCATGAGTCCCAATAACTAACTATTTATTGATTTATGTGATCATAAATCTTTATACCAACTACTTTTTTACAGATCATTCGCCCTCCCCACCCTCTTCTCAAATTCCTTTCAAACTGGCATTACTGAGCTGAAGAAAGTCACTCTCAGAATTACCTTCTTACCTACATTCATATTCCTAGTATGCAATGAATTTGAGAGAGGGAGGGAGAGTGATTTGTTTTTTACTTTCTACTTCCCCAACTATACGAAGAATAGGGGAAGTTATGAAATTGGTCAAAAATTCGATGCGAAGTTTTCAATGGAATTTCAAGTTTTTGAACCTCCAAATTCCATTATGAAAAAAAAAATTCTATCAACTCGAAATTTTGAAAATGAATCCAGTATCCTTTAAAGGTTAGGTTAGGTTTTTATGACTCATGCCCGGGCTTTAACAACGAGGTCAAATCGCCTACTACCAAAGCGCTCTTTCGTCACTCTGGTGGACATGAGCCCAACTCTACTGTGGGAGTCCTAAATTTTGCCTACCATAAATTTTTATTCACCTAGGGTAGGGGTCTTTAACGAGTACCTGACATCGTACAGGCTCGAGACCATCGCTTAACGTCCCATCCGAAGGACGGCGTGCTTAAGTTTATTTTACCTCCCAGATAAAATAAACTAAGGGCCTCGGTCGGGTTACGAACCCACGTTCTTTAGCTCAGAAGTCAAGCACGCATACCACTGAGCTACCGGCGCCCTCGTATCCTTTAAAGACGACCACTATTGATTTTCAGCCAAATCGACCAAAGAGAACGGAAGATTGGGGGAGGCTTAACAGAAAACCCTAATAACTGCCAAATGGATTGAATTTATCTACCATATATGGGGGCTCAATACAAAAACTATAATAAATGCCAATGTAATGAATTTATCGACACAAAACTCAGTTTGATGATTTAGGAGCCCCTATGTGTCAACTGTTAATTGATTAATTCGTTGGGGAAGTATATTGACAGTGATTCACCGATGAAATTTTTTCTATTGTTCGTTGACACTGGATAGTCAGTGCTGACATGTGCCATTTTAGGATCAGTCCAGGTACCAGTCAGTACTGCGTATCAAGACCACCTTATGCCTCTCCTGAAGTGGATATTCGAAATCCATTTGCTTCGCAGTGTCGATAAATGAGCTCGTGATTCCAGAACATTTTTTCAATCCCTGAATTTTGGGATCCGTGGTTACATGTAATAACAAAACTTAGGTATAATTCGTTCTATTAAATCATAACGTTCATGGTGATCAGTTTTTTTTTTTTTTTTTTTTTTTTGCGAATTCTAGCCATTGCATTGTGAACCGAACTGTGTACAAAACTGTTTCTCATGTATTAAGGCGAATTTCAATATGTTATTGAAAGTGAAAGAATTATTTTTAGAATTGAATTAATTAGGCCTCGGAGAAAAAAAATTTGTTCGAGCATGACGTCACCTATGAGGTATATTTATGAAATTTTCAGGTAATCTTCAAGGCGACACAGAAAAGATAGGCCACTTGTCCGACATAGCAAGGACAGTTAATATAAGTTATTGGTGAATCACCGGCAATGTACTTCCCCAGAAGGAATTAATCGACTGTTTGGTCTAAAAATCGATAGTTGGTTTACATAGGGGCTTCTGAATCCTCACATTACAATTTGTGTCGATATATTCATTACATCGACAGTTATTGGGGTTTTTGAGCCGAGCCCCGTCTTCCGATATCCTCCTCCTCAATGCCGATTTCCGGAAAATTAATAGATGCTTGCCTTGCTCATGGGAATTTAAATTTAAATATATACTCATGGACGATACATTCATTACATCGGCAGGTATTAGAGTGTTTAAGTTAATCCCTCCCCCCTAATCCCCCTCTTCCTTTTGGCCTATTTGACTGAAAATTAATAGGTGTCGTCTAAAGTTTGACTTTAAAGTCATCATGACCTATATATTCTTCCGTCTATCGGAGAAATCTATCAGTATGACTTCAATTTAGTTGTTTCTACTAGAGAAATATACAATTTTGTTGGCCAAAATTTCAGTAGGCCAATTGATTGACCCAGATAGATCATGAATTCTGTCTGTTGATGGTTGCGTGATATCAGATCTGATAAGGTGTACTTTCTACTTTGATACGTAACACCATATCGTTTGGTGACTAACAATTTTGTGGGTATCAACTGTGTGCGTACAATGGTAAATCAACTATACCATGAAAATGTGACAATAACTCTACACATAAGGCATGGGGCGGCTTTATCAGATCTGCTTACGTCTGACGAAATAGCAAATTGTTAACACTTACTTGTTGTCTTCTCGAGAATGAACATTAAATAAAACAAACCTTTTTTTACTATCTTATACTTTTAGTGTAGAAGAAAGTATAGATTTTTCAAAGGATTATCACGTTTCAAGGTCCATTAATCACGTTTTGACTATTTTTGCGATTATGTCTTTTTATGTATGTATGTGATTACAACTTTGTGGGCGCTCTAACCCAGAAATGATTTAAGCTATGAACTCGAAATTTGAGATGAAGATGCCACCAGAGTCATGAGCCTTATTCCCCAGATATTGCTTCTTCAGATTAGCATTTGTTCCGGTCCATGCTGTCAACCCTTTTCGAGCAGCACTTCAATATTTATGTTGATGTTTAAAAATGGCTTGACGAATGGATTGCCTTAAAGGAGCGGGATTTTTTTTTTGTGGGATCCATCTTTTGCCTGATAGATGGGCCAAGGTTGTAGATTCTGATGGGGCATACTTTGATTAACACAACAAAAAAATAACTGTAAAATAAAAATCTATTTTTAACCAAAAAAATCCCCATTTTTAATTCCCATACCTAATACATAAATTAAGTTACCTTATAATAATACAGTAAAATGTCTTATGTGTTATTTTCACCACAATATAACATGTTTTCGATTTTTTTAGCCATTCTATCATCTCTGATTGTTACCAATCGAGATTTTTGATTTTCGTTATATACAACCATATTCTATTGTTTTGTAATGTATATATTTAAAATACATAATAAGCAAAATGTTCACCATTGCAAAAAAAAGCTTTCGAGGAATCGATGGCAATGTTTCTTGCTTTAATTATTTGTATACCTGTTTCCGCAGCTCTCCTTCTGAACTCTTCTTCTCATAGGTGTCAATATTCACTTATGATAATACATATAGCTTCGATTTGGCGTATGTAGATGGTACCATTTAAAATGTAGCAAAATCTGGTAATAATTAAAGGTAGTTAACCTGCAACGATTTTTGAAAAAAAACAATTTTTTTGTCCGGAAATGATACATTTTATCACAAAATGTGTAATAACGAAAAAGATTCCACTCATTCACAATTAAAAAATATACACATATTATAGGATGATGTTCTGAATTAGCCGGGGCATCAACGGCGGTGTGGCAGAGGTTACATACAATTTCATTCTTTGGTGGTTGAGTTAGGGGGTGTGACAAGGTTTTAGGAGACACGATACGTAAAAAAAAAGTGATTGTTTTGTCCTGAAACCCAAAATCAAAGACCAAAAACATTTTGGATCTCTAAAACTAACACAAATCTTGCTCTATCCTTCGGATATGTGAGGAAGCAATTAAACATTTCTAATAGGCAGGTAGGTACCCTTGATCTATTTACCTCATTACGTGAAGTTATGTTAAAATATAATTTATATATATATTTTTTTTTTGTATTCCTCTTTGGTAAACTTTACAGGATGTTTCAACAGCCTGCCGTTTTCAAAAATCCTCCCAATAAACTGTGAAATGATCAGCACCTAATTCAAACAAATAATGGTCGGAATATGGTCTCACGCTACACAAAAAGAGGAAGATGCTTCATACAAATAATGTTTATATTTATTTAACTCCATCAGTAAGGCCAAAAGGCTACTAGTAACTATAACAAAAGTTTACAAAGAAAGACTAGGACCAAACTGGGCTTCTCATTTTTCTTTGGCCCAGTACACATTCTCAGTTTGCACTAATCTAAATATGGGAAGGTCTACAAAAGTGTATTCCTTCTGATACATGAGAGAACAAATCTATGGTCACAGGGAATAGGTTGTTAGGTCGTAAAATGGCCAAAATGAGTTGGTGTACTGTGATCATCTCCCAAGCCATCTGCGCACTGTGAAGATGTTGGGAGCTCAGGACTCTAATACTTTTGGAATTATAAAGATGTGGGTTTCTTGGTATCTCGTAAAATTGTGGATGTTCTCGGTTAAATCAACTTAATCTACTTCTTTGAGGATTCATTCACGAGATAACTGCATTAACCATTCATTCACCAAAAAAGGATTAACAATATTCATTTTCATTCACTCCTAAAGAATTAGAAGGTATATAATTAATAATGATGGAAACCCGACCGAGGCCCTTAGTTTATTTTATCTGGGAGGTAAAATAAACTTAAGCACGCCGTCCTTCGGATGGGACGTTAAGCGATGGTCCCGAGCCTGTACGATGTCAGGTACTCGTTAAAGACCCCCCTACCCTAGATGAATAAAAATTTAGGGTAGGCAAAATTTAGGACTCCCACAGTAGAGTCGGGCTCATGTCCACCAGAGTGACGAAAGAGCGCTCTGATAGTAGTTAAAGCCCGGGCATGAGTCATAAAACCTAACCTAACAGTAGGGGAGAAAAGGGGACTCTGGCGCAGGGCTAAAGGGCAACTGGGTTAGTATCCTTTTTCAGTGCAGGGGCAACTCTTCCCTCCTCCCACCGCCCCTCCTCATCATCCTTACTATATTAATACCTTCTTTATACTAATTCATCACATTACCCCCCTCCCAATTTTTATTTCATGATTTAATCTTACATCCCCTCATGTCAGTAAACACATCCAATGTGCTTCCCCATATTGATTGTAATCTCCTCTAATATTTTATTGTAATCCTACTTCCCCACATCAATTATCCTAAAATCATAATTCGTAAATCCTGCTTCCTCAGATCAATTGTACTTCTCCTTCTAAACCTGGAATATTTTCAGAACAACCTCAATAGGAACCCTTACACCGGCACCCCATCCAAAATATTTTTCAAGACCGGCATACATTCACTTTTACTTCCTCATACTAATCCTCCTTCAACCCTCAGTTCAGCGGTATAGTCAATCCATCTCAATTTTCTCACTTATACTTCCCCACATAAATTGTCTAATTTTTTTTCTCTACTTGTCTACATCCGAGCAATTTTCTTTAGATTTCATCATAGTCCAGTAATTTTAGCTTCGGCACCATCCTGCTTCGCCCAACTCCTACAACCTCTCCTCTAGATCGGCTAACATTTTCATCATAACCCGGTCTACCCATACATACACCTACACCCATTAACCTCTCACTCGCTCTAGGGATAGGTCTAGGTCCAGAGGTCTCATGGAAACATTCTTAGGCGGTATATTTAACTTACATTTATTTTCTTCGTAGGCTGCTTCTCATCTCCAACACTTTCTTAGGATGATTCTCACCAGCATCTCTACATCAGGTATCTGTAACAGTCTTTACAGGGGTGTGTATTTCTTTTAGTTCGCTTTATTGATTAATCAATAAACCGGTAAGCCTCTTCACCAGCGTCAAGGTAGAAATACGTCGAAGAGGTGGGGTGGGATTAGGGAAGGAATAAAAGCTCGAGTCAGGGCTTCTCTTCAATCTTTAGGTTTTTCTTTTGTACAGGTTTACGGGTTTTACACCACGCCAGTGACCAATTAGGTTTACGGGTTTTCACACCACGCCAGTGACCAATTAGGTTTACAGGTTTTCACACCACGCCAGTGACCATTCAAAAACCAAGAGATATCAGATCAGTCTAGATTAAGCCTCAAGAGGATTTTAGGAATGGGATGGGAATAGGAATGTTTTCCGATATTTAAGTGCCCTCGGAAAAACGGGTAGCCAGGTTATACCTCCCAGCACTAGGTTTGAATTGAGTAATGTCCATGAGCTAAGGTATGAACCCCATCAGATAAAACTACTCTTTTGTCATCCTCGGGGGATAAAGCTTTTTTATTTATTCTAACGCTAAACAGCTCATGTTTCTTAGACTGAATCATTTTCATGTCTGTATATACTATTTTTCCTTCAAAAAGTGATTTCTCAAAATCTTGCAACGATATATTTTTTTCAACGGCTGCTTTCTTAACACCTTTAATACATTTTTTAATTTTTTTACTTATATCCATAGCATATATCTTCGGTTTTAGTCCTACGAATTTATTAATGATAACCCCATTAGTCTCATCTTTAAACTTGCCTAGAATTTTTTTATTTAAAACAGAATAGCAAGGATGATTCTGCGGGAAATCAGACGTATCAAAATAATTCTCCATCGCTTTCATATCCTGATACCAGTCGGGTGTATTAATTAAATAAACTAAGCTGTCCGTATCTGTGTACATTAATTTTAGAGTATTAGGATTATATTTTTTCATCATTACATTATAGTGAAAATCGTACATCACAGTTTTGGACAAATCTAAAATCGACATGCCTACATATATAGGCTTATTAAATAATAATTTTGTTTTACTCATAGTTACAGATACTAAGTTTTCATGATAAATTATCCTGTCTAGAAAGTTAGCTTTGGCGATCAGTTTCATTAATTTTTTAGAGTCTGTAACTAGCATCATGTTCATACGGTTTCTTATGTTCTCCATAGTTTTCCCGAAGACAGCGTTATTCAAAAGTTTGTAAAAATCTTTTTCAAAGTCATTTTTCGCCTTTTTACGAAGCTCAGTATTACAATCAATGTATGACTGTAACCAACGAGACTGTCGAAATTGTATCGCTCTATGAATTTTTTTAACTTTTAAGCCATGTTTAATCGCTTGCTTTAAGTTGACGTAATGCACAACATATCGCTCGCGAGGATTGAAATGAGCAACTAATTTGTTTACTTTCCCGCCTGGAGGACTCACTGTCTCAGGTAAAAATGGTAAATCGTTATGAGCTGTGTGTAACTCGGAGGGATAGACTACGTCAACCTCCAGAATACATCCTAATTCTCCATTATCAGCCAAGTTTTCAATATTTATGCTTTCGGGGTCTTTCACCCATTCAAAACCCCCATAAGGTAGAGGTCTACTCATCGCATGTCCATAAAGATTATTTGCGTCTAAGTATGCAATATAAGAGGATTCCTTTTCCGGATCATACTCGGGCATATAACTATTATTAGCACTCGCATACCGGTGGGATACTTGACATAAACCTCCCCTGATCCCCCGCTCAAAGAATAATATCATGTCATAATCCATTAATTGTTCCAACTTCACCTTAGTATGCTTCAACATCGCATCCCATGTCATCCCAGGAGCAGTGAAATAATGTGCGGGGTCCACCTTATGACTATTAAGCATAACATCTCGGAAATTCTGGAAAATATCCGCGAGGATGAGTACATCCGTTTTAAGATAGATGTCGCTGTATTCTCCAAGGGTAGAGCACTTGAACATATCCCAAACACGTAGCCCACGCTCATAGTCCTCTTCACTCAACGGGGTATCAGTCAAAGTATTATAAAATTTTTCCCGGGGAGGTAGACATTTCTCATCCAGTTTTTCCCAAGCATCAACATAATCGTAACAGAAAACCCCTTTTTTGATCACAAGAGGAAGCTGATCCTCAGTAAAGTACTTAGAGGTTTCCCTAAAGGCTGTTTTTGGAAGCACGCTAGCCATATAGTCAAGACTACGACCTAAAAAGCGATAAGAGTCGATAAATCGAAGCTTAACACCGTGAACATGCTTAGTGAAGCTTATATATTTCTCCTCAGTATTTGGAATCACATCAACCCGCTCTGAATCTTTACCCAGCTCCATAACTATAATGTTTGCATCATAATTCGATAGATTATGAAAAATTACAGGTATATATGAGGGGGTTTTACACCGTAGGTTGCAACTATTACAGGCTGCTCCTCTATATTTTCCGGTCAAGTGATCATGATCCTTTACTTTAGGATTAATCTCAGAGAAACTCCCTTCACAAAGGTAACAATTTTGATCTTTTTCCCACTTCATCTCCTCGGCTTTGGTTATAATGATGGGAATATTTTTTTTATAAATTTCTGAAATTTTGAAAGCTAATGAATCGATGTACTTGATAAAGTGAGCACCCGCATCTTCACCTCTATAAATGTATGGAGGTATATTCATAGAACCATCGGATACTACGTGCACGCAAAAAGACATGGGCACATGTCGCTGATAAGGAACAGTCGCCTTTGATGTATCTTCAGAGAGGGGAGTCAACATGGTTTCAAAGTCAGCGTAAATTACGAAAGGGAGTCGGAGCTGCCGCTCAACATTTTTGAATTCCAAAATGGAGTCCTTAGGGAGCTCTATTCTAACAGGGCTGTTTTTATCGCAGTATATCTTATGCTTCCTCAGTTTTTCCTCCCCCGACTTACCGTACTGATTGTCAAAATGCTGAAAGCATCGCTTGCAAATTATAATTTTGTTTTTATGCTTAGTAATTTGTGACCGTACGAGCCTTTCGAAATTTTTAATGTATACATAATGCTGCTTAACACCATTATCCAACAGCAACAAATCGCGGTGCTGGGTTTTTTCGGTTTCGACAATTTTAATAGGGTACACATTATTGTTTTCGTCCAACCCGAACACATTTATAGAAATATTATTGATTTTTTCAAATTTTTTTATTTCATTCAAAGGAGTCGGGAAAGATACACAAGAGAAGTCATACCCGTGCTCCAAATTTTTATAGTTATTTACCCGCTGAGGATCCTTTCCTACAAATTTTGCTAGGATGGAATACTGAAAACAGAGGTGGTCCAAGTTTTTAACATTTACACATGCTTTCCGGGCTTCAATGTTTATAGGTAAGGGAATGTAGGTACTTCCACGAAGAGGTTGGTATCGATTTATACGCATCCTTAAGCCATCCACGGCAGTAAGAAACCATCCGCTCTTCTTCATTTGCGCTTCTTCCATCTCAACAGTTAATCTCTTAAAAGATACATCTAAGTATTCGTCTATATTGGTATCCTTAAAGATAGGACGATTTTTAGTCTTGAAAGCTTTATCCGTTAGATCGCCTACGACATTTTCAAACAAGCACTCTACTAGGAAATTAACTTTTAAAGCCGAATGGATCTGAAGTTGTTCCAAGATTTTTTTCTTTAAGCAATCACGCACATCTTCCAAAAAGCATGCCAGGTCCCCGTGTTTATTGGATCTTACAAAATAAGACTTAACTCTACCCTCGAAAGAAGTATCATAGAGAACCAGATTAGACTCATTAGGTACAAGCTTTAATAAAGTTTTCTTAAGAGGCTCATTTTTAGTTGTTTTCATAACCGGAACATCATTACACACAGACTCATGTCGACTACCATTAAACCTATTGGGAAACTCATGGCCGCAGTGTTTACACTTATAGACCTTTCCACAACTAAGTTCATGTCGCTTTAGGTGACAGGATTTATTGAAACTCGACTTGCAATGTTTACACACAAAATTATTAGGTCTAACCCCATGATTTAAAGCCATATGTATGTCAAAATCCATTTTAAGGAGTATTTCATCTCCACAATAATTGCACTTATGCATGATAAATCAGTATTTACCCCAAGATAACCGAATGTTTAAAGTACAATTCACCTTCACAGATCTCAGCGATGTTGCCACCTCAAAGTCTCAATGAAGACTGAAACACAGCTTATTCTTATAGGATGGAGGAACCGATCAAACCTGAAGGGAGCCGCTTATAGCCGAACACATCCGATGATAGACGAGTCAAACGATTGCTGACACCTGTTAACAACATATATATTAAATTTAATAAAACTATAGAAAAATTCAATATTTAAAAAATTACTGAATACAACACGCTTTGAATTATTTTTTAATCTAATACATAGGATGGCATTCTCAAAAGTGTAGGTAGATGATTTTTCCCACATATTCTCCAATCGGAAAAATTACTGAATACAACACACTTTGAATAAGATTTTTAATTATAATACATGTATAACACCGAAGGACGGCATGCTCAGAATTGTAAGTAGACGCTTCTTCCGAATATTATCCCAATCGGAAAGTTTACTGAATACAACACACTTTGAATAAGATTTTTAAATGTAATACTGTTTAGCGGAGGAGGGTATACTGAGTCTCCATTGGTAACGTCACTGCACGGGACCCTCGTTACAGACAGGGATGGTGTTCCGATGATTACCCTGGCTTTAGCTGGATATATTCAGTATATTAGTAGATCTGTTCGGGAATTTCTCGAACCCTGAGTGAGAGTCCACTAGTTAGACCAATTGTATCGAAAGATTCCAACTAGTTGCCTCCTTAACCCAGAGCTGCCGAGAGAGCAGGAGCCGATGATAACCGAATGCCCTCTCAATAAGCCTATTTTTTGACTACATAGACTTAGTACACAGAGATAATAAAAAAGTAGGTAATATTCGGTTAAATTCAATATTTTACATAAATTGGGATAATTTCCGGAGAAATAGCTAACTTTATGTAAACGCTACAATGTCAAATATATAAATCACCCACCAAAAGTTTAACTGAAATATGTAAAATATAGGTTAGCGCAAAAACAAAAGTAAATATACAAGAAAACTATATCAAAAACATGGTACACAGACCATTTAGCTAAAATATGTGCAATAATCACAGAATAGATCATCATAAAATTAATAATATTAAACCTTAAAATATAAATAGCCAAAAGTATACTAACTTGATAGAAAATTGGTTGATTGCATTAACAGATCAACTAGAAAGTGTAATACCTCATTAACGCCTGCTGACCGAAGAACACAAAAAATTTTTTTAAAATAAATTAATGATTTTAAAAATTAAAAATAATATGTTCTCCTCCAATAATATTGAAAGCAAAAGGTGAGTTTAATATAAGTATTTCAATTCACTAGTTCTAATGTAGAGAGCGTCCTTATTGAGATAGAGACTTGTATAGACTGAAACATAGGAGCAACGCTCAGCGAAGGGGAGAGGGGGGGACTGCAAGACTCGACAGGCACTGACATGTTCTCTGAACCTCGTCACCTAGAGACTTTCACTATATCAAGGATTTACATACACATTATAAGCACATTGATTATATAAGAAATGATTCTTCATATGTTATTCTTATCGAACACATGTAAAACATTATGAACATAAAGAAGAAAAAATATATATATACGTGATGTGGCCATTATAGAAGGTTCTTCTACCAGCCACTCAACTACCAGAGAACATGAAATAAGTTTTGAATAATACTATTCTTATAGAAAAGGTTGAACACAATACCAATTTATTTATTTATTTTTCTCTGGTGGCTAATAAATTGGGATAATTTCCGGAGAAATAGCTAATTTTATGCTGACCGAAGAACACAAAAAAAAAAAAAATTTAAATAAATTAATGATTTAAAAAATTAAAAATAATATGTTTTCCTCCAATAATATTGAAAGCAAAAGGTAAGTTTAATATAAGTATTTCAATTCACTATCTCTAATGTAGGGAGCGTCCTCATTGGGATAGAGACTTGTATAGACTTAAACATGCATGGTCTACAGTTATCCAAACATGGGTTAGAGCTGTATGAATTAAAAAGCATGTAGTGTGGCTCCTACCGAAGGATGGTGTGCTCAGGGCGTTGAAATGCATGACTCCTGCGAGGTAGCTGAAGGATCCTGAAGGATGGTGTAGATGATCCTGTGTTCCTGTGGTAGAATGTGGGGAGGAGTGATCCTGTGTTCCTGTGGTACAACGTTATGATGGGGTGATCCTGTGCTCCTGTGGTAGAATGTTGTGAAAGGGTGATCTTCTGCTCCTGTGCTCCTACCAAGTAGATGGGAGAAGTATGTTCTGGCACAGGAGCACAGGATCACCCTTTCACCACAGGAGCGCAGGATCACCCTCATCATACCTCTCCCATCTACTTGGTAGGAGCACAGGAGCAGAAGATCACCCTTTCACAACATTCTACCACAGGAGCACAGGATCACCCCATCATAACGTTGTACCACAGGAACACAGGATCACTCCTCCCCACATTCTACCACAGGAACACAGGATCATCTACACCATCCTTCAGGATCCTTCAGCTACCTCGCAGGAGTCATGCATTTCAACGCCCTGAGCACACCATCCTTCGGTAGGAGCCACACTACATGCTTTTTAATTCATACAGCTCTAACCCATGTTTGGATAACTGTAGACCATGCATGTTTAAGTCTATACAAGTCTCTATCCCAATGAGGACGCTCCCTACATTAGAGATAGTGAATTGAAATACTTATATTAAACTTACCTTTTGCTTTCAATATTATTGGAGGAAAACATATTATTTTTAATTTTTTAAATCATTAATTTATTTAAATTTTTTTTTTTTTTGTGTTCTTCGGTCAGCATAAAATTAGCTATTTCTCCGGAAATTATCCCAATTTATTAGCCACCAGAGAAAAATAAATAAATAAATTGGTATTGTGTTCAACCTTTTCTATAAGAATAGTATTATTCAAAACTTATTTCATGTTCTCTGGTAGTTGAGTGGCTGGTAGAAGAACCTTCTATAATGGCCACATCACGTATATATATATTTTTTCTTCTTTATGTTCATAATGTTTTACATGTGTTCGATAAGAATAACATATGAAGAATCATTTCTTATATAATCAATGTGCTTATAATGTGTATGTAAATCCTTGATATAGTGAAAGTCTCTAGGTGACGAGGTTCAGAGAACATGTCAGTGCCTGTCGAGTCTTGCAGTCCCCCCCTCTCCCCTTCGCTGAGCGTTGCTCCTATGTTTCAGTCTATACAAGTCTCTATCTCAATAAGGACGCTCTCTACATTAGAACTAGTGAATTGAAATACTTATATTAAACTCACCTTTTGCTTTCAATATTATTGGAGGAGAACATATTATTTTTAATTTTTAAAATCATTAATTTATTTTAAAAAAATTTTTTGTGTTCTTCGGTCAGCAGGCGTTAATGAGGTATTACACTTTCTAGTTGATCTGTTAATGCAATCAACCAATTTTCTATCAAGTTAGTATACTTTTGGCTATTTATATTTTAAGGTTTAATATTATTAATTTTATGATGATCTATTCTGTGATTATTGCACATATTTTAGCTAAATGGTCTGTGTACCATGTTTTTGATATAGTTTTCTTGTATATTTACTTTTGTTTTTGCGCTAACCTATATTTTACATATTTCAGTTAAACTTTTGGTGGGTGATTTATATATTTGACATTGTAGCGTTTACATAAAGTTAGCTATTTCTCCGGAAATTATCCCAATTTATGTAAAATATTGAATTTAACCGAATATTACCTACTTTTTTATTATCTCTGTGTACTAAGTCTATGTAGTCAAAAAATAGGCTTATTGAGAGGGCATTCGGTTATCATCGGCTCCTGCTCTCTCGGCAGCTCTGGGTTAAGGAGGCAACTAGTTGGAATCTTTCGATACAATTGGTCTAACTAGTGGACTCTCACTCAGGGTTCGAGAAATTCCCGAACAGATCTACTAATATACTGAATATATCCAGCTAAAGCCAGGGTAATCATCGGAACACCATCCCTGTCTGTAACGAGGGTCCCGTGCAGTGACGTTACCAATGGAGACTCAGTATACCCTCCTCCGCTAAACAGTATTACATTTAAAAATCTTATTCAAAGTGTGTTGTATTCAGTAAACTTTCCGATTGGGATAATATTCGGAAGAAGCGTCTACTTACAATTCTGAGCATGCCGTCCTTCGGTGTTATACATGTATTATAATTAAAAATCTTATTCAAAGTGTGTTGTATTCAGTAATTTTTCCGATTGGAGAATATGTGGGAAAAATCATCTACCTACACTTTTGAGAATGCCATCCTATGTATTAGATTAAAAAATAATTCAAAGCGTGTTGTATTCAGTAATTTTTTAAATATTGAATTTTTCTATAGTTTTATTAAATTTAATATATATGTTGTTAACAGGTGTCAGCAATCGTTTGACTCGTCTATCATCGGATGTGTTCGGCTATAAGCGGCTCCCTTCAGGTTTGATCGGTTCCTCCATCCTATAAGAATAAGCTGTGTTTCAGTCTTCATTGAGACTTTGAGGTGGCAACATCGCTGAGATCTGTGAAGGTGAATTGTACTTTAAACATTCGGTTATCTTGGGGTAAATACTGATTTATCATGCATAAGTGCAATTATTGTGGAGATGAAATACTCCTTAAAATGGATTTTGACATACATATGGCTTTAAATCATGGGGTTAGACCTAATAATTTTGTGTGTAAACATTGCAAGTCGAGTTTCAATAAATCCTGTCACCTAAAGCGACATGAACTTAGTTGTGGAAAGGTCTATAAGTGTAAACACTGCGGCCATGAGTTTCCCAATAGGTTTAATGGTAGTCGACATGAGTCTGTGTGTAATGATGTTCCGGTTATGAAAACAACTAAAAATGAGCCTCTTAAGAAAACTTTATTAAAGCTTGTACCTAATGAGTCTAATCTGGTTCTCTATGATACTTCTTTCGAGGGTAGAGTTAAGTCTTATTTTGTAAGATCCAATAAACACGGGGACCTGGCATGCTTTTTGGAAGATGTGCGTGATTGCTTAAAGAAAAAAATCTTGGAACAACTTCAGATCCATTCGGCTTTAAAAGTTAATTTCCTAGTAGAGTGCTTGTTTGAAAATGTCGTAGGCGATCTAACGGATAAAGCTTTCAAGACTAAAAATCGTCCTATCTTTAAGGATACCAATATAGACGAATACTTAGATGTATCTTTTAAGAGATTAACTGTTGAGATGGAAGAAGCGCAAATGAAGAAGAGCGGATGGTTTCTTACTGCCGTGGATGGCTTAAGGATGCGTATAAATCGATACCAACCTCTTCGTGGAAGTACCTACATTCCCTTACCTATAAACATTGAAGCCCGGAAAGCATGTGTAAATGTTAAAAACTTGGACCACCTCTGTTTTCAGTATTCCATCCTAGCAAAATTTGTAGGAAAGGATCCTCAGCGGGTAAATAACTATAAAAATTTGGAGCACGGGTATGACTTCTCTTGTGTATCTTTCCCGACTCCTTTGAATGAAATAAAAAAATTTGAAAAAATCAATAATATTTCTATAAATGTGTTCGGGTTGGACGAAAACAATAATGTGTACCCTATTAAAATTGTCGAAACCGAAAAAACCCAGCACCGCGATTTGTTGCTGTTGGATAATGGTGTTAAGCAGCATTATGTATACATTAAAAATTTCGAAAGGCTCGTACGGTCACAAATTACTAAGCATAAAAACAAAATTATAATTTGCAAGCGATGCTTTCAGCATTTTGACAATCAGTACGGTAAGTCGGGGGAGGAAAAACTGAGGAAGCATAAGATATACTGCGATAAAAACAGCCCTGTTAGAATAGAGCTCCCTAAGGACTCCATTTTGGAATTCAAAAATGTTGAGCGGCAGCTCCGACTCCCTTTCGTAATTTACGCTGACTTTGAAACCATGTTGACTCCCCTCTCTGAAGATACATCAAAGGCGACTGTTCCTTATCAGCGACATGTGCCCATGTCTTTTTGCGTGCACGTAGTATCCGATGGTTCTATGAATATACCTCCATACATTTATAGAGGTGAAGATGCGGGTGCTCACTTTATCAAGTACATCGATTCATTAGCTTTCAAAATTTCAGAAATTTATAAAAAAAATATTCCCATCATTATAACCAAAGCCGAGGAGATGAAGTGGGAAAAAGATCAAAATTGTTACCTTTGTGAAGGGAGTTTCTCTGAGATTAATCCTAAAGTAAAGGATCATGATCACTTGACCGGAAAATATAGAGGAGCAGCCTGTAATAGTTGCAACCTACGGTGTAAAACCCCCTCATATATACCTGTAATTTTTCATAATCTATCGAATTATGATGCAAACATTATAGTTATGGAGCTGGGTAAAGATTCAGAGCGGGTTGATGTGATTCCAAATACTGAGGAGAAATATATAAGCTTCACTAAGCATGTTCACGGTGTTAAGCTTCGATTTATCGACTCTTATCGCTTTTTAGGTCGTAGTCTTGACTATATGGCTAGCGTGCTTCCAAAAACAGCCTTTAGGGAAACCTCTAAGTACTTTACTGAGGATCAGCTTCCTCTTGTGATCAAAAAAGGGGTTTTCTGTTACGATTATGTTGATGCTTGGGAAAAACTGGATGAGAAATGTCTACCTCCCCGGGAAAAATTTTATAATACTTTGACTGATACCCCGTTGAGTGAAGAGGACTATGAGCGTGGGCTACGTGTTTGGGATATGTTCAAGTGCTCTACCCTTGGAGAATACAGCGACATCTATCTTAAAACGGATGTACTCATCCTCGCGGATATTTTCCAGAATTTCCGAGATGTTATGCTTAATAGTCATAAGGTGGACCCCGCACATTATTTCACTGCTCCTGGGATGACATGGGATGCGATGTTGAAGCATACTAAGGTGAAGTTGGAACAATTAATGGATTATGACATGATATTATTCTTTGAGCGGGGGATCAGGGGAGGTTTATGTCAAGTATCCCACCGGTATGCGAGTGCTAATAATAGTTATATGCCCGAGTATGATCCGGAAAAGGAATCCTCTTATATTGCATACTTAGACGCAAATAATCTTTATGGACATGCGATGAGTAGACCTCTACCTTATGGGGGTTTTGAATGGGTGAAAGACCCCGAAAGCATAAATATTGAAAACTTGGCTGATAATGGAGAATTAGGATGTATTCTGGAGGTTGACGTAGTCTATCCCTCCGAGTTACACACAGCTCATAACGATTTACCATTTTTACCTGAGACAGTGAGTCCTCCAGGCGGGAAAGTAAACAAATTAGTTGCTCATTTCAATCCTCGCGAGCGATATGTTGTGCATTACGTCAACTTAAAGCAAGCGATTAAACATGGCTTAAAAGTTAAAAAAATTCATAGAGCGATACAATTTCGACAGTCTCGTTGGTTACAGTCATACATTGATTGTAATACTGAGCTTCGTAAAAAGGCGAAAAATGACTTTGAAAAAGATTTTTACAAACTTTTGAATAACGCTGTCTTCGGGAAAACTATGGAGAACATAAGAAACCGTATGAACATGATGCTAGTTACAGACTCTAAAAAATTAATGAAACTGATCGCCAAAGCTAACTTTCTAGACAGGATAATTTATCATGAAAACTTAGTATCTGTAACTATGAGTAAAACAAAATTATTATTTAATAAGCCTATATATGTAGGCATGTCGATTTTAGATTTGTCCAAAACTGTGATGTACGATTTTCACTATAATGTAATGATGAAAAAATATAATCCTAATACTCTAAAATTAATGTACACAGATACGGACAGCTTAGTTTATTTAATTAATACACCCGACTGGTATCAGGATATGAAAGCGATGGAGAATTATTTTGATACGTCTGATTTCCCGCAGAATCATCCTTGCTATTCTGTTTTAAATAAAAAAATTCTAGGCAAGTTTAAAGATGAGACTAATGGGGTTATCATTAATAAATTCGTAGGACTAAAACCGAAGATATATGCTATGGATATAAGTAAAAAAATTAAAAAATGTATTAAAGGTGTTAAGAAAGCAGCCGTTGAAAAAAATATATCGTTGCAAGATTTTGAGAAATCACTTTTTGAAGGAAAAATAGTATATACAGACATGAAAATGATTCAGTCTAAGAAACATGAGCTGTTTAGCGTTAGAATAAATAAAAAAGCTTTATCCCCCGAGGATGACAAAAGAGTAGTTTTATCTGATGGGGTTCATACCTTAGCTCATGGACATTACTCAATTCAAACCTAGTGCTGGGAGGTATAACCTGGCTACCCGTTTTTCCGAGGGCACTTAAATATCGGAAAACATTCCTATTCCCATCCCATTCCTAAAATCCTCTTGAGGCTTAATCTAGACTGATCTGATATCTCTTGGTTTTTGAATGGTCACTGGCGTGGTGTGAAAACCTGTAAACCTAATTGGTCACTGGCGTGGTGTGAAAACCCGTAAACCTAATTGGTCACTGGCGTGGTGTAAAACCCGTAAACCTGTACAAAAGAAAAACCTAAAGATTGAAGAGAAGCCCTGACTCGAGCTTTTATTCCTTCCCTAATCCCACCCCACCTCTTCGACGTATTTCTACCTTGACGCTGGTGAAGAGGCTTACCGGTTTATTGATTAATCAATAAAGCGAACTAAAAGAAATACACACCCCTGTAAAGACTGTTACAGATACCTGATGTAGAGATGCTGGTGAGAATCATCCTAAGAAAGTGTTGGAGATGAGAAGCAGCCTACGAAGAAAATAAATGTAAGTTAAATATACCGCCTAAGAATGTTTCCATGAGACCTCTGGACCTAGACCTATCCCTAGAGCGAGTGAGAGGTTAATGGGTGTAGGTGTATGTATGGGTAGACCGGGTTATGATGAAAATGTTAGCCGATCTAGAGGAGAGGTTGTAGGAGTTGGGCGAAGCAGGATGGTGCCGAAGCTAAAATTACTGGACTATGATGAAATCTAAAGAAAATTGCTCGGATGTAGACAAGTAGAGAAAAAAAATTAGACAATTTATGTGGGGAAGTATAAGTGAGAAAATTGAGATGGATTGACTATACCGCTGAACTGAGGGTTGAAGGAGGATTAGTATGAGGAAGTAAAAGTGAATGTATGCCGGTCTTGAAAAATATTTTGGATGGGGTGCCGGTGTAAGGGTTCCTATTGAGGTTGTTCTGAAAATATTCCAGGTTTAGAAGGAGAAGTACAATTGATCTGAGGAAGCAGGATTTACGAATTATGATTTTAGATAATTGATGTGGGGAAGTAGGATTACAATAAAATATTAGAGGAGATTACAATCAATATGGGGAAGCACATTGGATGTGTTTACTGACATGAGGGGATGTAAGATTAAATCATGAAATAAAAATTGGGAGGGGGGTAATGTGATGAATTAGTATAAAGAAGGTATTAATATAGTAAGGATGATGAGGAGGGGCGGTGGGAGGAGGGAAGAGTTGCCCCTGCACTGAAAAAGGATACTAACCCAGTTGCCCTTTAGCCCTGCGCCAGAGTCCCCTTTTCTCCCCTACTGATATTTATTCATAGAGCTGCCAATACAATTATTCAAACAATTGGTCTGTCCTTTGTGGCTCATCACGAGGTTCATTTCACCGCACAAAACCAAAACACCTCCTCTTCAAAAGAATTCTTTTGACTCTCAGA